>FR989928.1:18738382-19938382 GCA_905404155.3 Plebejus argus | reverse complement strand
CTAGTCGGGCTTAGGTTAATTTTTTTTGTAGGTATAGACTTATTAGCCGCTTTATTAATATAGTGAATAAAATTGTCGTATAGTGTTTGTGGATTACCGGATGCAGTAAAATTAGACAGTTTACAATCAAGGAATGATCTATACGATTCCCAATTTGCTAGCTTGAAGTTGCGCTTCTTGTCAAAAATTGGATCATAGTGGGAACTATCAGAAATTAGAATCACAACGTGATCACTGCCTAACATCTCACTTGACGCTCGCCAATTCAAATTACAGGCTATGTCAGAGGAAGCCAAGGATATATCGGGTGAAGTCTGTTGGAGTGAACCTGCTACTAACTTAATCCGTGTGTGACTGCCATTGTTTAAGGTAATTAGGCTGCTATCAGCTATGGCGTCATATAACTGGGCTCCTCTGGGATCGGTTTTACTCGACCAAGTGAAATGATGGCCATTAAAATCTCCCAAAAACAGTGACCTGCTATGGAATTTCGAAAATAAAATATCCCAATCTTGACGACGCGTAAAAACCCATTGAGGACAATATACAGCGACTACATTCTCAATATTTTTACAATTAAAAATTTTGACATGCAAAATCTGTATGTCCCGATTAGGGTGGTTCGTATGGCAATACTGAGCTTGAATGGACTTATGTATTATAATGCAAACACCGCCGTACGCATCGCTTCTATCGGCCCTAAATAACCGGTAATTAGTTAGTCTAAAATCACTTCCAGGACTCAACCAAGTTTCACTAACTGCAGCGATATGTATCTTATCTTTAAATAATAAATGTTCAAATTCTAAACGTTTAGGTCTAACACTCTGCGCATTCCACTGCAAAATATTAATTTTATTATAAATATTATCCATTATTGCTACTTAAAAATAAATCAGATATGTTTTTAACTATATTAATATTGCTAATGCTGTGTATTAAAGCTGACACAAACCATTCTACAAATAAATTTATTATTGTTTTAATTTTATCAGACCAATTAAATCTTTTAGATAAAATCAACTCCTTGATTTTAGTAATCAGCGATTCGAACGACTCACTTTTATTAGTAAACAAGGAGGGCTCGGGTTGGTCATTAGTATTACACTCGTTATAATCTGGCGTGATATCGTTCGAATCGCCGATCGGTTCGGCTGTAATACTTGCAGGTTGATGGCGCGGGACCGAGCGTTGCAGGCGCCGGCGGCGCGGCCGCGGACTGTGTCCGGTCGTGGCGCCGACGTCAGCGACTGCAGATGTCCCTTCGGCCGCTGCGGCGTCAGGTTCCGAGGATGACATCATATCTTTTTCCTCTGAAGAATTGCGTTGTTTTCTTTTAGAGGGTTGGGCAGCAACTTCCGCATAAGTAATGATGTTTGAAGATTCATTTTGTCGAGTCGGAGTGTAAAGAGAAGAATTGGCGATGTTATTTTCATATGGAGTGATAGGTCTAGGTGTGAATGGTGGCACATACATTGTCAACGCGCGACGATAGGTACAGTTGAAGTCCGCCATTAAACTTCTTATTTTTTTTTCTTTTATGTAAGCTGGGCAAGTTTTATCTAGTGAGATATGATTTTCTTTACAATTGACACATTTGAAAATAGTAGTCTCGCAGTTTTCGTGATTATCCCCACATTTTGGGCAAATAACTTTTATGGAAGGGCAAAACCTGGTCGGATGTCCAAAGCGCCAACATCGGCCACATTGAGTTACCGGGAAAACAAAAGGTTCGACTTTTGCTCGAACTTCAAAGATTTTAATAAAGGCTGGTCGAGAATTCCCCTTGAAACATATGCGCACTGATTCAGACGGAACCCATTTTGATTCAGGATCTGAACCTCGCATTTGAAGTCTCTTAATAGATATTATTTCACAGCTATTTTTACTTTGAATAGCTTCTAATAGCTCTTCATCCGGCAATTCCGATTCAATATTGCGAATGATACCATATGACACTTCGACCTCCCATGTTTTATAGACTTTCCATCCTTTATCCTTCAGACACGTATTGGAAGCTAATTTTTCAGCATATAATTTATCTGTGAAAGAGACTACTATTTTAAAAGGGTTGACATACTTTATGTTGGATATACCACTTATTTTTTCCGAATCGAAAAGCTTGGCCATCGCAAATTGTTTTGGTAACTTCTCAGAATGCGTAATACAAATATCAATTTTATCAATCTTTCGTCTTTTTCCCCTTGTGTTTAAGGTCCAGTCTCCCTGATCATCATCAAAATTGTGTAAGTCTTCTTCGTTGTTCATCATCTCTGCTTCAAATTGTGTTAAGTCTTCACCCTCCATCCTGCTTTCATTGATATTATCCTCATTCACAAGTAAACCTTCACTCATACTTCATACAGAACAGTTCGCAAGCGAGCGGTCGCGCGAGACCGCGCACCGACGCAGTGTAAACCGATAACGAGTAGGCAATTACAGAAAAATTTATTGCACCAAACGCGTCTTATTCACTCGACGAGTGGATTGGCACTGTCGATACCACTTTAAAGAGCTTCACAACAAATTTTAATTGGTTTTTTGTAAACTATCACATATAGCATACTATGTTACCTAGCTAGCTGTGCGCCACCTTAATACGATAAAATAAAATAAAATAAAATTAAATTAAATTAATCTAGGCGAACATATAGCTTACGTTAGAAACAGTACAAAAATATTTTTTGGTGGTATTCAAAAACATCTCTCTTAAAATAATGCAAGAGCTAAGTGCAGATTCAAATCTAGATACAAGAAAAAGAAATCGTTTTAACAAACAAATTAAGGTCAGAGAGTCAAAACACATGAGCAACAAGATCTGTCTCGCTGATACCAAAGATTACCCAGCGTGTAGATGCGCCGCATGTGGAGCGCACGCGGCGCGCGCACGCTCGCACGATTTTGAAACTGACAGTTCATGCACTATTTGTGTCCCACTGGTTTCACTGCACACTTTTTACGTTTACACAATCCTGACTAAGTTGACATGCATTGTTCTACTATCAACTTTGGGACAAAGACAATCTCAGATAATAGGAAATTAATAGGTCATATTTCCTAAGGTCTTTGTAATCTGCCTGTAGTTTTAGTGATTACATCATAATATTTTCTTGTAACTTTTCCTGGTATAATATTAATATTGTTACTACAAGTCAACAAAATTATAGAAACGAGGAATATGCCTTATCATGGATTGAAGTAATTTTGTTCTTCGATAGTTTAAACGAGACAAAACTTGAAAGTAACACAGTTTCACATTAAGCTGTCTGACCCCAAATTAAGAATTTTAAACTAAGTTAATGTCATGATGAAAATGAATACTAATTGTGTTTCGTGTCGTAACATATCTGTAACATTAAATCATTGACCTCAAGTTGACGTCTGATCAGGTGCGAGCATCGCTTTATGTAATATTTATAACATATAATTGAGGTTACGTTAGCATATAAACTCGATTATTATGAAATTAGCAATTAAAATATGGTTCAGAACGACGGAAATGTAGTTAACTTAGTTATCATAGGAATTTTTTGAACCTAAAGCCACGGAGGACAAAAAGTCAAAGAGGTTTATTCATTAATAGCATTCCGATTATTGACTCTAGGACACGTAAAATAGAGTCATCTCCACAAAATTTAATCGTTTTTCTGTAAGTTGAAACTCGGTGGACTTTGATATTATTTTGCACTTTCTTTGTTGACTTTTCAAAGCTTATATTCCGAATTCAAATGTTGTGTGGCGAAAACTTTTGTGCGCAATAATATTATCAAAATGTTATTTTTAATCCAACTCTTACTTAAGAAAGAAAGAAAGAAAGGTTTATTTTGCACATCACACAACACAATATTTACACAGTAGGAAATAAAACAAGGACATAAAACATTTAAATTAATGCGTTATGTTGTGTGATGCCAAAAATGGACCCTAGCTCAGCATTAGCTGGAATTATAACTTACTCTGGAATGGAGACCAAGGCTGGGTAAATGGGGTGTAGGTCGACCTCCAACTAGGTGGGACGACGATCTCCGTTTAGTTGCGACTTGCGGGTCCATGTTGGATGCGAGTAGCAGGAGATCGCCCATCTTGGCATTCATTGAGAGAGGCCTATGTCCAGCAGTGGACGAATATAAGCAGATTTGATTGATTATATATTTTTTAATCCCATAAAAGTATTTTAGACTTTTAACTGGAGACATTAAATTCGAACGCTTTCCCTTTACCAACATAAAAATCAGTATACTAAGAGAGGTGAAATCAACCATAACTCATAATCTGGTGAAGTTTAACTGTTCTCGTCTGTATTCTTAACACGCAATTAAACAATATATTTTCTCCGGTTAGAATTTAAAAACCGACAGACAAACTCTCATGAATTTCACCTTAAATTAATTAAGGCTGCGACAAATTAAGTTATTCACTTGCATATTGGTCTTTAGTCTCTACTGCTATATAAATAAAGATTACAGTATAATGCACTCTTTCACTTTTGTGATGCAAAAATGAATTTTAATGCGCTGATTTAAGGTGTAAATTCGCTTGTGGGTGTATGTCGGGCGTGGGACTGTATAGGACTTTTCTCATACGATTTCTACGGTCTACGTGGTCGGTAATCCGCAACGCACCTGCGAGCCTCCCACGATGTGTGATCACAATTAGATAAATGTACCATTCTACCACTTCTTGCAGCACCAATACTGCACTGTTTCATTCAACTGTCCTAAAAATTTATAACGAAACTGCGAAGAAAACCATAATACATAATATAATGTATATCAACTATATTAAGTTTTGAAAACTCAATTATACAGCGTGTAACAAAATAAGTGATAAAACTTTAGGGTGTGTACGTGTTCCTTGTAGAGAGTTCACTGTGAAAGTTGCAGCGCTGAAAGACGAATTTTTTTTACCTTTGTATGGGCAAGGGCCTGAGCGTCACGAGTTTTCCCATACAAAAGTGGAAAAAAAATGTTAGTCTTTCAGCGCTGCTACTTTCACAGTGAACTCTCTACAAGGAACACGTACACACCCTAAAGTTTTATCACTTATTTTTGTTACACCCTGTATACAGGTACATTATTTACTGACCAAGTAAAGAACTTTAGACAAAAAAGTCACAAAGAATAAAATGAAAATAACTAGCAGATTACCTTCTTCCATAGTTCATTCGAATGAGGCGTGCCTACATAACTTCTGCCTATTATAGCTACTAGGAAAGTTCATTGACTTGGCAAAGTCACATAAACAATAATCATGGGAGTTCTATTGTAATCATCTAACAAAATTTCTAAGATACCTTAGAACGTGGAAAGTAGATGTAGGACACTCAATACTTCCTGTAAGTGCAATCTGACGCCACGACGCGGGACTCGGGAGGTCATCCCACGTGTGACGACAAGTGTTCGTCAGATTAGTGTAATTAGCTTCCTGTCTTAAGACTATATTATGCAGAAATAAACTTTGTACCTATATAGTACAAGGTGCTGAGTTAATTTCTGTATGTTATACAAAAACGTCAATAGAAATAATTTGAAACAGGATGTTTCCTAGTTTAAGTGCTCAGCTCCTAACACAATCTTATAGACTGAGAGCGAGTGGTCGGCAGAATTACAGTAAAGTAGCAAGCTATGCAGATAAGTGCGAATAAAACGAGCTTATACAAAGTGACATGTAGTTTCCACATTAATTGAATAAATAATTACAATACAATGCATTTCTCTCTATATTACTGTGTCATATGCCCCACATTACACGTACAGTGTCTCCCAGGTGCAATAGTACTTTCTACCTATCACCGTATACGAATCGTAAAAATCCGTGAAATCATTATGGCAGTTTGTTGTCTTTACTCTATAATAACGTACAACTCAATGTTCTTATACTGCGTGACTGGTGAGACATGTTCAATACTCGAGGACGTGATATTTGGCTATTATATTAGTTGAAAAAAAAAATATAAAAATAATATCAATTGATCACAGAGTAAATGTAGTTTAAAGTTAAATAATTATTTACCCAACGCATGGACACCGCGCGCGGGAAGGGTAGTTGTGTGGTGTTTCTTTGGTAGTCCACGCCTCTGCACCGGCCGCATAGTATGCCTACTTGCCCAGCCGCGTAATTTACTTAGTATCCATGATTGATTCATTTTTGGGAAATTCGGAAAAAAATTAGGTATCTAATTTTATTACATAATTATTATAATGAGAATCGAGTACAGATTACTCTCCATAAGTATCGGTAATGTCTCACCAGTTATGTTGTAGAGAGAAGTCCCAGGAGGGGACACAATAATATCAATGTGTCTATTGTTTTATAAATGGGAAAATTAAGGGCTATATTTCACCGGAAAACCACAGTTCAATAGGAAAGTTACCTGGTTGGTGGGTAACTTTCCTATTAAACTGTGTAGTGTGTGCAGGTGTGTCAAAAATAGCTGTAACGGTTTTTGCTTATTAAACAACCTTTTGTGCAAACGCTCTTGCGGACTTACAAGACAATTCTATCACTTTTTGGAAAAATTCAAGATTTTTAAGATAATAGTTTACGACATTACAAAACACAGTCAGTAGCTAATTATATTATACAAATAAGGTATGGGTAACGCCTCCGTGGTCTAGTGGTATAGAGCGTGGCACTTGACTCGGAGGTCGTGGGTTTGATTCCCGCGTTGGAAACATGTTATTTCCAGGTTTTGTTAGGACAATGCAGGCTGATCACCTGATTGTCTGACAAGTAAGATGATCCATGCGTCAGATGGGCATGTAAAAAGTCGGTCCCCTGATCTCTTGCCGGTCGTGTCGGTCTGTCGTCCCACTGGGTTATGAGAGTAAAGGAATAGAGAGTGCTCTTGTGTAGTGCGCTCACAGTTGGGCACTATAAAATTACTCCTGCGTAGCTGGCCTGGTTTCAATGAAACCGGCCACCATCACCGAAACCGGTGTGGGAGCTATTATTTAGATCAAATTTAAATCATAATTATATATTGTAATTTTATGATTTAGATCAAATTTAAATCATAAATGTATTGTAATTTTATAATAATGTAATGTAATGACTATAAGTAATGATAATATATAACGAATTTTTTTTTAATGTAATTAATGTAATGTTATGGGTCTTAGAAATCCGAAATAAATGATTTTATTTTATTTATTATTTATTATTATTATTAAGGTGTGAGTGAGTGCTGTGTCAATTACTGTCTTCAGAACGACCTTGAGCACTTTCGCACTTTCGTAAGCGGAGACAGTAGCGAGTGGCGCGGGCGTACGATATTCGACAGTCGTGTGTTATTTGTAACTTTCCATTGTTTAAAATATTCGTATTACAAACAAAAAGAGTGTAATTTTTTTTACTGAGTAGTCAATATATTATATGCTTTCAAATTACTTTAACTGCATTTTAAATAAATCGTCTTGATATTATAAATAGGCTTAGGAGTTTTGACCAACTAGAGCGCGTTTGATGGTGGTATGAAATTGTATGAGCTACTATTTTGTAGTCTTATAATATCGAGAATGTATAAAAACTATATAAAAATGTATTACTCTAAAATTAAGTATTATTATAATATTTACCAGAACCAAACAAAATATGCTTGATTTGACAATGACTCGGATTTGCTTATTACCGTGCCGATATCCGCGGTTACCGAATCTAGTTTACCATGTCCAACATTTTAGAATTCAAGATAAATGATATAAGTTAAAATCAATCTGTTGATTATAATGCTAAGTTAGAAAGGAATGCTCATTCATTCACACCAACAACAATTTGTGAATGTAACATCACTGGTAGACGATTCTTAAGTAATTACTTAAAATTCTACAATGATCACTATTAGGTGTACATTACTTTCTTCCGCTTACAAAGAGCAACGCTACACGCGGTTCGTAAGACCTTTAGAGATACTAGAGCTATCACTTGACATTTTATACGCAATAGGTGCAATATGAAATGTAAGCAAATAATGAAATACTTATTTCTACAAACTCTGAAAGGCAAAAAAAAGCGCAGTTACGACTTTTCCAATGCAACTCTACGCACCTAGTAGAGGGTGTACGTATCGATATTATACGTCCTTGTTCGACAATCAGGTGATTAATCTGATTTGTTCTAACCTAACATTTTCGATTTTACTACTTAGTAATCTAATCCACAAATTCCGACTCTAGAGCTCTAAACTCCCTATCGCTGCACAGGTGATTGACCCCAACAAAAACCCGGGAAGTGTACCATCCAGCAGACGATGCGAACCCAGAACCATTCCGCATCGATTGTCAGCGTTTTTGTTACACGAGGGAACTTATGAAGTATTGTTACGCATTCCGGTTTCTAGATCTTACTGGAAATAACGTGGTACACTTTTTATTGTGTCTACATCTACATTTTAACTTGTGGTTCAGCATATTATGTCATAGTGATACTATCACGAACTCGTCAAAACCTGAAATATAGAACCAAAAGTTGAACCACATTTTGTGGTAATTCAATTTTCCAAACAACGACCAAAATGAAATGTAGCTTTACAACTGAAACCAACTTAATATTATAATCTGCTTCATTGCGTTGCGACTTGCGGTGCGGCGCATCAATGTTGCATATTATCATTATTTTATTTTAAATATGATATGCAAGTGCAACATTGATAAGTTGCGTCTTCGAACGCAGTGTTTTTATTGAAATTGAATTTTTATTTACAGGAGATGTAAGAATGATGGACCTGTTATTTCAGGACGGCTTAACTAGTAAACCTGTACAACATGCTATGCTCCTGTTTAACCTGCAACTCAACTGTATAGGTTTGTATAAGCTATCACAGTAAGTGGTTTACCCGAAAAGTAAACCCAAGTGACCGGTCGGTGTGCAAGAACTGGGTGAAAGGACTTGCGGTATGACTTCAACGATCTTTAGTATATGAGAAAATAAGGTATTATTATTCACCCTGGGCAGTAGACTACAAGCTAACAAAGCGCTAAAAGCGTCGCTCGTTACACTCGTTATCATTTAGAAATCAATAATCTCCCGCTGCGAGTTCGGCTAATTCTTACATCACTATTACTCAATACGGTCACAAGTGTAGAGATGTGCCGGTGAAAACGAAAGTTGTCCGACCGGTCGCGATTCAAATCGAATTACGGACGTGGCCTTAGCGGGCTTACACGTGCGGTACGATATCGCACCGATACAATACAAAGGCATAATATCTCTATTGTGCTGGGCGTATAAGGGACATAGCCCTAGGTAATGGTTTCGGAAGACACTCATGGGCCTGGTTTGAGAGCATCAAATAAAACTACAGAGTGTTTCGACCTGACGGCGGTATTTTGGTATAGAATATACACGTCTTGCCTTTATAATTTTCTATGATATATTGATCAAAATTTTAATATTGATAGATCGTAAATCTGTCCAAGACATAATGGCGCTTCCGATTTATCGTATCGCTTAACTGCACTCTTATAGGCTGGGAATCGGCGTGTCGTACTTGTCTTTTCCCATCAGTGCAAATTCCGTAAACATCCGTACATGCAAAACAGACGACATAGAAATTAACTTCTTACCAAACTGCACAGACACTAATATAGTATCTATATCTGTTTAAATTTTACCACTAATATTACTACAAAAATTTTATCAGAAAGGAGGAGATTCTGCGTTCGGAGGTATGAATGTTTTTGTATAAATCTCCAAACTCCTAATAAAGAAAGAAAACAAAAAGGCAATGTAAAATGTTCTTCATAGGTAGGAGTATCGTACATAGAGGTAGGTTTAGGTAGAAGGTAGTATAGTATACTTATACCGCATAACTTGTCAGATGAAGTATGGAGAATCTGTCAAAAAAGTTGTGAATAGCCTATTCGGCACTTTATCAGGAAGTGGTGAAACAGGACCTTAATCTAGTACCTAAATGTAACAATTTCACATCCATAAATTAAATAAATCTTATGAAAGCAGTACCTATACTGAAGGTTGACAACTGGAGGCTGAATGTCCTTGTGAAATTATTGTAAAACAAATTCACACTAAAACAAAACTTACACAGTGCAATGTCCACATCTATCTCCTAATTACTACCCACAGAAGTTGTGTAAATAAAAAATAGAGCTTTTATCAAGTTCTATATTTGGAAGTGATATTTGCAAAATACTAAAAGTGTACTTTCAAAGTCATTAAAGGGATTTCATAACAATAATTGCAATAATTAAAAACCAGTCTCCTAACCTATTGGAATGCATTTCTTATCTTTATCGATCATAATTTCAAGCTACATTGGAATGAGAAAAAAAACTAAGAACGAAATATCTGCATCCTAATCACAAGTCCAGACAATTAAGAGCGTTTACACCTTTCACGCTCAATTTGGCTTAAAACTGTACTTTTCAAACTCGAAAAAATCATTAACCACTTATCTTTATAAAAATGTTGGTAACTTATTTTTATAGGAAATTTCACTGTCTATATAGTTATCAGAGAAAAAAATACGATTTATAGAGTATTTGTACATTAAATCTCGATACCATAACAGAGGTTTTCTTAAATTCCGTTATAGTATCAGTTTCGAAGCCTCAAATTTACGAAACCAGCGACAGATCTAATTAGAAAAAAATAATAACCTATTGACAAGATCCTTAAGCAAATAGTTATCAGAAAAAACTATTTCATTTAGGTATTTAACTATAAGTAATTTAAATTCAAAGAATGAGAAATATCAAGGATTTAAAACCTTATTTTTACCTATTTATCTTACTTATTTCAATATAATAATAGCTTCATATGATAGAAGAACACTTTAATTAAAAGTATACTTTTTAAATATCAACAAATACTTTGTTATTTTTTTTCTACAAATATTTTAAAACGTACTATAAATCGCTGCGCGCAAAGCAATTGAAATCAGACCGCCGCGAGGCTTGCTGGAGGGTGGACGTATCGCTCCATGCTGCGAATGAACTTTGTTGACCTTTGTCGCGCATACTAGAGTAGTGAACATTTATAGCGTGATTGAAAAATCTTGGTTGTTTGGTAAGTAAATATTTTATTTTGTTATTAAGTAATATAATACATTTTATGTATGTATTTTTATGTCGGAAAATAATTTTACTATTAAAACACATTACAGAACTAATGGGAAACAAAACGAATATATTTTTAAGAAAGAAAAGAAAGCGCAAAAATGTAGAAAATTTGGAAAACTTGGAAAAGGCAAGAATGGCTAAAAGGTTGCTATTATCACTGTTATCCTTACTTCAACTTATTTTTTCATTTAATTACTTACAAATAACGTGTTTTGTGTACTTTCTATTTGTGTTTTTATTTCAGGCAATATAAAAGTAAATCAACTGAAGAAACAACAACGGAAAAAGTTGAATGTGAAAACCAACACGAAGAAAAGGTGCCTTGAATTGTATTTGAATAGCAGTATTTTTATTTGACCGACTTCCGACTTCCGAAATTAAGTACAGTTAATAGGTGCTAGTTTCATGCCTATATTATATTATGTATCTGCAACTGACATTTATGTTATTTAATATTTTAAAAACTAAAAAGGGTGAAATTATTTTTTTAACAAAAAATTTAAACCGACTTCCAAGGTAAAAACAATAAGAATATTAGATGAATGTGAAAACCAACACTAAGAAAAGGTACCTTGAATTGAACGTATTTTAAATTTTAATGGCAGTTTTTTCTTTGCTATGCCGTCATTAGTCATAATAAAATATATCAAATAAATTCCCTTTTTTTTTTTCAGAATCCTTTATTGGGCTTATAGTGGAATGCCTAGAGCGTAAAAATCATGCAAACCTCTGATTTCCGTAATAGTGGATGAAAATTTAAAAGAAAAAAAAAGGAATATGTAGCTGATAACATAAATAAAAAAGTTTACCTATTGAAAAGCTGTTGTGCTTTTGATTTTTAAATAATTATTCTATACCATTTTAGTTACACTCATTTCTGCCTGCATTTCGTTCAGTTATGTTGCGAAATAAAAAAATATATTATCATTTTTTAGGGTTCCATAGCCAAAATGGCAAAAAACGGAACCATTATAGATTCTTCATGTGTCTGTCTGTCTGTCTGTCCGTCTGTCCGTCCGTATGTCACAGCCACTTTTCTCCGAAACTATTAGAGCTATACTATTGAAACTTGGTAAGTAGATGTAGTCTGTGAGCCGCATTAAGATTTTGATGCAAAAATGGAAAAATTATTAAAAATCTTAGGGGTCCCCATAAGTACAACTGAAACAAAAAAAATTTTTTTCATCTAACCTATGCGTGTGGGGTATCTATGGATAAGTCTCCAAAAATTATATTGAAGTTTCTCATATCATTTTTTCTAACCTGCATAGTTTGCGAGAGAGACTTCCAAATTTGTAAAATGTGTGTCCCCCCCCCTCTAATTTCTAAAGTAGGGGCATGATAATTCTAAAAAAAATATATGATGTAGATTACTATAAAAACTACCAAGGAAAATTGGTTTGAACGAGATCTAGCCAGTAGCTTTTGTTTAAACGTCATAAATGGTAAACCTTAATCTAATAAATTTCATAAAATCGACTGAAATATAAAAATAAATCAAACACCTATTAATTTCATAAAAATAAACCTTATTGCTACTGCGGAACCCTTAATGGGCGAGTCCAACTCGCACTTGGCCGCTTTTTACCTCTCTACCAATCAAGTCCTTTCATTTGATATCCATATTGAGGTAGTAATAAGAAATATGTGTAATCTGCAATTTTTCTTACAACTACCGGCCGGCTACGGCGGCGGCCATCTTGGATTTTCACGATGTGTTTATAACACTGATCTCTATTATACAAGTACGCTGGATAGCTGATACACACCTGCTTTTTGTGCCTATTTGAAGCGGAATCAGCGCCCTCATTATTCGGGTAGAGAACTAAATTTGACGTAACCACAACCTATAACAACAGTTGTCATCACTAGTTAGTTCCAAGTACTCTCATTACTGCTATCAGCGCCAATATGGCGGCTTTCAAATGTCATTTTTACGTCAGATTTAGTTCAGCTATCCAGCGTACTTGTATAGTAGAGATCAGTGGTTTATAAATTGTTGCGTGTTATTCTGATGTATTTAAAGCTATATTGTTGTAAAGTTCCATTAAAATCCATTCAGTGGTTTTTGCGTGAAAGAGTAACAAAATATGTCCATGCATACAAGCTTTTCATCATATCATCATCATATCAGCCTATGTTCGTCCACTGCTGGACATAGGCCTCTCTCAATGAACGCCAAGATGACCGAACTCCTGCTAATCGCATCCAACATGGACCCGCGACTAAACGGAGATCGTCGTCCCACCTAGTTGGAGGTCGACCTACACCCCGTTTTCCCAGCCTTGGTCTCCATTCCAGAGTAAGTTTACTCCAGCGATCGTCTGTTGTTCGAGCTATGTGACCAGCCCAGTTCCACTTCAGCGTACTGATTCTCTGCACTATGTCGGTGACTTTAGTTCTTTGACGAATTGCTTCATTTCGAAGCTTATCCGCCAAAGAAACTCCGAGCATAGCGCGCTCCATAGCACGCTGAGCAACGGAAAACTTACGAGCTAGCCCTGCTGTGAAAGGCCAGGTTTCCGCCCCGTAGGTCATAACGGGAAGCACGCATTGATCGAAGACTTTCGTCTTCAAGCTCTGCGGAATTTGCGACGTGAGAATGTGGCTTAACTTCCTGAATGCTGCCCAACCCAACTGAATCCTCCTATCGGTTTCTCTCTCGAAGTTATGTCTACCTACCTGCAGTATGTGCCCCAAATAGACATATTCCGTTACGACTTCGAGAAAGGCACCGTTAACTACAACCGGTCTCGGGAGAACATGTTCGTTGAACATGACTTTCGTCTTGTCCAAGTTCATCCCGAGACCAATCCGCCGGGAAGATTCATTTAGGTCGTTCAACATTTCCTGCAAGTCCTCCAACGATTCTGCCAGTATGACGATATCGTCGGCGAAACGAAGGTGTGAGAGGTGCTTGCCGTTAACGTTTACGCCACGTCCTTTCCAGTTTAGGGTCTTGAAGGCGTCCTCTAACGCATTTGTGAACAGTTTCGGGGAAATAATATCCCCCTGTCTCACTCCTCGATGCAAATAGATTGGCCTTGTTGTGGCCCCCTGTACTCGGACGGACAACTTAGCTTGCGTACAAGCTTTTGCGTACATAATATTAATAGGGTTACACTTGAATAAATAATATAAATCCGATTTTTTTATTTTAATACAATGATAAACATTTGATAATAATTGTGTCTCACTATGACAATCACCTTATTGTACCTACATAAAATTACAACTTTGCCCAAAATTTCATATCACTCATTTTATGTTTTATAAAGTAACATAAAACATTCAACATAATGCATTAGTGGATTTAGGATTAATAGTAATAGTATGCTAAAATGTAGTGGTAAATCAATAATAATAAACCGACTCGCATCGACATTGCATCCGCATTCCGCACGGATCAAAATCTTTTGATTTGACTATAATGAACCAACTCACGCACACAGACGCACTTGCTTCTGTGTGAATAAAGTTGCACTGAATTACATGAAACTCGACATTATGCGTTCGACGTAAACGCTCTTAATTTGGAAACTAGCCGCACCGGCATACGTTTGTTTATTTTTCTATTTTATCAATATTATGCTTGAGAGCCTCGAAAGAAGTCTTTCAACCGATAACTTGTTATGTGTTACGTTAACTAGTTTGAAATATTATGTTATCAATACTAATATCATAAATGCGAAAATCTGTCAGTCTATCATCTCTTCACGCTTTAATTACAGAACCGATTTCGCCTTTACAGTACTTTGAGCTCCGGGAAAGGATAGGATACTTTTTATCCCGGAAAAATGTACGGTTTCCATGATCTAATTTTAGCGTAATGTAAATTGCGGGTGTCATCTAGCACTTACAGACATTTGAAAATTTGTCTTATAATTAGATATAAGTGAACGCGACTATATTTATTATCTGTAAAAAAAATATATTTTCGAATGCAAGAGAACCAGACGGATGTATCATGTAAACTCAGGTTATCGGTTATCTTATTAATTCAATGGCGGACATCTGAAAGTCATTTGAATTAGCTAAATAATTAATATCTTACATAAGCTGAGGTAACCAGCGACGGGCAACCGCAACCTATCTGGTTACCTTAACCCTGCCGGTTACCCAACCCGATACCATCGCCTGAGAACCGCTTTGTTCCGACTTCAGTTCCGGATCCGGTCGCGCAATTATTGTCTAATATAATTACATCAATTACTGCTCTAGGGTTGTTTAGAACTAGGGTTTGCCAGTGGGAAGTGAAGCAGATTCACGATTCTCGTTCGACACGGATTCGGAAACTTTATCGTGCGGTTATTGGTCAATGCTTAGCGCAGTGAGCGTTTATTGGATGTCGCGCAGTGAAGTTTTTAAATCCCAGTCAAATTACGCATTGTGATTTATGAATCAGGGCCCTAGAGAGTCCCTACCCCGGCCAATGTCCCCAATCCCCAGCTATGGATGCACAAAGGAATTTTCCCGTGTAAAAAAGAGATTTGTTCAAAGCGGCTTTGATGTTGAACCTGATGGACAACTGTAAGACGTCATAACACAGCACTAGATTCTGCTAAAATATCTGCTTGATAAAAATGCAACAACAGCATACACGATTTTGTTCGTCTATTTTTTGACTTCATAATTACAACTTGTACAAGACGTATTTTGCAATCTGCACGTACATTTCAGACACATCTCTGCATCAAACAATATGAAAGTAACATTTTAACACTAGATAAAAGGTTTCCTTAACTTATTGTTGTACTTTTGACAATTATTGTTAAGTAACTCTACCAGACTTTACTTTCAATTTAGCCGAGATATTATCGCAAATTTGAGGTTTTTAATTGGATAATGCTTCCGTCTCTAACACTTTGCTACAATAAAATGATCAAATATTACGCAAGTAGGCTTTTTGTGTAATTTATACGGCAACAAAACATTATATATTATTAGGTACATTTTGTTAAATTCTCATAGTATCATAATGGACATTATAAGGCTCCGAAGCAATCACCTATTAAGTGACCAATAGCTTACAAGAAGCTTTGTCTCTATAGCTCAGAATAAAGTAAGCAACGACAGAACTTCTAGATAAGCTATTACTTTCGTCTATTTCTTAAATTCGTATTTTGTTTATTTTTAGTCGGCACCATCTTAGCGATAACATGAGGGAAAAGTAAGGAAATTAGTTTTACCCACCAAAACTTGCAAAATGCATGTATCATAAAATCAACTTTAGCTAGATTCTAGCATAATGTTATTTCATAAAGTTACATAAATCGAAAAAATAGAGCAACCTCATTGCCAAAGATTTGCATCCTTGGTAATTAGGTATTCAGGAAACAGGAAATTTTCTCAGCAAAAAAACTAAACATAGTAAAATTATTAGGTGGCTACTGGTTATTACACCTATTAGAATACTGTATAATGACTTTATAATGCACATTAGAAGTAAAACAATCTAGGTAGTTAGTATTAATGATCCGATCTATGCAAAACAGCGAAAACAAAAGCAATGAGGTAATGCCTGATTGCCTAGTTCTTAGACTACTAATTACCTGAAGGTTCGTTGGCAGCGCTTTCTTCGACACTTCCTACAAATACTTCCACCCGGCCCGTTTCCCGTTATCTCAACAACTATAATCTTACTTTCTCGTCAAGTACATAATAGTTGATCTCATAGGATATCGGAGATTGCATGGTTCCCGCGGTCTATGGTTATTGACAGTTAGTGGATTGGATGTAATAGCCTGTAAAATAGATAACCGTGGCGCTAGACCAGTATCTTGGATGTTATATCACAGAATAAGAATCTTATAGTGTGCTACTTGGTTTAAATTACTTGGTGTAGGTATATCTTTATAAACTGCACTAAAAGTTACATAGCAAGGAGGGTAGTAAATGGAAGTAAAAGATTAAAACTGCGTCTGCGGGTTGTCCATTACATAATATACAATATTATACTTTAAAGCGGTTGCTTTGAATTAAAAGAAAACTTCCATAGTACGCACCATAAAACCATCCTAAGCAAATTATGTTGTTAAGTTGCACATTTGATCACTGATACCCCAGTTGGCCAGCCATAAACCCATAACCGTAAGGCGTAGATCATAGATACATAAGGGGATCCGAATCGTCAAATTACATGCATTGTACCATCAGTAGGCCTCTCCCACGACGCACATGCACCGATAGTTCACATCTTGGGTTCAGACAAATTGCCCGCGGACAATGCTGGGAACCTGTACATCATGATAACCATCACCACAAATATGCCTATTGTTAGACAGGAATTCGATTTTGAAATTTGATTTATCGGCCCATTGTGAGATCAATGACACGTGGTCCAGCCTACTTCGAATTTCGCAAGTCTCATGTGTAGATGAAGATTAGATAAAAATGCACATAGCCCTTAAACAACTGGTGTGATTGCGAAAATGTTGAATACATGAATAATTTTATATTGTCTTGTTATTTGGTCAATAATCTTTGCTGTGCCCCCGAAACGAGAATAACAGTTTGTTTCTGGGGCATTAAGTTTATTGTAACTATAATTTGCAAGTTTTGGAACAAAATTATTCTAGAATAATTTTTCTACTTCTTGAGTCACGATACATAATCTTGACCTAACAACAATTATTGTCAAACGCGCCTGGTTTGTAAACTACTTGGTAGTTTCCAAACGAGACGCGTTCTTGGCAAAAAGAACCGGTGTTAAAGATGGACGTTGGAAAATTATTTGTGCTTGTGAAACCGCATTCGAACGTCTTCCACAGTAAGATCAGCGTCGCCGAGCCAGGATTCTAAGATTCTTCCAGAGCAAGCATAACGTAATAATATTGCAAATCCATTTTGTGCCTCTGCAAACACGTCTCTACATTCCGCATCGAATAACGCAATCGTCAATTTCTCAGATGACGGAACAATACTTTTGCTGTCTGTCATCCGAATTATGTGTTGCATCTGCATAGACCTAAATATGAATAGACCATAACAGAATCGAAGCTTGCGACAGCTGCTTGGGACGATTCGCCGTAGATTGTGACAGAGGCGGTCACGGCGCAGCGTCACTGGCGAAATGATCATAATTATTGTGATGAGATTACAATATTACGATGGGAACAGTAATAATTATGTTTATAGGAGTACTAGCCAGATTACACATTGAGAGTAGTTAAGTTTTCCTGCTGCAAGTTGTAAGCTTCTTAATTAGTAGATATAGCTATTGAATACACAGCTAATGACATAATGCATTTACTTTAGAAAATAACGGTCTTAGTACAAAAGATTAAAGATCAGTTGAACAGTTGTTTTGACACCATGTTGTATTGAATTGTTTTCAATCAACTGTTCAACAGGTGTTTAAATCTTTTGTAGTAAGACCGTAGATATTTAAAAGACGCTTCATCATAATGTTAGTATTATCAGTGTATTAGTTATTATCACCATTCAGTAATAATACTATGTCTGCTCTACCAAATAATATCAATCAACATTAGCTTTAAATTTGACCTATGTCGTATCAATCTCTAAAATTACCATTTTATATTTTCATTCGGTTTACAAACGCATTAGTCAAAATTGTGTAAGATTGTAGACTGTTTGTAAGAGTGAATTGCACCAGAAGCGTAGTTAAGGTGAAGGTTATCGTCAAATATGGCGACTTTTGCTAGGGATTTGACAGTTTATTTCACATTTTGTTAAATGGTTAAAGATATAGTTAAATAAAGTAAGCCGGTGCAACCCACTCTTAGATACCAAGAGGTGTCACAAACTACAAACGAGCCGTTTATTATACTTTTGTGAGACCTCCGAAGTCCGAGCGTTAAAATTGTATTATCGTTGTAAATGTCCTCCTTACTGTCCACGCTCTAGCAGCCGCTCTGCTTTCAATAACTTGCCGCTGATTTGCCGTGAAATTTTAAATTACCACAACAAAAACTGCGCAAACAACGTCTAAATAAACAATTTCTTTTTTCTATGTCGCTACAAGTTGGAATGCGATGATTAATTTTAACTTTTTCTTTTTGTTATACACTTCTTGTACGAGAAAAAAGTAGATAATACAAGTTTTCGTGTCTGCAAAAGTGTGCTTGTGAAAAAAAAAACTAAGTCAAATAAGTAACAATAATAAATTTTGTACCCTTACTAAGCGTACTTCGGTTAAACCTCAAAGTAAAGTTTTGTTGTATCATGTGACCCACGTTCAGGTGATATTCATGCTAAGAAGTCGATCAAAATTGATTAATTAGTTTGGGAGCTGCGACCTACCACGTTATAAACAGACCGACACACACAAATTCGCTAAAAATATGAACTATCATTTATGATATCTACATTATTCTACATAATATTTTAATCCGTCGATCGTGGTGTTTTAATGATGAAAAGGTATTGATATACATTTTTCTCACCCAATACATCTAATTTACGTCGATAGCTTATACTTAGCTGAGGAAAGTCAATAAAACTGACAAGAAAGTAAAGTGGAAGTTAAGTATCGCTTAACTCACTTTCAGTTCTATAAATGATATCATTTTGTATAATAGCTATTGTTAAATTTATGTACTAGATACATTATTAATGACTTTTATAATAAGCGAACATTATTCAGATGTTTTGCTTTTGTCGGTTTCTTACAAGGTGTTAGTTGAATATAGAAACGTTGGGGAAACTCAAGATTTCGTTTTGTTACGAAATATTTAATGGTAACTCCGGTATAAAATAACGCTATTTAAAGTTAAGTGTAACGATTATTATCAAAACTATGTAAGTATCAGTGAAACAAGCCAAACAATTTTTAACATTTCATTTTAAAATTGGATCGCTATGATTGTTATGTACTATTATCTATTCTGTGTTATTATGCACTTACTCTACGCTTGCTTTAGCCTTTAACAGAGTAACTATTGTAGTTTTAGCTTAAAAAACATAATATATTAACTACCAGATGACGCCCGCAACTCCTTTGCGCCAAGATTACTTTATCGCGCGTTTACATTTTTTTGGGGTTAGACTGTATCTATACTCCCGGGACTCAAAGTATCTCCATACTAAATTTCAGTAAAATTGGTTCAGCAGTTTGGGCGTGAAGAGATAACAGACAGACAGACACACTCTCGCATTTATAATATGGATTGATTCCTTAGTAAGTCTTCTAAACGGACGTTTACGACCGGATCAATAAATACCATTCTTAAATTATTGTTCGGTCATTGTTTGTAAAAATATTATGCTTAATAATGAGTATCAGTGACAGCACATTATCCATAATGAGGCTTAATGAGTCACTTGACCAAAAAAACTTTGACCCCAGTTAAAAATGAAATATCGAGAGTGGACAAAGCCCAATTACTTAAACTATTCCCAGTTCCCACACAGAAAATTAATTGCTAATAGTGGCCTAATGACTTACATTTTAATTGTGATGTAGAATAGAATTATGTAAGACTTCCTACTGTCGGTTCAGCTTCGGGGTTACGAGATGAAAGTCGCGATGACAGGTGAGGAAGTGTGGAATGTGAATAACAATGGACCGAGTACTTATTCGGTATGAACAATCATAAGTACATTATAATGGGACACGGTAAGGTTTCGCGATAGCAATGGTTCATCCGCGTCAACACGATGAACATTTTCTCCGATTTTTTTGACATTTTCCACTGCTTGTTCGGTGCTGTTGGTCGCAGAGTGATGTTATAAAGCCTTAAGCCTTCCTTGATAAATGGATTATCCAACACAAAAAATATATTTGTTCAATTATAACCAGTAGTTCCTGAGATTCCCGCTTTCAAACAAGCAAATAAGCAAACAACTTTTCAGTTTTTTAGTTAACAGTTACCTCTGTTAAGATAGATAATAAAATCTTGGAGAGGGATAAACTGACAAACAAACATCGTATTTCTGATTAGTATGCTTTTCTAATGATATACGTTTGTGTTCAGGTTGCAACTTCTACCCGGCGGGCGAGTACCTGAAGTTCGTGCGGATCCCGGAGAACCTGAGCGTCGGCGAGGAGGTGCTGCAGGTCGAGGTGCACCCCAGGTAACCGTACATTCTGTCCACTGTTTCACTGCACCTGATAGGATCTTATGTGGATGCCGTAAGAGTCATTGTGTAGGAACTCCTAGGTTACCTAACTTACCTAACTATCTGGAGTCTGACTTTACAAACATCTGCTAATGACTCCCTACTGCCTTATCGATGTAATCTTTTCTTTAAAAAAATTTGCGTTAGGTTAGTTAACATTTTAAAAATTTTGCGTTAAAAATTATGTTATGAAAATTATTTTTTAATTTTTCTACAAATCCAGCATATTATTATTATCTAGGACGATGATTCTGTAACCTTGAGTCTTGAAGCTTTACTGTCTCAATTTTAATGTTGGGTCTGTAGGGCGCTATTTACTCCGTATAGGGAATTAATTTTTATTAATGATTAAATCACTAATTTAAAATGATTTGATGTTATGTACGCTGAATTATAAAAAAAATTAAGCTGCAACTAATAAAACGAGTTTTAGAGCGAGTATAATATTTTGTAAGCAACTTTGTTTAAGTAGTTTGTAATAAGTATTATTGACTTTGACTATAAAGTCATTACATTTAGGTACAAATGAACCATAAAATGAAACAAAGTTTACTTTTCGTAACCGACAACAATTGCCTACAAAATGGACGGAATGTACAAAGTATAGTTTAACGATAAATCCGTAAATGACCTGAGTAACACGCAATTATTATGACACTATTCGACTAGTAATCCCATGCCTATTTAGCCTACCTGATAGTAAATAGATGTTTCAATGGTAACGAAATATTATTACATAGACCATTATAAAAAAGGTTGAAAAACACTGTTCTAGAAAATAGGCGCCTACAGTTTCTACATACTAAATGCCTAATATTATTATTAGGTACATAATATTATACTTATTAAATAATATATTATGTCGCCCGCACGGGCCGCAACTCCGTCGCGCCAAAATTCGTCTATCGCGCTAGAAATAAGATGGGAAAGGACATAATATTATTATTATAAAATAAGTATTATAATATGTCCTTTCCCGGGACTCAAAGTATCTTAATGACAAATTTCAGCTAAATCGGTTTAGAGGTTTGGGCGCGGTGAAGAGGTAACAGACAGACATACAGACAGCTATCAGACACACTTTTGCATTTCTAATATTATTAATATGGAAGTATGAATTATGTTTTTGTCTTGCTCCGTATCATTGAATGTAAAAACTAAAGGCGTAATCAAACTGGAGCAAGACCAATTATTATTAAAACCTCATGGTAATAGTAATTTTAAAATTATTTACGGTACGACTAAGTTCCATAGACTGTGGTACGACCTGCGGTACGACACAACTTTTACCGTTGCCGTACCGTTCCGAAACAGAATTCCCATACAACGTGGTTACGATGAAAATGAGATAAGGCACGAGAAAGTAGAATTACTTTGATAAAATACTGCTAGCCATGCGAGTAATTTAATTTTACAACTTCATTTTTAGGGTTCCGTACCCAAAGGGTAAAAACGGGACCCTATTACTGAGACTTCGATGTCTGTCCGTCTGTCCGTCTGTCTCCAGGCTGTAACTCATGAACGGTAATAGCTAGAGAGTTGAAATTTTCACAGATTATGTATTTCTGTTGCCGCTTAACAACAAATACTAAAAACAAAATAAATTAAATATTTAAGGGGGCTCCCATACAACAAACGTGATTTTTCAAACATTTTTTGCTCGGTCTCAATGATGACAACAGGCACTTGAAATTTTCAAAAAGGGCTTAAAATAATTTAAATCATAGACCGGGCATCCCGGTGAGCGTCGCGGGCGTGTCTGCTCCCACGGAAATAGCTAATGCTTTTTTGGAACATTTTAAAATACAATCGACTTCGATTGTAACTGCCGATACAAATTGTGTTTGTACAGAGGCTATCGTGAGGGGGGGGGCGTATTCGTGAGGGGTTAGATTTTCTGCTAAACAAATTGCAAAAGTAATACAGAACATGACTAGGGGCAAGTCCCCCGGTCACGATGGCCTCAGTATTGAACATCTTAAGTACGCTGGTGGCCACCTACCACGAGTGCTGTCAATGTTTTTTAACCTATGCATAAGCCACAGTTACTTACCTGCGGAGCTTACTAAGACTATTGTAGTGCCAATTATCAAAAATAAAACTGCGGATGCCTCTGATATTTCTAATTACAGGCCAATCTCCTTGGCGACTGTTATCGCAAAAATACTGGACAGTCTGGTTGATACAATCTTAGCCAAACACATTGTACTTGAAGATGGTCAGTTTGGTTTCAGACCAAATTTATCTACGGAAAGTGCAATTTTGTGTCTCAAACAGACTGTTCAGTATTATACAAATCGTAAGACGCCTATAATAGCCTGTTTTCTGGATTTATCAAAGGCGTTCGATTTAGTTAATTATAATTTGCTCTGGCATAAGTTAGCTCACGATACATCCGTCCCGGATGATATTATCTCACTGTTAAAATTTTGGTACAGTAGACAATCGAACACAGTTAAATGGGCTGGCTCTTACTCTGACTCGTTTAGGTTAGAATGTGGCGTGAGACAGGGTGGACTTAGCTCACCTCGCTTGTTCAACCTGTACATCAATAAGCTTATAAGTGAGCTCAATAAAGCCAAAACAGGTTGCCACATAGATGGCGTTAGTGTCAACAATATCAGCTACGCAGATGACATGGTTCTGCTGAGTCCATCAGTCAGCGCGATGAGACAGCTTCTCAAAATATGTGAAAGCTATGCTGCGGCCCATGGGCTCAAATATAATACCACGAAGAGTGAGTGGATCGTCTTCAAATCCGGTTCTGAGGGTTATAAGCACATGGCTGATCTCTCTCTCTCGGGATCTCCCCTAGTCCGGGTTCAGAAGTTCAAATATTTGGGTCACTGGGTCACAGAAAGCATGAAAGACAATGTCGACATTGATAGGGAGCGCCGGTCGTTGGCCGTCCGTTGCAATATGCTGGCACGTAGATTCGCTCGCTGTACTGAAGCAGTTAAAATCACACTCTTTAAATCTTTCTGCCAGTCATTCTACACGTGCAGCCTGTGGACTAATTTTTCCCAGCGGGCGTACAACGACCTGCGCGTTCAGTACAACAATACTCTTAGGATGCTGTTGGGGTTGCCGTGGAGATGCAGCGCGTCAAGCATGTTCGCTGAGGCGTGCGTGGACGGGTTCGCGGCCATAATGCGCAAACGCTGTGCCTCAATGCTGGCGCGCTTGCGATCCTCCTCCAACAGCATCCTAAGGGTTTTCACCGACAGATGGGACTCTCCTCTGCTACATAGGTGGATTACGATTCACTGTGTTTAATATATAGTTAAAATATTATGTAATTTTACTAACAATAGGTTAAGAATAAATTGTTACTAACACCTATGGATGAATAATCTGAAATAAATTATTATTATTATTATTATTATTATTATATAAAATAAATATAATATGTGTACTTTAATAATAATATTTTAATAAAATAAAAATTTAAGGGAATTCCATCTTTTCCCATACAAAAAACACAATTTTTGGCCTATTTTTGCTCTATAATGGTACGGAACCCTTCGTGCGCGAGTCCGTTTTAATTACCTAGGCTCTACGTTTTTAAGAAATTATGAAGTTTTAAGAGTGACATCTAGAGAGGTTTGTGGAACTACTAGAGACACTTTGTAATAATTAGTTGTGTTAAGTTCACTAGAGATGGCGTTTTATCTTTTTGTGCTGTTGCACTTTTCAGAAAAATATTTTTGGGAAAGTTGAATTAAAATAATAAATTTTAATACTATTAAGTGACATTTTCAAGCACACTATCAGTAGAAACATTTATAAACTAATTTTTAAAATAATAATATACAAAACATGAAGTAAAATCTCGTTTTCAACCTTTCGTTTTTAAAGTTTGAAAACATGGGGTTCGTTATAGTTCATTCTTAGTAACATAGATGTCGTTAACATCGTAAATGTCTAGTAGTGTATAATTATTATTATTATCTTTCGGTTAGTCATCTACACAAACAGGATCTGTCACATTCACCAAAAATTATTATGATTGCCCGGCATTTGCAATGTTCATTTATAGAGGTACATACAAAAATAATAACTTCCACCCCGGTTTCGGTCACGGTTTCATTAAAACCAGACCAGTAAGGCGTCTCCCAGACAGACGCGGCCTGCGGTGGCGGTCGCGGCGGCGGTCAGTTGGATGACTTGAAAGTTCTAGGAACGACACAGACACACGCGGTGGCGGTCGCAGTACAAAAAACTGACCGCCGCCGCGACCGCCACCGCAGGCCGCGTCTGTCTGGGAGACGCCTAAAGCAGGAGTAATTTTATAGTGCCCAAGTGTGTGCGGAGCACACAGGAGTACTCTCTCTTCCTTTTACTCGCATAACCCAGTGGGACGGACGACCGACACAACTGGCGAGAGATAGGCTTTTTTAATTACATGCCATGGCGCAGGGAGGGGGGGGGGGGGACAAGTTGACTTTACCTACTACAATTCATACTTTTCTGATTCTCTATATTTTATCTCTTCGTCGGAATATTAGGAGTGGAATTTGTGAATTCATTCGAGTTTCGACGTACGGGAATTGAACTTCAAGCAAATCAACTCAAAGATTTCATTATATTTGGCAACTTTTTTAGAACCTCTAGGGGTGGGCAGCTGCCACTCCCCCCCCCCCCCACCCCCCCTTGGCGACGCCCTTGTGCCCATCCGATGCATGGATCATCTTACTTGTCAGACAATCAGATGATCAGCCTGCATTGTCCTAACCAAACTTGGAAATAACATGATTCCGACGCGGGAATCGAACCCACGATACATACGGTATACACAGTACACCAGTACACACATACATAATAAAGTCCATATTCTTCATTAGACCCAAAAAGTAGCGTAGCGACTGACTAATAATATCAAAAGTGTTTTAGGTAGCACCCAACCCAAGTAAATATAATTTCTTGTACCCATAATAAGTCGGCCTATATTAGTATTGCATTTGCAGCAGAAATTATTTCCTTTGCCTTTGGGCTGGTGGAAAATTAAGACTGAGAAAGTTGTAGCTGGCGTCGTGGTTCAAAAATACTGCCTTTTTGTATCCTTGCGGGTCGCAGACCAGCTAGGCACGTGCTAAGTTTGACTTTATCCGGTCCACTGGCGCTCCTCGGCTTAATATTTTTCACGCATTTCTTTCCTCTTATTCCAGGGGCAGTCTCTCCCTACAGCCGGTAGACCGTGAGGACGACGTGGCGCTGTTCACGTACCGCGACGTGAACCGCACGCACGTGGCGGTGGTGCTCGCCGCCAGCGTGGACTCCCTGGTGGACGGGGATTCACCGCAGAATGTGCTGAAGTTCCGCCTGCATTGCGACTCGGAAGAGGGGGATGAGCAGGTGGGTGATGATGGTGCTGAAAGCAGTGATAAAGGTCATGATGCCGCAGAACGTGCTCAAGTTCCGCTTCCACTGTGATTCCGAGGCGGGGGATGAGCAGGTGGGTGATGATAGTGGTGATGGTGATGATGATGATGGTGGTGTAGATTGTAGGCCGTAACGGGTTGAGGAGCTTTGTGAGCTTTGTCGGTTGTCATTTTTGACGTCATCTTCAGAAACACGCACATAGAAGCTCTCTGCACAGGTTTTGAGATTGCAAAATTAAAGTACCTACTTACTTCAACTTTTTCAATGGTGGCAACACTACTCAAAAAAATCCGCCGCTATCATACAGAGTTAAGTGTTTGTAGAAAGTATAATACATTACATAATATTACGTGATATTACCTTGTAAAATTATTAATATTATAGTGTCCTGAACTACTGCCTCACTATAGGTACCTAATAATATGATCGCAATACCTATAATAATAATTATTGTCTTCGGTACTTTCAACTCTCATATCGTAGCTCGCATTTCGCAAAAAATCTGTAAGTTACACTTACAATTTACAGTTTTTAAGTTGAAAGAAATCATGAGTATCATGAAATCACCTGTTATAGTAAGCAACTCTTAAAGTGAATTAGCAGGCACTTAATTAGCGCGAACACGCAGTTACTCCCATAGATTGATGTAGCACGTAAACTTTACAATTTATGATCACTTTTATTATGTTAATGAATGTACTGCCACAAAATAAGGTGAGACAGAGATTTTAGTGACGATTTAAGACACAAGGCTCAATGTCTCATATAGATTTTAAAAATTTCAAAGACTTCTATGGCTGTTCAAGTCAGCCAGAGGACCATAGGGAGGCCAGAGGCAACGAATTTTTAATTTCGTTGCTTCTGCTCCCTAGTCCCTCTATGACCAAATTCATCATAATATTATTCTGAATCTACAATTATTTTCATAGCGTGACGACTCAAAGTCCGATTTCCGAAATATCAGCAGTGCTCTTCTGCCTAATTTCTGTCTCCTATACCCTGAAAATCCATCTTCTGTGTCCATTTACTGTACTATGTTCTACGTACGATCACCGCGTCACGTAGGCCGTTGACCCGCGCGCGTTAACGGCCTACGTAGACGTAAACCTTATTGGCTCCCGGTGCTTTTATTGTTTCCTACACAGCTTTTATGCAAATCCGCGCGTCTCGAGACAATTAAACTTTTATGACGTCAATGGGAAAACTAAAAGCTTTCAAGGGTTTAAAGTGGAAACACCCTGACAATATTTTTATGGAATACTGTGTGTTTTCCGCAACTACGAGCCAGTAAAATATTTATTGAATATAGTGATTTAAGCTTTGGCACTATGCGCTAATGCGAGCAAGAATTTTCATTGATATTATTGCTCTCAAAAGTGCATGGCACCATACTTTGTATAGATTCGGATATAAGATTATTGCTGGATGAAAAGAATGCGACAAATCAACACACTTACACTTTTAGCCTTTAGTAGCAGTTAGCTTCAAATGACGCATCAGTTTTAGCAATAGCAATATCTACCGTCAGTGACTCATTCACACCAAATAAAACAGATTTTCTTCCCCCTGATCGGTGATATGAACATAAATCATCCATAAATATGGATTGGCGCTCATATCGCGTTGTCTGACCGCCGACCGCCGCGGGTACAGCTCGACCCTCGTCTAAGTTCAACCAGAAATGTCAAAATACCTCCGTGTCGGACCTTAATGTATTTACTGGCGGCAGAATGTTCAGACGCTTCTTATAATAAGAGGCTCTTGATTGTGCCTTAGTGGTGGCCCTAAAACAGGAACAAAATTTTAATATTGTGATTAGTAGGGTCGGCAGTGAGAGAGATATAATATTATTATCAATTTTGTTAGTAAAATTAATATATCCGTAACTAGGCTTCCTATAATTGCAGCAACACCTGAAACATTATTTCATACGCAGATGGCAGTTATTTATCGGAGTATCTGCTGGGATATTTTGGATTGACGTGACCCGAACAAATTATACAGCATGACTGGTGAGACAATATGTTCAATACTCGGGGACATGATATTTGGCTAATAAATTAGTTGAAAAAAAATTGTATAAAAAATATTAATATCAATTGATCCCTGATTAAATGTAGCTTAAAGTTAAATAATTATTTACCCAACGCATGGACATCGCGCGCGAGAGGGGTAGCGCGCGGCACGGGGCACATGCCGCCGCGCCGGCCGCAGGCGCATAGTAATTTACTAAGTGTCCATGATTCATTTGTTTAAAGGGAAATTTGGTAAAAAATTAAGTACCTAATTTTAATACATAATTATAATGAGAATCGAGTACTGAATCTCCTTAAGTATCGGTCATGTCTCACCAGTCATGCTGTATAGGTTTGTCATCAGCCTATGAATTAATTTCTTTGATAGTAGTAGTGAGCTTGCTAGGCTTTCGCCATCTATATCATACTACTCGCTCAGGCTTAGATTACAATTTACACATACCGATTGGTGAGACAGTGGCGAGATAGACAGACAATGTAATGGGATTGGCCAAGACAACTCTCGGTGAGTATAGCATAAGGACCATACCGTGTGTGAGCGCCTTAAGGCTTATGAATGTGTTTAATTATGCTCATTCGCCATACTCGAAGGCACTCGAAAATTAAAAATGGATGAGGATTTTCTTTGGAAATTATGAGCAATTAGGAGATTGCGAGTTGAAAAATCTCAACACCCACGTCGAATTTGCCTGAAAGCTCTCGAATGTTCTCGAAAATTGTCCAAATTAATTGCTCGGTTAGGCAACGACTCGCGAAGAGAAATAAAAGACGATGAAATAATTTATATAGGTGATCATTATTTTACTTTATAGCAAAACATCTAATTTGCAAAAATAAACGTGGTCCATTACCTACCTCAAGTTTCTTTTTGGGTCCGAAAGATTAGAGTTAGGAGTAGGACACGGTAAAATTATATTTTTACTATGTAATCACAAAAAGTAAGTAATGACTTTATCGTCAAAACTATATTGTATAACTCTAACAGCTAGTAAGCAAGAGCAGTAGTTAGACTCACTAATTAGTCACGAATTAGTGATTTTAGTAATTAGCAATAACTCTTGTTTGTTTGTTCTGAAGTTGGTGCTAAGTAATTAGTATTGTATTCTGTTCACATTCAATCCAAATGAATATAAATAGCATATTGTTTTTAATCCTTGCAAAAATAGAGGGGTGTTTAAAGTTTGGTGCTTCTCCGTAGCGTCACAGCACATGAACAGATACACCGGTTTTTATCTAGTTTTCATGTTTGAAAGCTGATAAAATTATTAGGTTTGATCCAGAAGACTCGATCTCTAGCTATAATTCATCATCAGATTGGACATTGCTTAATAATACCTGTGTTTTCTAACTCGGCACTTATAAGTAAGCGGTGAGACATGCCCTTACTATGCTACATTTAATTCACCCTTTGGTTTAAAGATCTTTACTTCCCATTAAGATATTTCCTAACTTGTATGAGAACAATAAAATTTAACATCCTTTTCCTAGTCCACCAGTGCAAGTTTCGTTACACCTAGTATTATCTCATAAGTATCCTTATTATATCCATCCGCAATTTCAACGATTACCCTTACCCTTATTCTACCCGCGTATTCTAGGGTTACCACTTAAGGTACAAGTTGGAAGCCAGCTATATAGGTTTAGGTTTAAAGATCTTTATTCTCACTGAGACATAGGTCACTTACAGAGAACAAAAAATTACAAAAATAAATGTTGATACATTGCGTTCGTCAGTTAGCAACTAGACATTCACTCAGTGTTTAGTTTAATATTTTTATAATTAATATGAATTTTCTATGTATTTCTATGAATAAGTGTCGCTAGCTGCGCAGGGTATTTCATAGAAATACATAGAAACCAGCTGTAGTGTCGCTGCGACACGTCGTCTGCGATTGCTTCGTGTCGTCCGCTGCCAACAGGCACCTTTATATTACCTTTTTATATGACCACTTCCACTTGTCGTCAGGTGTCGGCGTACCTGTCGGTGACGGTGTACGTGGAGGACGTCAACGACAACGCGCCGCAGTTCCTCGACACGCCGTACCGGGTTGCTGTTGACGAGCTCACCCCCACAGGTCAGTACCATCAGATACTTTAAGGTCTACGTGATATGTAGACGATATATTAACAACCACAGGGGGCTCAAAGGCTTTATATCGAGTTAAAAAAAGACTTACCAAGCAAAACTCAATGTCAGTACCATCAATACTTTGAGGTCTATAATAATTATTATGTAGACGTCATAATATAGCCAACCAACATACTGGGTTCAAAGGCTTATATCAACACAAACATTATCACACACTCACTGAGCAAAGCATGCACAGCAAATACACGACACCATGAGACCCTGAATCTACCCCGACGAAAATGTTTTACAACTTACAATTTTACATATTTATTAATATTTTAGTATTTGTAGCTCTCTGCCGTTATCTCATTTCTTTTAGAAATAATCAGTTTCTTTTTGTCAGTAACTATGTACATTGTAAAATGTTCTCTGTGCAAAATAAACTATCGCCTCTCTGTAGACTGGGTTATAAGACCTCTACCGAAAACTATTTCCAGTAGGGTTTAGGTCTGACAACGTTATGAAAATGGTGACTCCTCGAAGGCAATTTAATATAACGCGCTGTCGTTAGTGGATCACTACGGGCGCGTGGGCTGCGCTCGTTAGATGCTTTGTAATATTATGATTGGAGATAAAGAATATGATATACACAGTTCCTGCTTCATACTACACAATAAAATCCCACATTACAAGTGTGAATAAGAAATAATCGATGCCTTTCTAGAGTTCGTTGACAAAAAACACCCAAATCTATAACATTACTTGTAGGTACAGATTTTAAGTATCCGAAGATTACACCATTTCAGCAATGCTTAGTTTAGTTTACAAGACAGAATTACTTTTAAGTCGCAGAGTACAATTATAACCACAATGCTTTGTTGTAAGGCGTTGGAGTTGAGCCAGTCTAAAAAGCAAAGCATTTGTCTTTAATGCTGCCGAAGATACCCAAAGGAAGTTCTAAAGCATGGTCCTTTAGGCCTATTTTAATACAGAATCCTCATGCGTTCCAGGTCTAACGATCTTCAAGGGTATCCGCGCGGTGGACCGAGACAAGCCGAACACCCCCAACTCAGACGTCCAGTACAGCATCAGCGCGGGCAACGACGGCCGGTTCGCGCTGGAGAGCTCGCACAAGCCCGCGCTCCTGCTCGCCAAGCCGCTCGACTATGACAACGGGGATAAAGAGTTCTTCCTCACTGTCACTGCTTCGGTGAGTTATAAATCCACGCCCGAGAGATATATAGTCAAAATTTCTCGCAACTTCTTCTCTCTTATCTTAGGCTCTATTATGCGTATTATCTCTCGCATGCGGATTTGAATAGGAAAAACATCTATGAAATGATAGGATGCTGGGAACTTGCACACATACCAGACCCAAGCTTGGGCTATGCACGACTGCGACAGGAAAAGAAAATTATAATTTTCCGAAGCTTGCGCGCCTTCTATTATCGATATATATATATATTTTTTTGTTCATAGGACGGAACAGTTGAACTGAATATCGTCATAATATTATTATAACGAGATGAAAATAATATTCTCATATTTTGTTTCTCTTGCTAACATAAAAGCACTTGTATTTTCCAGGACCGCGGCTCGCCCCCTCGCAGTACCAACGTAACCGTCCACATCATGGTGCAGGACAACGACGACCTGCCGCCCAAGTTCACGCGCGACGTCTACCGCACCAGGATACCGGAGTTCTACCCGCTTGTGGTAAATGTTAATTAAAGAGTTGAATTATATTATTATATTTCTATTGAAAATGTCTATCTTAATAGGAAGCAATTAATGCCTAAAAGGATCGCCATCTACTGGCAACTGTATTACAATGCAAAAGTATGATTGCAATTTAAATTGAAATAATATTCGGTTCCGCAATTTTTAACTGATTGAATTTTGAAATTAAATTTAAAATTTCAGGGTAAGAGAATCCACCAGGAGCTGATATTCGAGCAGCCGATCCGCGCGTTCGATCAGGACGCGGGCGTGGCGGCGCCGGTGCGGTACGAGTTGATCTCTGGCAACGAGCGTCGGCTGTTCCTGCTCAGCGCGCTCAACGGCAGCTTGTTCCTGGAGAAGGAGATAGACCTGGACGCGGAGCCGACGCTGCCAGGTACTGCCTTACTCCCGATAGAATCGAGAATCAAAAAGCTCGATCTCAAGAGCTTTTGCTGCTTCCAAAATTTAAATTAGCGCAAAATCATGCTGCGGCTCAATTTGGAACTAATTCGATCTCAACGGCTTTTCCCACTCTTGACAGCTTTACTATCGAACGATAATAACGCCTCCGTGGTCTAGTGGTATAGAGCGCAGCTCTTGACTCGGAGGTCATGGGTTCAATTCCCGCGTTGGAAACATGTTATTTCCAAGTTTGGTTAGGACAATGCAGGCTGATCACCTGATTGTCTGACAAGTAAGATGATTCATGCGTCGGATGGGCATGTAAAAAGTCGGTCCTGCGCCTGATCTCTCGCCGGTCGTGTCGGTCTGCCGTCCCACTGGGTTATAAGAGTAAAGGAATAGAGAGTTCTCTTGTGTGTTGCGCACACACTTGGGCACTACAAAATTACTCCTGCGTAGCTGGCCTGGTTTCAATGAAACCGGCCACCGTCACCGAAACCGGTGTGGGAGCTATTATTATTATATCGAACGATCGTACTGCGGCTCAATTTGGAACTAATTAGACTTGTAAATCAAAATCGTATCAGTTTCGGGGGTAAGGCTGAAGAACTATCGACTTATAGTCTGTTTTGATGCATGAATGTGTATGAATATTGAATATAACAGAAAAGAATTGAAACTCGACTAAAGTAATTACTACTGTGTTTCTTTACAGCGAGTTAAATACGTAATTTTGAGTTAGTAGTGTAATTATACGGAATATGATAGTCTTCAACGTTAATAAAAATAGATACACCTAAATAAATATCGATATGCTCAGCAATAACGATAATGTAAAATTGTTATTGAGATATTGAGATGATCAAAACTCTACTGCATAAACAAAAAACAAAACTGATGTGTTAAAAGCAATGACGATCGATGGTAATAATAATATTCTTTATTTGCAAAAAATATGGTACAGTAAGGTGATAAAATTCTAACAAAGTCTCACATATTTTGTCAACTTTATCGACGTGCAAATGTTAAATGATACATTAGTCAATATTAAAATCATCTTAATTATTACGTAATACATTTAGACAGTAGATAACGATAACGATATTATTGATAAACTATTAAGCGTGACAAAATATTAGGTTATTCCTGTGGCAATATATTTTCATGTTTCAGGAAACTCCTACGTGCTACAAGTCCAAGCATCGCAGGTAGATAACCCACTGAAAACAGCACTCGCTCGAATTGAAGTCGAGGTGATGGATCTGAATGATAACTTACCCGAGTTCGAAGTGGACTTTTACAACATTAGCATCGTAGAGAATTTGCCCAATGGTATTAATCATTCGTGAGTTAAGAATCTATGTTAAATTTGAGGATCTATGCAAAATATATAACGTTTACGTCATTAGGTTTTAGCGTGCTGCAAGTGATGGCAACAGATAAGGATCAAGGTGAAAATGGCGAATTCACGTACCAGTTAAGCGACTCCAAGGGCGCCTTCTCCATCGATCCTAGAACTGGTTGGCTTACAGTTAGGAACCAGGTAAAATAATTTTACTTTGGTGTTTTTTTTTTACAATTTGGTTGATTTCCCAAAACAATAGTAATTAATCGTACATAATTAATTTTATGTAAACTATAATAACTTATTTTCCTTTTCCAATTTCAGTCGGAGTTAGACAGAGAACAACATTCTTCACTGCGTATGAAAGTTTTTGCGAATGAAAAGAAACCGAGTGTAGTTGGAACATTTTTAGACAAGCAACGACTATCAAAACTACGACGAAATCCTACGTCTAATTTACAAAATATGAAGGACAAAACAACTTACGTTTTTCCTGACAAGATCGGAAGTAATAGAGAAAACATCGAATATTTTGAAGACATGAATCAATTAATGTCTTTTGTAACTGTTGAAGTAACGTTGCTAGATGCTAACGATAATAATCCTATATTCGTTCCTAGCAATTTGTATGAATTTACCGTAAAATCAAACGCAAAAGTTGGAACTGAAATCGGAAAAGTTAAAGCTGTTGATCCAGACCTGGGAAGGAATGGTCTTGTTTTGTACGATCTGCAAAGAACGTCCAATTTAACAATAACATCTCCTTTTCAAGTTGACGTAAAAACTGGAGTCATAACGCTAGCAGAATCCCCGGTAATTGAAGGAAGACATGCATTATTTATAGAAGCTTCAGATCAGCCGACGAACCCAAGTGAACGCAGATATTCTCTAGCTGTTGTCACTATCGATGTGTTTGGTTCAAAAGGTAAGTACTCTATTTCGATACAATAAATATGAGATTTTTAAATCACGTTATAATAAATAAATATATTTATTGCAATGATAGGTTCCAGGTCAGACAGACCTGACTTTATAGGTGCGCCGTACGAATTCTGGGTTGGATCCAATGTTGGTATCGGCACTAGCGTGGGACAAATAAAAGTAAATGACGCAATGGAAAAAACGGATGTTACTTACGATTTATTACACGGTTATGAGGAGGGAGGTACGTTTATTTAATTTAAAATTAAAATCTTAAGCATTTGTAAGAAGTAATGATGATTAAATTTAGAGTAACTTTGTTTTTAGTCCCATTCGCTGTTGAAGAAAGATCTGGTGTAATTACTGTAATAGATTCCTTGGATAAATTTGAACGACCACTTTATGACTTTGAAGCAGTTGCTATACAAGAGAAACACAATGTAACATTAACAACAAATGCAACTGTACACGTTGTCGACGTAAATGATGAAAGAGGAATTTTCTTGAAGTAGGTAATTATTTTTAATTGTCACGTTATTATGTATTTTAGTATTTGGTGTCAATAAAGAATTACTTGATTTTTTTCAGAGGAAAACACGCACCTTTGGTGTTCCATGTCAAGGAAAATGTAGCTGGTGCTACAATTGGCCAAATATTCAACTTGAATATGAGTTCTGTCTCTATCAATAATTCCCACAATTTTCGATTTATTATTGCAAATCAACAAGATGTATCTGACGAAATTGCAATTGGTATGAGGACTATTATACCTATATAACAACTAAATTTTAACTTACATGCATATCGTCGGTCTACATGTAATAGCTCGTAGTTACGAGTTATCACATCTAGAACGAAGATATTTTAAGTGTACTGACTATTGTAATATTATTTTCCAGATTATAATGACAATAAAAATATATGATTGATTATGTTTTCAGGACAAGATGGGACCATATTTGCTCAAAAACCATTAGATAGAGAACGCAAGTCAACTTATCAGTTAACTGTGATTGCTGAATTTAATAAAGGAGTAATATCTGGAGCGGGTCTTTATCAAATTACAATTCACGTCGATGATGACAACGATAACGCTCCAGTATTTGAATTTCCAGTCTACGAAGGTGTTATAAACGAAAATGCACCAAAAGAAACAGAAGTTAAAATGAATAACAGAATCACAGCCAAAGATGCGGATGTTAATGAAAATGCCATATTTACATACAATTTACTCGGAGAAGGTAAAGAACTATTCGTCGTGGATGAAGAGACAGGCATTGTTTCTTTCGTAGGCAGTTCTTTAGATCGTGAAGAAAAAGATTCCTATTCATTAAGAATTGTGGCTCGTGATAATGGAAATCTAAAATCAGAAGCAAAGCTTTTAATAAACATTTTAGACGAAAATGATAACGCTCCTAAGTTTCATGAAATAATTATACCTTTAGGTGAAAATATTGATTTCTCAGAAAATTACGAAAAATGTTCCATTAATGTTTACCGGGAAACTATTAGTAATTCTTCAGGAAAACTAACAAAATTAAAGGCTAAGCCAAAGAACAAATTTTCTGTGACAGCAGATTCCCCTTTGTTTACTATACCAGAAAACATAGCGATTGGGACTGCAGTTTTAAAGTTAGGTGCTGTTGATTTAGATGTTGGTGTAAATGGTCAACTTAGGTACGAATTTGTATCAGAAATATTTACACCGCCGTATGCTCTTCCTGCTAATGCCCTGCAAGTAAAAAGATATTTTGTAATCAACGAAAAATATGGTCAAATTATAGCAGCTCGGACCTTGCCACCTGAATCAGAATTCCGCCTTAATATTTCAGTAGTTGATGGTGGAAATCTTAATGATCATATAGTTCTTCGAATATTTATTAAAGACATCAATGACCATTTTCCAATGTTCAAGAAATCATGGTACAGTTTTAACGTCGAAGAAGCTCAATACAATAGAAGAGTTCTAGGTAAAGTAGATGCAACTGATGCAGATTTCGGTCAAAATGCTAATTTGACTTATCATATCCAATCACCAGGCAAAGATTTGCCATTTGAAATAGCTCCACTAAGTGGAGTTTTTAGTGTCAACGGAGTGCTCGACAGAGAGAAGGAAGACAAATATATTTTAACAGTAGTAGCTAAAGATAATGGCCTTGATAAAAAACTATCATCTTCAGTTACTGTGGAAATCGAGGTGTTGGACGTCAATGACAACGCACCAAAATTTTTTGCATACGATGAAGTGCTTGAATGGAAACATCCAGAAGCAGATGAATTACCGAATCATAATTTTGAATCGGTAATGATGATTCCCATATACAAAGCTGCTTTAGATGAAAATGCGCCTATTGGAACAACAGTTACGAGAGTTTATGCAAATGATTCTGATTTCATTGGAAACGGCAATGGTTTAATATTGTATAGTTTACCACAAAGAAAAAATCAACCAAATTTATTTAACATTGATTCTAAAGAAGGCATATTAACGACGACTGGGAGACTTGACTACGAAAGTCAAAAAATACATAATATAACGGTCGTGGCTTCCGATTTGGGATCACCTAGCTTGAGCTCAACTGCTATTGTAATGTTAACTGTAAAGGATGTCCCAGATGAAATAGAGGTGTATGATAAGCCCGTTTTTATATCGCGGTACTATGAATTGGAAATTGATGAAAACGTTCACACACCTGTAGAACTTCTCACCCTCAACCTGACTGAGTATTACGAAAATAATAAAATGCGGTATTTCATCCTAAACGAAAACGATACAGATGTTAAAAGAACTTTTGTTATAGACCCTAGAAACGGTACCTTATACTTAATCAGAAGTCCTGACCGTGAAGCGAAAGACATGTATGAAATTATAGTCAGAGCGGAAAGACAAAAAGTAAGTAGAGAACTGCCACACATGATTTACCCGGTATCAGATGAAGTTCTGGAAGGAATGACAAAGTTCGACGTTAAAATCGTAGTAAGAATAAAGGATGTTAATGATAATGCTCCTAAATTTATAAACGGTGGGCGTCCCATGGTGACGGCTATCCCTACTACAGCTTCATATGGCTACGAAGTAATTCAGCTACAGGTAAAAATTATAATATACTCAAATCTTTAAATCCTTAGGGTAACTCTTAATATTATGTATTATGAGAAAATAATAGTAACATACATCATAGGCTATTGATGCTGACGTGGGAATTAACGCGGACATTCGGTATCAAGTGATCAACACCGAGAGTTCGAGATTCACTGTAGATGCAGTGACCGGTCGAGTACGGGCATCGGGTACATTTTTGAGGGATGCCGGTCGCGTTATCGGCTTTGATGTAAAAGCAACAGACCGCCGGGGCGCTGATGATGGCCGATCAGCAATTGCAAATGTTTTTGTGAGTAGTTTGTTATCCTGTCCTTGTTGTAACAAAAATGGTTCATGGCATCACCGTAATGTAAACAATATTTTGCAGGTGTATGTCCTAGATGAAAACAAACAATTAGTTATTGTACTCGGAGCAAAACCGACGGAAGTCGAAAAGGAATTGGATAATATAACTCGATATCTGTCCAATGCTACCGGATTCGATATTCGTGTTAGACGAATAGAATCCAGTTCCAAATCAACTATGGATGGATATGCGTAAGTTTTATTAAATTATTGTTTTTATAATAATATCATGCCATAGAACTTGTTAAAATATAGAGACATATTTTATTACAGGACCGACTTGTACATTTATGCGGTTGATCAAATTTCTAATGCAATTATCGATATGGAGACACTACAAAAGTAAGTACTTACAAGTTGTTGAAAATATTCACAAATTATAATAATAGTTAATATTTTGCACCGAAACTAATATTTCAATTACAATTTAAAGGGCACTAACAAAACGTGAGCTGTCCTTGCGCCAAGATTTAGTTGGATTTAAGGTTTTGGAAGTCGGCGACACTGCTATGGTACAGGCGCGCAGTGGCCAGTCCTTGAGCACTATAGAAATAAGCATTGTTGCTCTTGGATGTCTCGTTTTTATTGGAGCTTGTACCACAGCAATATGTATACTATGTGTTCGGAGGACGAGAAGGTAAATATTTAACAAAATTGATATAAGATTAGTAGTCATTATTTAACAAGTTTGGTTCAGTCATCGATCTCATATCATTAAATCTCAATTCTCATCAGTGACAAAAGTAATCATTTAGGATTATTCGTTCCTACTAATTGACTTAAGATATCATACTTTTATAGTCTGATTTATAAATTGATTACGTCTATAATGGAAGCAAAGCCCATGGACTCATACTTAGGAGTCTCGTGCCGCTCAATTACAGGTATACCTGTGCCTCCAGACAGGTCTGTCGATAGGTCTACGATTTAATCATTTTCTTAAGCTCCTATTCTTCACTATTTTCTAATTATTTACGCTTTCAATAAGCGATTTTTTTTCTTACGTCTTTCAGACATCATCACCATCCCAAAAGAAAGCATGCCAATCACTATTTCTCTTAAAATAGCTTATTCAATGTAAATAATTGTTGCTTCTTCTTTTTCTTATTAATCTCCATCAAATTCGAGTAATGTATTTATTTTATATCTTTTACTCTAACTATAACATTATTATTACGGAGAATTAACAAAATTATCTTTGAATGACTCTTCTACTATCTTTTCCTAACAGACATCGTCACAAACCATTTTCCCAACAACGTCTTAACGCTTTCTCCACTGAGCACCTTACTAAATATGGAGGTCTCTTTCCGTCGGGAAGCAATCAGTGCCAGGAACTGAATCAGTCCTACAGCGAGGCGGACTCGTACATAGACGTCATTAACACGAGCACGTTGAAAAACACTTGCCCCCATGGAAATACAATCGAGGAATTCGGAAAAGCGCATCAGAAATGCATAAAGAGTCAATTCGCCGACATAAACGCCTCGGAGAAACACGAGAGAATGTGTATAAAGTTCAACCAGCGACCTCTGCAAAAAAGGTAAGACTTTAGAATCGAGGATCAAGATTAAAACATTTTATTTCCTAATTTAAGAGAATACTAATTATTCTCATACAAGGTACCAGAATGATGCCATATTCACTCGATGCGACAAATTGAACAACTTCAAGTGAACTCAATCAAAGTTATTATTAATTAAAATATGTTTAGTGTTCTAACCAGCATGCACCCTTATACTAACACACAGCTGACGGCACACACTCATACACGTATTCACATAGGAGGGGTCAAGACACATCAATAACGTCCGTGAATTCCAGTGGACAGGACTCGGGCATCGCCGAGGCCGCCCGCTGCGCCTGCGGACAGTCCAGCGCTCATACCTCGGAGGAGAGTAGCGGGTGAGTGCTAAAGTTTCTCCGCCATTTTGGGCTCCCACACAAAACTGTGAATTTGCTTCGCATCGCATCGTAGTGTCATTTTTATTATGAATTTTGTCACAGATATTTCCGATGCGATGCGATTTCGGTGTTATGTGTGGGAGCCCTTTCATTAAATAACAAACTTTGTGCAGCAAGAAACTCAAAATTATAATATTATTTAGGGCTATAGTCACTATATTCGACGATAGAAAGTGATTGTTTAAAAACTAGTCATTTCCATATTATTGTATCATAAATGACTAATTTTGTAAATTCAAAGTTATCGTAGCATTTTCCGAATAAAGCCCCCGTCAGTGTTGAAATTACGAAAGTGATATTGGCTGTATCAGCTTACGCTTTCGAGGTCCATAAATTTTGAGTCCGAGTAAGCCAGCCAATGTTATACAATTTCCTTGGAAAGAAATGAAAATCATTCATCGTTTTCTTACATTTTGTAACACGAGCTACAATATACATTTTTTATATTTTAGGTGCAGCTACGAAGATTCACTAAAATCGAAGAAAAAGAAACGCGCGGATCAGGAGCAGAAGTTTATCAGGCGGGCGTCGTTCAACAACCAGCCCTTTACGAACAGAAGGTACAGTCACCGCCGGCAGTCCTTCTCCGAGAACATCCAGCGACACTTCCCCTCCTTCGAGAGGATCGGGTCGGGGGGCAGGCTGGCCAAGCACATCTCGACGCCCAACGTGTCGCAATCCTATTACCTGAACGGGAAGAACTACAGAAGGAAGGAAATGAACGAGCCGACCGTGGACTATGATCACAGCGAGGTGGAGGACGCGTTCGACACGAGGCTGGACCGGCGCCTGAGCTCGAAGCACCGGAAGAGGGGCAGCTTCGTGGAGATATCGGGGCAACCGACGGTGTTCGTGGCGACGCCGGCCGCCGCGGAGATGATGAGGCGGCAGGGGAGCGACAGGCTGCTATTCGCCAGACCATTATAGCAGTAGAATCTATAACTGATGCCATGTCACATAATACTTAAGATCCGAAGGTCGAGCTCGAGTTTCTGCAAGTTTATTAAAAATATATAGGGTGTTAGATGAAAAGACGTTGGTTGTTTACTGAGGACTTTGTTGGTGATAATGTTGCGACGGTAGCTTTACTACGCCAAAGACTCTGATCTTGGGCAATTATTATTGAGGTGTTATATCTGACAATGTTGTTTATCCTCTTCAGTACCTCTAACTTCCTGTGTAAATATAATATCAAATCTGGCATAAATATTACGTGTGAAAGAGGAAAGAGTGTTACTTGTTTGAATGATAGAAGAAGGTAATGTGTCAGTTGAATAATTTAGAAAATTTGTAAATATAGCATAATATTATTATGACGGTTCGAGTTTTGTAAATTGTTATAAGATGTCTCAATCCGATTAAGTTGCAAACTTTATTATAATGTGATTATTTCTACAAAGATAATGTAAATAGAGTTAACGGTGTAGTTGTAGTTAAATTTCCACTTTCGAAATACTATTCTGTTAGGGTCTAGTTTGGAGTGCCATCTGGAAGTCTTCTGGAATTCGTTTACCACCTCTTGTTATTGTGTATCATAATATTTAGATATTATTATGTTTAATTTAATACAAATTATTTTGAAAGATCGTTGTATTTTTTTCTTCCTTCTGCTACTTGTACTAATGTAATAGGTATTCTGTACTTATGTATTTGTATTCCTTCTAAAAATTCTTAAGATACTTTTATGTCTGTTGAACGGTTCAGTTTTACCGTTATAATAACCTCAAAGTATATTAATTTACGATTAGTAAGCACTAAGCATTATTTAATCTTTTAAGTACTACTAAATAATTATGAGCTATAAGCGTATAAAATAATTATATGCTTTCCCTAGGCTATAAATAATCTAGATAGGGGAAAACTACGGGGACTGAAAACTGTCCAGGTAAATCTTATCTAGCCTTTCGTCTGCGAAAGAAAACTCATATTTTACCCGCACTTTTACAACTTAAAGTCGCCCATTACTGAATTAGGAGCTGCGAAAATGACGAAATAAATCAGAAGATAAGATGGAGTGGAGAGACTCGTGCGCGCTCCTCATTTCAGCAGATGTGTGAAATATGGAGAGATAAATCTATAGCGGTGATAAATTGCGACAAATAAACTAATTTGTCGCAGTGACAAAACACTCCTGGCAAATGGCGCGAAAAATATATAAATGATGAAAGTACGACGACCAGGGAGTCGCGGCTGTTTCAGCAAAAAAACTCTGGAGCGAACTGTCACCAGCAGTATTTTCAAACATTCAATAAGAGGCCAGCAACGCACCTGCAGCTCTTCTAATCTTGCGAGTGTCCATGGGCGACGGTAGTAGCTTTCGATCAGATGACACTTTTGCTCGTTTGTCCCCTTATTTAATTTAAAAAAAAAAACGATGTCGATCTTCCTCACCTACTCTCATTTGGAAGTAAAATATTTTAAGCCGGTTGTAATGCAGGATGGGGCTCTATTGTACCTTAGGGAGGGCAGTCAGGGTTAAGCACTAGTTATCTTAGTTACTAGGTAATTCGATACACTTAATATTTTGTCTCGTGGGTTCAGGGTTGTGTTTTGACTATGTCTGAGAAAATGCATTTTGTTACTAATTGCCAGACATGTTTTGTTTATAATGCAGATTCTATTACTCTTTAACAATAATAATAATCAAATCAAAATAGTTTTTATTCAGAGCAATTTTTTTACAAAAAAGTTCCGATCGTCGATACTTAGGCAAAGATAATATGCCTACCACCGGTTCGGGAACTAACCCGGCGAGAAGAACCGGTGTAAGAAGCTCGCAACGAAGAATTCGGAAGATTAAACTTACTATAATAATCATTATAGTAAGTTTAATCTACTTAACTGTATGTACTAGCAAATAGGAACTTATTGAAGGTAGTTGAGTGAAATATTAGTAAAAATAAATAATGCAGCGGCTAGGGCTCTATACATTGCCACACATTTCATCGTGATCGATCGTGATTCATAAATAATATTAATCCCAACATGATATTGCTACGATAACGGGAAAGGATAGACAAAGATTTATATCCTTCACACATACACACACACGCACTTCACTGTGATAGTAGCAGCGCTGAGAGAGCAAATTTTTTTATCATTTAAATGGGCAAGCGTCCCCGCGTCATGAACTTTTCCATACAAAGGTGAAAAAACTCCACATATGGGACCCATACACACCATAAAGAATTATCACTTAGTTTTGTTACACCCTACCGTGGGAGAGCCTTGCTTCGGCACGAATGGGCCGGCTCGACCGGAGAAATACCACGGGCTCACTGAAAACCGTGTGAGTGAGTTTACCGGAGGTCCAATCCTCTACCCTTTCCCTTCCCTACTTATTTCCATCCCTACCCTCCCCTATTCCCTTCCCTACCCTCCCCTACCCTATTTCCCTATTCCCTCGTAAAAGGCCGGCAACGTACCTGCAGCTCTTCTAATGCTGCGAGTGTCTATGGGCGACGGTAGTTGCTTTCCAGCGGGAGACCTGTTTGCTCGTTTGCCCCCTTTTTTAATTAAAAAAAACCCTGTATAGAGTTCACTTATAATCTTTTCTGAAGCAAACAAAATTATCGACATGCTCTTCTCATTATCGAATCAGAAAATAGCAATTTTTCAACATAATATTCTGTATTCCATCTTTTTAGTATTCCATAAATAGACTTCGTTTTTGTTATTTCGAAAAATCCAACATTTTCGCAGCAAATACAACACTTCCTGAGCAAATGTCAATGCTTCCTTGAGTACATAAATCTATCGTAAGCCTAAAAACTATGAATAGGCTGGTTTGGACCGCTAGGGCGGCTAGGCGGGCGGCTAGGGCGAGCGGCTAGGGCGGGCGGCTTGGGCGGGCATTACCGTCCATTAATTTTTACACCGCAGTAAACGACTTTACGACCATAATATATTTAATGCACCTCCTGTTGTCGATCAGGCGACATTGCCAACATTGCTCAATTACTTTATATTTTTATTTTCATTGTTTTTAAACAAAAAATGAGAGACTTCTAAAATAGTGCCATAGTGTCTAAAAAAATGACCTCTTTAATGAAGAAGGTAGCCACATACCCAATTGAAATCAAGAAAAGAAGATTTGCAACATAATATTCATTACAAAACAAATAAACGTATTCGGTATTACACAAATCAGGAGAACAGATGCGTAAATAATGCCGGCATATTGTGACAAAATAATATGTCGTACGCGTTGAACAAACAAACAAATCAATAACACATTATATATTAAGGTTGTAATATTTTACATTGCGACACGTGATTATGTTATTGTACGGCTCAGATGAGCTCAGTCATTATATTTTATTGATATCGGCTTACTTTCGCCCTTATGGTGTAGCTACGAAGCAAGCGGAGAGGCGGCAAGAAAAATCATACTATGTTATATGTATTTTAGCAAAATATAGAAACGATAGCAACATTATACAATATAATGTAGTACTGTGCGAACATTCATAGACAGAAATTCGTCTGATACGAGACTCAAATGATAAATTGATTGTTTGAAAATGAAAATGAAGAATTGTTGAGTAATTAACATAAATAATTATTGACTAACTAGCTGTTGCCCGCGACTTCGTCCGCGTTAGTATAGTAGATCACGTCCCAAGTATTATTTTTCAAAAATATTCAATGTACAGAATTGACTTTCCTACGATTTTATTATAATATGTATAGATATGTATAGATGACTTAGTTTGTTCCTACAAAGGATAATTAAGACGCAATACAAAGTCCACGATACCTTTTAATTATGGACAAAAGTTTCATGAGGAATAAGGGGGGGGGGGGGTTCCAGTGTAGACAAAAGCTCATAGCATGGCAGGGAGTGAAGATAGATACAAAGTGTGAAGGAGAAATTTGTAGGAAATTTTATGGGCTTTCATTACGTATAGGACATTTTTTCTCTACAACGCACCGTTTTAGCGATATGAGCAAAAAACTAAAAATATTGAAACTTGAGCCCCTCCCCCCGCCCTAGGTGATATCGTCATAATATATAGCCTATGTGTTGACCCGACCTCTATATAATATTCATGCAAAATTTGAAGTAAATCCATTCAGTACTTTCTGAGTTTATCCCGGACATACATACAGACAAACAGACAAACGGACAAACAGACAAACAGACAAAAATTCTAAAAACTATATTTTTGGCTTCCATATCGATTGTAGATCACGTCCTAAGTATTATTTTTCAAAAATATTCAATGTACAGAATTGACTTTCCTACGATTTTATTATATGTATATTGACTAATGTATAAAATGTATGTATATTGTATGTATATTATGTTACCTATCTACATGTAAAAATAATACTTTGTGTAGACTACGCTATCGTAAAGCGCCCCAGAGACGGTCCAACGGTTTGATTCAAATAAGTAGTTGTTTGACTCAAACCATTTTGATCGTTTACGAAGGTGGTTTGAACTGTTTGTCAAACGTATACGAGTTTGAAGCCTGTTTGATGAAATTTCATATTTTTGTTGTATTTGACGCGCCATTTGATCGTGTTCCGACGTCTCCACAAATTGATTCCGCACTGCGCTTGAAGTTTGAACGTTGTCGTCTCTACCGCGTGTTGCTGGCTCCACCGATTCCAGCCGAGTGGCAGCCAGTGTAACGACTTTTATCGCTCGTATCTTTATAGAGGTATCAATCTCTGTAATTGCATGACCACGCACGCACATTCTTGGACGTGTGGTGCCGGAGGCAGTCATGGACTTCTTGTCCATCATGGCTGCATTAAAACCTGCGAAAATATGTTTTATACCTAGAATTTCTAGGCTAGAAAAAAGCTGGTGATATAATATAATATACTTTGCCGAGATAGTAACTCACAACGAATGGTAATTGAGGGGCTTAGATTTTCGTATGGTAGTAGCCATACGAAAGTTCAAAATCTGATACGTGGTTTTTTTCGCGTAGAGGTAACAATCTTAAACATACACTCACATCCTGTCGTTTTTATAAAATTAGCGCGATTAGTCTGATTGTGTTGGGCTGTAATCATCATTTTTATGTGTATTTAAGGATTAATTTAAATCCAGTCAAGTGCGTGTCTCTGAAGTACCTAGATATAAATTATGTTCCGATATAGGTTCTGGTCTATTCGAAGTTAATCGAGAATCAAAAACCGCATTTATCATGTCGCCTATCACCGCTACTGTTTCAGCTAAAAATAGTTTGAACCATAAAGGGAATATTAAACAGAGCCGGGGTGAGCCAGGGTCGACCGATCTAGCAGATTTCGTGGAAGGCGTTTGAGAACGTTTTTATAGTTTTTGAGTAATGAGGACAGTGATTCGTTGTTTCTAACTATTTAAAATTTTGATGCAGAAATAAAATATAAATGATATACAGTTTCGGTCGGGTTTTTTGAAACCAGCCAACCAGCTATGCAGAAGTTTTGTAGTGCCCCATTATTATGTGCACAGTATTCTTATCAACGCGGGAATCGAACTCATACTATTATCCGAGTCAAGCCTCTAAGCTACAGTGGACCAAGGAGGCGCTTAAAATTAGCTGTATTACGATTTACGTCATAAAGAATACCATAGAAATTACAAAGCTACAATAAGTACATTTTTTTCAAAACTCCAGGACTAAATAATAAATATTTTTTCACACCAAACAAAAGGATGAAGTTGGGACAGTTATTTCCTCCAGATTTATTTCCTCCATATTATCAGAATCAATCTGAGCCACTCCGTAATCCGGTGAGCCGGTGTCCGGAGCCGGTCACGTCCGGACACCCATTCGTATGATCATCACGTCCGGACACTGGACGCGGCAGATACAGTTCCGTTAATTCGCGAACTCTGGTATTTATGATAGCTAAAAAAGAGAACTACATAAAGTCTTGATTTTCTCAAATATTGTTAGAGCTCAAATGAGAAAGTTTTTCTTGGCATAGCATCCAAACAAAATACAAATATTATAAATACGAAAGTGCGTTTGGCTGTTACCTCCTCACGCCGAAACCGCTGATTTTGCTGAAATTTGATACTTTGCAAATTATTAGATTAAGGAACGCCAGTTCTTTTTAATTTTAAACATTTCTTAAGCCTTGTCACTTATAATTTCTCACGCAGCATCTAGCGAGACCATAGTATCTGTAGGAGCCAGCCCATTCATACCGAAACGCTTAACATTAGGTACAAGCGTATTAAAAAAAATCTCAATTTTATTCTCATCAAATTCAACGACTCACATAAGTTGATAGGGACCTAATATGGGTGTCCAGTGCCCCAGGCCAGTCACAGGGACAGACGAGTCCCGATCCCATCCGATGTGTCCCGACTCCCCCCTCCCCTCACTCCGGTTAAAGACCTCAGACACGTACATACTTCAATACCAACAAACTTTTCTAAATAATATAAAGAAAATTATGATACTTAGATTACATTGAACGAAAAGATTTTTCTAATGTTTTCAGAAGCCGGTATATTACAATTTGGGTAATTGGGATTTTTCTAACCTGGAATCTGGTAACACTTAGGGAGTAAGAAAAGATTACTATATTACCATGTTAAAACTTTTAATATGGGAATTTGTAATCTTTTCTTTTTTTTTTGTTTAGTTCTTTTAATTAAAAAGAACTAACTTAACGATCTACCTAAGGATTTCATTGAATACCGCGCTTCCCAATTCTCTTGCCAAGTAAAGCAGTGTGAAATCGGATTGTAATTCGAAGTTCTAGAATTAGGCTCCTGGTGTGGACGACGTGTGTATGATGAAGTGTCCGAGCGTCCGGTCCCGGGTAATATCCGCCCCGCTTCATGCCCCTTGCCCACATATTTGTTTGCGCCCGAAACTTATTTGAATTGGACGCAATTTTCATCAGATTCGAGGGACGCCAACTTTTAGACGTGTATAAAATTCTACCTCACCCATGGAAATTAGATTTGAGAATCAGAAAGTACCTGATAACAAGTAACAACCCACGGCTCCATATAAAATTTATATGAAAAGGACAGGTAAAACTACATCAACTCAAAAAGGCTTTTGTTGCAACTCGTTTCTTGTTAAGGCGTGTGCCGATTAAACTTGACCATGACCGTGATATTTTACAAGTGTGTTTACTACACTGTAGAAGTAGATGCGTACAATAAATATAATATGATATTACTATGTTACAACATAATATTTCTAAACTGTTTCCATTCCTAGACTAAGTGTCGTAATCGCGTCACATTCTAAACGCATCCTTACAACTTAGGCGTCTCCCAGACAGACGCGGGCAGCAGTGGCGGTCGCGGCGGCGGTCAGTTTTTTGTACTGCGACCGCCACCGCGTGTGTCTGTGTCGTTCCTAGAACTTTCAAGTCATCCAACTGACCGCCACCGCGACCGCCACCGCAGGCCGCGTCTGTCTGGGAGACGCCTTAGCGAAACTACAAAAAATTGAATGCGGCAACACACAACTACAAAAAATTAAACTAAGTATTAGTTTACCTCGCTTTCCTTCCTAAAAACAACAACGTAGATTGTAAATCTCGTGCAATGCAAATTTATTAATTCTGCAAGGTTTTTATTCTGATTTCCGGCAATAATTCTTGAAAACCGATGTTCGGTGTAATGGTGCATAAATTGGGCAAACAACCCTTGCTGGTGGCAGGCGGCAGGCGACACCGCGATAAATATTAGTTTTTGTTCCCAGATTTATGAACTACAGCCCCCCAAACTTGGCCGTGGGAATATTAAATCTATTGAAGGAATATAAAAATAGTATTATAGCGCGATTAAATACCTCCTTTTCGATGTGTATAATAAAAACATTTATCAATAAGCTGTAAAACTAGCCTGGTTAAAAACTTAAGTTTAAGCCAAACACGGCTTTACCATTTACATTGTTTATTAGCCAATGAAATTACTAATAGCTGTCATCAGCCTAGGAATTTCCGAATTGTACATAAACTTCAGAGTACCTCTAAATACACTTTATATTAATTTCAAGGACTTCTTACTTCCTTGCCGAATTTAATGCAGATTACCTTGGCGAGAGAATGCGACACACCCGAGTCTCGAGATGAAAGAGATTCCACAATGTCGGGATTTACTTTCTAATTCCCGACAATCTTCAGTCGCTTGCCTGAAGATTATGAAGACAGTGTTTGAATTATTTTGTCTACAAGGTTATTAGGAAGACGATTTGGTCCAGGGTCCTTGCTTTGTTGTTGAGTCCTTGATTTATTGTTGAAAGATACACAATAACTAGCTGCTATGGAGGACATAATATTTTGAATCACGCCTATCTGTCGCGAAGCAGGCTTGCAATTACACCCTATTATACAAGTACATATTATATTATGTACTTATATAGATGTTTGTTACTGACGTTAAAACTTCAGGAGAGATTTTGATGCGTCGAGTAGTGCTTACTCTACGCACCAAAATCTGAAGTTTGTCCCGGAAAAATAGGGTTCTGGGGGTATTTACGTGATTAAGTGGTGCACAAGCAAGTAGTAAATACAACACACGGACAATAATTTCTTTGGTGTTATTATTTCACTGAACTTGGAAGAAATTAGATTGGAAAACGACGACTCCTCAGTTATACATTTTGCTGATAACAGTCTTAACAGCTTATCGACTTTTGAACTGGGCATTCAGAAATGCTTTACAATTTGCGAATATAATCTAAAGGAGTCTTGAATGCGTTTAAGTCTTAGAATCGAGGAAATAAACATGCTATATTGATATTTTAAGCGAAGTTCAATCGAAAACATCAAGGAAAGAGCGTATAGTAAATTTTAATAAGCAAACATTACTAATTAGCCTGATATTCCGAGTACAATTAAATGAGTACTGTTTCTCAATTATTCGCTTTATTTGGTAAGCAATCAAGAGATATTCTGTCATCGAATAGATATATTTTGGACATTCACTGATTGCTTTAACCACTTTTACACGCGCACGAAATAGTTCGTGGAGAAAAAATATTATATTTTCGCGCATATGGGAGTGTTAAGCATCAGTGGTTGAATGTCTTGCTATCTGGCGCTAGACTTTGGACATTTTGTCGATAACTTCTGCGGGAAAAATGTATCGTAATTTATCAGTTCTCTGTCAATCATACTTTGCGGTGGTAATACAAACCGGCGCCTGGAGATACCTCTCTACTGGTAGCGCTTTATAATATTCTACGTGGTGGCCTTTGTACAATTACCTGATCGGAACTCAGGTCATTTATAATCTCCAGAGCTACTTATATTATGTGTGAACTTAAAATATACTGTACTCGATTTCAATTCCCGTTTAACCCCCAAGGACAGCAGTGTCTGTGTGTATATCTTTAACGTCGTAGCATCCAAACGGGTGTTCTGATGTAGCTTATTTTGTTATCAAAACCTTGCAACCGGTAAACTTGCTTAAGCCATTGTATTTCTTTAGCTTTATTTGCATTGAGACTAAAACAAATTGAGACAAGGTAAGGGCTCCCATAAATAACTGAGAATCCGCTAATATTATCTGCGACAAAATCTATACAGCACGACAGCTGGTGAGACATGTTCAATACTCGAGGACGTGATAATATTTGGCTATTACCTATATTAGTTGAAAAAAAATAATATAAAAAAATTATATCAATAATTGATCACTGAGTAAATGTAGCATAATAATATTATTTACCCAACGCGTGGACACCGCGTGCGGGAAAGGTTGCGCACAGCGCGGGGCGGGGTGGGCCGTGCCGTCCGCATAGTAATTTACTAAGTGTTCATGATTCATTTGTTTAAAGGGAAATTTGGTCAAAAATTAAGTACCTAATGTTAGTACATAATTATAATGAGAATCGAGTACTGAATACTCTCCTTAAGTATCGTTATTGTCTCACCAGTCATGCTGTATAAATAAAAATGAATCCATAAATCCCTTGGTTACGACATCACGCGTAAACGGCTAGACCGATTATGCTGAAATTTAGTATGGAGATACTTTGAGTCCCGGGAAAGGACATATAATATATTTTGTCCCGGAAAAATGTACGGTTCCTGTACAATAAACTTTTATGATTTTCACCTAAACTATTCAATCTATTTTGATGAAGTTTGATATGGAGATACTTTGAGCCTCGGGAAAGGACAAGGGATATTTTTTGTCCCGGAAAATGTACGGTTCCCGCACAATAAACTTTTATGATTTTCGCCTAAACTATTTAATCTATTTTGATGAAATGGGCGAAATACTTTATATGGCAAAACAATGTTTGCCGGGACAGCTAGTTCATAATAAAAATGGCACGATGCGTTGCGATGTTCGCAGTTTTGTGAGGAGTTTGTGTGAGGTGGTTGGGAGCCTTAAAAGAAGGAGTAACTTGTAAGTTGTATCTGATGATAAAAAAGAAAAAAGGTCCAAAAATAGATTTTTCATTTGAGTTACAACAAAGTTGTTGTTTACGTACAACGAGATAATCAAACTTCTTGAGCCTGCCGCGTGCCGTTGACTCCGCAACTACAGTATTTATAAGTACGGAGCGAAAAATATAGGCTCCGTACAACATTGGGTAAAAACTTAAAATTAAAATTGTTAGGTGTGCATCCGTTGTCTGATTTCCATAACACAGGTTTAACTTAGCATGGGATTAGACGACTTAATGTACACTGGTCACTGCCTGATTTATACTGTTGTATAAGTGTGTTTTGTAAAGCATAAGTTTTAAAAGTCGTATTTTATGTAGCTGTTTTTCTTTAGAAAAGCGTAGTAGAACTAAGTAAGTTTGATGTTACTTGATTTCCTAACTCTCCTTCTTATACCGCGTCGCAAAAATGTATGCACAACGTTTTACAAATTATTTTTTCTGTTGACGCTCGACTCCCTGCGACCCTTAGGTTAGTGATTCCACCTGTAGCACTGTATCAACTACTCCAATATGCAACTGCTGGTGTTTTAATATCCAGCCTCCAGAAAGCATTATTGTAAACCAGTGTATACCAGTGCAGCGGGCTTGCTTGTTGCGTATAGCTGAGCTGGGGCCAATTTTGACATCACATAATATTATAATACAAAAAATGTAGCATAAGTCCTTTTTTATTATTATTAATAAAATATTTTTTCTTCTGTTTTGTGTATGTTGTGTGTTGACAAAATAAATGTATTCTTATTTTTATTCTTGAACCCCTGCTAACACGAGCGCGACATTTCCGCGAATGTGTAAACGAAATGAAGTTTAGAATGTGGGCGTCATACAAGTGCGCCATCAGTTGGTTCATAATCGCACCTTGTTCGGACAATGTCTATGAGATAATGAGCACATTAGCAGCGCCGCTGTGAATGAACTACGTCGTCACATACACGTGACGGCGTATTTATGTCATACACACCGTACATAAAATTCACGTGTCGCGGTATTTGTTACCAAACTACTGGCTGAACTGATTTTGATAAATTTAAAAATTCAATCAACCAAACTAACTTCCAAAAAGGAGGAAGTTTCTCAATTTCACCGTATATGTTATTTTGTGTGGCGCGGTAGGTCTGACAATCGACCAATATCTATCTTTCATACCCGAAATTATGAATCAAAACAATCGTTTACTGAGTCAACGATTTAAAATGCTCTACACCGATTTGCGTGTCTCGATCCAGTGCACGAGTCCGGTCAGGTTGGCCTGCGATCAGTTCGTCCGCATAGAATAGCCTACCTGTATATGGGAGTTGGAGTTTTAATCGCTAGACTCATAGATATTTTACTTTGGAAATCTAGGTCATAAAATATATAATGGGTCTAAAAACAAACTCTAAAGTCAAACTGAACTAGGTAAATCCACGTGCTCGGTGCTACGTCTGTGACTATTAAAGTACTAGCTGTCCCGGCAAACGTTGTTTTGCCATTTAAAGTATATTTTCTACATCATCAGTTGATACATGTTTTACCCCCTCTTTTGTCCCCTAAGAGGGTGTGGGGGGGGGGGGAAGGTCATACACCAGATGTTAAGTTGAAAAACACAGTTAATACCTAATATGAAATAAGTCCACTAAAGAAAAAAGTTGTATACAAAATCTGACCCCTCTTTGGTCCCCAGAGAGGGTTGAGAGGGGAGGGGGGGGGGGGGAGGATTTTTATACACCAGATGTTGAGTTGGAAGAAGACAAATATAATATATCTGTGAAAACCGTATGCAAATCGGATCAGTAGTTTTCGTGTTAAAGAAAAAAGTTTGATACAAAATCTGACCCCCTCTTTTGTCCCCTTAGAGGGGTGGGGGGAAAAAATTTTATACACCATATGTTAAGTTGGAAGAAGATAAATATATCTGCGAAAACCACATTCAAATCGGATCAGTATTTTGCGTGTGATGCTGGAACAAACATACAGACATACAGAAAGAGTGACAGACAGACAGACAGACAAAAAACTAACCACATTTTTGGCTTCTATAGCGATGTAGTGACAAAGGTGTAAATTCGGGTGTCATTTCATATCTTCTAAGTACAGAATTTTCATTTCTACAACAGAATATTGTCTTCCCCGCACGCGCTTTGGTGACGCCCACTATCGTAATATTTTAATTTCGCCATAATTTCAAAACCAAACGTCCAATTTTAATCATTCAAAGACCAAATATTATCTACATAAACTGTACTTAGTGATAAAAGAATTTATTTTGATAAGGATTAATAGCGTGAGTAAAATATATCCATTTTATTGTAGTCCAAAAAAAATTCAGGATTTTTAAATAAATAAATGGTTATTGTGCCTCACTCGACATAGATAGGTATAGTGTGTCGCGGACTTTTTTGTAGATATTTATAAGATCTACAATTACTTAGAACATTTTATGGTTCTATATTTTATAGTTTAGGCAGCGTACGCAAAATAAGTAACTTTTCTAGCAGATTTTTTACACCTTGCGTCCGAAAAACTCAAATATCTTACGGAACCCTACTTTTTTCCAAAATAAAATGTAGCCTATGTTCAGCAGAAATAATGTAAGATTCCAATAGCAAAAGAATTTTTCAAATCGGTCCAGTAGTTTCGGAGCCTATTCGACTCAAACAAACAAACAAACAAACAAACAAACAAACAAACAAACAAAAAATCAAATCTTTCCTCTTTATAATAGTAGTGTAGATATCTGTCTCTTGAGTAATAGCGATGTAACTAGAAATAGTTCTAGACTACCTCTCAATGAGATTAATTGGTCCACGCATCGATATATCCGCTCGAGTAGTCCTGTCCAGCTGTCCCTGCGGACGTGAGAGGCTGCACGTGGAAGTTACATCCATATATTTTAAGGTTCCGGTACCAAAGAGAAAAACAGGACGTAATTGCTGAGCCTTCGCTGTCTGATTACAATGTTTCTGAAGTTTTTTCAAAGAAGTAAAGATAATATTACTGGCTTTTTGGCTAAATAACTAGCGTGAAAAAGTCAACCAATCAACAAAAATTAAAAAGGTAATAAAATATAATGGCTCTTGTGAAAAACTGGCCACTAAGTCGTTCGTTTTCCTATCCCATTAATAGAATATCTATTATGTTCTTCGTAATAAGTACTTATACCTACTGTAATTCCTGTTCTCTCAATAAATCTATCCATCGTATAGCAGATCCCGCGAACCTGCTCTGCATACATCGCGGGGTCGTTGACCCGATATCACTCGCTAACGGTCCCTTATCACTTCCTACTATGGCTACAATTACCTGTGGGGGTTTAATGTCATCAAATCACCATTAGGTGGGCGCCAAGTATAATGTTACGAGGGAAAATACTATAACATGTTATGAAAATATGTATCATAAGGATTGCTTAATTTTCTGTGGGCACTTGGCACTGGATTTTAAAGTTAATTGTAGCAATTAGGATGTGATATTAATTTATATTTGGGAGAGTGGATATTATGTGCGTATGAGACTAAGTAAATACTTCCACAGAATTTGTTGCATAAGGGCCTGATCACACCCACCGACTACCGAGTACCGAGTAAAGTGGAACGCTCGGCCAAGCACTTGGAATGTTTTGTAAGGATGTGCTTTGCCAAAGGTCCTTTCACTCTAATCGGTAGATGTAATCAGGCCCTTGGGTAGGTCGACATGACATGGATATTTTTAGCTCCAAATGCAATCGAAGATGGAAATCGCTTAACACTGCTGGACTGCTGGTGAATCATGCCGAAACAAACATGCGTGTCAATTCGTGATAATCACGTCTGCAGTCATTGTGCTCACTTCCTTTAATCGTTTGATAGTATTTCCATAATTGAGACACTATATTTTATCTATCGTGTACACTGTACAGTCGAGAGGAGAAATCACTTACCATCGACTGCCCTCGCTCGTTCGCTAACGCGAGTTAGCTCAAAGTTACAGAAATAATTTCGTTCCCGCCCAACGATTTAGGCTAAGTCAATGACTTCCAGATTGTTTAGATATAAAGAGCGGTCCGATTGAAATTTGAAATAAAAAGTAAACAAGAAAAATTATCTGGATGTATTTTTAGCGGATGTGGGACGTACTTTCGATAGGTACTCGATCTTTAAGGTCCCTATTAAGAAGGTAGACAGATGGATCCGTTAGGCTGTGGGCTGAACTGATCGCAGGCCAACCTGACCGGACTTGTTTTATGCATTCGGTGTTACAATTGGCGGAAGTTTGATGCGGCATTCGGAACGCCTGGGTAAATCGTAAAATAAAATACTCAAAAATCGGTAAAATAATACTATCTAAGAGTGTCGAGTTTCGTCGTCTTTCTTGATTTTTAGGGTTATTCCTCAAAGCCACCAAAAGCGATCGTCCTGTCAAAAAGTGCAGACACGTCACAAGGTCACGCTGACACATCGTGATTAATGGCGGAAATTCTATTAAAGAGCTCGTAAATTACATGATGACACTTTGTAACTGAACATAATTCGTCCCCCGGGGCATCGGCGGGGGACAAGGGGGGACGAACGGGGGACGGCCGGGGGACAGCGGGCATCGATCATATCTGCTTCAAAGAGTTAGGCCTGAAGTATGAAAGATATAAAATATTTTTAGGAACGCTCGGTGAAAAACTTTGTAATCTTTATCTTGTATGTTTTTTCGGCGAGGATTCCACGAAACTCTCTGCCACCTTCTGCTATCTAGTAAATTAATGTCACTTAATCAAAATCAGAATATTTATTTCTAAATAGGTTAACAAAGTTAACACTTTTAGAACGTCTACATGAGGCCTACCACCGGTTCGGGAACTAACCCGGCGAGAAACATACTTAACTCCTTCTCTCCTATTGCCAATATAATTCCAAAATCCAAATTGAATCTCTTTGAATGCGTCGTAAGCCTTTTGAAGTGACGGTACACAGTACACACTATAAAACTTTCGCGTTATAAATTTTATCTCAGATGTGGGAGTGACAAACGATATTGTTTCTCGTTCCCGTGGGAGAGGGGAAACTCGTGGAACTACTCTACTTAACTGATTACACACGTCTTTTATTAGAGGAAATGAACAGCTAACCCCTGGGCCTAACTTACTTAGTTTTGCTCGGAGTTTTGAACGTGAAAAAATGAGTGGATTTTAACAATTACTTGCATTTTTAATTTTTGTATAATTTTGGTGGAAATTTTTGTTTTCACCAAAATTAGAGATTAGGTGTTTACGGGAAACAGTATACGACAACCACCACCTAGACGAGTTAGCTTGCGACAGAATGAAGCGAATGGAGTATTTTTTATGCTTCAAGAATCAATGGTATTTTGTAAAAATAATGTTTTACACACTCTCTTACCCACCAAAATTGGAATTTGCGAGAAAAATAATCTTGTAAAAAAACTACGTGCACTAAAGTTATAACACAATATTAAATTAAGGTGACGCCCTGAGGTGACGCCGCGCTAAAGTAAAAAACCGTGTTGGATATTATGTTTTAGATTGCTTGTGGCCGGCCTCTCACGGAAAACAAGAAATGGATCAGCAAGAAATGGAAAGGCCGTAAGCGACAAAATGGTTTTTGTCGTATATTTTAAAAACCATAAATATATTTCATATAAGCTATGGGCAAATTAAAGTGTATGCTTGAACCTTAAATAGCTTAAATCACTCTCCTCTGTTGAAAAAATTGGAATCCCTTTTTTTACAGAGGTCTTTTTGATTAATTATTATTGTGTTATAAAAGTTGACCAATCGTGTTATGCTATAGGTAATTCAAAGACAAAGACTTGATGAATACTGACAATGAACTTTAAATTCTAAGCTTTAGTCATTGCTGAGAAAAAACGATATATCGCTACAGCCAAATTATCTAGGCATCGCCTTAATTAAAAACAAACCAAAACTCTACCAACATTCAAAATAACAACATGATATTATTGCCACGAGTCGGATAATTATTGAAGTACACCAAAATTGCATAAAATCGGGAATTTTATGATAAAACGGTTTTCTTTCATTTCTGGCTGGAATGGATTTTTCTAATACAACAACAATATTGTCTCGTTTGAAATGTAAAGTACTAGATGATGCCCGGAACTCTGTCGCACCAAATTTCGTTTATCGCGCAGGAACCGTACATTTTTCCGGGATACAAAGTATCCTATGTCCTTTCCGGGGACTCAAGGTATTTCCCTACCCAGCAAAATCGGTTCAGCGGTCTGGGCGTGAAGAGGTTACAGACAGACAGCTACACTTTCGCATTTATAAAATTAGAATAGATGTAAGTAAAAAACAAGTCGTACATGATAGTAATCACCTAGTTTGACGAATACGAAGTTCAAATAGATATGTAAATCGTCTCTGGAGGAAGGAAGTCGACCAGGTCGGGCCGAGCTATCACTTCCGCGCAGCTGCTCCACATCTGACAAATACCAGGAGATTGATTTTAAGGTGAGGGAAAGGGGTTGTCGTTGATTTTAAGGCGAGTGAAAAGGGGATAAGGACAATGGAAGGTTTTTTGAAATTCGCAAGTAAGCAACGTAGCAACGAAACGAAGCACTGCGGTCAAAGAGATATTCGAGGTCCGAGAATCTGACTCCAGGCGTGTTAGGAAAGTCGTTTTAATTATTAAATGATGTGTAAAGGAGATTAAAACATTTGAAAAGGTTATTAATATACCGTGCTTTGATCTAAATGTAAAGTTACATTTAATTTAATTCTAATTAATATTCAAAATTAAATGAAGGTGCAGTACCATTATAGACGTACATTTGTATTTTGAAATGGAGTACCTAGGTCTGTAAAACTAGGAAAACAAATTGTGATATTTTCTCATAGCAAAAAGTAGCCTTAACACATAGGCTACTTTTTGCCATGGGACCCAGGATATCAGCTAACTCTATGGAAAATTTTATCAAAATCGCTTCAGCCGTTTAAGCGTAAAGAACTAACTAACATACTGACAAACTTTCGCCTTTATAATATTAGTACGGATAATCATTAAAATATGTGTAGTTTACGAACCACACAGGCAAAGTTTTAATACATCTCAAAAGTTAGTCGACACCACCTCCTCCAAAGTTCACCGTTCGGCCCAATTCCGAAGTTTGACATGTGAAGACCCTCGGCGGAAGGTGAAGTGGCCCCGGCATCGACATCGGAGGGCCCTCCAACCTTCAGCCCTCACGAGATATCTCTTGCACGGGCTTTTTGCTCATGTGTGTGTCAAGCTCGATTGGTGTAAACAAATTATATAGTATTAATTTGTTTACTTTGATTCAAAACAACAATTGTATACTTTGATTTAAAACAAAAGCACTTGCATATTTCTAAAAACTTATTAATATTAAAATACGAAAGAGTTTTACTAAATGACTGATGAGATATTTTTATATCCGGTACGGACTACGGAGATACTTTAAATCTAAGAGAATGACGATGGTTTTAATTCGGAAAAAAATACGATACGATTTTTGTTTACACATAATATGAAATTGTGTCTGTCTGTCTGTCCTTCTGAATGTTGTCTTTTTATTATAAGTCTCAGGAAATCAGGCTATCGCTTACAAAATACAATTAGAGTTAAAATTTGCAATTAGTGACAGAACGGAAATTATGGAAAGGAAGCGTAACGCTTACAAAAATAGGGTACAAAAATACAGGCGTATAGGTGATCATGCCTATAGGCGAACAGGCGTACAGGCGTTCAGGGATCAGGGGTACAGATGAAGTGTACAGGTGTAGTGTGCAGGTGTACAGCTGTACATGCGTAGGGCTCAGCCTAGCTCTGACCCGGTTACCTAGATCCCCGGCCTTGAACGTCCTCACCGATGTTGTTTACCTGCCAGGGCTGTCATCTGCACCTGCAACTATTTTAATGCAACATTAATTTTTCAGCTTTGTTACCCGTCTGATCCAGCCCGTTTACTTTCAAGTAAATTAGTATTTTATACCTACGTCTTGAAGCAAATAATATTATTATAATAACGTTGGTTTGACATTTCGTTGACTGAATTGAAACAAAGAACAATTTAGATTATGATAACAGACTCGAGGTATTATTTTGTAACTTTTTGGTGCTCTATCTCTAACTTAAATTTATACCTATGGGAATCCATTATATTATATAAATTTAAGTTAGAGTTGTCCGTGTTGTAAAAAAATGTGCTTTTCTTAATATAAAAGCCTATGCAAAGGAGGCCTATGCTGTAAGGCACACCGAACGCAGAGACATTTTATAATCAGTGCTTAAAATATATGTGTAACTAGAAAGAGAAAACCTTGAAGTTCGGAATAAAAGGCTTTATTATTATTATTATTATTATATAAAAATAAAAGCTTTTACTAAAAATGTTTTAATGTTATAAACTGTGTTTATAAGAGATTATTAATTTTGTAACAATTTTCATAACTTACCCTCAGAGTGAATGTTGTTATTTGTGGACATACGTGTAAAACCCCGGTAGCGGCACCCCTGTGCAGGTATTTCCTATTGGATTCCGAATCAATTTCTGTTGCCGTTTTGATTACATTTTATTACATCTCTCCCTGTGGAAATTGAAAATTTATAGTTTACATTTTCTGTTAGAGTTTAAACTACGAAAATAGAAAAGACAAAAATAGGGCTCTTAAAAATACGTATAAACTCTGTATTTAGCAAAGTTCATTTTCAAAAATGTGTAATGAATTCTCAAAAATTTTATTACTCGTTGGAAATTTTAACTTACAATTAATTTATTTGAATACAAACATTTTGATTTCAATTTTGCATAACAACTTTGGAAACATCTCCAATTTTAAAGTTGAAAGTTCACTTGCAGCACGGGGCCCGGCCCGCCGCCCGGCGCGGTGCGGATGCAAATACAATATGAACTTGGCCTACTTTCCAACTTTGACCCACACCTTTACTTACAACTCGCTGTTTGTATTGGACCGCCGAGATTACGGACCGACACTTCACGACCTTCCTACCTTGGCATTAAGGCTCAAAAGAGGTAACCTGTCGTCGACTGTACATAATATTATTATGTAGGTACGGCCACTCGTTACGAGTACGCCGCAATATGGGACCTTCAAACTCGCAAGATGTTTTACGATGTCAAATACAGCTTTATATCATTTTCCTGTGTAAACTTTAAGTATAAGGTCTAAAAGGGTCATTTTGGGTGTTTCTTAGTATGTTTCATAATTATTTGTGTTCGACTTGGACGAAATATTAAAACATAATTTCACATTAATTCTCAATAAAATTTCTACTATTTAATTTTGATAATTTTTTAGAAGTCGTTCCACAGTAACTTATATATTCATCTTACCTCTTTGATAAGTAATAAAAAACATAATATCATGAAACTCTCAAAGCGGCTAATTTAGATTTATGGAACTCTGAGCAAAGCTTTACCTACCGGTAAACCAAGCTTTGCTTAGCAAGGAGTCATGGCGGACAGACAGACACAAATTCCTTAGTTTTTGTCGGGAGCTAAAATATTATTGAAGTGACAGCTTCATAACGGCGTTGCAGGCTTTTTTTAAGGATGGTTAAAAAAATTAAACTCGACAGGACAGGTAATCTAATCGAAAGTTCGAACGAAGGGAGAGTAGATCGGTGCGGCGTAGGAGAGGCAGTAATAGAGAGACAGGCTCACTCTACCGCGCTTTGTAAATATAAGCACTAATCCTTTTCCTGCGGATATGTTTTTACTTCTACGGTACTCCTTGAGTAGGTACATATACCGTTAGTTTTTATGTTAGAGTAAATATGTCTACTATGTAAAAGGCGTTTTTGATTGAACACTAAACGGGCTGATGATGATGAACTATTATAGCTAAGAACTCTCAGTAAAGTCAGCTTTCGAATAATATAAACTAGATCAAAATCGGCCCAGCCGTTTCGATGCTACGATGCCGCCGACAGACACACACAGACAGATAAACAGACACATAGACAAGTCAAATTTATAACACCCCTCTTTTTTGTCAGGGGGTTAAAAAGTATAGCGATTCCCGATTTCCCGTCTAATTTGCCTATCAAAGTTCACTTTAAACTGTCGTTAGCGGGACAAAACGGTGTTTAATGCTCACATCGGGTCTGTATTGATTTCCGTGCACCTTGAACTGGCGCGGATATGGGTCGCCCAGCCTCCCCCCCGCCTTCCCTCCCCCCAGCAGGTGCAACCGCCCGGTTAGATAACACACTGTTTTGGCTGACATTGATTTCAAACAAGTAATTAAATAGATAATGTTATTTCCTACACAAATAATTATAATATTATTATTATAGAGTAAGAATGAAGGGCAGCCAGACCTTCGACTTTTTATAACTGCTGAAAGTCCTTCCCTCTATAGGAGACAAATAGATAAACTTTCAGTTTTTTGAAAAATGAGGGCTGGCTTAATAAATGCTTGGTTCTTGGGCCATGCAGGTGAGTATGTATGTATGTAAAGGACGAACGGCTTGTGTGAGAAAAATACCACAAAATGTTATCACCAAACACAGTGACTCCTGAAGTCCTAACACCTTGCAACAAGGCAACCAAACAAGGTACCAGTCTCCTACTCACTTAATTACTTTGTCACATCTCTTGTACTACATATTGATAATGTAGGAGAAATAGATAAGGTTTTTTATTTGTTTGGACCCATCTTATATGCGTTGTGTGAATGTGATAACCTAGTGATGTGCTCACTGATCCATCAGTTTCGGTTCAAACAGTTCCGGTATGTGGGGGCCATCCCGCAAGTCCTCAGGCCCTGAACTGCGCAGTGGGTCAGGCCTGGGCCACGGTCACTCCCCCCTTCCCCTCTCATCCCGCACAAACAATGCTAAATATCGCCTTCCTGTGTAGAGAAATTTTCAAATAAGCATTCGGAGTATTTCGAATGAATATCTGCAATTTCAGTTGGCTTTATTTCGAATGTTTTATAATAATAAATCAAATGGTATAATTATAAAATATATAATAGATATCGATTCATGGACCACGGATAAATTTAAAAACGACGACGAAATTACTAATTTCAAAAGCTAAGTCAAAAATCAAAAATACAATACAATACAATACAATACAAAAACACTTTATTGTACTTACACCAAAAATACAAAATAAAAATCATTTTACATTAGACAATATATAGGAATTTTGACGAATCGGTAAATGACGCTAGCATAATGCACTTGCACAACGACTTAAATGTTTCGGCGCAGTCAGCTTTTGGAAAACCACCAAATACCCTAAAGGCACTACATCATGTGGTAAGAGGTTAAGAAATTGTCAATGAAAATCTGATTGATTTCATTTTATTTTATTCAGAAGTCGCGATTAATTTGGAATGAATGTAAAACTTTTATAAAGATTGTTTCAGTGTCGACGCGGCGCGCGGCGTAAGGTCGGGGAGAAATTGAACATTTTCCCGAGAAATTCCTATTAGTTCTTTTCATTGGAGCTCTTAAAAAACTCGTTAGCAAATGTATTCTTCGAAGCCCGCAACAAAAGAGACAAAATAACCAAGGTAAAGATATCTTTACAGTTTTATTTAGGCGTTGCACACACGACCCTGGGTAGGCCTTGCACTAGTGACCCGGTTCACGGCCGCGCTAAAGCCTCTATTACACACATCAATTGCGCTTCATTGAATTCAAGCAATATGTAGTTTTAAGACCCCTCTTTACGCTGGATGAAAAACACATTGCAATTTGCAATTATTATAGACAAAATAATTATATCACCCTCTGCACTTTTGTTGATCCATCGTGGGTCAATGTGGAGAGGCTGTATAATAGCTTATTAAGAATTTGAATGACAAACAAGTAAATAACGGTTTTCAGTACCTACATTATTTATGTAAGATAGCTAATAAAAGTACCTAGTGGAAGGTCGAAACCAATGATTTCTGAAAAGAGTAAGAATTAGGGAATAGATATTTATTTTAATTGAATTTAAAAATACTATTAGGATAACAAGCTAGACATATTTTACTAGATATTTTGTGCTTCAAACAAGACTTTAAATCGTTTTGGACTATGTCAGTGGTATCGTAGCGTTGCAATTGGAAGTGAGATTGAACGCAATTGGTCTGTACTACGTGCAAAATTAGCTTAACATGCAATCATCGTTTAGTAAAGTCGGGTCGTGTGACATAGGCTTAACGTGCAATCACTTTTTACTTAAATTCAATTTGTTTATTCGTTTGGGATTCGGATGTAAGTAGATGACATTTCAGTTGGATCGCGGATATTTTTTGTATTTCATGACTTTTTATTTATCGCATTTGAAGGTCCATGCGTCGGAGGCTTTTTCATTTATTTCGAAACTGTAAAATACTGTAAATGATAGTTCATTTATATCAGGGGTTCCCAAACTTATTTTGTCTACCGCCCACTTTGAAAAAAAAAACTTGGCGCCCCCTTTGTTTCGCCTACTTTTAAATTAAAGCCTCTACACAACGCCCCCATTTTTTTCTAGATACCACACCTTTAGGCTTTCAGCGCCCACAAGTTATCGCCCACTTGGGGAAAGGCTGATTTACATAAATACTGAAGAGCAAACTGTATACTTTACCACGAGTGCTACATTGATTAGATCTTGCAGCTTATAAGCTTAGTGTAAGCTAAAAGCTTTTCTAGAATAGTGCAAGACAATAGATATCTTGTTTCAAGTTAATGTGGGTTCGATTCCTTCAATCACAAACGAAAGCTTTCCTGTTATATACGTATACAGTTAAAAAATCGTGGGAATATAGTTAGCAATTTTTCTAGACTTACTTACAAGGACAGCAAAGCTTCAATTATTATATTGAACAATTTTGAAATTCTACAAAAAACTAATGCTAACTTACAACTCATTTTCCGTACTGAAGATGCCTGGGAAATGATGATGATAATAGAAGGCTTTTAAATAAATCTCGTTTTATTTGAATTGGGAATGGGATGTCGGTTGGCGCGGAGCTTGTAAGCCCCGCCCGCGGCTGTGTTATCATTCCTTATAATATGTTTATATTTTAATATCTTGTATATTTTGGTTCTGGATGGCTATAATAAGTTACCAGAGCGCGATATTGGACTACTTTCATAGATGGCAAAGTTACGCGTAATTCGCCCGTCGTTGTGTCACAAATGCTTTGTCATCCATTAGTAATTTGGTACTCTAGAGTCTAGACTGACATATTTTTGTGGACCTATAATGTCATTATGAGCTCACACAAAACTGCGACCGCATCGCATCGCAAAAATCTGCAACAAAATTCATACTAAAAATGATATTGCGATGTTAAGCAAAATCGCAGTTTTGAGTGAGCCCATAATAATAATAGCTCCCACACCGGTTTCGGTGACGGTGGCCGGTTTCATTGAAACCAGGCCAGCTACGCAGGAGTATTTTTATAGTGCCCAAGTGTGTGCGCAGTACACAAGAGCACTCTCTATTCCTTTACTCTCATAACCCAGTGGGACGGCAGACCGACACGACCGGCGAGAGATCAGGCGCAGGACCGACTTTTTACATGCCCATCCGACGCATGGATCATCTTACTTATCAGACAATCAGGTGATCAGCCTGCATTGTCCTAACCAAACTTGGAAATAACATGTTTCCAACGCGGGAATCGAACCCACGACCTCCGAGTCAAGAGCCGCGCTCTGTACCACTAGACCACGGAGGCGTTAAATGCCTCCGTGGTCTAGGGCGTGAGCCCATAATGGCATTAGAGGGCCACAAAAACATGTCAGTCTAGAGCACTAAATAGAGCCAATAGAAGAAGGCTAGCAGGCAGATTTAACTTACACTACATGACGCAGGCAACTCCGTTTCGCCAAAAATCGTTTATCGCGCGGGAACCGTACATTTTTCGGGATAAAAAGTATCTTATGTCCTTTCCCGGGACTCGAAGTATCTCCATACCAAATGTCAGCAAAATCGGTTGAGAAGTTTTGGCGTGAAGAGGTAACATACAGTCAGACACACTTTCGCATTAAATTTATAATAATAGTATGGATTTCATCCTCACACTTACCTAGGATGAGATTGACAGTGGACCATGGGTATAAAAGAGCATCGCTTTATAAAGTGGCATTAGTTCTGATTTCGGCTGCAAGCTAAAACGTCTGTAGGATTGAAGTTATGAGAGTTTAAAAAAGACGGCTCTGTTAAATTGAAGTTTTATCTTACTATTCACCTTTATTTTGGTTAGTTTCTTTAAGTATATTGGTGGTTTCTTTAAGTATATCACGTTGTTATTTTGTATGTTCTTTAACGATTATTTCTTACTACATTATTAATCTACCAATCAAGCGAGAGATTTTATTACTAATTTCATGTAAAAATACTTTTATGTTATATGATGCGACTATAACTGACGTTATTAACTTCGATATTATCTGTGACCACGACAAAACCTTTTCCTTCGTATTTCTTTGATGTTCAATTCTGAAATTATTCACTCGATAAAATATTTCCGAATAAATTCTTCTCAATCATCAAATTTTTATTTCTCATTTAAGAACAATAACTATTTTTGATGGGGAAATAAAACAGGAGCATAATTTTACATCAATTTATTCAAATACAGTTTGCAGTGAGTTAGGTTTCCTAAAGCGCTCACAATAGAAATCGTTATTGAATATTACAAAATTATACTTATTGCCTTTACACTGGTATCCCCTATTATTGTGCACAACCAGAAGGCTGCAAGTGCGTTCATTTTACCCTCATGAAAAATTCTAACTTTCATTAAAAAGCGAGTTTTTGTCACTTGCCGGGAAGAAGTTGACTATAATTTTCGTGATAATTTTCGTGAAGACAAACAATGGTACATTATACGATGCCATTGTAGTTAACTTCTTCAAGACAAGCGGTGAAAAAACGCGCACACAGCATACTAAACTTAAATGATTTTGTGACAATATTAGTCGCAACAATCACGGTTTTGGTCCATAAATAATGTGTACTTCGAATATAAATATTGTGTTGCATATTATAATAATATGTTATTTTGTATATTATATAATAGAGCCGTGCATACGAGCTGCAAGCTGCGATAATATAACAGCCTGTTCTTATTGATATTCATTTTACGTAGAGTGGCCACAAGTTTTTGTTTTATTTTGGTTGTTTTATGTTTAACATGCATTTAGATTAGGCGACCGCTAGCTTGTAGCTCATTTACACCAAACATTACAAGTTCATACGAAGTTCGTCTCTATTAGATAAAGTTTAAGCCCTATTATCCCTTATCGTATTTTCAATAATGCATTCGAAAAATCCAGTGTCTAATCGCAGATTAGCGTCAGATTACTAGTACTAGTACTAGATACTAACAGTCACAGTCAGAAAAAATTAACCATCAAGTAGTGAATTTGATAATAATTTGTTACTGTAGGTCTACCAGAATCTGATGGCAAAAAGTGAGAAAATAAATTGACTCTAGCAATACCGGAGTAATTGAAATAAATCATTTTTATCCTTTTTTTCCTTATAGCGGCTGATTTTGTGTGTGAAACATGCAAAATAATATATAAATTTATCCAATGATCACGGATAATTTTTTGAAAATCTGCCGTCAAAATTTGCCATCAGATTTTGGTAGACCTATATAAATTATTACGTTTTTTTTTTCATAAAAATGTTTTTTTGAAAATAGATTACTGACTTTTTTGTTGTCTGTGCACATTTACCAATTGTTTTTTTATGAGGATATTATGTTTATCGTTCTAAAAGTTTATCATACATTAGTCATTACAAAATGTTCCAGAGATTAACAAGTTGTTCTACGTACTGTAACAATGTAGAAAAGTTCAAACTCCTATAATTCGCGTAACAGAATTCGTTGGAAAAATATATCTGCATGGTACAGTCGTGGAAATGAATAGTAAGAATTTTGACCATAACCACATTTCTCACTTTTAAAACATAATATTATTATTTCGTCATGTCATAGAAACCTAGCGTAAACGAACATTCGTCGGAAAATCATATTTAAAATGTCGTTTGCTAATGATTGAATTTTCACGACTGTACTTTACATTATTATGAAATTTTGCATAATAACTGCTAATTTTATATAAAAATATATATTCGTAAAAAAAACACTATATAAGGCTAAGTTACGATTGTTCTACAAATTTTGTACACTGTAGTGTTATTTAAATAAAAAAAAAAGAAATACGGTTATTTTATAATTAAATTAAAAACGTTATTTTAAATTCTCTTGTCTATTTATTTTAGGTAGTTACTAGCTTTGATGTGAGCCACGAAACCAGTCAAAATGTACTGACATCTCGCCACGCGGTAGTGTGCCCAGCCAAGTTCGAGCTTAAGAGGAGAACACTAATGCCGTTTTTCCATACAAACGTTGTCACCTGCTTCCTCCCTGGATAATGCCGGTAGAGTTATAATTTTTTTCCTGAATATCTATGGCCACTATTAACATGTCCCTATGTTTTCTTTCTTTTCATAATTTAATTATTAAAAAAGATATGAACATTCAAAAACCCAAAAAATGGTCAGATTTTCCGCTGTGTTCAAACATCCAGAAACAAATTTGGCTAGATTATAAAAAAAAAACATAGGAACACAGTTGCTCAAGCCTTGCTTTTATTTTTAATGAAAAAAGTACTTAAATCGGTTAAGTATTGGAGAAGACATAAGGGGACAAGGAATCGTTGATTTTCTGTTCTTTTATTAGATCAAGCTGCAGTTGTCTCAATCGCGCTCTGCAGGGGGAGGCTTGAGGTTAAGAGCGTTTACACCTTATTTCAAGTTTCCATACAAACCTGCGGCGGACTATTGGAATTGCTCTGCGCGCAGCGATTTATAGTAGTTTCAAAATATTTGTAGAAAAAAAATAACAAAAGATTTGTTGATATTTAAGAACAATTTTTTTAATTAAAGTGTTCTTCTATGATATGAAGCTATTATTGTATTAAATTAAGTTAAATAAATAGGTAATAAAAAAGTTTTAATTCCTTGATATTTCTCATTCTTTGAATTTAAATTATATAAAGTTAAATACCTAAACGAAATATTTTTTTCTGATAAGTATTTGCTTAAGGATCTTGTCAATAGGTTATTATTATTTTATAATTAGATCTATCGCTGGTTCGTAAATTAAAAGCTTCGAAACTGATACTAAAACGGAATTTAAGGAAACCTTTGTTAAGGTATCGAGATTTAATGTACAAATACTCTATAAATCCTATTTTTTTCTCTGATAACTATATAGACAGTGAAATTTTCTATAAAAATAAGTTATCAACATTTTTATAAAGATAAGTGGTTGATGATTTTTTCAAGTTGGAAAAGTACAGTTTTAAGCCAAATTGAGTGTGAAAGGTGTAAACGCTCTTAAGGAGACAGCAATAGATTTTACAAACACTTGTTTATCATTTCTCTAGCCCTGGTGTATCATCTTAATAATAATTAATATACTAATTATAATTTTGTCCCTTGCCTCATGGTTTTGACCTCATCAGAGCATTTGTGTGATATTATATAACAACGACTTATAGAAAATGCTGAAAGTCTCACATCTCATCGTAGTAGCTCGCTAAAATAAATAGATAAAATTGAAATAGATATTATGTTATTCACAATTAATCGAAAATTATAAGTGACTGTCTAAAGTTGAGAATAAAGCTTGTAAAGATTGAAAGTTAAAATCTGATACAAAGTTTTTATTTTTTTTTATTTTTTTTACAAAAGAAGTTGCTCCGAAAACAGGATAGGGGGCGCTAGTCGAGTGATATGTGGAGACTTTGCTGAGTATGTTTAACATTGCTTTCGTTAACAGTCAGGAGAATGTAGCTAAGAGCATAGATACATAGATTCTCAAAGTGATATACTATCAGAGAAGAATTCATAGGCAGCTTATATCAAATCCAGTCGTTGGATCACGACATTAATTTCACATAACCAATCCAAATAAATTATGATTGTCTTCTGCCCACGAACCAGTTTATTTGACGGTAGTACTATTAATCGGTAGCTCTACGATTTCTCGACGAATATAAATTGTAAGTTAGTATACATGTCATTGAGAGGTATATAATATATCTATGTCTATAGTGACTTATTCATCAAATGGCGTAGTAACAGCTTTCTTAGCTAACAATGTAATTTTATACAACTTTACTATCGCCTACGTTAAGGATAGGAACATAAGTGTAATTTTGACAAAAGTTTCGGGTACAGCTAGAAAGAATTTAGCTTCTAAACACACCTTTGGTTGGGTTTTGTCTACTGATGTAGTTGTAGAGATGACGAGATGACAGATCGTAAAAAATAGACGTCTACGTGATTCCGTCGGCAAAATTTCCGTGTTACAAAAATTCTATAAAACCATTCTTCGTCCGCTTACTATCGATTCCAGGCCCACTAAAACCCCAACGGTGTTCCTGCTCTTCCACTTAAGGCAGAGCCATGGGATACGCGGAATACACAACCGCGACCCTGCCAGCGGATGCCCCTAAAGGCTTCAGTGCATGGCTGTTAGGCCCACACTGACACTACGACGCGATGCGCGGAACACTTAGCGCATCGCGGCCAACTCGAGGTCTCGGTGATGTTAGGCGACGGCGTCCCCACGCCGTCACCTCGAGCTCCCCAGCTAAGTCGGGACGTCGGGGCCATGTATCGATTCCAGGCCATAATTTTCTTTAACTCTAGCTTAAGATCGGACGGCAGGCCGACCGGATCGATCTGAACGATTGACGGCCTCCTATAAATTGCCTATAGAATTCTTCCTAACTGTACCCACTATAATATAATATTCTATGGCGGGCAAAGACAGCCTGAAGCAACTAGTAATCTCACTTGTGTGTCGGTCATGTGTACTGTAAGTATTATACTGTACTGTAATAAGCTTCTATCTTCTACCTATACAATGTCGTCCAACATCCTACTATGTAATTTATTATTATGGCATATTAACTCACTTGATTTACGGCAGATTTAAGACAGACAGACCGACCGTAAAGACGTAAAGGCACGACTGCAGCCTAAAGTTTTTGAAGAGAGAAGGTACCAGATTTTATCAGATATTTTATTTATCTGATAAAATCTGGTACCTTCTCTCTTCAAATATTATTATAATATTTTCATAGTGACAACCTAGATTTTCGGGGATTCATGTACCCCGTAATAAGCACAAACGTTTTGGAAATATAAAGTAACTATTTCTTTTTTTTTTAATCTGCGGTCTGCCTGAAAACTGCCATGAACCAAGAGAGCCCGTGTTAGTGGGGTGAGACTGACAAAGTTTTTCGTTATAATATCTATAATTATATGACATTATATTTTGGTTATATTGTAATCGTCACAAAGAAGGATCAAACATGATAGAGCAAAGTAAACTAATAATATTTTATTAAAGTACCCATAATTTTAGGATTTGCCAAGGCCGAAATATATTTTATGTTAAATACGCTATATTAAAATGTTGAATAAAAGGGAATAAAAACTTAGTTTTTAATGAAAAATGTATTCAATAACATGTTTGGATAAAATGTTCAATACATCTATAAGTATTATGATGTAAAATACGTCTGTGACCGTCTTACCCCATTAAATCCAATAAGTTCAACTAGAAAACATTATAAGCTACAGGCATATTGTACAAGACCAAACATTTTTCTACATTTTTACAAGCATGTGATATTACGATACCGAATTAAGCCGCGAACCCATAAGGCAACATTTGGAGCGCAACATGTTGCAAGTTAGCAACTTTTGTACAACGTTGGCACTGTTATTATAGTAACATGTTATGCGCAAGTTGGCAACGTCGTGCGCTGCTGTGCAACATTGCCATTTGCGTTACAAATGTTGCTAGGATTCCCGACTTTTCATTGACTAGAAATATGGCGTTAGTATTTTATCGCTGTACCACATTGCCTTTAGTTATATAATTTCGTATATTTTAATACATTATTAAGTGAATATTATGTTTATATTATTCTGTACAAATAACTATTGTGTCGAACTCTCAACAATCTTAAATAGATCTACTCCTATAATACGTTAAACCCGTCAATAAAGATATCAACACTACGCTATTCTAAAATATATTGCATACTCCTATAATCAGGTCTCACATTAAATATAATCGTTCGTTTTTTACAAATGTACTTACCGCTAACACCAAACACAGCAAAATAATATAGCGTATAGTACAGAAATGCACTAAAAGTAAAACGACGTGTCAAATTCTAAGCTATATACAAGTACAACTGCGAAATATCGTCCCGAATAAGTTATGTATAAATATAATTTATCGTCCGATAAAAAACAACATCAATATACATTTATGTATAAAATTTTAAACAGATTTACAGTCCCTCCTCAACTTTTCCTTCGATCCGAGGCAACACAACGCAAACCATGAGCAAAACAAAGTACCGAAGCTCAACATACAACATTTAAGCTAAATTATTACTCTACTTAGCTGATTCTTATCACACAGATTTTCTCCTTTTGAAGGACTTTATATGCTTTCACTTCAGTCTTGCAAGCTTCGACTTGATATAGCACACCACCGAACAAAACTGCACGAAAATCGTCAACTTTATTCTCATAAGGATTAGCTCACACCTAAATGCGGCGCTGTATTTTCACGATAGAGTTCAGAATAGAATGAGACGAACTTTAGTCAATATCATTTCACACGTAACCATACCATATCTCATAATATTATAAGATTGCAAGAGAATGCTGAGTAGCGAGTAGCGACTCGAAATTTTGGCTGCGACAAGTGACAACGAAACATATTATTATTATTAATTATCTTCCTATGTATTCAATAAAGATTACTTTGAATCGTTATTTTAAATACAGTGCTGTGTCGTCTTGTTCGGTGTGAGCTGATATTAAACAATTATTATGTGCTTTAAGAAAGCTAATTCCTATGTACTTTAGAAGCATTCGTTTAAAACGAGTAATTTTAGTTTGATATTTGATTTATCATAAAATATTATAATAAACTACTAACATATTATAACCCTCTGTGCCTGCCCAGCAGCAGCAGGCATCGAACCTGCGAACCTTCTAGTAGAAAAATACTCTAATTATTCATTTCCATCCATTTCTACGCTTAAGTTTGTGCTAATTTATTCGATAAAATACATCTAAGTTATTGAAATATGTGTAAATAGACACATCGTATTATATATAGTGTTATATCTAACTTAGATTACTTCAATTTGTGCATTCAAAGCGGCTCGCCCGACGCGGGCGACTAACGCACCCGGACGAGTTCATCTCGTTCCAATTCCCAGAATAATTCAAATTTCAAATTAAAATAGTTCATAACGTTTCTTACTTGTATTTTAATATAGTATACAAGTAAAAAACACTACCTAACACCATTATATTTTTATGTTTTCTGAAAATCATTTGACTCGAGCATTCAACTCGTCCGGGTGAGAGGACTAACGAAGAGTGTATTGTCGTGTACAAATGTTCAAATGTCTTCGTTAGTCTCATTTATAATAAAATACAACAAACTATACTTATATCTATTAGATTTATTGGAAAAATTATTCATGAATCGACGAGATTTTAAATAATATATTATATAACGTAAATCGGGTAGTTTCACATTCGTCAATTCAATTTCGTCCAAGCGCAAGCCGCACTGCGTGACTAGTCCTAGATATTAAAAGACGAATAATTATAGAATATAGAAACTTGGCTTTAAAGTTATCAAATTATATGTCTATTGATAGGGTAGTATTAAATATTTTGTTTAGTATTGGTATCTTCTCTACCCTCTCTTGGTATGAAATAAATAGCATCTGTTATACCAGAATCACGCAGATAGCAACATTTTAATACTTATTTTTCTGTATTTTTAAAGTGATTATTCTAGATATCTACGACGTATTTACTTTTGTTCGTATATTATATTTTGTAGAGATGCCGCAGTTCGTCAATATTTAATCAATAATCCTATAGTGCGTTTTTGATATCCTATTTCCGTTTATGAATTCAACATAGAGAATATAATCTAAGTGGATGTAACACTGAGGCGGCCATACGTCACGGGCCACGGCGAATGGCGGTCCATTAGGAGTGCGGCCTGCATTTGAACCACGACGATTGATCGACTCATATTATTTTAAACTACCCTCCAAATGGCGTTGAGAAGAAATTCGTGAAAAAATATCAAAAATATTTCAACGAGTATAACAAATGATAGTTTATCTCTACAATATTTATTATACTGTGCGTAGCTATAAGTATTGTATAATAGTATATTGTTTTTTTTTCACTGTTCGATTTATTCAACGTAAATTATTATAATATTAAGTATGTTATTTATGAACCGCGTGGATTGATTAAAAACGCTTAAAAGTAGTAAATTTATGACAGGGGATTTAAAAGATTTAACGAAAATAATATTTGATTAAAAATTGATTACTTTTTAAAATTTTAAGTCAATTAATCGTTAAATTATCAGATTTTGCGGTAGCCAATTAGACCTTAACTTCCTACTTATTAAAATAGTTTTTATTTTTGTAAAAATCTATGTTCCAATTTTGCGCTTCGTTGATGTCTTTTTCATATAAAAACAAGCAAACTACACGTCTTAGATAAATATGTTTAGATAGTCTTAACGTGTTTACCTAAATTTTAGACAAAAATCGGGTAGAAGATAGAAATAAATCCTTAAAACTTATCAAAATCGTTTCGTAGTAACTTTCCCTAGGACTGAATGCTATTTCATAGCGAACTTACGAGTACAGGAAAACAAGTACATGATATGTCTGAGAGAAAATATTGCATTCCGTTTATTATTTATAACTATCAGCTACAAAGCCTTAACATTAGTATTTTTGTACTGCGTTTTGCAATATAGTAATTTTATGAAAACTCTGATACTTATGTTATTAAAACGTTCTTGGAAAATAACTAGGATATCACTTTCGCTATGTATAAAATTGGAATACGCGGAGTATACGAAACGTCTACAAATATTAAATTCTATTGAAACTCTAGAAACTGCCTTACAGATGTACAGCCAGCGACGCGACAGTACAGCTCCTGCATGCACTTTGTTTGAAGAAATTCATAATATAAAGAAATAAAATGTGTAATGTTGCTTTACTTCTGAATAACGCCCGTTAAAACAATCAAAGTAGCAGCTTACGAGTATATTAAATTAAAGCATTATCTGTATGTCTAATAGTTTTATTGGTATTCTGTTCCTAGAATGGCTGACGTCGCTGTCGGTACATCTGCCGCGACCCCGCGGGGCAGGAGGTGTACCTACATACACAAACGGTTACGTACAAAAGTTTGTGCTCTGTGTGCGTTTGCTTCCATTCGTTATATCGGTACAGGTAAAAAATTATTAAGTATAAAAATTACCTTACGCTTAAAAAGACTAGACAAAGTCCGACACTCCTCCCAAAAGTCCATAAACAACACTGTAGACACACTACACGCCCGTGTGGGTGGTGTTGTTGAAGATGAAGGAGACGGCGTTCTTGTCGACGGGCGGCGAGCGGCGCGACATGGAGGCGTGGTTATTGTTGTAGTGCCAGGACTTGCGCGTGCTCGTGCTGGACGACTGCAGCGCGATGGTCTCGTAGTACCGCAGGCGGCCGCAGCACCGCCGGCTGCGCACGATCGCCACGAACCCCTTGCGGTACTTCTTGTTGAAGAACGCGTACAGCACCGGGTTTATGCACGAGTTTGACGCGCCCAGCCACTGCGCGATCGGCGTCACTACTGGCAGCAACTCCTCCTCCCACTTCTCGATCGGCCCGCCGATCTTGATCCGAGCGAAGATCGAGTACAGCGGGAACCACGACAGCACGAACAGGATCACCACCACCACCAGCATCTTCACCACCTTCACCTTGGACTTCTGCTGCATGCGCTCCATCTGCGCATCCTGCGTATCCGTGGGGATCGACCGCCGGGAGACCTTGATCCAGATGAGGATGTAACAGAGCGTGATGAGGACCATGGGGAGAATGTAGCAGAACAGCAGGTTCCCGATGACGAAGTACAGCACCTCGCTGATGGGGTTCGGCCAGAGGTCCACGCAGAGCCGGATGTGGGGGCTATCGTCGTACACCACCACCAGGTCGAAGAAAAACACCCAGGGCGTGGTGACCACGATCGCGAAGATCCAGATGAACACGATCATCATGCGCGCGCGCCGCTTCGTGATCTGACATTTCAGCGGCCACCATATCGCCAGGAATCTGAAACAATGAAAAGAAATCGTTTTAAAATACTTTTTATAATATTTGTGGAGTCACACGGGCTTTATTTTTGTGAATATATTTTATTGAAATTTGTTCACTCGTTCTTTTGATCAAAGCCTACAATATCCTTATAAACCCAGTTATTTGTATAAATCTCTAACATAGAGCTGATACTGTATGATTAATAGAATCACCAGCTAAACCCAGATCCATCTCGCTTGACATAAACAGTTGAGTGTTAACGTATAATACAGTTTATTTGCTAGGCAGTGATTCCTCGTGATGTATCTCGGGCAAATCCAGGTTGAGGGCCCAATTAAGGTCAGACTCAGGTTTACGGCGGGCGAGTGTGAGATGAGTTCCGGTGATCGAGGGTCGGAAAGCGTTTGATGATACGGATACATTAGACAGTCTAGTATGTTTATTAACTAATAACTATGATCTGATGGACCACACGGTAGAAATATTCAGCTTTGTACAGGATTTTTGGCTTCTTAAACTTGGGTGATGTTGTCACGAGGGCGTTAATTCAATTTTATATGCAACAGCTGTCTATCAAGTGAAGCTTTACAAAGCCAGATCGAAGTGCGTTTGCTGCATTGAAACCGTATATTTTAGTATTGGGGAAAGGACATGGTATTGTGGAAAAATAAACTTGTACTATATTCTTTTCCCGTACTGAACTTAAAATTATCTCCACGTTGAATTTCATCAACATCGCCCATGGTTTTAGTGTGAATAGGTAACTTTACAAGAGCCGAAAGCGAATAAAACTATTTTCCATAATGTCAGTAAGTTTTCCAAGCCATATGTATACCTTAGGGTCGTGATTTGGCGAGTCGGAAGGGCCGTCAAATCGCCATTATTATGTCCGAAGAGTCATCCGCCAGTAAATTATTGCCTCGAGAATTAGACCCTTTTCACAGGCATATTCACCAAGTGATTTAAATGTGAAATTATTGCAGACCCTTTTTTACTGTAACTAGTGAACTTGTCCTAAACGGTGTTTAAAACGCTATGGTTTTGAACACTTAGTATACAGCATGACTGGTGAGACATGTTCAATACTCGAGGACGTGATATTTGGCTATTATATTAGTTGAAAAAAAAAATATATAAAAAAAAAAATATCAATTGATCACCGAGTAGATAAACGTAGCTTAAAGTTAAATAATTATTTACCCAACGCATGGACATCGCGCGCGGGAGGGGTAGCGCGGCGGCGCGGGGCGCATGCCGCCGCGTCGGCCGCGTAGTAATTTACTAAGTGTCCATGATTCATTTTTGTTTAAAGGAAATTTTGTAAAAAATTAAGTAACTAATTTTATAACATAATTAAAATGAGAATCGAGTACTGAATACTCTCCCTAAGTATCGGTAATGACTCACCAGTCATGCTGGAGATATTTTTATAAAGAAAATAACAATATGAGGCTCTTAATCAAAGTGACCCCATCAACAAAATTTTATTCTGCCAACAACTTTGTTCACATGGATAATTAATATTATAATAATACTATGTCCTTTCTTGGGACTCAAAGTATGAATATACTCAATTTCATCTAAATTGCCTGCAACATGAGACAGACAGAACACCTAATCTAATAACAACCTGTATAGTGTATGCACGAAACACACTTGCGTAAAAACATATTTTTATGCAATATTTATTATTTTCACACATTGTCAACGCTAAGCATTCTTGCATTACATTATTAGCTGCTTACATTTTTACCACAAAAAACGGTTATAGATTCGTCATGTCTGTCTGTCTGTCTGTCTGTCTGTCTGTCTGTCTGTCTGTCTGTCTGTCTGTCCGTCCGTCCGTATGTCACAGCCACTTTTCTCCGAAACTATTAGAGCTATACTATTGAAACCTGGTGAGTAGATGTAGTCTGTGAACCGCATTAAGATTTTGATGCAAAAATTGAAAAAATATTAAAAATTTTAGGGGTCCCCATAGATACAACTGAAACAAAAAAAAATTTTTTTCATCTAACCTATGCGTGTGGGGTATCTATGAATAGGTCTCCAAAAATCATATTGAGGTTTCTCATATAATTTTTTTCTAACCTGAATAGTTTGTGAGAGAGACTCTTCCAAAGTGGTAAAATGTGTGTCCCCCCCCCCTCTAATTTCTAAAGTAGAGGCATGATAATTCCAAAAAAATATATATGATGTAGATTTCTATAAAAACTACCAACGAAAATTGGTTTGAACGAGATCTAGCCAGTAGTTTTTTTTATACGTCATAAATGGTAAACCTGAATCTAAATTTCATTAAATCGACTGAAATATAAAAATAAATCAAAAATATTTTAATTTCATAAAAATAAACCTTATTGCTGCTGCGGAACCCTTCATGGGCGAGTCCAACTCGCACTTGGCCGCTTTTTTTCATGTAGGTGTAGATAAGAGTGTGTTCAGCATTGAGCAATATGTAACGTACTAAAACTACTTGTACTATTATCTGTTCCGTACTAAAACACAGATGACGACGAAAACGTAGGTATATGCCTAGACAGCATCGCCTTTGTTTTAGAATTGCGAATACTCAGCCGCGGCAAATTAGCTTTCATCTTAACAAGCTGTCAGCTGTGAAACTGACAGTCACTATACTTAGCTTATTTTATCTATAATACAAAACTAGCTTATTTGCTTAGTTGACGCAAACTTAGCTTGTTATGGTGATGCAAAAAACACCTAAAATGTTGTAAAAATGTCCCCAAATTGGTGGTATTTGACTTTTTTGAGGGCATAATAATAAAAAAAAATATTTTTATAACGGCTTCAGCCTGAATTTTAACTTTATTAATTAACATATTATTATTGAGATGAAAGCATCCATTTACAAGATAATACAATTTGGACGCCATTATAAAATTTATAATTCTATAACCTTGAAACTTTTTGCGTCAATTATGTAGCGAAATTGTTAATTTATTAAGAAAATTAAAACCATCGCCTCAATGGGTATCGCCTTAAGTGAGTAGTTCATCATCATCATCAACGTCATCGTCATCATAATATCAACATCGTTATCATCATGTCAGTTAAAAGTTCCATAATCCATCCTTCTTTAAATCTTAAAAAATGTTTTCTAAGTTTAGTTTTTCATTTGTGACTGCATCATAGTATATAATATGAAATTTCCTACGACTAACTTATTTGAACTACAGCAATATCATCAACCTATAAATAGGCCACTTCAATTTAATCACATTTGGCCAATCGGTAAAAAAGGAGCAATCCATCATTGGGAAACAGATGCTAACAAAATAGTGGTGGTGATCGCGACGGGTGACAAATAGCGTCTGTCACCAGTCAGCAGCCGGGGGTCAACGACCGCGGCTATAAATAGGGAAGAAAAGTTGAAAATAAATGTACACTGTAGAGTACTGTAGAATTGTAGAGTGTGAGTCCCTCTACACAATCATTTAGCATAGATAAAGTTTCACACATCAATTTATTTCGTACATCTGTAAATGTTACTAAAAAAAATATTAATTATAAAAGATACGATAAATTCCAAGCCTAATAATATAAAATATTTTGTCATATAATTTCTTGGAATGACAAACTTAAAAACTTTATGTTGACAAATTAATTTTCTAGCAATCAACTTGATTTACACAAAATTTTCAGAAAACACCAATATAGTAACATAGTAACTACTTTGTAGGAGACATGTGAAAATCCGTAATTATTATCACCGATCAGAGCTTTTAATGACCTTAAAAATCAATGAAGCTCGTAAAAGTAGAGCTTTATGTGTTCCACGCCATTGCCACTGCAGCCGCCCAAGCCGCCCAGCTGCAGGCCGTACTTTATAGCTAACTTTATCACTTCATGCTCTGTGAGCTTTCATGTCTCAGTATAATGGTAAAAGTAGCATCGATTAGAGTTACTTGCAAATAAGGAGAATAGGATAGATTTAACCTTCTTTAAAACAATGACAGCATAAATTAATACGATATTCCAATTTCAAAACGACTTTTACAGCAGGTGTGAAAAATTATTCTTCTACAGTATAAAAAGTAGCCTATTCCCATGTTCTTCTCATCTATAACAGGCAAATTATTAGGTGACTGCCATTAATATAATCAAATAATTATTAAAATCAGTGTTCATACAGTGTTGTATTTCTACACACATAGTTAGTGTTTTCTGTTAAAACCCATTAATACTATTTGCTTTGAAGGAATTACACAACCAACCTAAATCAGATTATACAAAACCTATGTCCTGTTGTTATCGCCTGAATAATAATATAAGCACTAATTTTGAGGTTTCGTGGTGTAATTTGATCGACTATTACGAGTTTGTGGTGACCGTGTCACTGGAATTGGACGCGATACGAAATTGCTTGAACGTCTATAATCTAAATTCTAATATCGGAATACTTTGTAACCTCGATACATTATAATACAATGTTACTATAATATTATATTAGGCCGAACTACAATAAATGTGGTGAGCAGCAATTTTGTCACATTTCTGTGATATAATCGACAAAACAAAATTTGACAAAATAGGAAAACGATGAATTTTTCAGGATCACCGGAAAATTCGTCGTCCTATTCTCATAACTCAAAAAACGCTTCGATTGCAGGCTGTCATACTTACGGGTGAGTACACATTCTAGGCATGAGCATTGAGCATACCCCCTGAGTCCCTTCTAAGATTTGTTCAATATAATAATTTAAATCAATCACAAGGACGAATATTAAAACGATCAATCAATGAAATCTCTTCTTCTGAAGCAAGTGTGAGTGTGTGTGTCTGCGGCGGCAGGAGGTCACCAGTTTAATTACACCGAAACTGTCGTACAACTCACCTTGAGCGTTTGAATATTCGTTTTTAGTTATTCGTCTGATATCGTTAGGAAAGTAATAAAATATAAAATCAGCATTTTACGTACGTTTTTCAATTTACGTAAAATTTACTAAAAGCACCACCGTCTTTCTGGCAGTGAAAATATTTTCTGTTACCAGTTTTGCTTGTGCCAAAGCAACCAAACCTCGTTTTTTTATTTTTTCATGTCGTAAATAAATGTTATTATTATTAAAAGCACGTAATACACCTATTGTGTACAATTCGTGTGTTATACAAATAACAAGAGATAGTCATGCTATGTAGTTCTATATGTATAAAAAATCTAGAACTTTGCATCCTTAAGCAGAAGAATTTTTGTCACTATATAGCCTGGGGTAAATCAAACTAGATTTAAATGATGAAATAATGAGCTCGTATTGCAAAGTAGGCCAATAATATTAATTAATTATCAAATGTAACCTCCAAGTAGACTTTGACTTTGTAAAGTTTGATATTATGATCGACCACGACTCAAGTAACGTAGGACTCATAAATTTTCCAATTTCAGTAAGGAGAAACAATAACACTCGATAAGAAGTCGAGGAAGAAGTCAAGTCAACGAACTTCGGAACGAAAACACCAAAATACCAACAGAAGCAAACATATTGCCCCTAACGACGCCGTATATCATAGCTAAAACAACGGAATTAACGGTAAAAAAGTTCCAACAACTCTTTGTGACTTTTGTGATTGAGAAAATTAGCGAACTACTTTTGAAACTCCGAAAAAACAGGATTGAGGCGATTCGGCAAACAGAACTGAGTCAAAATAAACCTTAGGTTAGTAGCTAATTAAAAGGTAGGTAAAGGAAATCAAAATCTTACATATTGTATCCATTACAAGGTGCGCATGGCAATGTTCAGTTCTCCACCGTCACTGATGTAATGCTCAAATCTGTAACGTTACATTACACGCGAATGCTCCTTGTAAGTAAATTACATGGTAATTTCAACCATGCGATCAATATGTTGTACTTTTGTTTGGCGTGTAACCTTAATTTCCACTTCATTTTCCTTTGATAAACTAAACTAAACTAAACTAAGCCCCTCATCGGTCTATACTCTATTGGTGCCATCAAAATATGGTTAATAATAATTGATCCTATAACTTGTGGTAACGAAACAGTTTTAATATATTTTCTATATTATACTCTCTATTTCTTGTAAAATCCAATGCTTCAGTTTTATTTGTTCAAAGATTAATAAGTTGATTTAGTAACTTGTTAAACGAGTGTAGTAAATACGTGAAAAGAGGATTTTATACATTCCATCATAATTAAGTACAGACTCAGACAGTTTTATTACAACTCGTTGCTGTAACAAAATTAACTAATTCTCTATTGGCCTCAAAACAATTATTTTCCTAATTAATCTTTATAATTTTATGATTTAATATTATGTACCCATATTAAACCATAATATTATATTCTTAACTTTTTTAGAAAATACCTTGTAATTTTTGTTGAACTTGTTAAATTTCATAATTTCAATTATGTAGGAATAACCCGGAAATACTTAATATTATTTATTTTGACCACAGAAGCAGACAATAAACAATATTTTGTTATGTCTTCTGCAGAGCATGCACAACTGGGATAATTTATAGGCTGTGTAATAAATAACATAATAAATAATCCTAAACACATATTGAATACTAATACAATGTCAATAACAGACTCGGGGGGTACAGAACATGATCAGAAATCCAAACAATGGGACAATCCTGACCCACACTCGGGGCTCGGGGCTCGGGAGCTCCAGAAACTTTGAGAATAAAATACTCAATCCATTTAAAGGGTTCGGAGATAGCCGCGCGTTAAATTTAACAATTTATTAAAAGACCTTTTTGTTTTAGGATTAACGCACAAAGTTTTTACAAAGAGGTTGTATTTTTGTAAATAAAAAGAATTACGGATTATGGGGTGAGTTATTGAATGGAGGAACACATTTAGCGGATGTCTGTGGTCTACCCCCACGGAAACGCGTATACGGAAACACGGTGTACCACTTTTGACCCTTACGCTTTGACGCAAAGTTTTTTTTTAAGAAATAAAAAGCTTTGTGTAATAAAATTATGGTTTATGTAAATTTACTGCGGAGCTTCACAATGGTCTGTGATTTGTGTTTAAACACCTCCGTGATCCAGTCAGTGGCTTTTGACACATTTTTGAATTTGATTCCCGCGTAGGTGAGGTGAGAAAGACAGAGTGATCTCGTGTACTGCGCATACTTGGCCACTATAAAACTTCTGCTACGTAAATGTAATTTAATGAAACTGGCCACCGTCACTAGAACCAGTGTGGAAGGCTGAATATGCCGCGTACTTAAACATAATAATATATCGCCAACAAACTATCATACAGTTTAGCGATTATTAGGTTAAGTCACTTTGTAAAAATTTTGAATAAATACTTATAAAAAACAGATATCTATGTTTGTCTGTACCTGTATACTGTATGGGTATGCGAAGATCCTGCCTGGGTATGAATATTAAAGAGCACTTTCTTCACATACTCGCAGTAATTGGGGTAAGTATGAGTTATGACAGTCAACGACTCGTATTAATATTCCGTAGCCGCGGCTTTATATTTTACGCGCCTCCCCGTGCGTCCCGTGCGTCCCCGTGCGTGGGCGCGCGCTATCGCACCAGATGTACAACCTGCGGGAGATTTATTGAAGAAATATACAATTGCTTTTAATAGGGTACCGAGAGTTCAGAATTTATTGTTTTAAATTTCCTTTTTAGCAGTTGACGTATAGATAAGGCGGAAATGTAACCGTGTAGCATAATATTATAATCCTCCTTGATGAATGAAGTGTATGTTGTGATAATACTATAGTGATATCTTTGTATCTAGTTATCTACAGTACACATACTTCTACAATGTCACGGTCATGGTCTTATCATAACATGAATACACCCATAGAATATTATTCTATGGGTGTATTCATGTTTACGCACATTTGGAGAAAAAGTTTTGGTAATATCATATAGGTGTTCTGGAAATAATATGTCTGACCCAGATGTCATAAAAATTAATAATATCAAGTGGCGCCAAATAAACATTAAGCATGTAAGAGCAAAACGATTTCAAAAGTGTGTCGCAACAGTTATGATTGATCGATTTTTCGACTTTGTCATGATTTGCATATTTGCCGAGGTGCCGCAACAGCCTTCACATAAATACTTGGACATGTCGCCAATTTCGCTGCAGTCTGAATTATATTATCAGAAACGTAAAACAGCCTTTGCCTAAACGTTAAAATGTCGCCAATGTTAGAGACCTAACTATGAACACGTTAGTGCCCGTCAAACGTGACCTGTCGCGTCGTTTAATATTATAGTCATATGTAAATTCTACCCTCAAGACGCGAAAACGCTGCTTGGGCAGTTCACAATGTCCACTGCCCAAAACCAACAATACCAGTTTACTTGAAGGATGTATAAAGAAGGTTTATTACGAGTACAGTAAATGCTCGTACTGGCTTATCCTTAATTTATAATCACTGTCGCACAATTAACTAGATTGTATCGTGCTAATGAAGTTATTAAAATTATGTGTTTATACAGTAAGCAATTAGGGCGGTTTTACGGTCGGCCGTAATCGTCGGCTAATTCGGTGATCGTGATTGTTATCGGCCAGAAACAGACGTCAGAGGTCCGATTTTCATACCTAAAATGTCATTTCGATTACAAGACAAACTCACGCGCACACAGCTTTTCCAACTTGTGAGCGAGAAAGCCTTCGATCAAATCGATATTCGATCAATGAGAATTGATAACCGAGATCGAAAGAGCCCTTTGGTTCTATGAATTATAATTTGCTCTATAAGAAGTAGAAATATTACTGCAATTTTACGACCCAGTCTCGTAGACGAACGAACTCGGGTTCATGTGAAGCCAATATTTGTGTATTTTATGCGCTATTGCTCATCTGATCGGGGTATAACATGACTTATTGCCTTTAGAAAGAATAAAACAACGGCATCAGATAGTATTTTATTAATTTCACGTTGTGAGTTCAGGAAAAATTCTTATAGATTTTAATACACTTACCCTCTTACTAATAAAAAGTTACACAGCGTGTATAGAGGGTGCATAAGATTTTTTCTACTAATAATCATTTTTTGACATAAGGCCTGTATAACGATGCTGTCATTTCCATACAAATTTCTCTGTATAGACCATGTATAGACTCTGTGTAACGTGTGTATAACTTAAAAACTCCTGTTTAACTATTCACACGTTGAACGCATGTTTAAGAAGTTTTTATTAGTAAGAGGGTTAATATTTTATTGTTATAGGTGACGACCGCTACTCCGTTGCGCCAAAGTTCATTTATCGCGGGAGCATTTTTCCGGGATAAAAACTATCCTATGTCCTTTCATAGGACTTTAAGTAACTCCATACTAAATTTCAGCAAAATTGGTTCACCAGTTAATGGGCGTGAAGAGGCCTTACCTCTTCCTTTCCATTATACTTTCGCATTTATAATATTAGTTTGGATATATTTTCCGTGGCTAGTAATCTTTCATAATAAAGAAAATGTTTAATATCCCTTACTGTAAATAACAAAAAAAATTGTACGGTATTTGTCTACAGGTGTGTACTTAGTCACTTAAAAAGTCACGAAATTTCAAAAGTGTGCCATAAAATTTATCTTACACTTGACCTGCGTCAAACTCACAAGAAAGCCGCTACCGGTTATATAAACTCCGTTTACGCGTGACAAAACAATCACTTAAACTGGTAATAAATATCCATGACCTACGGATTAGCATACTGACGTAACTATGGTGGTACTGATCTTAACTTTCAAATAATAATTATTCCACAAGACTTAACCATGGGATAAACGTATTAGAGTAAGAGCCAGAGACAGCCAGACTGTCTTCAATTTATAAAATCTGAAAGTTTTTCTGTATATGATTATAGAGGTAAGAACGGTCGTTGTTATTATAATTTGATGGTCAGAAACTATGGAGTTTCGGTCGTTCTGAACTGGATACCTCCTTAAGTAACCGCAACCGAAACTCCAAAGTTACTGGTCGTTCTTACCTCTATCGTTTTTTAGGGTTCCGTACCCAAAGGGTAAAAACGGGACCCTATTACTAAGACTTCGTTGTCTGTCCGCCTGTCCGTCTGTCCGTCTGTCCGTCTGTCTGTCTGTCTCCAGGCTGTAACTCAAGAACGGTAATAGCTAGAGATTTGATATTTTCACAGATTATGTATATCTATTGCCGCTATGACAACAAATACTAAAAATAAAATAAAATGAATATTTAAGGGAGGCTCCCATACAACAAACGTGATTTTTTTGGCCTTTTTTGCTGTCTCCACGCTGTAACTCAAGAACGGTAATAGCTGGATTTGATATTTTTACAGATTATGTATATCTGTTGCCGCTATAACAACAAATACTAAAAATAAAATAAAATGAATATTTAAGAGGGGCTCCCATACAACAAACGTGATTTTTTTTGGCTTTTTTTGCTCTATATCAAAAATGGCAACAGGTAGGTACTTGAATTTTTCACAAAATCCTTAGTTATATGTGTACTTTAATATTTAATAATAATATTAAAATAAAATAAAAAAATAAGGGGGGCTTCCATACAAAAAACACAATTTATGGCCTAATTTTGCTCTATAATGGTACGGAACCGATTCCGACTCGCACTTGGCCGATTTTTTATTGTACAGGCAAACTTTCAGCTTTTATAAAATGACGAAAAATTGTCGCTGGCTCTTGAACCATATTGTATGACCTCTAAAATATATAATGTGTAATTTATCATGTGTATTGAATGCCATAATGGTAGTCAGTTGTAGGAGATAATGTAGATTGGATCCTAGATGTATTTGTAGCTAGCAAGTTTAAGTTTCACTCAAAGTATACAATATCACAAGGCATAATATTAATAATTAAGTGATAAGGTATTTTCAAGCTGGCCGTATTTTAAATAAGCAACTATCGGTCAAATACTATTGTGAAGTTTACTTCTAGAGTGCATAGTCGTTCTTAAGTAAACAAAAAGCGGCCAAGTGCGAGTTGGACTCGCCCATGAAGGGTTCCGCAGCAGCAATAAGGTTTATTTTTATGAAATTAAAAGGTTTTTGATTTATTTTTATATTTCAGTCGATTAATGAAATTTAGGTTAAGGTTTACCATTTATGGCGTATAAAAAAAACTACTGGCTAGATCTCGTTCAAACCAATTTTCGTTGGTAGTTTTTATAGTAGTTACATCAGATATTTTTTTTAGAATTATCATTTATCAATTATCACTTTAGAAATTAGAGGGGGGGGGGACACACATTTTACCACTTTGGAAGAGTCTCTCTCGCAAACTATTCAGGTTAGAAAAAAATTATATGAGAAACCTCTATATGATTTTTGGAGACTTATCCATAGATACCCCACACGCATAGGTTAGATGAAAAAAATTTTTTTTTGATTCAGTTGTACCTATGGGGACCCCTAAAATGCCATTTTAGCTACGAAACCCTAAAAACCGCTAAAACATTGTAAGTATAAAAACCTACATCTCTGATTCATATGCCAATATTATATCTCTTGTCAATTGTTCTGTTCGGGTTGTACAGAGACTAATCTTTGAATTTTAATGCACCCATCTTTTATCGTTTTTCGGAGGTTGTAAAGGTGTATTTTTATTTCCATTTTATATTCATCTCGTATTTTAGAAGAACATTCTGGTAGGTAACGTAATTATATCTAAAAGCCTTGGGATTTGAGTTATAAGTCAGTGACAGTCTATGTAGGCTCTTTCTTATATTTTAAACGAGCTTAAAATATATTCTACGTATTTAGGATTTCTGAAAAGGCTTCAAGTGTTTCCACGAATTCATAAATAAAAGGGGATTACTGTAACCCTGGTTAACGTGCTTGGCAAATCTAGTATTTTTTTTGTATAACCATAACAAAAGAAAATCTGGGACTCCTGGGTATTATTACAGTGGGTGCAAACAGGAAGATATAAAATATCGCACGATTTTCAGGACGATTGGGGAAACCGCCGTGAAATATCACATCCGTATCCAGAGGAACACATGAGATAAATACAACGTTCAATATGATACATCACAACACATATACACATAATTATATACATCTACTCGATAAGGCCCAGGGGAAATAACCTGAAGAAATATTTCCACATTAAGAAAAACATATTGACTGGAGCTGGTGATAATGAGGCTGCGGTAATCGTTTCAGTGTGACGAGGAAATGAGCAAATAAATGGCCTCATGGTAATGAAAGGCCAACACTACAAAAGTCGCAAGGCCCTTTTCTGGTTTAAGTCACCAACTTGCTAAGACCCCTGATGTTACTTGCTAGTTGCTTCACTCCGGTATTTTGTGAGACTGTCATAAGTTTAACGCAATTATTTACTCTCTCAGAGAGTTGTATAGCTTAATACAGGGCTTCCCAAACTTATTTGTACTGTGACGCCCTTGGGACTTTGCCATTTCTATACGACGGCCTTCAACCCCCCCCCCCCCCCCTAATTTTAGAACCAGCCTACATAGTTATCATGAAAGTACCTACACGATTATTTTATATTTTTTTAGGAAATAATGACCACATCAAAACAAGCTAAAAATTAAAAGAGATAATAATTTATAATATATGAGTGATATTAAAGCCAGCAAATCTGGCTAATGTCACAGAATATAATTATATTAGTAGTACCAACTAACGTGAAGATCCATGCGCTTGCTTTTCTGAGCATAGCTTCTGAAACCGGGGATTGACTGTCCGGGATGCATAAATGACATAATATGCGCGTGGCACTTACTAGATTTTGTTGTGTTGACATGCGACGCCCCTGGGACAATGTGCGACGCCCCAGGGCGTCGCGACGCACAGTTTGGGAAGCCCTAGCTTAATACCTTAACGTCTGGGACTATCTATATATACTATGTCCTCACGATGTTTTCTTCGCAGTAGGAGCAGCCATAATAAAATATTTACTTGAGATTTCAAAATGTTTCATTGGTACACGCGTCCACCCGGGAACGAACCCTGCACCCTCTGCGAGTGCGAACCAAAGGTCTACTAGTTTACTATGTACACTTGAAATGATTTGATTTATGTTTCACCATCTTGTCACATGCTGAGTCTTCAATATTTTGAGTTCGTAGTATTATACTGTAATCTAGACTCTAGATGACCTATAGCTATGCTTCGACACGAATGGTGACACTCTTCTAAAAGTACATGACGTTACAAGCTCAATATTGATGTCGCGAGTCAACGGTATCGTAAAGTTTACGGCGAGGGATTGATCGCGATACGGAACACATCGGCCTTATCTCGTGACCCCGACTTATTTTAAACTCTCTTATTAAGAAAAACTCGTTAAGAAATTCACGCTACGCTTTGCAGATGGAAAATATATTTGTAGGAATTTTAGATGTTAATAGATTACTATAGAGTTATAGCTGATATAAAATAATATGAATAGATATTGCTTAAAATATATAACAAAGAGTAACGGTAAATCCATACTTCCATATTAATATTATAAATGCAAAAGTGTGTCTGTCTGTGTCTGTCTCTCTGTTTGTTACCTCTTCACGCCCAAACCGCTGAACCGATTTTGAAGAAATTTGGTATGAAGATACCTTGATTCCCGAGAAAGGACATAAGATACTTTTAATCCCGGAAAAATGTACAATTCCCGCGCGATACGCTAACTTTGGCGCAACTCAGTTGCGGGCATCATCTAGTATGAAATAGTCAGTGGTATATGCGTGTCTATAATATTATTGTCTGTCATTATAATAATATTCTTCCGTCACCCGGCATAAGACATAAAATATCGGATGTCGAAATATACTAGACCCAGTAGAAATGTTAAATCACTGAAACTTAGACTGAGTTTCAGTTTCATAAAGCGCACGCTTGGTATTTATTCATAAACAATCCACCATCACTATCAGATATCCCATAAACTGTCTGAAGAGCGCACCTAAAAAGCCGGCTTTAGCTGCGTCAGTTTTTCGGCTTATCGTCTAGACCAGACCATCTTCATATTCAAACAAGGCTTCTAACCCTTTCTATCGATTGGTATCATTTCAATTAAACAGGACGGCTAATTGATAAACTTTGTCTCCACTTCGGAGAATCGAAAGAATTCGTGAGATGAAAATAATTTGAGCCACCCGATCCTATTGTTGCGAGATTCATTGCTCCCGTCCGTTCAGTTGTTTTACCTTTCACGAGACCTTCAATCTATAATATGTTATGTTAACATTAGCATCGCTTTCATTAAACCTGCGAGGTGAAATAACTCTGAATGGACTAATGTGTAGTTTCTAAGGATTTTCGACCGGAGTTTTTCTATTCAACAGTGTCGCTGATTGGTCATATTTTGACGTTAGCATATCGAAAGCGCTAATGATAAAATAAACTTCAGTCAAAAAAACCGCAGCAATTTGGCATATACAAGCTGTTGTCCTAAAACAAAATATAAGAGAGAATGATTGAGTTGGACTCCAAATATGTATTTTTCACGTGATATAAGATATTATCACAATCGAGAACACGCTCTATCGCAATTTGGGCCAAACTACATCGTAGGGGCGCAACACAAACATCAAATACAGTAGTGTAACTCGAACATGTTTCCGTAAGAATTGACTTAACTGTGTAATGTGTTGAAAACGCAGAGACCTGTACACCGACTGTGCTATTTTGAATTCAACATTGATTCAGCTTCGATCCAATCCTGATTATATCAAATAGCAAAATAGTATTCTCATATACGACAAACATACAATATTAAACAGCTGATTGTTAATTATATAAGGCGTTGGCTTAAAATCTCGAGGATACTACTTGTAGTTATAATAAAACTAAACTGTATGTAATTGATTGTACTGTCGGTTCTTGGTGGAAACTCATTTTAGACACAAATAAAACACAGTAATACTTGCACTTTTTCCACTATATTCATTAATTGTTACAAATTTCACTTAAGGGCAGGTTATTCGTAAATTAGCAGGTCGATTTCTGTCAGTGCGAATATTGACCTAAATGTAATTAAAATAACATTCATATCAGCGCGCCTTGTACGGTGGCGGTTACGACGCTCGCCGCGTCCATGATAGGGCGAAATAGGAGAAAAACCCGTTTTATTTAGATAAAAAATATTATAACTAAACATCTATCCAATGATTTCCCTGTTAAATTTTAATAGCTATCGAACTGTCCAAATCATTTTTTGATTGAGTCTCTGTAAGTCCTATAAAACTCATAATGCTTTTAAAATTGATGTTGTTTCGGAATTCTTTTTTATCGAGCAAAAATATCTGTATTGTGTTTCTATCCAATGAAAGCACTAGTTAAAAGATGCATCTATATATGTATATATTTTTCCGTTTTTTTGAATGACGCTTTCTATCAAAAAAACTCATTCTAGAAACGTGAATTTGGAATAAACGGCCCTTAATCACGACCGGTTTCGAAAAACCTGAAGATGATTTTTTCGGAACCGGTCGTGATTAAGTGAAATTTATAGCAATTATTAACAATTAATGAATATAGTTATACAATTAACAATTAATGAATATAGTGGAAAAAGTGCAAGTATTTTATTTGTGTCTAAAACTAAACTGCACCGAAACAATATCGCAGCTGTATGAAAATTAGATAAAAAATTCAGTATCGGGCTTAAGTTTTATAATATTTGACGACATGTAAGTTGCAACTGCAATGTTTCAGAGTTATTTGAAATGTGAAGATTTGTAGCTTAGACTACTGTATAATATTTATGCTATGTCGGGAAAGGACTATGGAATCGAGTTAGCTGTCCCACAATATTGGCCCACAAGTCCAGCTGACACTGTTCTCCCTCACTCAAGATGGGTTTTTGATAGTCTGACATATTTATTTCGTTGTTTATTGGATAGTAGATACTTTGCTAAGTGAGTGATTTATCACATATATTTTGGATATAGGAGCTTTTATTCTATTATTTTATAGATGTTGCTTGCCCAATGCTTTTACGCCTCTTTAAAAAAAGCGGCCAAGTGCGAGTTGGACTCGCCCATGGAGGGTTCCGCAGCAGCAATAAGGTTAATTTTTATGAAATTATATTATTTTTGATTTATTTTTATATTTCAGTCGATTTAATGAAATTTAGATTAAGGTTTACTATTTATGACGTATAAAAAAAACTACTGGCTAGATCTCGTTCAAACCAATTTTCGTTGGTAGTTTTTATAGTAATATACATCATATATTTTTTTTAGAATTATCATGCCTCTACTTTAGAAATTAGAGGGGGGGGGACACACATTTTTCCACTTTGGAAGAGTCTCTCTCGCAAACTATTCAGGTTAGAAAAAAATGATATGAGAAACCTCAATATGATTTTTGGAGACCTATCCATAGATACCACACACGCATAGGTTAGATGAAAAAAATTTTTTTTTGTTTCATTAAGGTTTACTATTTATGACGTATAAAAAAAAACTACTGGCTAGATCTCGTTCAAACCAATTTTCGTTGGTAGTTTTTATAGTAATATACATCATATATTTTTTTTAGAATTATCATGCCTCTACTTTAGAAATTAGAGGGGGGGGGACACACATTTTTCCACTTTGGAAGAGTCTCTCTCGCAAACTATTCAGGTTAGAAAAAAATGATATGAGAAACCTCAATATGATTTTTGGAGACCTATCCATAGATACCACACACGCATAGGTTAGATGAAAAAAAATTTTTTTTGTTTCAGTTGTACCTATGGGGACCCCTAATATTTTTAATATTTTTTCCATTTTTGCATCAAAATCTTAATGCGGTTCACAGACTACATCTACTTACCAAGTTTCAATAGTATAGCTCTAATAGTTTCGGAGAAAAGTGGCTGTGACATACGGACGGACGGACAGACAGACAGACAGACAGACAGACAGACAGACAGACAGACAGACAGACAGACAGACAGACAGACAGACATGACGAATCTATAAGGGTTCCTTTTTTGCCATTTTGGCTACGGAACCCTAATATATAAAGCAAATTTAAGTCAGATCTTAAAATTCTTGGACCTTACCACAAAAATTAAAAAAAATATATGATTATTATTACAGAATATGTTACTAGATGACGCCCGCAACTCTGTTGCGCCAAATTCGTTTATCGCGCGGGAACCGTACATTTTTTCTGGATAAAAGGTATCCTATGTCCTTTCCTGGGACTAGAAATATCTTCATACCAAATTTCAGCAAAATCAGTTCAGCGGTTTGGGCGTGAAGAAGAAGCAGACAGACAGACACACTTTCGCATTTATAATATTATTATGGAAGTATGGAATATCGACAAAGACCTATTATTATCTTATTGTTACTTCTATTTGACTTTCTTATTTGAGTTATTTTACTAATAGCACCAAGTACTAGGTGCTGGTATGTGAAAAGAAAACTGAGCCCACTATTATTTCGGCCATGGTCCTCAAAGGTAGTACATCAAACAATTATTATCAAATTATAGACAGCATTGACCTTTACGATTTCTATAACTTATAACTACGAGGTCAACAATAGTGTTTTGTTTCTGTACGGTGTTTAATGTTTATCCATACAAACATTTAAATCTGAAAGATTGTGTTATTGGCAGAGGTTACACGATCAATTTTTCATCAATCTGATCCATCAATCCGATCCAGATTGACGAAAAATTGATCGTCTAACCCACGGATTGATGGATTGATAATTTTTTTAATATGGAATTTTTCATAACCATCAATATTCCGTCAATCAGATTGATGGATTAGATTGATGAAAAATTGATCGTGTAACCTCTGCCATTCACCTTCGAGTTATAAACATCAATTTGATTAAGACGGTTAAGGTGCCGGTTGGCAGCGGGCGACATGAAGCAACCGCAGACGACATGTCGCAGCGACACTACTGGTGTGTATGTATTTCTATGAAATACTCTCCACAGCTAGCGACACCTATTCATAATACATAGAAACCAGTTGTGTCGCGACGACACGTCGTCTGTACTTCCAACTTGTACCTTCAAGGAGATTCTTTTTAGCTTCTGAAAAGGCAATAGGCTTGTACATGAAAGGCTTGTATATAAAAAATGTACAGGCTCCCACAAAGTAGTTTAAAAAATCTATAATTCTTTAATGTTTGAGTAACTGTTTGTTACTCAACAAACTCAACTCTCTTGTATTACACGAGAGGAACCAAAAAAAGGATACAAGAAACAATTGTCTTTTTTCCCTCACTCAAAATTGTTTCGAAGTGGAGCTAAAAATAAGGTTCTTGTAATGTTGTTTACGTCGACCCGTAAAAAGGCTTTGGAGTGCTCTCGGGACAATACAGAATCCTCAAAGGAGTTCATATTGCAACGGTCTCTTACCCCCATAATATGACGGAAGACCTTCGTAACAAGTCAAAACGGCCTTTTTATAAGCGACCTTTGGTTATGTGGGGTTACATGGGTTGATTTGCGACGTATTGCTTAACAAATCGCTCTAACTTTCGGCGTATGTAATGTTGAGTGAAATGATTATTTATATTAAGAAATGAATATGTCTGATAGAGTAATAATAAATAAATTATTAATATGTATGCCGTGTGATGAGAATCGATACAATAATATTATGTTTTGCCCGGTCCAAATTTCAAGATATCTCGAGAAAATTGTTAGGTGCAATCAGTTTATAACAAGACAATATTATCTAACAACCACGTACAGTGACAACCAATAATGATAAGTCTAATTACTGGTCTACCAAAAGCGTGTCTCCGCATACTAGCCCCGCTGACTCCATCGCCTCACCTTAGAGATCTAAAATTAAACAATTTTTTGCCTACCAATTTTTAAATTATGCGCAGCCTACAAAACCAGTATTACGACAGTATGACAATATTAAATCATTTTATTTTAACCGTCATAAGAACTGAGCTTTCATCACCTGTCCAAAGGAATTTACGGAACAGTGTAAACTTTACTCGCTCGACAGGATAATTAAGTGAGTGCTACAGCCAGTGAGCTGTCAATTACGAGTATGTAAATAAAAAACCTCCGCCTTTTCTGGAAGTTGGTTAAAAAAGGTACTTATTCAAATTGCATTCGACTTCGAGTTTCGACTGGCGAAATTATCAAAATATCTGACATGACGAGTCGGTGACATGATGTTTGTGCTGCGCTATGTCAAATGCCGTTTTTATCTGACTACCAAAAAAGGAGGTTTTATTAATATTTTTTTGTAAATATATTGATTAATTATGTTTTGATCTATTATTATGTCAATTTAGTCTAATTTTAGTGTCGATACTATCAAACACAGTTTGACTAAACACCCTGATGCATTTAGTTGATTCGTCAGGGGTAAGTACTGAAGGTCGCTGTTTTATTTGCACATAATATCTCCTATAACGTATACAATATTATGTATACTGTAGATTCGTATGCGATTTCGTATGAGGTGTTTAATTTACAATAGGATTTCGTCAAAAGCTCTTTAGCTGAGCTTTATCCGCCCGATGTATCTCCACCCACGCCCAAGAAACTTTACACTTCAAAACCTACCCAGACTAAAATACATATTTCTCTAAGAATATGAGGTAGAAGCATCATTTTAAACTTTTTTCATAACTCCAAAAAAGGTTTTATACTAACCCTTTAAAATATAACAATTTATATGGATTAAATTTAATAGATCCTAGAAATACAAGCGATAAAATTAAAACCTTTTTAATAATGATTTTGCGTATTCTGTGGAGATTGGCACCTCTATTTATGTATAGGCATTAGGCAGTATAGGACATGGTTAAGCCCATTAACCATGGCCTGCGTCCTATGGCGTCCTATGGGGGAGGGGGGCGGCAGCGTTCTAAGATAGCGGCAGAGTTCGTACATAGAGACGGAAAAATTAAATTGGCTTATACCTACTCATAAAAAATATAAATCCGGCTCTGGGGATCGGGGGCTTCAACCGTGAGTACGAGTATAATGTCTTGCTGCTCCCAAGGAGGTGGTCGCAGCTCTACTCTACTAATCATCATCGGTATTTCATCAGCACCGACCTTACCGAAGCTACGGGAATATCAAGACATGCAGAATAAAAGTAAAGACTTCTTAGTTCATAAGTTAAGTATAGTAGCATCGTAGCGGGGAAAAGCTATGAAAGTCCACAGTGAATTAATAAAGATATTAATTATAATATCATAATATGACATTTAAACAGACAATGCAAGATATTAGGCTCAGAGAATCGTTTGTAAGGATTCCATTCCATTGACAAAAACCAAGAAAAATTCAATTAAGAGGAAGCAGAAACATTTATGTATGAGATAAAGTCTCCGCTTACATTGGTTATCTCAGAGTATACTTACAGAAGATAAGGTTTTGTGCAGACGAGATACATCTATCTACTTCGCCGCGACATAATATTACTGTACTTTTCCAACAATAGCGACTCTATTTAGTAGAGCATTACTTGCAAATGTTACTAGATTTAAGATTGTAGTTATTTCAGATCTTCAGAAATATTATGTCTTTTTTTCGAGATAAACCAAGCCGGTGTGTTAATCCACAGCTTTTAACACCATGTCAACATGAATTAATGATTCACGCTTCATACAAAATATGTCGACCACAAAACCAGCGATTATTACACGATAGCTAATTGTAGAAGAAGTAAAATTTAGTATAATTAATTTAGTAAAAAATACAACAAAAATCTTAAGTGATTTTAAACCAATAATTTTAAAATGTAAGTACTATCAGAGAAGTTGATTCCTAGGCAGATGGAGGACCCACGTAATTTGGTCGCGTTACATCAAACCCAGCCTACAGATCACAATTAACATTGAATCAATTCATGTCAACATGATCCGACCAAATGACGTTGGTTTGTCAATTGTCTAGGAATCAATTTCGTCGATGGTACAAAGAAATAAAAATATTGAAGTTTATTGGCAATCGCGTCACGCACGTGGCAAGCGTTTACCGTCAGCGACCGGTCGCGGCAGCTTGTGGCTCGTCCGCACGACCACATTGTTATCTCGCAGGCACAAAGGATTATTAATGACGAGGCGGTTGCCAAACAATTATTGCAACGCCAGCCTTGACAATATTCTTCAAATATGGGATGGAGGTTACAATTGTTATTGAAATTAATCTCTGTAACCCATGAGATGAAATTATGAATTGGTTATATAAATCTTAACGGTGGCGGGACATTAAATCTTAAGCTATATTTTATCGCTGACAATAATTAGTCATTTATTAATTGTTATTTCTTCAAACTACGTAATTAATTTAAAAAAATAGAAGGCGTTAATAATTGATAATTTATTTCAAGAAACTTTGTATATTGTGTTAAATTATTTATATTTACAGTTAAAATTAATGTTTTTCGGTAGCCGCTACGGTGAACAGGTTTATTGTACTTTTATATTTACAGTTCTTCCTGTCTCATGTGTGGTATAATTATATTGACATAATCCTTTATAATCTAATAATTTAACACTAATTTTATCTAAAATAAATTAAATTTTCATGGCCCTTGAAACATTATTCAGCCAATAAAAGTTTTAGAACCAAAACAATGTAGTTATGTCAAATTAACATAATATATCATTTCGGTCGTAAAAACTTTAGCATTAAAATTTTCGGATTTCTCAACATTCCATAAACCGAACTTATTAAGCCGATTTTATTCGCTTTAAGCGACCATTACGCCGATAAAAATAATTAAAGCAATTCAAATTACTTCGGATAAAGGTTAAGCAGGAAGGTGAGCGGCCTGGGCGTATTCTCGTGCCTCGAATGTCACTTCGAACGCAGGCCGTTTCTCGCAACTGAAACATCATGTTCTTTCTTTTTCGCGCTGGGATAAATAAATGCTTTTAAAAATATTGTAAGGATCGATGTCCTACCAAATGTATGGGTTTCTGCTGCAGCCAAAGGATACTTATTCGTGGACGCAGTTTCCCACAAAAAACTTTGTGGTACTCCACCATGCGGCCTGGGGGGTGAACCAAGATCTTTTCTTTATCGCTTCTTTATAGAATCGCCGACTAAAATGTATGGAATTGACATAAGACGAGTCGAACATCAACGTCATATTAACGAACTCTTATGTCAATTAGAAACATTTTGATTGGTGATTCCATAACGAAGCCATAACGATAAAGTTTTGGCTAAATCGCTAAATGATCAGGCCCTGGGATCGTGTTACTTATAAGACTGACTGCGCTTGAACCGACATTCGAGTGGTGCGAATAAGCCCCCAGCAGCAGCCAGAGGCTGAGCGGCGGGCCCAGCCTTGGCCCCCGCGGGGAGATCAGCTCCCAGTGATGTGGGACGCGGATGGACGGCCTACAATTATATTCGATTTCAAAACAATAACTCAAAGAGGTCGCGGGTTCAATGAATCTACCTACTTGCAGTTGCTATGTTGACATTAAAAAAATGGCAATAGAAGCTTTTTTAACATACTTCTATAAAATATCTAACCTTTTTGATAATACAATTGTAATACTTATTATAACTTTAATTATAATAAAATATATTACCCAATAATATAAATAAGTGTTTTAATAATCGGCCAAGTGCGAGTTGGACTCGCGCACGAAGGGTTCCGTACCATTGTAGAGCAAAATTAGACCAAAAGAAAGTTTTTTGTATGGGAGCCCCCTTAAGTATTTTATTTTAATATTATTATTAAATATTAAAGTACAACCACAACTAAGGATTTTGTGGAAAATTCAAGTACCTACCTGTTGCCATTATTGTTATAGAGCAAAAAAGGCTAAAAAAATCACGTTTGTTGTATGGGAGCCCCCTTAAATATTTATTTTATTTTGTTTTTAGTATTTGTTGTTATAGCGGCAATTTGCACAATCTGTGAAAATTTCAAATCTCTAGCTATTACCGTTCTTGAGTTACAGCCTGAAGACATTCAGACAGACAGACAGACGGACAGACGGACAGACATCGAAGTCTTAGTAATAGGGTCCCGTTTTTACCCTTTGGGTACGGAACCCTAAAAATGAGAGATGGGAGACTGTCAGCTTAGCAGGCTAGCGCCCTTGCTCCAGTAAAGACCGGTCTATCTCCACTTACACTGCTTTCCTAACATCTATATCAAGTTCAGTAGATATTATATAATATATTAATGTTTAATTAACAGACACGTCTTGTTTTATTATTCATATTCAAATAAATTATAGCCTTATAGCAGTTTATTGAACACTGTATTTCCTTTTCGTCGCGATAATGTTGTTACTTAGGCATGAGCAATATGGTTTATGGGCCCGAATTTATATAAATAACAGACTAATTTGGTAAAATAATGGGTACTAAGTAAGTTGATGCATTTTCTGCAAATTTCAACCAACTCGGAACAAAGCAAAAAGTACTTTAAGCTGTATAAGTAATGCAGTAGCCCCAAAACGGCGCGTACGTAATTACCTTCGCAGCTCACCTTGTTGTCTTCCAATACGTGCTAAAGCACTCGAACTCGTTACTCGAAACTTCCACAACATATTAATCATTATATTTTGGGTTCCTTGGGAAGTATGAATGTATGCGGTTTCTGCTGATTTTCTAATAAAAGTAGAGCTACAAATTTAAAATTTCTCGAACGTCTATTGTGATGTCATTATCTATATTAAGTATATAATTTAATAAAGAAAGGATTTCTATATGAGAGAATAAAATAATTATATAATTATAATAGAGCATCAAATACTACATATTACACGCAAGCGAATCCGATAGCAAACGCAAAGGTAAATAAACATATTAATTTCAATAGAGATTGACATAATATCAACCTTCTATGCGAGAGTAAGTAGAGATCTGAAATAAACTCCAGCTAACTTTACTACATGCTACAAAAAGGTTCAGAAGACGAGTGAATTAAAAAATAAATAATTAAGAGTACTTATAATAATTGTCGATAGTAGTTATATAAAGATTCTACACAAATTCTAAAAACTTTTTAGGCTTCTAGCAAAACCGCAATTAATAAAACAAGTATTAAAATAATTTCATTTACTGAGTACGAAACCCTTTAGCTGTGAACCAGATCACGTGCTTCCAAAATTGAAATTTCCTTATCGACAGCCTTACGACAAAAGTGTTATAAGGAAAACGGAACAAATACTCTCCCTTAATAAGTATTAATTTTGTTCACTGAATTTTACGTGAAATGGATCAGGAAACGAGATAATAAATCGCCTGATGGCTAGTGACTACGGTGGCGAAGATCGGATACTTTCAGAAGAGTTGCCTCTAAGGGCCAACCCACACGTACCACAACCAAACGACAACCACTAACACACGACAACGACAACCAGACGACGTGGCCGGGCGTATATTATATTAATTGTATTTTGTATAATATTATATTTATTAAACAGGACTGGTGACTTGTGTGGTCTGTCACTCGCCTGACAATCTGGATCCACTGAAATTCAGGGACTGCGAACCGCGGTCATTACCTGAGTGGATGCCAATTCAGTTTTTGATCATTGCACTCCCTGCCTTACTTTGTTGGACTTTAAATGTACCAGTTGTCAAAATTATTTGTTACCTTGTAAGTTGTACGTACTATTTCTTTGGCATTTTTTTTCTTTTTAGTTTATTATTATTACTGTGTTTTTGTTTTCGTTATAATGTCTTGTAGTGTAGTGATCAAAAAACGAATAAACGTTGGTTTATTTATTTATTTATTTCGTATTCTAAATGAACTGCACCATTCACCCGTACCACATTTTGCAGTCGTTGTCGACCACTACCGATACCGACCACATCGCAACCACAACGTTGCGTCGATGCAACGACAGTGCGCGCTCACCGCCCGCGCCCCCCCCCCCCCCCTCCGTTTCATTGACTTTCGTACGTAACCACATCGCAACCACTGGCGACAACGCAACCACGTCGGCATTTTACCACAACGCAACTACAAAAAGCTGCAGCGACACCATTCACATGTAACCACTGCTTTACGACATTTTGCCGTTGCGATGTCGTGTGGTTGTGGTACGTGTGGGTTGGCCGTAAAAGCATTGCGTACTTTTGGTGCATAAAATAATTAACATACATTGGTTTATTATTCTAATCTAGTTTTATTATTTGTTTATACAGATCTATAAGAACAGAGTAGAATATCTTTGTGTTTTACTCTGTTCTGATAACGTCGCGTCCGTTAAAAGGGAAAAAAATGCCTCTACATGGCGCCTAGGCCCACAATATTTCTCCAAAATACTTTTACATGTTTAAATTACTTTTACGCAATCTTATGTAAATTTTGTTGACTGTTGTTTATTACCACAATTTTCCTCGTTATATTTTTGCTAGTACAAGTTGCGACACAGTCTGCGCTGAATGATAAGATAAAATCTACAGTCAGATATCTTACATTTTAAAGTTAATAAAAATTGAGAGCCTTTTGACCTTCCTATTTTAAAAGTCAATTTAAAGGTTCCTGAACTATAATATAATATTTCATTTAAATAACGCCTGCAAGTTGCACCGTTGCATCAAAATTTGTTTATCGCGCGGAAATCGTAAATTTTTCCTGGACAAAACGCATCATATTATTATTATGTCCTTTCACGGGACTCAAAGTATCTCCTTAACAAGTTTCAGCAAAATCGGTTGAGTGGTTTGGGTGTGAAGGGGTAACAGATAGACACGCTTTCGCATTTATAATATTAGTGTGGATAAGTATATTAATATTCTGGGACATTTTAACAGCTGATATTGAATTTAGTTAAGATAAACAGAAATGATCCACCGGCGCGGCGTCTATACTATGCCGTTATACTGCAGTGACTAGGTTGCAGCCATTGGGCTGTAGGATCTTATAAAATGAGGAAAAAACTAGAGAAGGTTCTTAAGGTTCAATTCAGACCGCAACACGACGAGGCGAGGCGAGGCGCGGCACGGCAAAAATTTGTATGGATTTGACAGATTTCAATTGCGCGAGGCGATATGCCAATCTATCAATTCAGTACAAATTTAGAAATGCATCTACGCGTCTCGTTGCAATCTAAATCAACCCTTAGTATTACTTGGAGTAATTAGTAACCGATATGTAACATAACTAAACCTTTGATTTACCCACTAGCATAACTAGTCGGTTAATTATTATCCCAGGACTCTTGATCTCTACTACTATAATAAACTTGTCCGAAGAGATACCCCATATAAGTGTCATATAGCATCAGATGTTCTAGGGCTTGTGCTAAGACCTTAAGGTCAGCGATGGTATCGGCGTGTCGTGTATGTCTGTGTGGTAACTCATTACTCGCGATCGAGATAAGCCACATTTAGCAAGCACTGAAATGTTATATTACACAAGTAATTTCACCTCTAAGTTCTTGCATAATGTTCTAGAGACTAAAAATGAGAAAATTTCGTGATGTATTTATGGGTTCAGACCCCAAAGTTTGAAGCCCGAAATTTAAGAACTACTTTAAGTGCAGAGAAATAAGGTTTATTTGTCACTACAGACAAAAGTCATTGTAATGGAATCGCATAATATTATCATTAACCTTACAAGAATTTAAGTTACAGCTTTTGATAGCAGCTTAATTTGCATACCTACAACCCTAAGTAAATTTTCCAAATTATAACCAACGAGTAACAATAACAATCGAAGCTCAATCAGGCCGCGATATTGTTCCGACAACAACCGCTGTATTTACATTGTACGGCTACGTTACGGCTACGTTGTACGTTACGTAAGTTCAACTTGACTGAATGAACTTGGCAGCGCCCGCGGACTTGCTCCTACAAATTATTCAAAAATATACACATTACACCGAGCCACTGACACTGTAATGGATGCGGCAGTTAAATAGCCCGTATTTTGTAAGGAAGAGGGATGGAGCTAACGGTTTTATTCAATTTCCTAAATGACATTTGCGTACAAAGTAGCCAATTTAGGTTAAATTATTTTCGTAGGCTCCACCGCGTGGACATAGGAATACTATAATACATTATAATGTTTGGACCTAAGACCGTAATATTTAATGACAAAACAGGTCAAAGGCTTAATTTGAGTGACCACAGTGAACTTCTTTACAACGTCAATGGACTCAGTACGACCAAATTATGTTGATTTATTCCTATCCCAACTTTTTTTTCAAAAAAAAAAAAACAAATTTATCTTCCTACAAGCCCTTCATCTGTGTATGGTAATATCTCATTTCCGATAAAAACCGGAAGAAAACCGCCAAAACAACCACATCCATTGCGAAAGCTCGCGCGAGCTTCAAGTACGGCCGGTCGTATATATACCGGTCCCGGCCCAGCTGAAGTTATACCATCAGGCACTCTCGTCTACACCACACACAACCAACAACCAACCAACAACCACCAACCATCAACATGCAGAAATTCGTAAGTCACAACGATCCTTTTAAATTTTGGGAAAAATCAACGAAGATGACCACAATTTTTCAAGTCTCCGTAAATGAGGAAATTTCTATTAACAAAGCTAATAGCTTGGCTTAACTGAAGCTTAGCTTGAAAGTTAACACCCCAAACATGGGTCTTCCAATAAGCTCCAAAAAAAAATCCAACAACTTAATCATCTTAATTTTAATTGTTAAAATTAAAAGCGCACTTTACACTTAGCTTTTAAAAGTGTCTCTTGTACTTTCTGGAAAACTTACATCTAATTGAACAGTCTTTGCTAAAAAGTTGTATCTTTTCCCACACCAAAGCCTATCCCTATGTAATGTTCTAATAATGTTTTCTATGCATCAGTATAACAAATATATTATGTGGGTTTTATTCTAGATAACTGACTGGACTGGATAAAAATTACTAATTTAGTTTCCAATCTCCGTTCAATATCCTGAAGCCTAACATAGTTTAGACTAATTATTTTAAAACCGATGATGATTTAAATGGAATGTAATCTAATATATTATTAATATTAAAACCATAAAGTAACTTAATTATAGAGGGTAATTAAAACATGTTAGCAAAAAATGTCAAAATTGTATATTGTTAAGGAATAAATGAGGCTTTATTATTATTATTATTATTTTAAAACCGAGAGTATTAGTGATATTGGGAACCATATCGAGCATTTGACTCGTAAATTTAACTCATTTTGTTATTATTGACTCAAGTCCCGTTAGGGGATATTAAAGATTGGTTTACTGGTAGAAAATGCCCTATGGCATTAAGTCCGCCATTGTACATTGTGCAAAAAGTGTTAGATAAATAAAGATATTTAGTAAAATAATATAGTTCAGGATAATAAAGGACTACATTCATCACTAATATAAGATGCAAAATTAATTACATATCTCCCCATGTCCAAATATGTTATCTCCCAAAATTTACAGTCAGGGACGGAGCTAACGGGGTGCCCCATGCACCTTCGTCAAGTAAATTAAATGTGCGAGCTGACAGCACGCGCGGGACTGCCCCTAACTCAATTATTTCAGGATTAACTTCTATTGTTAGTGCCGTCAAAAATTAAGGAACTGGTATTAACGTCAACAGCTCTGATCTATAAGTTCGACGACCGTATGGTAGAATAATTCCTAGAATTGCATTATTGAATACTCGTGTTTGTGGTTAAACTCCTCCGAAACGGCGGAACCTGACAGTTGTGCTTAAATGTGGTCATAAGAATTATCGTCTGACGGCTATTTTTCGTTCTCGAAATAACGCTGGTAGTGCACCAAATGGCACAATGTTCTAAGTCACGCCTAGCAGAGTGTATAAGCCATAAAAACGCCACCATGATACCATCTAAATGATGACAGTGGGGCTCAAGCATCTTGCAACGCTGATTTAGCATTCGTTTCTTACTAGCATCAGGATCAGTGAATTTTCAGAGACACTTATCAATTTTAAAAGTTTGTTTACGATAAAATCTATAATAACTAACAAAATTTCTTCCCAACAGTTGGTATTCGCTGCCCTTTTCGCCGTCGCCGCCGCCGCCCCCGGTGTGCTGGTCGCCCACACCCCCGTGGTAGCCGCTGTGCACGCCGCCCCCGTGGTCCACGCGGCCCCCATCGTGCCCATCGTGGGCGCCAAGACCACCATCACTAAGAGCAGCCAGCTCGTCAACCATGGCTCCCCCGTCGTCCACGCCGCCGTCGTCCACACCCCTGTCGTCCACGCTGTGCACGCCGCCCCCGTGGTCCATGCCGTGCACGCCGCCCCCGTCGTCGCCGCCCCCGTCCTCGTGAAGACCGCCCCTGCTGCGGTCTCCCACAGCTCCTCGTCGGTCGTCCACCACGGAGCCGTTGTCGCCCTCCACCATTAAGTTTGTTAATTTATTAAAAAATACATATATTTTGTGATATAAACTTTAGTTGTTATTTTGAACCCATAAAACTTCATTTTGAACACATGAAGACTGATCCATTCTTAAAATAACTGGAAAGTAATGATAGTATTTAGAGTCTCAGAATTTTATTTTTAGCAATTTTTTTAGAACAATTTGCGATGTTGTATCTAAAAAAAAAGACGGTTGCACTCCGGGAGTGCCGGCAGAAGTAAAAACTTGATTATTTACCCATTTTTATGAAAATAGATTTTTAAAAAATCGATTTTTTTAATTAATCGAAACCCTTACAATCGATTAAAAAATATCGACAATCGAAAAAAAAATAATCGATTGTTCGATTAATCGATTTCGATGTTACAACACTACTCTCCAACCGTCCGGTTTTTCGATCAGCACACGTGACCTGACGCGAGTTTCACAGTTTTAACCCATACCACAAAAGGTTTCAACGCCGCTAAAGAAGTTTTCACTTCAAAACTTATAAAATAATATTATGTTTTTACTGATTGAATAATATGACTGGATAGCTTTGGTGAATTAATGCTCATGTAGCATGTCGATGAACAAGACACAATTTATTTTCTAACAATCCTTACTCATAGTGTCTCTCTAGAACCGAGCCTACTACTCGTAGACACTAGTACTACCACAATATTATATTAATTATGAAATCAATTATAACTAATGGCGAAGCTACCGTTTGACCCCGTCTTATCCAACTGATGTTTATCTCCACGGCTCGCCTACAGCCCGAGGCTTGACCTACTGGCTACTACAATAGACAAAACCCGTTCTCAGAGACAGAGGGCCCTGTCAAAATATTACTATAATTTATGTCTAGCCATCATCTTTACTATGTAAAAGACATTCATTGATATAAAAAGACCTTACCGATAAACGTAGAATAAAAATATTTTGGCTCAAATAGGTTGGCTAGACCAGTAGCCCTAGCATGGCCACCAGTAGAAATGCAAATGTATAGACAAACTGTGGACATAAACTTAAGGTGCCACTGCCATGCCATTTCGATATTTACCGCGGCTAATAGCGACTGACAAAAATTCCATTAAAATGCCACTTTATGACAGACTATAGTATTATGTCATAAAGTAGGATATTATTTGAATTTTAAGGACAACGATTTAGGGGATGATAATGACAAAGAACGCAAGTGCACAACACATAGTGCCAATCGCTTGCATCAGGCTATTTATTTGCTCATTCACTGATTAAACTTATGTTAAATATTTGTTGATAAGCCCCTGTAGAATATTCTATTTAATTTAAGCACTTGTTATTAATTGGTCCATCTTCAAGGTTTACTTTAGTAAAAGCTGAAAGCTCGGTGCAATAATATTTACGAATAGATCTTGTAAGCTTTCGAATTTAACTTGACATTTGACTTTAAGCTATTGCTTATTCATTCTCTAGGCATTTACACAATAAAATATTAACTAAAGATTCGTTTCATAAAAGTGATTTAATAACATTTTTAATTAACATTTTTCTGGTATTTTTAGAAAAGGTGAAAATTCTTTCACCATTAGAAAATAACAATGACAATATTTACAAGAGTGTGTATTTGTTTAGCTTCGTTCAATATCCACGCAAGAATATTTGATATGATTGTATTTGTATAATTCAATATGCAAAAACAGAATTGTTGATATACAATATTATACTATCAGAGAAGTTGATTCATAGGCAGATGGCTGACCTACGTACCCCGGCCGCACATTGTCTGAATTCTGGTCAGAAACAGTTGAATTCCGCCGGACCGCCACCCCGCACATTATCCGAAATATCCTTCCGGCTAGTTCTAGCTCACTCGGCTCAGTACAAAATGTAAGAGACAGCGCGGACGTTCAACTGTTTCTGATCAGAACTGTCGTATAATGTGCGGCCAGGCTTAATTCGGTGGTGTTAAGTCAAACAGGCGACAGATTACGAACATAATTATATTGACGTAAACCAACCAAATGACAGTACGTCCGTCAACTACTTTAAATGAATCAATTTCTTCGATGGTACACAAAATGCGAGTAATAGTTATTTATATTTTAAAGTTTGTAAACGTTATTTTAGTGCCTATAAAGTATAATTTGCAATTGCAAACTTACTGAAGGTATATATAAACGTGTAGGTTCAAAATTATTTGCCTGTGTTGGTTAAAATAATAAATGGCCATAGGCGTGAACATATTTATAGGCATTTTCCCATCTGTACATTATAAATTCGTTAATAACTGTTATGTATAAAATTAGGGGGCTAACGAGCACTGGTCACATGATGGAAAGCAACTAACGGCGCCCTTGGACACGCCCACTCGCTACATCATAAGAGATGCTGGTGCGTTGCCGGCCGTCTAAAGGGGAATACGCACTCTTCTTAAAGGTTTGCAGGTCGTATTGGTCCGGAAATACTGCTGGTGACAGATCTACTTGTGCGGGTTTTTGAAAGAGAATCATCCTTTCACACTAGAGCATTCTTACTTCAACACGCCTTAAAAAGGATCTGATCGGACTGATATGACACAAAACGAGTACAGCCAGGTCCGCTGTCGCTGCCGAAAGTCTGACTGCACTTATGGGGGATTTAAAAGTCTAAACGGTACATCTGAGAATCAAATTGGAGTCCTTTCGAGTGTGCAGTATCTACCCACTAGCCTAAGAAGGTCACTTTGATAATCATGACGAAGATGAAGTAAAAGTAAGATGAAGTACATCAGTTGGGAATGTCGCAGCGTGTGGAAACGTTAATAATTACTAAAACTTTTGTACTTGACAACCACGTTATGTCTTCTTACAACTTACAAGTTACAACACACAGACTAACTTTAGATTGAGTTGAGCAAATCATCATCATCATCAGCTCTACTGTTGGGACAGGATCGGGGCTGCGAGGATGAAATTCAAATCTATGCACTATCCTAATTTAAAAATATTGTCATTCCTCAAAGTTTTTATATAAGCCAGCCTTTCCCAAAGTGGGCGATAAAGCCCCCTTGTGGGCGCTGAAGGTCTAAAGGGGGACGTTTTTAAAGTGGGCAGTAGACAAAATAGGTTTGGGAACCCCTGATATAAGCTAAACATTAACGGTCTTACCACAAAAGATCTAAACATCTATTGAACAGTTACCATTATGTACTGAATTTTTTCTAATCAACTGTTCAACAGGTGTTTAAATCTTTTGTAGTAAGACCGTAAACATTTAACTGTATCTTTGACTGTCAAGAGAGTTTAGTAGTAGTTAGTCATGAGGGCCATTGTGCCAAAAAACGACAAAACAAACCTTGTACCTTAACAATAATTATTGTACTAAAGTTATGTATAATAATATACAGTTTTATCAGTTAGGGGGATTGTAACGTGCGCGTTAAATATTAATTATTTTCTCTGTGTACTAACTTGCTAAGTAATCTGCCTCGCGAAATATTGCCAAACATAAGGAAAACGGATTGCTCCAGAAAACTCTACCAGTTACAAGGTCGGAGCATGTTAACTCACAAGGCTTACAAGGCACTTTTTAACTGCTATTATTTAACGTCATGTGCAAAAATTTTTCTGTTTCATCAGCGTCATAATATCATGTAGAGTATAATACAACAATCCAATAACACGTTTAGGAAAAAGAAACGATAAAAGATAAACATAGTCTACGAAATTGAAAACAAACTAATATTATAATTAATGCAAAATAATATGTCTACCCCTGTCAATCTGGTATCGCATCTACACAGCAATTTTGACGAAATGTGGTACGAGGATACTTTGGGTCCCGATTTCACTCGACACTTGACGTTTTAAAAATGTCAAAATCAACGGTGTCAATGTTCACAAAGAGATCACACCCATGTCATCAGTCATCACTCATCAGTATTAAGGTGACGCCGCGTTAAAGTAAAAAAACTGTGTTGGATATGTTTTAGATTGCTTGTTTTGAAAAAAAAGAAATGGAACAGCCAGAAATAGAAAGGATGTAAGCGACAAAATGGTTTTTGTCACGTAATTTAATAAAAATCGGCCAAGTGCGAGTCGGAATCGCGCACGAAGGGTTCCGTACCATTATAGAGCAAAATTAGGCCATAAGTTGTGTTTTTTGTATGGGAGCCCCCCTTATTTTTTATTTTATTTTAATATTATTATTAAATATTAAAGTACGTCAAATAACTAAGGATTTTGTAAAAAATTCATGTACCTACCTGTTGTCATTTGTGATATAGAGCAAAAAAGGCCAAAAAAATCACGTTTGTTGTATGGGAGCCCCCCTTAAATATTCATTTTATTTTATTTTTAGTATTTGTTGTTAAAGCGGCAACAGATATACATAATCTGTGAAAATATCAAATCTCTAGTTATTACCGTTCTTGAGTTACAACCTGGAGACAGACAGACAGACGGACAGACGGACAGACAACGAAGTCTTAGTAATAGGGTCCCGTTTTTATCCTTTGGGTACGGAACCCTAAAAACCATAAATATAATATTTTATATACGCTATGTAGTATGTATAAATTAAATTAGTGTATGCTTGAACCAATCTATTGTACTCTTCTCTGTTGGCAAAATTAGAATCCCTTTTTACAGAGGTATTTTTGATTGATTATTCTGTGTTACAAAAGTAAAGACAAAGACAATATGATGAACACTGACAATGAACTTTAATTTCTTAGCTTTAGTCATTGCTGAGAAAAATCGATATCGCTACAGCCAAATTATCAAGGCGTCGCCTTAAACTATATCTCAATGTATTAATATTTAAATACACTCTCACAGTATTATTGATTTCATTCAAACTTAGTTCCCACAGCCTGCAAGCTATTTCTCATGCCAGCCGTATAGGGCAAAAATATTTAGATTTATGTTCTTATATAATAGGTATATAAAATATCATAAACTTTAGGGTTCCGTTATGTAACAAAAAATTGTCGTAATCATTTCTTTTTATTCAGTTGATCGTAGTAAGAGATAGCCAATTTTTTTTTTTAATGTTAATTTATTATTTCTATTGACATGCATAAGAATTAACAAGCTATTGCAAAACAGATTCTGCTTATAAACTCGACTAGGTATCTAAAAACTTAAAAATAAAACTTAATCTCTTTTCTTTTTTTTTTCCTGCCACAGGGCTCAAACCTAGGGCTTTACAAGTTGAATGGACGGAACCCTTTCTGTTATCATAACTCGTTCCTGGCCGGCGTTTAGCGTTAACCGTAACTATCGGTAAGTAATAACAACAACTAATTAACTGGCTCGCGTGTTAAATAACTTCACTTTTACACTTTTTATATTTCTAACTAGCTTTTCACATGGAAATACAGATGGCTTAAAATATTTTTTAACAAATAAGTAGTTTGAATACTAGATACCCATAACTAGAACTTTAGAACTTTTTTTATTACTAATTTTTTGTGAGTAGCTTCATTTTGATAAGACAAACAACATTTTATCTGCGAAAAATCTTGAAAGTGGTAGCTAACAGAAACAGAAACGATTTCATACTTTGATTTGATGGTCCTAAAATGTGGATTGTTCTAACTAACTTGCTAACAATTCGCACGTACTTAAATATACGTGTTCTAAAAATGTTGAAAGTCAAGAACCTCCTTTAGCTCTTTTTGCTCTTTTGTCAGAAAAAATTAAGATAATTATATTACGTATTTTATTCTAAATTTTCATTCTTACATAGTATTTTTTTATTTTTATTTATTTAATAATTTATTGTGCACAAGAAACAATTACAATATGACAATATACACGGTAAAACGACGCAAAGGGCCTGCTTATTTCTAATATAAATCTCTTCCAGCAGCCCTACGGCCAGTATGTTAAGGTAAGGTAAAGATACTACGTAACCCAATTATTACTTTCTTATGACTATGGTAAAAAGACCTGCTAATTTTAAAAAAGCAGAGACAACTTCCAAATAAGCGGTCACTTTCATTCTAAACAATTTGGCCAATTAATTTAATGGACTACAAGACATACAGAAAACCAACTACAAATCTTTCTAATCATAGTATTTCCCTATAAGCATATTATAGTTGGAAAGATGTACACTATGCTATGAGGTAAACGCTATGTTTCGTGGTAGTATGTCAATTAGAAATTCCTGGCCATATGCGTATGTTATGGACCCACTGACATAGTGCACATAATTGTGACTGATATATATTAGAGGAATATGACATACTATGTCAGTACACCATTTTACTTTACCTGAATAACTGGCTAGTGGTTCGGTGAAAATGTTCAAACTTTTCCGTTTGGTAAGAATAAAATATTTCTTATTAGAATTATAAAAGACTTCAAATAAATTAGAATACTGTTTTCTTATCTAAATAGGATTTAGAAATATATAAAAGTATATTTATTTTCCTTGACAAATATATATTATACAAGGATTTTAAACTCTCAAAATAAAATTGTCTCTACTTAAAAACTTAAGCTATGGTAAAAACTAAAGTTGTAAAAACAAATTGCCTTTTGTATCAGGCATAGTTAAATACAAATAAAAGGCTACAATTTAATTAAATAAAGCACGGTCTCGGAAAATAAATGCTGAGCAAACCTCTACTAACGTCTTAATTTCGCATGAGGCTCACTTGCACGAATCTAGATTAAAGTTAACCCTCGGTTAAATATTATATTGTACCTTTCATTTACGAAAAAACTACGAAACAGCAGAGATGACATGATTATTTAACTTAAAATTTACTTTAAACTAAGTCAGTGTTAGTGGCCCCTGCCGTTTTTACGACTTTTCCGAGCGCCAAGGAGGCATGTGGGACCAACCACGCTAATAATAACACATTTCAATATGAAAAGTGTTAATTTCCCCAATTATGCATGACTTTTATTCAATGATCCGCCTGTTCTCGTTAAAGCCAGGCGTTTAATTAAGCAGCGCGTTAATCCGGTACTTGTAACGAGCAGATTTATCGTTGTGAAGGGATTGGACTGAGATTTCGGCTGAAGGTAATCAGAGTACTTCTAAGACAAAGTGGAATACCTGCATATTTTGTAATATTAATAATTATTGTTAGTAAATGAAGGTAATTTCTATCTTTATTGTTATTATCATCACTTAGAATTTAGGTCGTATATCACGAATATGAGTCGTGTCCGATTAAACGTCCCACTAGGTTGAAACAGTGAAAGGAAGATAGAGTGTTTTTGTATACGGTACACCTTGAGCAATTTACAAGGTGTAAATTGTAACAAAATAAAGTGGTAATAGTTTAGGGTGTGTATGTGTCCCTTATACATATAAAGTTCACTGTGATACTTTCACAGAGAACTCTATAATATGTATATGCAGTGCTGAAAGAGTTACTTTTTAGGGTTCCGTAGCCAAAATGGCAAAAAAGGAACCCTTATAGATTCGTCATGTCTGTCTGTCTGTCTGTCTGTCTGTCTGTCTGTCTGTCTGTCTGTCCGTCCGTATGTCACAGCCACTTTTCTCCGAAACTATTAGAGCTATACTGTTGAAACTTGGTAAGTAGATGTAGTCTGTGAACCGCATTAAGATTTTGATGCAAAAATGGAAAAAATATTAAAAATTTTAGGAGTCCCCATAGGTACAACTGAAACAAAAAAAAATTTTTTTCATCTAACCTATGCGTGTGTGGTATCTATGGATAGGTCTCCAAAAATCATATTGAGGTTTCTCATATCATTTTTTTCTAACCTGAATAGTTTGCGAGAGAGACTCTTCCAAAGTGGAAAAATGTGTGTCCCCCCCCCCTCTAATTTCTAAAGTAGAGGCATGATAATTCTAAAAAAAATATATGATGTATATTACTATAAAAACTACCAACGAAAATTGGTTTGAACGAGATCTAGCCAGTAGTTTTTTTTATACGTCATAAATAGTAAACCTTAATGAAACAAAAAAATTTTTTTTTCATCTAACCTATGCGTGTGTGGTATCTATGGATAGGTCTCGAAAAATCATATTGAGGTTTCTCTTATCATTTTTTTCTAACCTGAATAGTTTGCGAGAGAGACTCTTCCAAAGTGGAAAAATTTGTGTCCCCCCCCCTCTAATTTCTAAAGTAGAGGCATGATAATTCTAAAAAAAATATATGATGTATATTACTATAAAAACTACCAACGAAAATTGGTTTGAACGAGATCTAGTCAGTAGTTTTTTTTTATACGTCATAAATAGTAAACCTTAATGAAACAAAAAAATTTTTTTTTCATCTAACCTATGCGTGTGTGGTATCTATGGATAGGTCTCCAAAAATCATATTGAGGTTTCTCATATCATTTTTTTCTAACCTGAATAGTTTGCGAGAGAGACTCTTCCAAAGTGGAAAAATTTGTGTCCCCCCCCCCTCTAAAGTAGAGGCATGATAATTCTAAAAAAAATATATGATGTATATTACTATAAAAACTACCAACGAAAATTGGTTTGAACGAGATCTAGCTAGTAGTTTTTTTTATACGTCATAAATAGTAAACCTTAATCTAAATTTCATTAAATCGACTGAAATATAAAAATAAATCAAAAATAATATAATTTCATAAAAATTAACCTTATTGCTGCTGCGGAACCCTCCATGGGCGAGTCCAACTCGCACTTGGCCGCTTTTTTAATTATTGTCATTTCGTTAGGACATTTCTTATACAAAGATAGAGAAAAAAGTAATGCTTTCAACGCTGCATCTGTTGCAGTCAATTCTTTATGAGAGGCTCATTATACACACAATAAAGTATTAAACTGTATGAGCCATTAAACTGTAACATAGCCTGAACTAAAACCTCTTTGCAGATGGCGGTGCTGGCGCTGATTTCTGCAGCAACCTGCGCGCCTCAAGTGCTGTATCAGTCGCTGTACCACCCACCCATCGTGCGCATCCACCCCCCTATACTCCGCCCCGCCCCCCTGCTCCACACCGCCCCCCTACTTCACCCCCATCTATTGCCGCTCTACCATCCCCTGCACCACTCACCATGGCTCTACAAGTAGAGCGACCCTCGGACTAAGATATTCCCAAATGTATATTATAAATAATATATTATAATGTGTATAATATTATACGCGCGATGTATAAAAGATTGTATGTGTATATTGCTACATAATAAATAAGCATATATTTCAGATGAACTGACTTGTTGGATTTTATTTGGTTTTTCGAATAGTTAATTAAAAATTTAAGTAAAGGTTTAATTTCATCAGCAGACTTTTTCTGATCCGAAAAACCGCTTGTGCCATTATCTGAGCATATATTTTTCTAGGGCTTGTTACATCCATATTAAGATTTTACTGTGGGTTGGTACTACTAATATAATATATTCTGTGCTGTGGGTGAGACTGAGTATTGCCAAATATAAATAATTGAAGAATAATAATTGATGTAAGTACAAGGGGTATTTTGTACAGAGCACTAACCCACCACTATAATTTTCCCTAAAACCTTGATAGGTTGTACCTAATGGATAAAAATAATAAAGCGGGGTGAATAATTTCTTTGGAGTGAAAATAAACAGGCCTCGGTCAAATTGCGGTGGGAATTGTTTGAACAGGCGAAATGGTCTTCACATTAAAATTACTACGTGATTGTACTGTGAATGGCTGAAATGTTAGGTCCTTCATCAATTTGTATGATTTGTATACCAACGTACATTCTTAGTCTAAGCTTTTGGGTTTTAACTTTTAACTCCAGTCATTATATTATTCAGTAATTTTGTTTGTCAATTAACAAAAAAATATGTGCTAACCGAAAATATCGAATTTGTTGCTAATATAATACTAGAATGCTTAATTGAAAGCTACAATATACGGAGACACATAAGGTAATGCACTAAATTACTGCGCTTAGGCGGGTTAGGTCGACCTGCGCTCAGTTCGATAAGAATCATCAGCCTCCTTATTTATAAGAGGAAGAAAATATTATAATTTTTGGGATCGGGCAGGAAGCTATAGATAAAGTTCCCCAGGAAATTAAAGTGACAATATCCCGAAAATGTACCTGCTTATAAAAACCAGAATAGAGAACTACTTTTAGATGATTTGAAGTATATTACGACAATCTAAATGTAAAATATATGTTGTCGTAAATCCCGACAACTTCTTTTCGGCTTGTTTATGTGTTTCGCCAGTTAATAAATACATGTGGGCGATATATCTGATCTACCGGGATAGATCGGGGGGTGTTGGGGAAGTCGAGGGGTATTGAAGAAGCCGGGGGTATGTGGATATCGGACAAACATGCGGAAGCTCATTACACTCCTGCGTCCGGAATCTCTGTCATAATCTCAGATTTTATTTTTTTCTTGCCAAGCCTACACATTTTCCTACATTATTTTGCAATATTTTTTTCTATAAAGCGATTTACCAGTACTGAAATATTTTTATATTAAATGTATATTTAATGGTTTAAGTGTGGACCTTGAGTAGGTAACAGACAGGCACGCCTTTTTATAATGTCTATATCCCACCAAAACATTTCATGTTACAAATGTTGCCGAGATGACCACATAAGGTTTACCCTGTGAAAAAGATATGAGATCTCATGTGGAGCCAAGCTTCTGAACCTACATGGCCTAACTCTACTGACCCTAACTTAAACAAATTCTACAAATTATCAGTAAATATGTATGGCTCAGCTGTTTCCCTACCGTCGCGGAGGTGATGCGAATATTTAGTTTCTGATCTGAAGTTAGTAACGAAACTGAACTAAACTATTTACTGATATATAGAATTTGTTTAAGTTAGGGTCAGTAGAGTTAGGCCATGTAGGTTCAGAAGCTTGGCTCCACATGAGATCTCATATCTTTTTCACAGGGTAAACCTTATGTGGTCATCTCGGCAACATTTACATGAAATGTTTTGGTGGGATTTCAGTTCTTTTTGTAAGTTGGTTCTTTTAGTAAGTACTTATTTAAAGGTTTTTCACTTACTGTCTGCAGTCCCGTGTAAACTCTTATATCCTAATTCATAAAATTGGTAAAAGTCTAATATAAACCTACACCCCCCCCCCCCCCCCGCATTTTAGGGGATGGGGGGCAAAAGTTATAACTTTATGAATTTTTTTGTTGGTTGTATACTAAACTGAGATTACATACCAAATTTCAGCTTTCTAGCACTTCAGGAAGTAGCCAAACATTTTGATGATCACTAGTGTGTCAGTGAGTCAGTGACGAAATCTGTATATTTTAGATGTCAATAAAATCTAAAGTATAAAAGATTTGAAACTTTGTGTGTTTAATAAGTCTATTATTGACATCATATCCTGAGAATATAAACTATCTGGTACACCGGAAACAAACTCTGTAAGGGAAAACATCCACCTCCCCCATTTTAGGGGCTGGGGGGTGAATATTACTAGTTTATGAATTTTTTTGTTGGTTGTATACTAAACTTAGATTAAATACCAAATTTCAGCTTTCTAGCACTTCAGGAAGTAGCCAAACATTTTGATTATCATAAGTGTGTCAGTGACGAAATCGGCGTATTTTAGATATCTATAAAATCTAAAGTATAATATTAATTGGTTGTATACTAAACTTAGATTAAATACCATATACCAAATATAATTGGTTGTATACTAAACTTAGATTAAATACCAAATTTCAGCTTTCTACCACTTCAGGAAGTAGCCAAACATTTTGATTATCATAAGTGTGTCAGTGACGAAATCGGCGTATTTTAGATATCTATAAAATCTAAAGTATAATATATATATACCAGCTATTCAATTGAGACTTTGTATGCTTAATAAGTCTATTGATGATATCATATTCTGAAAATATGAACTATCTGCTACAACGGAAACCAATTTTATGAAGGTTCAAAAAAACGGCGAAACACTTCGAGAAAAGGTAGGTAGTGCGCAAGGGGGCGCTTCGCTTGGCTCATCTCGGCGGGTGCACTACCGTGCACCCAGATTATTAAATTGGGACGCGTCCAGGTTTATTTTTGTACAAGCCACATTCGTTAACTTTAGTACATTTTTTTTTTTATTTAACGTGGACTTTTGTTTAAATAGTTATTTGGTTGAAACTATTCTCTGGTTCTATCTTCAGTTTATGTTTTGTATAAACCTATCTAATCTTCAAAAGAGATCCCAGCTATACGATTCTGATTGGGAAGGCAGCTGAAATTAACAAGCACACATAACTTCAGAATCTGTTATTATATATCTCTGTTATTATAAACTTTTGGTGTTGGATTATCATTTGTTTAGTTATCAGAAACTATGAGGTAGCATGTAAATAGGTCGACTCATATTATAAGTTCTGTCGAGTTGGACGAGTACGACGAAATTTGGCGTTAGTTTCGGACTTAGTTACTGAACTAGGCCGAATCTGCGGAGCTATCATCAGGCGATGTTAATAAAAGGCTAAAACTCTAAGCAATACTGATCATTGTGGCTCAATAATTTAAGCTTAATGTATATGCATCAGCGAGAACAAGGGGCTCAGCCGCTACACAATATGATCAGTTGATCACAATAAATAATTGCATGTAACGATTTATCTAAATAGTAGCGCGGCAGTGGCGCTAATTCCATACAATGGCTAGAAATCGCGCAGAGTAGCGCCCAAACCGCCACTTCTCGCTGACTCATATAAATCGAGCCGGCAGACTTGTGCTGACTTAGTTGATCTGGGGTTAAGTATCATGTTGTGTCTGTCGTTCTTTTATAGTTAACGAAAGAGATAACATAATTAACTCTACGTTAAATGCTACGCATTTTAATTTAAACCAAGGTTTGCGCTGCTGGGCCTTTGCAAACATAAAACCTTCGAAACTAAAGTAATAAATATATTTTACATCTAGTCAACCTATAATGTATTGTTGATTACAATCGATAGTACGGTAAATGTCCCATAAAGCAATTAATATGGTCATGGTCTATAGTGTGCCTTCACTTTGACATTGCACTCTCGCACACATACTGTGTCACGGCTATTAAATTGCTTTATATTAATAACTAGATTATAGTACTATAGATAGTACCCACAATTCGCCTAACATTCCTGCATCGCGCTATCGATTGCGCTTCTTGCCAGTTCGCTTTACCTGATTTTTATCGGTAATAATTACAATATTATTTGTAAGAATTAAGAATTAGTATGGACAAGTCACCACGGTTTTGCGAGACCAAGTAGACCTAGCTGCCGATGTCAAAAATATACCCTTAATTTTTACCGAATCCCGAATAAGGCCTAGGTACATTACATCGACGTTAAACACCCAAAATGTACTGAATGAAACAAATGAAGATTTAAGTGACACCTTTTTAATGTAATAAATTGTGATTCGACTCCAATCACAATGGTCGTAAACCATTACGCGGTCGTTATTCACTTTAATTACCTCAACACGAATAAAACACTATAATTTAGTCGGCCGTCGCCAGGTTCACCAATCAATTAGGGGCCAGCCGATAATTATGAAAACTTCATTAATTACCCATCGTCAGCACTTCCAAGTAGGTTAATTTGCCGCCCGTTTCAGACTATTGTCTCAGTGCAATGAACTCGTGGTCAATATCCAATTGATAATAATGTATTTAACGCTTATATTATTGATTTTGAGGAGTGCCATGATTCGACACGAATGGCTGGAGACTACGGCGCGCGGCGTTACAGAAAATTAAGTGCCTTTCAAAGAGAAAAGGTAGTTTTAAAACCCATAACGCACTTGCGTCAAATTTAATTTCGCCATATTAGACAAGCTAATATGGCGAAATTAAATTTGACGATATTATTATCCTGTTGATTATGTTAGTTAAAAATGAGCTTGTATTTAAATTCTAATAGTAAAGGTAAAAATGATAGGAAGAAGAGTCATCATTTCTAGGAAATAACTAGAAGCTCCTAGCATTTTATACTTATAGGAGTGAGGATATATTGTTATCCAGTTTTAATATAACTCTAACGTTCCAAACAATAGCGCTCTGAATATTTCGATCGCCGAAAGTATGTCCTTGTGTCCGCTTCCTCCCGCGGCTTCGCTCGGTGACGGGGAACGTACTAATGAAATTAATATTCAGACATCAATACCTCGTATATCAATTATTGTTGCGCTTTATTATTACACTGTTACGAAGCTATTAAAGCAGTTTAATAGGTTCGTAACAGTGTATTAGTCAAGTAACTAGGATATAACTACACAATAAATTATTGCTCTTAAATGTTGGTTAAAATCGTTTAGTACGATTATTTTGGTGTATGCAGCTCTGGATTTATGTATTGTCAGTATAGGTTATGCGTATACAGCGTTCTATAACGTCCTGGGAGGGGGGGGGGGCAGCGTCCTAGGATGGCGGCAGAGTTCGTACATAGGGGGGTGGCAACATTAAAGTGGCCTGTACTCATAAAAAAATATAAATCCGGCCCTGGGTACACAACATGCACAGTCGATGACGATCATGAGCAATCTTAGTCAAAATATAATTATGTTTTATTCACGTTCGTATTGGTTAATTAATTGGTTCAATTGGTCCATCAAGCCCAACGTGGAGAGACTGCATAAGAAATGTTAAAGAAAACATTACATTAAACTTGAAAAACTTTATCCTTTTTCAGCGCTGTGAGGTAATGAACACGACCAGAAAATATCAAAATGGTATGTAGACGAAGAATCCATATTTCCACATTTAAGGAAACAATGACAATAGAAACATAAAAAATATTATATTATTGCATTATCAAATAATAATTAGTTAATTGAGAAATAATCAATTACTATTATTTGATACATGCAATCAGGAAAAGCAGACATTCCGTGTTCGATGCGCAGTAGAAGCTAAACAATGAATATTTCAAGATCTAGACTTATAGACAAGGCTGAAAAAGCTACAAAGTGTCCCTACATAAATTGCCCCATTGCTAGGAGTGTCTAGGGCAGTCCAGGTTTGACTTTGTTATCTTGAGGTATTATTGTGAAAGATGTCTCTTACATATATACAATATTTTGTGGAAACTGTTTACAGTAATAATTACTTTTTTTTCTATTTGATATAAAAATTACTCTATAAATAACCCAAAATAAATGTAACGGCCGCACTTAGAGACATATAATGATTATACTTAACTTTAATTTAATGGAGAGATTTGACAAAAAAGGTTTTTAGTTTAGTAATATTCATTAAAAAAAACTCTTTCATATATGAATAGTCCGTCTACGATAGCTTGTTATAGCCTATCCCTGCTAGTTAATCTAAGCTCAAGATGAACAGCTGATGGAACGAGAGCGGCTATGTATGGGCTTCCTGCAGGCAGCCGCCAGGTCACAGCCAATTACGGAGAACCTCGCCACCGAGGTAAAGGGTACAGGTTCGAACCCGCGACTCGCGGCTTTGACACAGGGCTATACAGCGTGATCAGTTTGCCCTAGCATTATTTTATATTGTATTTATTTTGTTATAAGTTATAACTTATGGCCCTTTAGGACTATTCAATGTAATTTGATGCGTTTTTTCAAATAGATAGAGCGATTCAAGATGAAGGCTTATAATTCTTATTGGATGCTATTTGACTATTTAGCAAAACAACGTTTGCCGGGTTAAAGTATTACTAAAGTCTAAAGCTAGGTAAAATTGTAACGTAAAATGTCCTCCGACGAATCGAAAATATTCCCCAAATTACACGTAGATCCTATCTACATCTAAAACAGATTTAAAAGAAAATTAATCGCACATAAAATGAAAAGAATATTAGAGCGCATAACAGTTATTTAAAGATTTAAAATGACTAGACACTAGGTCCGCAAAGATAAAACTTGCAAAAACAATCGACAGGGATCTGAATTCAAAACCTAATGTTCTAAAATACCTAAAAATACTAGAGTTTACTAGCGAGCTACAGACTGGAAATAAGACTGACGTTTTTGAGATTTTTGTCTCCAAAGTAGTTGAGGATAAGCAGGACTCGTTCAATTTCATTTAATGTAGCTTAAATATGCAATGGCGATGTCTGATCTACGCTTTACTGACACTTACAAATAAGATTTTGTTGTGGTAAGCACTGCTGAAATGTTTTTAGAATATTTCTAACGAACTATATTACTAAGGAGTGTAGAGTACTTGCTCTAGTCTGAATTAAAATCATTGCGAGTTGATTTTATAATGTCACAAGAAGGCATAGTTTTACTTATATTTTGAGAAACCACTTAACTGAGATTGGCGCGAAGATGGCCTATCATATTCACGCGTATAACATAATGTAAGGTTTGTTTTAGCCAAAGGTTTAAATTTACCTTAACTGTGTCCATTAATTTAGTTTCGATAATATACACGCTTGTGTGTGCACGCCCTAATCCACTCTCTCGCAAGAGCACATCTCGACTGTTGTATATGACCCGTAAAAATTGGATTATCGACGAAATACCGCAAACCCCAGAAAGTTTCCCGCAAACAATGAGCCGATATTAACGTATGTGCATTTTTATGGCTATTTATCGCTTATAGATACACTATTTTTGAATCTAGACTTTAATGGTTAAAGCTGAGTTGTAAAAATGTCTTCTAAAAATACTTTCACACTGATTCTACAATTTACACAGGAATGAAATATATTACAACTTGAAAATAGAGATCAATAAGGGGACGAAATCTTCTAGTCATTTGCGGTGCCATGAACTATAGTTTATTATTTTTTTTAACTTACTATGTTACGTTGTTTTGCCCGACCAAATAAAACTTTGTATTACAGTATTATACAGTTCAATACTTGACTTTTAAATTCGTAGTATTATAACAGCTTACACTGAGCTTTCAGGAAAGTAGCAACAATTGAGTTACGATATTTCAAAATTCACAATAATTTAGTATTGTCGTTATTTATTGTTAAGTATCTAAAGCGCAGCCTGTATATCGCGACGCCGCGGCTCGAGTTGCATATTGCCCAACTGTGTAAGGATACAGAGCTCTAACACTACAAAGGTACTGCGGTATATAAGGGCAGGACCTAGCTGATCCTTACACAGTCTGCAATACTCCAACATATAACCAACATGATGTTCAAAGTGGTAAGTTGTAAAAATTATATTCAAATACTAAACAATATAATTAATTGATGATAGTCAATGCAATACAATACCTAATTGACGTGATCGTAGACAAACTAGTTAGGTATTGCAATTATTGTTGAGGAAAACAATGAGGACAATCAAATAGATCTTAATACTGTTTGATATTGATTAACAACCATCTTCTTAAACGTCAAGATTAAAATATTGTGAAAAATTATTTGCCTTATTATAAGCTCTGTTGCATAGAGCTCTTCCTTCTTTCCTTATTAGGTTTTGTAATAATTTTAATATCTGATAGATAGTTAAGTAGAATAAATTATGTCACTCATTAAAAAAGCGGCCTTCCAAAAGTTACTTACCAACCTAACCCATGGTGGGCACCATTAACAGAGAAATGCAACAACAAAACAAATCTTGAGAATTTTTAAAGTACTAGGACTCTACTACTACTACTTTCGCTACTTCGGCCAAGAGATTAAACTTTTATTTTCATAGCCACTTTATGAAATTAACTAGAAACTGCAATACATTATTACGCTTTTAATCATCAAAATACAAACAAAAACTGCAATAAAACTGACAAATCACAGTTCCTCAGAATAACATCTCGTGATTGTTTCAGGCTATCCTTCTCGCGGTTGTGGCGTTCGCCCACGGCGGCGTGATCGCGCCCGTGGTGCCCGTAGTGCACCCGATACACCCGGTGGTGACGCACGCACACACCGCCGTGGTGCACCACGCACCCGTGGTGCACGCTGTCCACGCGCCCGTGGTGCATGCACCACTTGTCCACGCACCCCTGGTGAAGGCTGTGCCTATTGTGAAGCACGCTCCTCTCATTGCGGTTCACCATTGACTGAAGGCGTGAATAAATTTTTTACTTTTGTATTTTCACCTTTTCATTTCTAAACTGTCTGTGATTTAATTACCTATTCAATGGGAAGGCTTTGAGTTCCCCTGCGAATTAATATAGATAATATTCCTAATAACATAATTTATCATTAATGATCGTCAATCAAAAACACAACTTTGAAGCCTCACAATATTACCACCATTCGTCTGTATATTTTGAGGGCTCAATTTTACAGCTCCCATCGAATTTCAACTCTGCTGCAGCTCCCTATACCATAACGAAGGACGTAGCCTTTAAATGGCTCACAAAATATTTCCCGAATGGCCAGCATAAATCCCTTTTGGGTTGGAAGGGCGATCGCAAGTACGGCAGCGGTTTACGGCCAGCCTTGAACTGCGGAAATAGGCCAGCCCGCTGCCCAGCCGCATGCAAATGTGCCCAGCTATTGTACCCCGGAGACTATTGGACTTTTAAGGACCAGAAGTTCCGAGGACCTTCAAATAGGTGCACTTATTAAGTGAGGGGACTATTTTAGACAAAAATTGACCCATTACTGCATAGTACGTTTTAATCCACCAAAATCAAAAGATAGTGGATAGTAAACTAAAAGCAGATAACTATCCATTATAGGAGGTTTACATTATGAATTGCAATAATAAGAAATCACTTCTAGATATTGCTGCATGAAAATGAAAATTTCATAATAGTAGGTAAGTAATATTAAGATTGAGACATAAGCCAGTAAACGCAAAACAATGAATCGTTCACTAAGGAAAAAATATTATCTAACAATAAAACTAGAACACCGGATAAAGATCAGAACAAAACAGGTTGCAAGAACTGTCGAATCCTTTAAACATTAATGTGACCCTGCGAAAACAAGAAAAATGCGAAAAAATCTATGTAACCCAGTTTCAGGTCATAAATCGTGTACCTTCCGATACGGTCAAGGCAGTGCTTGGTACACTAATAAATTTACAATTGACTCCTAACCCCCCGCCGCCCGCGGGTCTTCCGAGCCAAGGCTGAGAAAAAACATTAATTTATGGAAAACATCCCGGAAGAACGATTACGTATCTTGCGACAGCAACTTGCATAAACAACAAGACAATACACAATAACATAACAAGATAATAGTTATTGCAAAAAATCAGTTAAAAATTCGTATATAAAATGTATGACAGATAGCATCGATGCAGATAGGTGATATTTTGCAATACCTGCTGTCAAACTCCGGACCCTTAGAAAAGCCGAAGTTCATAAAGTGACGACGGTTCAAAACTAATATAAGCTTATAATTATTATAGTAAAGTTATAAAAGACTACATAAATGACGGTCCCCATAAACCGTCAATGCCGTCTATTCATCAAATCGCTGCTCATTTTTCCGGTGGGTTTGGCCCCAAAACGCAATCCCGTAATGGCTTATTAAGCCGCAGGTCAAGGTTTCCGGTTTGCAGCCCAGCTGCCACAACGTTTGTCGTACGATTGAGGGTGGCATTTGTCTTGTGCACTTTGTGATATGATATTGAATGTACTGTCACTTCTTGGTGGAAATTCATGTTCAATTAAATAATTATACACTTTCCTTGTACTTATTCCACTTTATTTTAATAGGTTTATTACAGAATTATAATATACACGACCGGTTTCGAAAAATTCACTCAAAGACACCTGATGATGAATTTTTCGAAACCGGTCGTGTATATTATAATTCCGTAATAAATCTATTAAAATAAAGTGGAATAAGTGCAAGGAAAGTGTATAATTATTTAATTGTGCACTTTGTATTTTTTATTATTAAGAAGCTTAATTAGGTAAGAAATTAATAATTAAATAAGCGTAAAGATCTAATTCTGGATATAATAACACAGAGTACTGAATAGGTACGAGTGGTTAGTACGGAAATAAAAGTAATTTGTAACTTCTGTTTACATTTTCAACAACTTACAGATAATTATGTAAGTAAAAAAATGTGTCTGTGTCAAAACTATATCTGATTCAAATTATTAGATATACTTACATAAAAATTGCAACTCAACACAGGTTATTAGATCTAACTACCTTTATAAACCATCCTTATAATAATATAACAATACCTGCCCAAAATAAATGAGGGAATGACCACAATCGTCGTTTATATGACCCGCGAAGTTAATCAATTCGGGAGCTGTTTAATCTGACCCGAGGGTTATCGGCGGCCTTGGGCAGCGCCGAGGGGTTGGAGGTAAGATCCTATCGCCGAGACCTTTGTAAATCCTATGTCAATACTAAAAATTGGAGTAATGTTTTGTATGTGTTTCTTTATTCAGTTTAAATTTCAACGTTACGCGTCGCGGATTGCGATTAGTTTTTTAATGTGCGCTGTTCCAGTATTAGACTCTTTATTATTTTCAATTAAGAGCAGCTCCTTTAAACACGAGATAACTTTTATAGTCAAATTAGTTACAAAGCATTCTCGGATACCATTTGCAATTGTGATAGAACTGAAGAAGACCGCATTTATGATTAAATAAACATACAAATTAAATAAATTAAATTAAATTAATATACTTGTAAATTACGGTATAGTAATTACTAATAATATAAATTACAGGATAAAAACCAGTAGTCGTCTAAGATTACAGATAAAGTAACGAAATGTTTTCATCATGGTATTGATAGCCAGTGAAATTATTTTGTAAGGTTCTGTACACGTGTATTTTCTCGTACAGGGAAAGGGCTCGACCGCTGAGTCCAGGGGGTCCGAGTTTACACGTGTTATCATAATGATCATCCTGTATCTGTGACGCATTGGAAAATATCATTAGTTTTACCTTCTCCAAGAAAGGCAAGTTTTAATTAAAAGAAAATTAATCTGTATACTAGAAACTAGAAAAAAAAATGTTTTCATATTTTTTTTAACGATGAAATGTATTTCGCATCCCTGGCAATTATGATGGACTCCCGGAGTGTGGGATCTATTCACTAAAACATCGTCATGGAGCTCCACTAGCTGTTCAAAACAAAGTTGCGAGAACGATAACATCAGGTGCGGTCGCAGCCTGAAATTTTGGGGGGCGGGTCACTCACTATACTAAAAATTTATTGTCAAAAATGTCCTTTTATTATTTGGCAAGATTTTAAGATTTTTCAATTTGACCTTAGATTTGGGGGGGTCATGTCCCCTGTGACCTCCGATAGATAACATTCACAGCTAAATATTATTAATATTATGTTCTAGATACCATGCAACAGCACTAAGGTGTGAGTATGACCATATTTTAGAAACGATGGATTTAAATTCATAACACAAAATTTTCACTATAGGTATAACTTTTCACGCCATTATTATGAGTATAGTGGTATAAACGGTCAGTCGATAGTGAGCATAATAAGCGCACGGGGAGTCCCCGGGTCCAGGAGACCCGGGCGCGAGGCTTCCCGGCGATTAGCGAATATTAGGTCAAGACCGCCGCCGGGGTCTGCGCGACCCCCAAACTCCGTCTCATAATCCCGAAAGCTTTAGGAAATAAGATTTAGGCTTTTTCAAGCTAATTTGTTCGTTCCCTGATTAAGTAATGGATTGCGTCTTAATGAAGGAAATTAAATGATTCCTGCTTAAGAACAAAACTTTGTAAAATGCTTTTAAGTAACAATAAAGTATAGGCTTTTAATACAAAACATTTTATAACGAAATGTTGAAAGATTTATAAAAAAGTTACAAGGTTAGATGGGCAAGTGAAGAAATTTTTATGAAGGTATTACTTTTCTTTCTGGATCAAAGAGAACTTTACATATAGCCATAGTACATAGCACAGACCACAGTGTTTATATGCACTTACCAATTTTAAATAAAAAAGTATATATTATCCAATAGCACGAATGATACTGATGAACTCAAAGGTCTCTAGACTTTAATTATATTAACAAAGTCCGCCGACGGAATAAGAAATCTAGATCCGTCTCTTTGTGACGTCCCTCCTGTTTATTCCCGCCCAACAAACTTTATTAATCCCGATGTTCTAGGACACAGATAAGACCTATATTAAATGAGGCAGGCGTATGTCACAGATAGCAAACTTTTATAAAATATCGTCTGTATCACTTCCACTTGGCGTGCTTGGTGCTTGTTTTCTGTTGCTTGTTTGTTCAACAAATGGAAACTATATAAAAAGACTTTGACCTGTGTTCAACACGCTTTTAGAAATAATCCGAAGCTGTGCGTAAGTTCTGAAGAGTCTAACTGAAGCAGGTGGAGGCGTGCCGCACTCTACCACTATTTACTCTCAATATTTCTTGTAATTATGTGCGAAGTTTACATTGAGCAAATTATCCTTTAATAGTCATGTACAATCAACCCAATTATTGGTACCATAAATTTTTGTTTGAATACCAATAATAGGATTTTCTGTACGAGTTTTTAAAGTGGCAATAATTGGATGACGATATTGAGACATAAACACAAAAGTAAGCTAAAAACCTTACTTTAAATTCATCAAAATTCTTTCTTAGCGGATGCCTACGTCATAACATCTACCTGCATGCCAAATTTCAGCCCGATCCGTCCAGTGGTTTGGGCTGTGCGTTGATAGATCACCGTGTCAGTCAGTCGCCTTTGAGTTTTATATATTTAGAAGATATCAATCATTGCATACCGAGATTGCATAGCACATCTGCAGTGTACATTTGAATTTGAAGAAACCATTTCACATCATCATCCTGTTCTGAAGTCTGTGTCAAATTGTAGTTTATTTTTTGTCTATCACCAGGATGTACTATGATTTTTACTCTATAATAATTATATTTAGTACTCACCGGTCAAGCGACACGGCGACGAGGCTGTAGACAGAGGCGGCTACCGACAGGCCCTGCACGTAGGGCACGGTCTTGCACATCAGCCACCCCAGCACCCACGCTGAAACAATGTCATAAATGTTAATGAAATTCTATGATTTTGTAATACAAAATTCTAGATAACTAGTGAGGAAATGTTAAGGTAAAACTTGATTTAAAAATAAATTTTATATTCAAATGGACTAAACACAAAATATTCATAATCCTGACTCGTTAATCTATTGCGTAGGCTAGCATAATACTGTGCGTAATCTGGGGGCACGGGAGTGCCCCCGCCAAGATGAGCCAAGCGAAGCGCGCACGGGCACTACCTACCTTTTCTCGAAACGTTTCGCCGTATTTTTGCACCCTCGTAACTTTGGTTTGGATAATGCCAGATAGTTGAAATTTTCAAGATATTATGACATGAGTATAATAATTAAATGCGCAAAGTTTGAATATTGTTACTATTATACTTTAGATTTTATAGGGGTCCAAAAACCCCACAATAATGGACTGACTCACCGATCATCAAAATTGTTAGGGTACTTCCTGAAGTCATAGAAAGCTGAAATTTGGTATGTGACTTACTGTTAGTACAGAAACAACAAAAAAATTATCAAACCCAACCTAACCTATCCCATCCCCTTGATATAGAGAGGGGATGTTAGTATGAGATACCCCGTTTCTTGTGCTAGATACAAAATTAAAAATAGAGTATAAAATAATTCTTGTGCCAAAAAAAATACGTATTAGACATGAGAGACCATAGACTCACAGAAAACCGGCGGGAAACAGCGCTCTCACAGAAAACCGGTGTGAAACAGCGCTTGCCCTGTGTTTCGCTTAGTGAGTGAGTTAAGCGGAGGCCCAACTGCACCCTAAACCTTATTCCCTATCCCTGTTCTCTTCTGCTGATTCCCTTAGCCTATTCCTTCATAAAAAGACCGAAAATGCACTTGCAACACTTCTGATGTTAGTGTCTATAGACGACGGTAGAACTTACTTTCCATCAGGTGACCTGTTTGCTCATTTGTCTCCTAATTTTATATAACAGATCCCCTCTTAAAGGCAGGCAAAGCACTTGTAACTTTTCTAATATTGCGAGTGCACATCGTCGTTAATTGCCCCTTAATTTCATAAAAACGTAATAATTTATGTGGTAATATTTCCATCATCCAAAGAATCATCCTGTACCTCCTTTTAAATAATATTATATCTATACTAATATTATTATAAATGCGAATTGTAAGGGGGTGAAAATGCGTAAAATATGTTCAAATAAAGTTAGTTCCAAAAATTCATAATAGATGGCGCCGCGCCGCCGCCGCGCGTCTTCTACATCGCACTATCGCTTACCCAAACGTGTTTCTATAAGAGGTGGTAAGGATGAGCATACCGTTTTCGATTAATTTGATGTTTCACATAATATTTGAAATATATTGTATTAAGAAGAGTTGATGTTCGACTTCGACCCCACTCCCCAGCTGTTAATAACCCCCTATGCAAAAATCTTCTATACATAATTATAATAAAACTGTAGTAATGAAAATTCTGTACAATAAAGATAATATTAAAAAAATAATAAGCGGGGAGTGTCACTACAATATCGCTATAGAAGCCAAAAATGTGGTTAGTTTTTTTTGTCTGTCTGTCTGTCTGTATGTTTGTTCCACTATCACACGAAAACTACTGATCCGATTTGAATGCGGTTTTCACAGATGTATTTGTCTTCTTCCAACTTAACATCTGGTGATAAAAAAATTCTCCCCACCCCTCAAAGGGGACGAAAAAGGGAGTCAGATTTTGTATCAAACTTTTTTCTTTAACACGAAAACTACTGATCCGATTTGCATACAGTTTTCGCAGATATATTTGTCTTCTTCCAACTCAACATCTGGTGTATAAAAATCCCACCCTCCCACCCTTCTAAGGGGACCAAAGAGGGGGTCAGATTTTGTATCAAACTTTTTTCTTGGACTTACTTCATAATATTATTAACTGTGTTTTCTAACTTAACATCTGTTGATAAAAAATTTCCCCCACACCTCTTAGAGGACAAAAGAGGGGGTAATATTTTATATCAACTGATGAAGTAGAAATACTTTAAATGGGAAAACAACGTTTGCCGGGACAGCTAGTTTAAAATATGTAAGAAATGTTTTCTGTCTGTCTGTAAGTAACATTGAAGTTTGAAGTAAGCGTCCCCCGGAAGCACCTGTAGTCTGTCGTATGTCTGTCGTGCAAATGCAATTTGCAGTAATGTAGCAACGAGAACTACTTACCATATAATATTATTATATTATAATAGAAGTTGCTTTATGACGGGTACTACCGCGCGCTATTTAAAGCTGAAGTCCACGCGGACGGAGTCGCGGGCTCGCGGGCAACAGCTTGTATATTATAATTGTATGTTCCTTAAGTATATTATTAATAACATTACTTTGCAGACTCTAGACCTTAAATCATTTTAAAAATATGTAAGTTCAAAGTATAGTCGTAGTCTCAGCATTTCTTTGCAAATATTTAATTGTAGGATGTAAACAACATCGGTTAGTTCAAAGAAAAAACCTGTGCCTAAAAGTTAAACGGCTAAAACATAATCACGTCAAACAATAGTGCGATGTAGATACCTAACAGTGAAATCTCTTATTGACTAGAGTACATTTACAAGTATTATGCGATGTAGACGACCAGCAGCGACATCTATTATTTATTATTATCAAATATCAATAGGAAAAAATAAAACCACGTTTGTTGTATGAGAGCCCCGCAAAATATTAAATTTATTTTGTTGAAATACATGATCGATGAAAATTTCAACTCTCCAGCTACTACCGTTCTTGAGATACTTCCAAGAGACAGATAGACAGACAGACAGACGGGCAGCTGACAGACAGTGAAGTCTAGGAATAGGGTTCCATTTTTACCCTCTGGGTACTGAAACCTAAAAGAAATACACCAAAAAAAAGAAAGAAAAAATTAACTAAAAAAAAAACAACGTAAACCAACTTACAAAAAGAAATGAAATCCCACAAAAAACATTTTCATGTAAAAATGTTGCCAAGATGAGAACATAATATTATTATAGTTCGTGGTGTCAAAAAGTAGTGAAATCTCATGTAGAGCCAAGTTTCTAACCTTACATACTTAGCCCTAAATCTAAAAACCTTAATTTTACACCAAAGCGCGGCAAAATATTTGATAATAATATAATGTGTCAGCCGAACGAGAAGAATCTAAAAACTCTACACATTAGTCAAAATCGGTGGCTTGGCCATTTTGTTATTCGGCAGGGCTTTGAACTTAATATACCCTAACTAAAGAAAAATGGCCAGGCTATCGATTTTGACTAATGTGTAGAGTTTTTAGATTCTTCTCGTTCGGCTGACACATTATATTATTATCAAATATTTTGCCGCGCTTTGGTGTAAAATTAAGGTTTTTAGATTTAGGGCTAAGTATGTAAGGTTAGAAACTTGGCTCTACATGAGATTTCACTACTTTTTGACACCACGAACTATAATAATATTATGTTCTCATCTTGGCAACATTTTTACATGAAAATGTTTTTTGTGGGATATTATATTCTCTTAGTTACATTGGGAATATTAAGATACTAGATAGTTACTTTCATATCCTACTAAATTTATGTGATTTTAAAATTCCTCGCAGGTCTAAAAGGTGGCAGCCTTTGGGTTGTAAAAGGGCCCATTACGGAGGAAGCGAGCCGCCTCAGCAACAGGTTGAAGCAGGTCACCAAATCAATATTTACACGGGCCCTGCAGCCGAAACTGGGTCACTGTACTTGCGACCCCTTAGCCTTGCATTCCTATCCACCCGTCCCGCTCCCGCCTACGGCGGCGCGCGTAGCCCCATCCCTCTCCTGCTTGGCCTTGCCCCACCAAGGAAAGCGGTGAAACACAAAAGACGGAAATGACTAAACTTTTATCATATAAATATGAATTTTATTATAAAGGTATAGGGGTGTTTATTGCGCGGAGTGGGAGGTGCATCTGCTTAGAATATCGATTGGAATCGGAACTGATTTAATTGTAACGTGGCGGGCCTCTAGTATTTTTCATATCAGTCCTTGGCCCAGTGGCTGAATTAGTGTATGAATAAGTTAGGTCCCTCGATCGTTTCCAAGTAACATTACTTAATATTTTATTTATCGGTAAGCGGTTTATTTTTGAAGCTTTTTGCTTTTGTTATCGTATAAAGAAAATAAATATTATATAATGTTTTACATTCTTAAATAAATAATTTTTAATATTTAACTTTAATTTAAACTAGAAAAAAGCATGAAAACCTTACTATAGTGATAGTAAATATTCAATGAAATAACTTTTTAGCAATTTCTTTACTCACAAAACGTATTTTTATAAGCTCGAAAATATACAAATATCTTACCAAAATTTTATTTCACTTTTCTAACATACAAAATATTATAATACAGCGAAGGTTCCATTACCCTGACATGAGTCTGTAAATTTTCCGAAAGAAGCCTTTACGGGCGCTTACATGCCAAAAAGTAGGTTGTCCTTGAACGAGATTGTTCGGGCTCGGGCCCGCGCGCCCCCGCGCCGAGCCCAAGGTCGCCGGGCTGAATCCGACCCTGCATTATTAACATACGCATACAAATTAAACGGCGTTTATATTATATTATGTTAAACATACATGTAACGGACGTAAAATGTGGTAAGTAAGGTTTTGTTATGATTGTGCCAAATTTTCTGTTAAAAGCTCCTTTATGATTATATTGTTCATGTTAAATTATTTGGAGTAAATTTCAAATTGTACGAATCATAAACAGATATGCGTGATAAGTTTGATAAGAATAATAAATCTGTTAGCTGGAAAACATGTTTCCACTCTATGCTTAAAGCATGGTCATACGTTTACTACAAAAGACTTAAACGACATACTTGGCGCTTAATAAATAAATGTTTTATATAAAATATAGTGATATTGTCGTGCCCGATACATACATTACCGAAGCCTTCGTCGTGTCACGACTGTAAACCACCTGTACGAGCCATACGTTCTAACGATCATGACATTCTCATACTGTTTACACAAGCACTGAGTAGTCTATAGTACGGCTATTATTGTAGTCTTTAATGAGAGATAGCTATGTGAAAACTTGTCATATCACGGGCTTACTTTAAAAGTGTATTCTAACAGACTTAATGCAATTTTAAATAGTCTACATTTTATATTATAAATTTCCTATATAACACAATAAATGAAGCTTATCTGTAACCGTGATAACATCTGTGATTTGAATTCCTTCACGTCTCTATGTCGTTGTGTAGAGATGCATGAGAATGTTCAGCGTTCGCGACAGGCTGTCTACGTCTACACTCTCTATATAATAGCCTACAGTTATTGAGAAGTGACTAGAGACGAGTAAATAATTGTAAGACATGTCTTATAATAAAAACAATAATACTTCTTTATTAACTAAATTTCCTAGTTTTATAATAGTTGTCAAAGGTGTTTTTGTTGATACAATAAATTAACAGTAGAAACTTACAACCTTTTAAACTAACTTGATGTCGACGAATATTTGATGCATAATATTTTTATGTAACAGTTTATTGCATGCGAGATGACAAAAAAAAGTATTTAAATACGTATGTAATATGTAAGTATTGATATATTTGCTTGTGATCTCGCGGTGTAGCGATCAAACCGCGCGTTCACGCCGCCGCGCCGCATGAAAATCCAGCCTTACTCTGAAACTGGATATTTTGGTCTTGCTTCAAAATATTCTCAATGATAATATACATTATAATTCATACCAAAAGTAGCACCAGGTACCATTATAGTTTTGGGGGCACCTAGATTTTCCTTCATGAGGAAAACTTTCTGATCGATAGGCGTAAATATGAATAGTTGGAAGCCTTAGGTCATTTACATAGACAAAGTTATAGGTATTGCTGACATATTGGGCCGTAGCTCGCACCTGGCATCCACAAATATTCAGAACTGCCTGCGAAGATTCCGAAAAACTATTTGTTTGGAAGCTATTTTTGGACTTGACGATTTTGCGAAACAGGGGTTGAATAATAAATGATTACGATATATTATTAAGAATGCCTTATTTTATTCAAAACTAAATTATTTTAATACCATGGATCGAAATATTATAAAATATACTAATAATAATAATTAATCTGCGATACTTACTTAATGCAATACATATTTATTTATTGATTTGGTCGGTTTTTAGGGTTTCGTACCCAGAGGTTAAAAACGGGACCCTGTAACTGAGACTTCAATGTCAGTCCGTCTGTCTGTCTCCAGGCTGTAACTCAAGAACCGCTATAGCTAGACTCCTGAAATTTTCATAGATTATATTGTGGTGTCGCTATAACAACATAATATACTAAAAACAAAATAATGTTAATTTGTAAGGGGGGCTCCCATACAAAATACACAATTTTTTCCTTATTTCCGCTCTATAACGGTACGGAACCCTTCGTGCGCGAGTCCGATTCGCACTTGGCCGATTATTTGATCTACTATGCATTTGATACGTACATGATACACCTCACTCTCTTGATAGCTTTTTCAAAATTAACAAGAGCCCAGTAGTAGTCAAAGATTTTTTATTGTTAAAATTCAAGTTGTCTACGAACTTTTTGCTCATACTAGTCAAGGGTTAAAATAAAATTAGATCCGATTGTACTTAAAACATGTAGAAAAGTTATTTTATTAATAGAATGTTTCCACACAACTTTTCCAATACAGTGTTTGAGTGTTTATACATTTCGTGATTAAAATTCTTTGACGGCAGAAAGTTGCCCAATTATCGTGGGCGTAAGCTCGTGACGTCAGCTCATTGCGAGCTTTACCCAAACTTTGTCAGTATCTCATCTAATATTTACTTAGAACGATCATATCCTTTGTGGAAGTGGACAAGTTGAAATTGGTCCTAAAAAGATTAAGCGAATCTCCTTTAATTTGAATATTACAAATTCTCTCGTATTTATTGAGAAAATGTTAAGTATTTTAGGCATTTATAAACGGTTTAGTAGACACGTGTATTAAAGTTCTATTAAAATGTAATATACTTATATAATATATTATTAGAAGATGCGATACAATATTATTCCGATAAGTCGAGTTCCGGGAAAAGACATATTATTATTTTTCCCGCATGATATATTATATTTTATTTTAGATTTCTTTTGTGGTGGCTTAATATGTTGTGAGAGGCATCTACATTAGCTACATAAAATTGCAATATTTAAATATATTCCTACAGATTGATGAATTCTATCTCAAGTTCCACTAAGGCCACCTTATTTATCTATCTTATCCTACAAATGAGATTCCTAACTTCATAACCCACTTGACAGTATTATCTTTTCTTATGGAGATCTATCCCTAGCCACGAAGATGAATGTGAGTTTTGATCGATGGATCCAGTCCAGGCCGATATTAGGTTATACAGTAAGGTTTAGAGATTTTTATGGTAATACATTTATTGGGTGAGTGTTAGATAATAATAGCTATGATTTAATTGAAACTGCCAAAAAACGGATGTTGTGTGTTTTATTGTAAAAAATAACATGTCCACAACCTTGTTGCACTAAAATTCGTTTACTCTCCTCTAATAGTAATAATGTAAATAATCCTCTAAAAGTATCCTCTATATTTTATCAATATTCGTACAGACATAATATTGGAATATTTCATTAAAGTATGCATGATTATATTTGTCAAGCTTTTTAACCGTGATAAAATTGTATTATAAAAGTCCATCCAAGTCCAAAATATGTTGTGTCCAGAAAAAGTGTGGTTTCGGTCGTAAAGCGATTTGGTCGGACTCGTTACAGCCGCGCTGTAAATAACTCTTGTTATATGCGGGCAAAAACTCCTGGGTTTTATGTGAGCCTAGTAGTTTAACCTGTAGAGGCCAGTTACAAGTTACACGTATAACAAATTAGTTTTGGCAACTTTTAATAATTATTGTAACTATCATCTTGTACTTTAATGAGATTTATAAATTGAAGAAAACTAAAGAGCAAATTAAATGTAATTTGAATTCTCTATTCTTCCCGGTATTTTTAACCAACTTGAAAAAAAGAACTAACTAAGACTAACGGCTGTGTCACAGCAGCCAGCAAGCCTCCCGGCACGAGGCAGAAGCGTAAGGCTCCCTCTAAGGCTCGGCCGCGTAAGCGGCCTGAAGCCGACAAGGCCGGGGCGAGTGAAATCGCCCCCGCTATGGAGGCGGAAGCCTAGGCCTGTGGGCGGCTGATCGGGGGATCACCGTCTACAATATAGGCCCGAGGAGAAAGGCTCCCTTGATGCCCGGGGAGCCTTTCGGTGCAGACAGGCGGCGGCATAGCTGCCGCAGATAAAGAGATGCCGGAAGCGGCAAGCGCTGCGGAGGACGCGGTAGAATGCGTTGCGATCCCGCTCCTCCGCGTGTAGCGTTGACGAGGGCATGGGGGGGTTTTAGTCGGTAAACCTTTGCGAAGGGAGTCCGACATACCCCTGCCCCTTCTTCCCCCGAGGGGCGGGGGATGCGTAATGCATTTCCCCTCCTTAAAAAAATAGGACTCAAAGCCTCCCCATACCAAATTTCAGCAAAATCGGTTCAGTGGTTTGGGTGTGAAGACGCAACAGACAAACAGATAGACAGGCAGACAGATAGGCACACTTTCGCATTTATAATAAAAGTACGGATTTTCCACAATAGGCAAGGCTAGATACAAAGGGCTGTTAGATCTCTTGTCAGAAGGGTAACAAAAGGTTTAGTGTTCTGAGAAAATATCACATATATGAAGCTGAATAACATAATATTAAATATTAAACTCAAAGCTGTACTTACTTTTACGAAGTCAATATACTCACAGATATTAATTAAAGTTGTAAAGTATTTTACCTTTCTTGTACAATGACTATACCGTTAATATGCGTAAACCAGTTAGACTGCAGATGAACAAGGTATTCTGCAGATTACCTGGGTGAGTCAGTTAAGTGCAGAAAATTTGTTGTATTCTCATCAAATTACATAAAACAGGTAAGTACTTGTTTGAATTTAACATATTATTTAGTTGTAGAGAACCATTTATTATAATTTTTTGGACATGAATAAAGGAATAAATTATTAAATTTTTTAAGTAAAATGTTACTCTACTAATAAAACATAACAAATCGTATTAACTACAAAAAAAATTAAAACAACAACAGACTTAGGTGGACAGCTTGGGTCAAAGTTTTTAGGACTTTTACTAAGAAAGAGAATGCAAATTAAGTAGGCAAAGTACAAATAAAAGCTTTTTTTATTTAAAAATTTCACACTTTAACGGATGGTATCAGGAATCTGCAGATTACCTAGGTAATGTGCACATTAACGTATCCTGCATTCTAACGGTAACATATACACCATAGTTACATAAAAAGACTGATAAAGTGTGTCTGTCTGTTACCTCTTCACACTAAAATCACTTGAGCGATATTCATGGGTATTAAAATACTTTAAATTCCTGGAAAGAACGTAAGAACTTTATCCCGAAAAATGTACAGGAGCTTGCGCGATATACGAATTGCGGCGCAAAGTTGCCGACAACATGATTAAGTTAATATACAATAGGTATATTATGATGTATTGTGTGATGCTAAAAATAAATCTATTCTTATTCTTATTTTTACACACAGATGAAAACCAATTTCGGTTTCGTTTGACAGCTCGAGATTGTTGCTATATTCCGCTAGGTATATTAACTTTGTAGGCAACATCTAGTTCGAACAATTAACGTTAATTTAACGTAAGTTCGTTACTCAAACGTTAATACCTACATATTATATTCAAGTTAAAATGAATATTTTAGTACCTATAACTCAGTTCTACAACTTGCAAATTACTAAGAGCACTCCTGAATCTAGATTCTGGGATTCCGAAATTATTATTGCTTAGCTCCAAGCAAAAATGTATTATTACAATAATTGTAATATTTTGATTATGTACAAAATTATTGATATTATTGATTGTCTTGAAGACCAAAGCCAGCTCTAAGCAGAATTTAAATAAATTATTTAGTTTTAGTTACGTAATTATTATTCAAAATTCAAAGGTTATAAAAAATTAAGAACTAGAGTAAAAGATTTATATTATACTATTATTATTAGTAGTCATCAGGGGATTTAGCCAGGAACTTTCATTAATTTCACAGTCAAAGTTTAAAATCAAAAGATGTATTATAACATTAAGAATGAGTTGCACCGGCTTACTTTTACTATAACTTTAACTTTAACCATGACAAAATGTGAAATAAACTGTCAAATCCCAAGCAAAAGTCGCCACATTTGACGATAACCTTAACTTTAACTTTGACTACGCTTCTGGTGCAATTCACCCTTAGAGTGAATTGCACCAACCTACCTTAACTATAACTTTAACCATAAAAAAGTCCAAACAACTGTCAAATCCCTATAAAAAGTCCATTATCGACGCCATATAACATAATTATTTGACGATAACCTAGTAACGATAGCCTCTAGTGCAATCCACCCTTAGCCATACTAACGAAGACATCTTGACTATGGGCCCTTTTAGAAAAACTTAACATAAAATAACTTTTTCTAAACTTAAAAAGTAGTAAAAGCTAGTTTTTCATAACCTTTCTCTACATTAGTATGCTCCAGAGCGCGATCTGAAATATTGCAAAATATTTTCAATATTAAACTTAGAGTACCTTTTAAATGAAGTTTTCTACTTTTATATCTATTTGAATTTCGATAACAGTTTCAAAACATAATATTTTGAAAGATGTAATATTTGTTTGGTTTTTAGTTTTAGTTTGTGGAGAATATTATTAGGCATATCACTAGAGTTATTGGATATATCATAATATTATGACAGGATTACTTTAAAATGTAGTCAAGATAGATACAAAATATTATGTATAGCTATAGCAGAATTTGATGGCAAAAAGTGAGAAATTAAATTGACTCTAGCAATGCCGGGGTAATTGGAATAAAACATTTTGATCCCTTTTTTTCTAAATAGCACAATAAGGATATTTTTTTAAAATCTCCTGTCAAAAATTGCCATCACATTCTGGTACTTAGACCTATTATAATACCCTTAATTAAAAAAAAAATTGCCTAACAAGTTTTTTGCCATCCTCGCTTTCCTTATAATATGAAAAACATATTACCTACCAGTTGTTTTGTAACATTTCCCTATATTGTATTGTGTAATATCAACGCACGGGGTGCTATCTCATGTCACGTGTCAGGGACGGCCTTGGCCCGGCTCAGGCCTCCATTTACATCTTGTCAATTACATCTTGTCAAAAACATATCCGTCTTATTATTACATTTGGAGTTTCCATCATGTCACGTTTTACGTAAACAATTAGGAGAATAGGAAAGTTAGCAAAGATGACTAAAGACTACATTCAATGTTTCCACAGTTCAGTGAGTAAACTTTGTATAAAAACGTATGAGCCGAATCCACTAGTTATATTAAAATTAATAATGATTATTCTCGAATATTTTGCGTTATTGGCGCTTATAGATTTTCCGCGAAGAACATTTCTAATTGCCATTCTTCGCGAATATTGTACTATCAGAGAAGTTGATTCATAGGCAAATGGCGGACCTATGTTATTTGGATGCGTTACGTCAAACTCAGTCGTCAGATCAAGACTAATATTGACATAATCCGATCAAATTACGAAGGCCCGTCAACTGCCCATTATTAATTTCTTCGACGATGCATTATTATAAGTGCTGACGGATTTTTCTTATTCACTTTTCTTCTTTAGGACTTTTCATATTCCCGACATTGCTTTCGTCTTCCTGTTTTCTTCTTCTTTACAAATAGCCGACTCAGTGAGTTGCCAATGTCAGAGTGGCTTGAAAGATTTTGCTCTATGAAATGAAGGTCTGGTGAAGTAACAAGTGTACGGTTACAAAATTACATATTTACAGGAGTTGATTGACCTAAAACAGCCACAAACACAAATGTATGTGTCTTGCTGCTTCTTCTTCTTCTTTTAAAAATGGCCTCCCTTGAGGAATAGCCAGTATCAGTGTTGGCTGCTTTATCACGGGTGGACTGAGGTGACAGATGTCCATCTTGCTTTATTTCAAACTACCCGAAGACTCGCGTTTTTACCTTCATATTATTCGAACTTTAAGCATTTAGTTGGTATTCAAATTGATGATAAACATAAAAAATGAATAAAACAGACGCCATAATGACATCAATATCATGAAATAAACACCGAAATAGGCTCGTAAGGGGAGCTATCGTGAACAACCGGACAATAAAACACTACAATCTTTATAGATACTTTCCTTTGATATCTTTTATGTGGTTATAATAAAACCTCAGATGAATTCCTGTTAAAAATGTAATTAACCGCGTCCCAGAGGGGACAAAACCGAGGCGTCTCCACTAAGATTAGAAGTGGATGAAGTGGATAAGCAACATTTTACAACAATTACTAATTTTTTCTCCTTTGTGAATAGCCGCGTACTGAAGAAGCGAACAGCCTCGCGAGACAGCCTCGGACATTTGCCGGCTGCCGCGGTACGCATGCCGCACGAAGCGGCCTCGGTCTGTATTTTTTTAAGTGAAACTTTTATTACATCGTCTCAAACTTTTTGGTCTGTGTAGCGCATGTCGTGTGATGGTCGGCCGCCGAGTAGCCAATGTCTATAGTGTGAAAAAGAGTTTCACTTTTACCGTGGTTTCATAAAACCACACACACACACACACACAACCACTTTTTTCTAATCCGAGGCTTTTTTTTAACGGGCAAAAGGCCCACCACACAATTTGCCCACCACTCAGTGGTGGGTAAATTGTGTGGTGGGTCTGTATCTCCTGTGTCGCCAGGATCAACAGTGGTAGCCAACCACGAAAACCCTTTGATATGATCTCAGGGATGCCCGAGGGACAAGCTAAATCTGTCTTGGGACTCGCAAAGAAATTAATCAGAAAAAGTTAGGAGGAGTAGGAGATATCCTATTTCCCTCCCCAAGCAAAGCGAGCGAGGCAACGCATGCATTTGCCTCGGGCGAGGCACTTCCTGACCGACTAAGCAACTACCTCGCGAGGCTGCTCGCTTGGTCAGTACGTGGCTATTAAACAAGTGTGACATAACAAGTAACTTACCTTCTTCATCATCTGGGTAATATATCTGGCTAATGGCTATAGATAAAATCTTCATTTTTTGATTCCAAATCATTTCCCGGTCCTTAAACATCCAATTATGAAAAAAACGTCAATTTTCAAATTGTTAGTTACCCACTTCATCCCTTACGTCTTAATTTGATGAACGGCGAAAGTTTTCGACGAAACAACGGTATTGTTGCTAAATTAAATCTATATTTGAATGCCCTTATTAATTTACCGTTGAAATTTTGAAGTCGAGGAAATACGGGCTGTAATTATTGTCTCTGTGGTAACGGCCATTGTGAAGAAATTAACGTTCAAATAAATTAATTAACTCCAGGTATTGGCTTTCCTTGGACTTAGGCTTGTATACTTGGCTTGAGTACTTCGATTTTGAATGTTGTTTTGTTAGCTTTGAGGTCTAATTTTGAGTTCTCTACATTTTTTTTGGATCTTATAGTCATAGGTTTCTTATCGTGTGGGTCGCGATACACCAAGGTAAAGCCTCTTTATTGCCAAACGCCTATCAGCTACTTGAGTAACTACCAACTATTTTACGTTAAAAATACAACTGTAAGATTACTACCGCTACCCATTACTAGTTAGAAAGCTTTTGGTTTTAATTGAAGACGCAAGTGGATGAACTTAGCTATTTCATTATCTGACTAATATATTTGGCTATACATAAAATCCGCGTTTCTTGGTTTTATATCTTTGTCCTGGTCCTAATGCCTCTATTATGCAAAAAATAATTGTCAGTTACCCTCTTCGACGATTCAATTCAATTCAATTCAATTCAATTGCATCTTCAATCACAAATACAATCAGTATAAAACTTAAATACATACACCCTCTTAAAACCGCCTTAAACACATCGGTCCCCCAAGTTTTCGTGGAAACCGCGTCGGAAAACTTTTTAACAACATCCACTAAACACATTTAACGATATTTTATTGACATTGGATGTAAAAAACTTTTTATGTGTGAAGGTAATGATATGGTTTTATTGTGGAAGTTATTGAGTTTAAACTTTTATTAGATTGAGTTCTTATTATTTGTGAAATATACTAACAATAAAATTTTATAGACAGCATCAGAAAAATTGATTCATAGGCAGAAAATTGGTCGGGTTAGGTCAAGTCAATGTTAGGTATTTTTTGTCTTTACCATTAAGATACCGTTTCGATCTACGCAACGAGCGAACTCGACCAACAAAAATTCAAATAAAATGGCACTTTATAATCTGGGCTGTAGGTTTCATTTTCTACCGACATTGGTGTAAACTGTAAAGACCCATCCCGCCGCTGTTTTGTAACTGTCAGTCGCGATCGCTTGCAACAAGGATCGGAAAGCTACCTTTAGATATACTACGATGAAGTCTCATTGACACAGCATACAATGGTACTTCTAATCATGAACATCTATTAAGAAACTTGTGAGTATGTTCTTAACGGAACTTTCCTCTTCACCACGTACTTACGCAGTTCGCTCCAAGTACGTGGTGAACACAATACTAATTCTATGTGGCTTCCCCTATTCAAATTCTCGCAATTCTCATCGAAATTACTAAAGCAACAATCGAACCTTCGAAACTTATTGCGTCACTTAATATGTAATTTGTTACTTTTGACTTCGTCTAATAATATTGTCTTTTCCATCCGATTTTTAGCCAGGTATGATTAAGCAAATAAATTAATTTAATGATTATTAAATGAATTTATTTATTAGTTTGGATTTTTAGTTAACATTATGCCTGTCAAAGCTAGAAAGAACTAAGTTGAACAGATCAATACTAAGGCATCACAGAAACCAGCGTAGAATAACGCATAAGTTGTGTTTCGCAGTGATCTGAGAATAGGTAAACAAAGGCTTTTTAAGTGGCAGCGATATTTTATTTACTTTATTAATTATTGTCACTTAATGAGATTATTACATCAAAATAATTGTTTATTACATACATGAAACAATTATTCACAAGGCTAGTTAAACAATATAATAAATAAAGATAGAATTAACAGCTCTGTTTAATGTGAGAAGGCGTCAGTAAATAACAAAAGGATACGCTAGTTCCAGCTTTATGTACCGGGTACCATCCGGGTACTACCGGGTACATCCTGACCCCCGAAAGGTCGGAGGTCATCCATTACTTCGGAGGTCTGACCTTTTGCTAATTCCTATATTGTACCAGTTACCTGGAGGCTAGATAACTTGTAACAACATTGTACTATCACAGAAGTTGATTCCTAGGCAGATGGGGGACCTACGTAGTTTGGTCGCGTTACGTCAAACCCAGCCGACAGATCACAATTATTAACATAATGGCATGATCCGACCAAATGAAGTTGGTCTGTCAAGTGTCAACTGCCTAGGAATCAATTTTCTCGGTGGTATAATAATAATAATAATAATAATCATCACACATTCGTTAATACATGTTATTTATTATATTTATACGTACTCAGTTGCTTATTTCATAAAGAGAATGAGAGTAATTATATAACTTTGTTACATTGAAATGACGAGTTATAGAGTACCCCCCAGGGAAAGGCATCATAGTCTACTTTACTTAACGTGCTAGAAAGTGCGGCGTTTCTTTTTAACCGACTTCAAAAAAGGAGGTTATCAATTCGACGCGCTTGTATGTAATATTTCCAGAAGTGCCCAATTTTAGTATACATATTATTATGTTAGTCTATATCAGCGTCTGAACAAATGTGCCAAATTTCAAAAGTATACAATATATATAATATGTAGGTATGTTTTTATGTTTGTGTTCGCATAATATCTCTGGAACTACCATTCCGATTTCAATATTTTTTTTTGTTGTACTAGGTATTGTTCAACTTAGGGAATATCTTACTAATCTAACTTAGTTTCATCAAAATCGGTTCAGTAGTTTTGGAGATACCAGTTTCAATTCTCAATTAGGTACGTACAATTTTGAAGTCGGTTTTATCTTTTTTTTAATACATTTATTACACGAGTTATATTTTGTTGTTAAGTCATTTATGGCGGTTATTCCAGAAACAACAAATCTTAAACAGAACTATCTAGGATGTTTAAACATAACTGTTTTTTACGACTGTTTCAATTATCTGCTTCAAATTTTTGTATTTTGTGTTTGAGAACAAAAAAACTACGTCTTATTCCTGGAAACCGTGCATTTCTGAGTTGCTTTCTTTCATTGAACTTCGAACAAAGCTTCCAGGTACTTGTTGTTTAATCTGCCTATGTATAAGGGTAAGTATCTAAAGCAAACATGATAGACACACAGCGAACACCGCAGAGGATGAACTTGGGGGAACTGTAGCAATAACAATCGGTAAATATGTACCAAAGAAACAAGTTTTGCGGACAATAGGGTACAATGTGTACACATAGCCCACTAAATTACGTCGTAATAACTACAATAATAATATTATGAACATAATATTGATATTCGCCTTTGAAAATGTTTGAAGATTTTGGGTTGAATGTAAGGCAAAATTGGAGCAGTTTTGCCAGATTAGCTAGACCAGTGGTTCTTAACCGGTGGTCCGCGGACCACTGGGGGTCCCTGAAGGCATTCCAAGTGGTCCGCGACGTAATCCTTATAATATGTAATATGTGAGAATTCAGAAGTTAGTAAAGAGTATGCACTATGCAGTTACAAAAATAAGATCTGTAACTGTCAGATTTTTGTCAAAATATGAAAAAAGAGTGCTAATTATACTGTGTGACTGGTGAGACATGTTCAATACTCGAGGACGTGATATTTGGCTATTATGTTAGTTGGAAAAAAATAATATAAAAAAATATTATCTATTGATCACTGAGTAAATGTAGCTTAAAGTTAAATAATTATTTACCCAACGCATGGACACCGCGAGCGGGAGGGGTAGTTGTGTGGTGTTTCTTTGGGTAGCGCACGCCTCTGCACCGGCCGCATAGTATGCCTACTTGCCTAGCCGCGTAATTTACTTAGTATCCATGATTCATTTATTTTTGGGAAATTCGGAAAAAAATTAAGTACCTAATTTTATTACATATTTATAATGAGAATCGAGTACTGAATACTCTCCTTAAATATCGGTATTGTCTCACCAGTCATGCTGTAAAGTAATGCTCGTTTTCTTTATCAAACAACCCTTAATTTAGGTGAACCAACTGTGTGGTCCCCAGTAAGACAAACATTTGGTAAGATGGTTCCTCATGACTTTAATTAAAAACCACTGAGCTAGGCACTTAAAATGTTTAATGTAATATATGGGAAATTTGGAAGTTAAGATCAACACATAATTAGGATTTAAATGTTAAGATGAAAAAGAAAAAATACTCGTGTAAAAGTTAATGACTCTAATCTGCTCTAAAATGAAGCATTTAATCCGACTTTCTTAATTTTCAATACATAAAATTATTAAATTAAGGGATTTCATGGTATATTGAAATATTTTAAAACTTTTGCTTTTCTATTTCTATGTACTATATTAAATCGTCCACCGAATAAAGTCTGAAAGTAGCCATTCGAGATAGCCATCAGACAGATACGTATATAAATTTAAAATTAGGTATTTTATAAAAATACTGCCCGAGGAGTCTCCAATATCCTTAATGCACATAAAAAAGTAATCGAAGTTTTGTTCGGAGCAATTTTGTCTCGGTGTTTCTTGGAAAGTGATCCTTATATCACCGACATAAAGGTCTACAAGAGGTGATACGACAGGACGGTCTGTAGACGGACTTTAATGGTCTAGATTTGTCAAAGACTGCAACAATGTCGCCGTAAAAAGTTTCCTTATAAATATTAGGGCCATGACCACAGAAATAAATCAAGATAGAACGGCTAAGCGGGTGGAGTACGCGTGTTTCAAACTTGCACAAGTGGGCAAAATTCGTTGAACGTTTATTCAGTCAGCGCGCACGTCTCGACTTGATTACACCGGAGGGGTTGTGCAAAAATGCCTCATTGTGCAGTGTCTAATTGTAAAAACAGAAGTACGAAAGTAAATCGGTTAAAAGGAGGTATTTCTTTCCACGGGTAAGTTATTTGTTCTAACTAAAAGCAAAGCAAAAATTGACACGCGCGATTCCTTAGTAACGGACGCGTATGGCCGTTCTATCTTGATTTATTTCTGTGGCCATGACGCACTGGACACGAGTGATATATTTTTCCTCTTTGTACAAATATTTATTGATACAAAAATCGATTAACGAAAACGTTAAGTTAATTATCTTTGTGTAATTGAAATACAAGATATACAAGACATTTCTAAAATAGATACAAAATAGTATTTGGTCTTTCAAGTAGTAAATTAATAGACACTTAACGGTCGTGAAGGCGACAGGGGGGAAGGGGGAAGATTTAGAGGGGGGACATACAAGGGGCGTCAATAAATAATTCACCTAATTGATCTCTCCATATTGAAAACGGAGCTTTGGCTTAAAGCAGACACAAATAGATATACATTAAGACGTTTAATATTCATTCATGTTCTATTAAGAGTTACTATTGTATTATTAAGTAGATAGTCTCTATGTGGTCTCTATGTGGTCTTGACGAGGTGGGTTCGATTCCCGCCTTGGAAACATGTTATATCTATCGCAGGGAAAAGAGGATATCAGGGATTTCACGATATCCCTAGGGATATCACGAACTCCCGGTAGATGCCGAATATTCTTGTTTGTTACGTCTTCTTACTAAAATTTCACTAGACTAAATCTAGTGAAATGTCAGAAAAGCGGATACCGCCGAATAAAAATCGAGCCACTAATTTTTCTCGCTTGCTCTAGTTCCCACACGTGACACGGGCACTAGTGGGAGTGAAACAAATGCGTCGCTCGAGCTGGCGCGGCTCGTCTAGCCTGGAGACAGACAGACAAACGGAGAGACAGTTTTACCCATTGGGTACGGAACCGTAAAAACTAGGATAATCGAAGTACCTGTAGTACCTGTGCCTGCACAAGAGCCTAACCAAACTAGAGATCGACATGCCACCTTTACAAAAAATATTCAACTTGGTGGGCCGCTTCATTTGACGTCAAAAATCAAAGGTCTGAAGTATCTGATGAAAAACCTTCAGCTGGTTTCAACCGTATGATTCAGAGATATGGTGATGCCCCCTCAGATGCTATAGTCGCATAACACGTGTGATAATAATAATAATAACCCCCACTCTGGTTTTGGTGACGGTGGCCGGTTTAATTGAAACCAGGCCAGGAGTAATTTTATAGTGTCCAAGTGTGTGCGCAGTACACAAGAGCAATCTCTCTATTCCTTTACTCGCATAACCCAGTGGGACGGAAGACCGACACGACCGACGAGAGATCAGGCGCAGGACCGACTTTTTACACGCCCATCCGACGCATGGATCATCTAACATCTTACTTGTCAGATTCAGATGTTAGATGATCCTATCAAAGTACCCGTGTGTATACTAGAGCGAGCGAGAGAAATGCGTGGCTCGATTTTTATTCGGCGGTATCCGTTTTTCTGACATTTCACTAGATTTAGTTTAGTGAAATGACATATCACTAGATATTTTTAGTAAGAAGACGTAACAAACAAGAATATTCGGCATCTACCGGGAGTTCGTGATATCCCTAGGGATATCGTGAAATCCCTGATATTCTCTTTTCCCTGCGACATATCCAAATTTAGTTACAAAGCAGGCTAATAATTGATCTGACGTCTGACAAGTAAGATGTTCTAAGCGTCGGATGGGCATGTATGAAGTCGGTCCGTCCCACTGAAAGGAATAGACAGTCCTCTTGTGTACTGCTCACACATTTGGGCACTATAAAATTACTACTGCATAACTAGACTGGTTTCAATGAAACCGGCAGCCGTTACTGAAACCGACATTCGGGTATGATTAAGTAGATATTACTTATTAGTATGTTTTGATTCAATTTATTATTCTCTCCGAGTTTATGATAATATTGGAATGAAATGGTTACGATTGGTTCTACGTCTAATAAAGTAAGAGTAATTATAAATTAGGTGAGACGGTAAAATACCACTCAATTTTATACGACCTGAATAAGGCTGTCAGCGCTTCCTTTAGCATGTTATTATCAGACCGTATAATATCAATTGCTAATCAAAGCGGCTAGAATTTGAAGATTGAAGATAGCATTGGCTCAAGTTGTAAGGGTCTATACAGACGGACTGCATTTCAACTGCAATCCAACCGCAGATTGCAGTTCAAGTGCAGTTTGAATGCAGTTGACACGACTGCAATAGAACATCAAACCAAACGGGTTCACACGACTGCACGCCAACTGCATCTAACCTGCAATCCGACTGCGCGTTTGGTTTGCAGTTCTATTGCAGTCGTGTCAACTGCATTCAAACTGCACTTGAACTGCAATTTGCGGTTGGATTGCAGTCAAAATGCGGTCCGTCTGTATAGACCCTAAGAGACATTCTTGATTGAGTCTAAAAGCTTCCCTCGTCTTCGTATGACCAAAAGTTTGTCCCGATTTTAAGGTGCCGGCCTATTCATGGTCCATCCTGTTTCTGTCTATACAAATAAACATTTCTTACAACAATATTCATATTTATTTGTTTCCGTTAAGATCAAATTGGTCTGAACAGAGTATAGCGAGATAGACCTTATCATAAGTACTCTCGTACTTGCGGGTCGTAAAGCGCAGCTTAAGTGGCGCATATAGCAGAAGTGGGTCACCGTGGGCTCCCAGAGATGGGTCATCGCATCGCTATAGGTTTATGAGTGACATACTAAAACCTAAAAACATTACTTAGTCTGAAACAGTTGTCTTATATTTTTGTTGAATCTAACGCGTGCTTTATCTTGCAGTAGCGGACCAACTAGCACCAAAATCTTTATCTTGCATCGTGCTATCGAAGTTTTATAAGTGTGGCTTTATATTATATAACTATCTCGCTCGGTCGGTAGATCTTCGACATTTGAGGCCTCCACTCATATTCCTAGAAAAGTCTACGGGCAAAAATAAAAAAGGTAAAAAAACATGAAAAATTTTAAACGGGATGACTAGATATTTTTGGCTTATTTACGGCAAATTGATTAATAATTTCATAATATTTATTCCCTACTTATGACAATAGATCAAGGCTTTAATGGCTACATGTCCTAAATAAGGCAATGCTTATCGCTCTACATAAAACACAACTAATACGAACTATAACGCTTGTATATACACATTAAAATAAAATTAACGACTATCATTACAATATTACATGTGTCACAAAATATTACGGCCTATTACATGAATATAGAGATCGATATCCATAGATAATTTTATAGTTTTGGCTTACTTTGATCTAATATTATAGGTAAAGCTCAGTATGCTATAGCTGTTATGCTAAATTATGTAATAAAATGTTGCATAATAAGTAATAACACAGAATAAAGAATTACGAGGGCAGTTAAATTTGGTCGGTTTCTAATTTATTGCTTACATTTAGATTTAAATTAATTGAAACAACGCAGAAAAATGCACAGCACAGCATTTTATCTTACCAATTGTAACGGATTGCTTTAAACATTGTCAAAACATCTGAGCAGTTATACTCAAGGTACTCATAAGTATTTTACCATAAAAATACACATATAATAATGCTTGCTATTGCAAATTCACATTTATAGTATTTGATGTAAGGATTTTAATTTATTTTTCACTTGTCTATTGAACATACCGAAGAGGTTAAGATAGAAAAACAGACCACTCAACCCTTGCGACATAACTGTAAGCTCGCGCTTATAAAGCCCTACTCTCGGGTTACTCAAGAAGTCTCCATCCATCTTTTGTCTGCTTTGTCACGCGACACCGTCAGTCCTGTGCTATTTATAAAACCTCTTAGCTGGTTAGTCAACAATCTTACCTATAGGATATTGAGTAACGAAAGTCTCTTCATTACTTTCTTAGACGACTAATATAAATTATACAAAGATTATACTTAAGAATGCTGCAACCGGAGAATTAGCAGGTCAGATGTCTGTCAGTACGAATATCAACGTTAATGACATTAAAATAAGATTCATATTAGCGCGCCTTGTACAGTGGCGGTTACGACGCTCGCCGCGTTCTTGATATGACGAAAATGTATGAAAAAATTTGAGAAATTTTCTTATTTTTCTTATAACTGGAAAAGTTGTTTATTTTTATATAAAATTTTTAGCGGACTTTATAGAGGACTAAATAAGCAACAATTTTTTTGTATATTTATTTTCCTCAGTTCAGTGTATTTAGATATTAAGGTACCTAATCAGACCCCATTTTTTTTCATATTTTGCGATTATCGTGATGGTTAAAACGTATTTTATGTGATAATTTTGTATGCGGCTATAGAATTTTTATGGTATAGTCGCGGAGATGAATATATTATCTTTCATTTGAAACCAAAATATCCTCGCAGTTTGACTCCTAATTCTTTAATAGGGTACCGGAAAATCGCTGATCTAAAAAATAATGCTCAATTGGTACTACGACTATTGTAATTTAATACCTTGTTAATTATAGCAGTAGAACATAGTATGATTAAAATTTGGATTTTATGGTTGTGTGGTTTTTGAAATAAATTGTGCTTCAATTAGTGAAAAAAAAATTGCCAAAAGGGAGTTACGACTTTTTGCGCAGTCGCTGCTGTAATAGGTTTCAGACTTTTCCTTAAATACAGATTTTTTAGGATGACTAAACGAATGTTTTTGTTTTAAGCCCGAGACTAATGTCTAATGTCTCTGAAAATGGAAACATTAATCAAGAGCGCATTCGGACGAATAAATTGCTAATAGCCTGTTTTTTGTTTCATATTAATTAATTATTCCTCTTTTAAGTTTTTAAAACAAAGAAAATAGCACAATTAACATTATCCATACTAATATTACAAATTCGAAGTTGTGTCTGTTTATCTGACTGTTACCTCTTCGAGCTTAAATGGCTGACCGGATTTTAATGAAATTTAGTATGGAGCATAGATATAGATCAAGATAGATACAGCATGTGTTACATACATTGTGTATAACGCCTCCGTGGTCTAGTGGTACAGAGCGCGGCTCTTGACTCGGAGGTCGTGGGTTCGATTCCCGCGTTGGAAACATGTTATTTCCAAGTTTGGTTAGGACAATGCAGGCTGATCACCTGATTGTCTGATAAGTAAGATGATCCATGCGTCGGATGGGCATGTAAAAAGTCGGTCCTGCGCCTGATCTCTCGCCGGTCGTGTCGGTCTGCCGTCCCACTGGGTTATGAGAGTAAAGGAATAGAGAGTGCTCTTGTGTACTGCGCACACACTTGGGCACTATAAAAATACCTCTGCGTAGCTGGCCTGGTTTCAATGAAACCGGCCACCGTCACCGAAACCGGTGTGGGAGCTATTATTATTATTATACATTGTGTATATCTATCTTGAATCTTGATCTATATCTTCGCGTGCCATATCGAGTTCCCAAAGACGAGCAATGCTCGTCTTTCGAAAGTCTGTTCTTTAGTGTGCTATCAGAATCGGACGTCAATCGAAATTTTAAAAATGCCGGCGTTGCGGGCATTTTCTTGTTTACAGAGAAAATAATTGTGTATCTTTTTTATCTGTAAAATATGTAACACGCAATACAGATTTGCTCAAATCATTTCAAATCTTGGAATCGGCTACGGTTTTGAATAATTAAGTGATATAATTGTATCTGCTTAATTAAGTCGTGGGCCCCTAATGCGGGGCCTTGGCACGGTGGGGCCTCATTATACGCCCCGTAGCTACGCCCCTGACTCGTGAAAGAGCAGCGTCGTAATTAATTACTCGAGATTCCATTTCATTACCAAAGCTGTAGTTCGTTTCCGATGTATAATGGATAACGATAACTCCGTTGCACCAAAATTCATTTTTCCGTAACACCGTACATTTTGCAGGACCAAAAAGTATCCTATGCTCTTTTCCGGGACTTAAAGTACCTCCATACTAAATTTCAGCAAAATCGGTTCAACGGCTTAGGCGTGACGAGGTAACAGACAGACACACTTTCGCATTTCTGTTCGTTCAATCGACTTATCAATATTATTGATTTCTTAGAATTGATCATGTGAGCCGTGGTAGTTTAGTAATGCTTATAAAGTTCCTGAGAGTCAGCCGTTCAAAATTGGAACAGGCATCCTCGTTGACAGTCCTCAATGATTGCCCATTATGACTAGATGACGTTGGCGCACGGGAACCGTACATTTTTCCGGAATAAAAAGTATCCTATGTGCTTTCCCCAAAGTATCTCCATACCAAATTTCAGCAAAATCGGCTCAGCAGTTTGGGCGTGAAGAAATAACAGACAGACAGACTCAATTTCGCGTTAATAATATAAGTATGGAAGTATGGATGTCGACTTAAACATAGTCGACTTGAAGGATATGTGGGTGCTTTAAAAACATGAATGTCCATTACCCATCATACCAACATCAGAATTCGACAGTTCTATTGATATTTTTCGAAAATAGAACTCTATGTAGTACAATAGGTAAATAAATCAATGCACAGTATGTCACTATGCCAACAAGTCAACAACAGCCGGCGATCGATGTGCAAGTGCAAGCCACTGGGTCACGGGGTCAACGACCGAGATACGAGACTGTCGATTGTGATTCTATGAAACACACTAGTAACTAGTCGTTTTCATATTTTTAGGGTTCCGTAGCCAAAATGGCAAAAAAGGAACCCTTATAGATTCGTCATGTCTGTCTGTCTGTCTGTCTGTCCGTCCGTCCGTATGTGACAGCCACTTTTCTCCGAAACTATTAGAGCTAGATTATTGAAACTTGGCAAGTCAAGGCTTGACAATTCTGTGAACCGCATTAAGATTTTGATGCAAAAATGGAAAAATTATTAAAAATTTTAGATTATATATAGAAACTTTTTTTTTGTTTCAAAAATTTTTTCATCTAACCTATGCGTGTGGGGTATCTATGGATAGGTCTCCAAAAATCATATTGAGGTTTCTCATATAATTTTTTTTCTAACCTGAATAGTTTGCGAGAGAGACTCTTCCAAAGTGGGAAATTGTGTGTTTAATTTCTAAAGTAGGGGCATGATAATTCTAAAAAAAAAATATGATGTAGATTACTATAAAAACAACCAACGAAAATTGGTTTGAATGAGATCTAGCCAGTATTTTTTATACGTCATAAAAATGGTAAACCTTAATCAAAATTTCATTAAATCGACTGAAATAAATTTAGAGTAACGCTTAGAAATCTACTGTGCACTGTCGTAGCAAAGCGTCGAGCGTAGCAGGTGCTACGAAATTCTGAAACAGTAGAACATAATGCACTATCTAGGAAATAAGAGATAGATAGCGAACCAACGTGATTTGGGCGCTATCTTCGGGGTTAAAATGGTCACATTTAGCAATTCCTCTCAATTAATTCAGCAAATGAATTGTCAAAACTGTCAAACTGACAAAATATGTCAATACAGTACAAAAATACAGAAATGAATTGCAAGCAGAGTTGCATTTTGCGATTTTAAAAAGATGAATCATAATATGATTCATATCATGATTCCACAATGTGACCATTTTAGCCCCGCTGGTCTTGACGAATTTCAAGCCCAGAATATAGTGACCAACATTGATTTGATAGAACCCGATCAAATAACGTACAGACCCGCCATCTGTATAAGGGTCTAAACACACTAGGCCGAAGTTCCGCGCCGGGAATTTCGCATGATTACGTCAGCAATGTCAAACGTTTACAATTATGTCAAATGTTTACAAAACGCGACGGAATTTCGGCATGGTGTGTCATTGGTAATTTAAAATACATTGCAGGCGGAATCATGCGGAAATTCCGCCGCAGAACTTCGGCATAGTGTGTTTAGACACTAATAGTATAATATCCATACCAATATTATAAATTCGAAAATGTGTCTGTCTGTCTATCTGTTACCTCTTCACGCCTTAACCGCTGAACCGATTTGACTGAAATTAAGTATGGAGATATTTTGAGTCCCGGGCCCTGATCACGTTAGGGGGAGAAAAAAATTATTGATTATCATCTAAATCGATCTTTTTAAATCAACGAAGTACGCATATTATTTTGATAAAAGAATGGTAATGTAGAAAACACTTATTAATTCAAGTCTAAAAGGGATTTATGAAACATTTTCCCGCCTTAGATGAGAAGGTAAATATTATTCAACTAACTAGAGAATCGCATTAAGCCGGGATGAAACGCAAACCTTAGAGCCTGATTATGATCGTAGTTTGAGAGATTTTTAGTATTTTAATTTAAGGCCACTGCGCTACACCTTGCTTTAAATATTATGTTTTAAATTGCATATCACGTGGTCGCTTTTTAGGGTTCCGTACCCAAGGGGTAAAAACGGGACCCTATTACTAAGACTTCGTTGTCTATCCGTCTGTCCGTCTGTCCGTCTGTCTGTCTGTCTGTCTGTCTGTCTCCAGGCTGTAACTCAAGAACGGTAATAGCTAGAGATTTGATATTTTCACAGATTATGTATATCTGTTGCCGCTATAACAACAAATACTAAAAATAAAATAAAATGAATATTTAAGGGGGGGCCCCATACAACAAACGTGATTTTTTGGCCTATTTTGCTGTCTCCAGGCTGTAACTCAAGAACGGTAATAACTAATAGCTAGAGATTTGATATTTTCACAGATTATGTATATCTGTTGCCGCTATAATAACAAATACTAAAAATAAAATAAAATGAATATTTAAGGGGGGCTCCCATACAACAAACTTGATTTTTTTGGCCTTTTTTGCTCTATATCAAAAACGGCAACAAGTAAGTACTTGAATTTTTCACAAAATCCTTAGTTATATGTGTACTTTAATATTCAATAATAATATTAAAATAAAATAAAAAATAAGGGGGGCTCCCATACAAAAAATACAATTTATGGCCTAATTTTGCTCTATAATGGTACGAAACCCTTCGTGCGCGATTCCGACTCGCACTTGGCTGATTATTTAATTAATAGCGTGAACATCTCAGATTCTTAAACGTTTTGATGTTTACAGTTTTCATTACCGTAGCTGTTAAATTAAATTGATTCTATGTATTGTTGGATGTAGTACGTGAAATTCACGAAATAAACGACACTTTTAAGGTTCCAAATTTTTTGGGCAATCACAGTCACAGATTACGACTTTCGTTTGTGTGAATTTTCTAGTCTATACCAGCTCTGGATTTACGTATAGGCCGTATAGGTGTGTACTATTCCGTTTGGTTAAACGAAATAGTACACACCCGTTTCCCTTCCATAAATCCTATCCTTTAAATAGACAACGTAAATAAGTAAAAGTTGTGGAATTTTCGAGACCATTAGAATAAAGTTTCGCACACGGCGCGTCACCCGTCAGACACACACCATTAGCCGCTACTTACTCGGAAAATATCGCACAACTTCGGAAAAGGTAGACTACCTTTACTCTCGTACATACCTACCTGTCGCTAGACGGTCTATGGCTCTATGCCATGGCGCTAATTTAGTGCAAGTTTTTTGGAATAAAGCAATGGATACCTGTAAGATTTGTTTATTTTAACTTTGTTTTACATAAAAATGAAGGCTGACGAATCAATAATGAAGAAATATCACATTCGAGCTGTAGGCCGGTAATCCGTCGATTTTTTAAATTGGTGCGATATTTATCGAGGTACTCGGATTTCCTTGTCATCAATTTGCTTCATTATAGAGACTGTTGACAGTGTAAGCAAAATATTATTTTTACCGTTTTTGGATACTCAAGGGCTAGAAGGATAATTAGAATTTTCTTTAATATAATATTTTGAATATACGTAGTTTCAGTCATGTTACCTAAAAGTTGAGTTAAGTTTTATCTCACCAGACGGAGTGGCGAGCGAAAGCTTTTTGATAATTTTGTTTACTTTTGCATTCCCTTTGAAACTGGTCCTAAAACTTAACGATAACAGGACCGATTTCAGCCACATTATTGTTCCAAAAATGCATATTTACAAAGAGCTTATTATTAACAAAAGCCGCTTAAAGCCCGCATTAAAGTTTATATATCTGAAACTACCGTAGATCTGAAAGCTGTCGAAAGCTCTAACCGAACAGGGATCTTATTATCGCCCAGTAATTTGTGTTTTCATTCGCCCAGAATGCTAAAGTGAACTTCAGACTATTGTAGGGCTGTCTATTACTTATATATACCTTCATTTTGTCCTTTCAACGTCAACAATGAATGTGCCTACAAATATTAAAAAGCAATGTCTTATATCACCAACGAGATTTATTTGCCAATGTTTAAAGCGTAATTTATTTTATTGAGATCAGAAGAAAATACTTAAATCATAAGAGTGGCTAATAGAGAAATAGATGCTTCGTTTGGAACAGTATTTTAAAAGATTGAGATTATAATAAAATTTTCAAGAAGTAAATTATATTACAAGATTTATAGTAAACGACGAAAAAGCAAAGAGTCTACTTTTGGTTGCGAGAGAATGTACGGATTCTAATTCCTGTGGCATTTTATTTCGGATAAAGTATAATATCTTATTAAACTTCAATGTGGCAACCCTTGGTCGTAATCTGCGGGACAACACTGAACAGAAGAGACCATTACTATGCATCACAATATCCTAAAAATAAAACAAGTTCTCCTCAGACACAGGGTATGTCTCCAACAAATTAATTTCACTACTTTCATTTTTCTATTATGATATTCAATCTCAAATAGTTTTTTGTGTTATCTTTTTGTTTTTCACTTTTGGTGTAGATAAACATAATATGATAAATGCTCTTCATGATAATATTATATATAGTGAATAATGAAAATATGCTTATTCAAGAGTATATTATCATATCTTCGAAAGCACTTCTTAAACTCTTTGATTAACTTCACTTAGGAGCTAGATGCCACAGCTTATTCAGGAATCGAACCCCTTATTTGCTCATGATTCTTTTTTTAAATCAACGCCATCAAAGACCCTCGTCGTTCGTAGGACGTATAGACCGTCTAAAACCGTAAGGTGATGCCTCATATGCAGCAAATGAGAACCGTTTGAATGTGAAATCAGGCGCGCCGTCTGCACCCATCACGCACCCACTGGCACCCACTGGCACCCACTTGTACCCACTCAGCACCCACTCTGCACTCGATTCAGGAGCTTAGATTCAATTAATGAAGCGACAGCAAAAACATCTTGAATTTTTCGTCTTTAATCCGAATAAACCATTAAGTAATATTTTATGTGCTAAGTTTTTGATTTTTATTTCAAAAATTTAGTTTATCCATATTACCTATAAGGTCTGGCCCGGAAACTTGTAACTGTCTTTAGCTATTATAATTATTCAATAACAATTTGACATAATTATTATCTTAGGTTTGGAAAGGCAGCGCTAATAAAGTGTTGAAAATAAAATACAAGACAGTTATTAAAAGCTCGAGGATGTTTTGGGCTTTTAAAAGAGTTGTATTGGGTACCCTTTATACAACTAGTAACATTTCCCTTACTGAAGAGTGAAGTTTCAGTCTAAAGCTGGCCGTACACGAGTCCCAGTACCATCTCATCAGGGTGGCTAAGCTCTAAGCAATAAAATACGTGTAACACTAGTATCCACTAGTGTTAAAGCTATTGCATAACATTTTTTATCAATTTATGAAATTGTAACTCGCATGTCTAGTCCCACGCACACAATCACCGTGCTGAAGTCCGGCAACGCCACCGAGTGAGGTGTATTAGGTTTTTTGCGTTACGAAATTTATTGATTCGGTCGCCGCGCTCAAATCGCCGCGTGATAAAAGCTTAAAAACTGTTCAGTTCGACCGAATTTGATTAGCTTCCCGTTATATGGGCCGTAAGATACGTCGAAGACATGTAAAATATGTCTACGCATCTGTGTTTGCTGACGCTACACGATCTGAATAATTCTCTAAAAGACTAAACAAAGGTGTCTGAACTGACTGATCCGCGCTTATCAATACAATATTTGCAGGCTATTGCCTGCTAACTATTCACTTAACGGTACTTAACTATTTACAAACTGTTCAATTTTACATAATAATATTGTACAAGTTAGTAAAGCGTTAATAATATTTATTATGTTATTGTACCAAAATCAACAACAACTTTGAAATATGTTGTCAGTAACAGACAACAAATTTTAATAAGATGTGTCTACTTTTAATTGACTCTGTTATGTCTGCTACATACGCTGATGAAACTGAACAGTTCGATTACAGTAGTAGCCAATCTACGGCCCACGGTCGTCTTGCTAGTGTTCCATGTTTCTACGTCCCACGGTCGTCTTGCTAGTGTTCCATGTTTTGTAAATCCATACTAATATTATAAATGTGTGTCCATCTGTCTGTCTGTTACCTCTTTCCGCCCAAAGATACTTTGGAGTCCGAAGAAAAGACGTAGGACACTTTTTAACCCGGAAAATGTACGGTTCCTGCGCGACCAACAATTTGGGTGCAACGGAGTTGCGGGCGTCATCGAGTAGGTTAATATTCCAAGGCTGTAGTTTAAATGCCACCGTCAACATAAAATGTTATCCTTATCAGCCAACATTTATGCCGATGACTGCACGAGACGAATACACTCTTATTAATATTAAAATATTGTGACTGAACTGTACAGTTTTATCGTAATGTGTGTAGCAGGGCTAAGTCTGTACCCGCAGTAATTTGAAACGTGCCAGCCTCTTGTTTACCGTCTGAAGAAAAATGCAAATATCTAAAACAAATATGGCTGCGAACAGCGACGCTGAAACAACTCAGGACTCAATCACTCATCATCATCATCACCCTTACATAACATATTGTTTTAAATCCAGTTACAAAAATACTAAAGAGGAACGCTGATATAGCGGAATGCAGTACAGCTTCTCTCGCATAATATACGTAAATCACTACATAATATAATATTATTATAAAACAAATTCGCTTTTTTCCCTCATGTCCCTTTGTTCCCTTTAATCTTTAAAACTACGCAACGAATTTTGATGCGGTTCTTTAATAGATAGAGTGATTCAAGAGGTAGGTTTATAAGTATAATAACATTCTTCAAATAGTGGAGAAATATTGTTATTGTAATTGGGGTTTCTAATGTGATGTCGTAAATAATTACATTTTTCCGCATAAGTTGCAAAGGCAGGCTGAAATTTTTTCAGTGGCTATATATTTTATACCCATGCGAAGCCGGGGCGGGTCGCTAGTAACGTTTAAAATACAGTTTGGTTTTTTAAAGAAATATCATCTAATATCAAATGTTAAGGTTTTCTTGACATGTACTAATAACCTAAATAAACGCATATTATAACCTTAAATACGCAACTCTTTAGCAAAGCTTAAGCCGGCCGCACATTGTACGAATTCTGATCAGAAACAGTTGAACGTCCGCGCTGTCTCTTACATTTTGTACTGAGGCGAGTGAGCTAGAACTCGCCGGAAGGATATTTCGGATAATGTGCGGGGTGGCGGTCTGGCGGAATTCAACTGTTTCTGATCAGAATTCGTACAATGTGCGGCCGGGCTAAAAGCTCTGTCAACTTAAGTGACATACATAACATAACATAATGAATCATCACAAATATTATGCGTACAAAATATGGTAGCTTTAGGGCGTCCTCGTTTGGGTACACGCAGGCCGCAGGTGTATCTGGGTTGAGCATGACGGCCGGTCGGTGCGGGTGTCGGCGGATTCCGGCAAAAGGTTTCCCGGTCACCCACTTACCTGCCGACTCAGCATTTCTTACGCGGTTCGATTATACCTACCTAATAGCCTTCAGAATATTATTCGAATAAACGTTTGATTTCGGAATTTTCGATTTGTATTATTTTTGCAGTGCGTAAAACTAAGCCTCTGAGTTCTAAGAGCGATTTATTTGCTATTGATCGCTCAAATTTCGATCTACAGTAAATTGGTTGTGGAGTTTTCTCGGGCTTTAGTAGAAAGATCCATTTGTGGTCGTCCTATATTAGCATTAATTACGTTACAAGTTAAAACAGTAACAATAACTACCCCGTTCCTTTATTAGAATAGGAAAAGTTCATTCCCCAGAGTAAAACTGGTGGTTTATAGCGGCAATTGCCCAGCAGGACATCAAAAGTATCCCAAGTCAGGCGTCATCTAAATTGAAACAATAAATTCGAGTAACAATTTATTTGAAAAGCTAGTTAAATCTCATCAAACCTCTTTCGATGTCGTCGACCAACGCCTCGTTAAAAACAATCTGAATTTGCGTAGCCGGGAATTATTGCAACGGAGAGCGGGCGCAAATGAAATTACGGAGAGTGCGCCATTACCGCGGGTCAACGACCGCGGATCCCGGGATTTACGGGACTGCATCCCGAAAGTGAAAGAAGCGGGAAAATATCGAGAGAAGTAACTGCGTACTGCGTTCAGGGGATTAATTATTGAACTACGGCCTACGGATGATCAGTGGGGTGGTATTTTATACGTTTATATTAAATAAATAAAACCGTGATCAAATCTAGTAGGAATCTAGAGATATAGAGATAGCCCCGGAAAACACTAATTATTCTGTTGTTCTTTCAATAGTTTATATCCCGGTGAAATGTTGATTGTAAAATGAAAGGGCAAAAGTTTATTTACTTAAAAACGTGGGTAATACATATTATTATATCATTATTTTTGGAAAAGATGTTAATAGTTAATAGAATTAGGAACACCTGATTCTGATGATATTATAACAGTAAAGTAACAACTTTGCAGTAATCCATAGCTTAAAATTTAGTGCATTATTATTTTAAAATATTTAGGGCCTGTTTCACCACTTCGTGATAAAGTGCCGGATAGGCTATCCAAAATTTTTTTTACAGATTCTCCATACTCTATCTGTCAAGTTAAGTAGTGGATAGCCTATCCTGCACTTACAATAAGTGGTGAAACAGGCCCTTAGTGTATTATTATTTAATTAGAATAGGTAAATGATAAAAATTACAAGAGACAAATCTAGAAACTAGAGAAGTTTTTTAAAAATAAGGTAACAAGGATTACAAACCACACAATATGCAAACAGCACGAGTCGAGATGTATTTCAGTCCACAAGAACGAAAATAAAACTAACAGTAGTCGCTGGATTACTCCAAGACAAATGAGATATATCCTCTAGAAGTTATTCACAATTTAATCCCGCCGTCATTCTGTTACATCGCGCTGTTGGAGTCTAATTCTAATCTTATTTGTTACAGTAAATTATTAGAAAAATAGTTCGGTTGTTACATTTAGGAGACTTACATACGGAGCAATTTTTTTCTTGTCTACATAAGTTATCTGAAGTTTTAAAATGTATCGTATTTAATTCAAAAAGTTTATTTATAAAAGTACCGCGTGTAGCTAGAAAAGCTATTTTTTGAAAACAAACTCGTTAATAACACTTCATTACTACCCTCTGTCGCAGTATATTCAAATTGAGTATATTATTATATCACACTTTCATGATGTAATTTAGCTCTACATCTTCAAGCAAAAATCTTTTACTGACTCAATTAGGTATTATTTTTCTCTATTCCTCCAATTTGTCTAGGAAATTCGCTAGTAATATCGCAGTTTTGGGTCAGGGCGGACGAAGTTAGTGAGTATAACGGGATTTCCCGCAAGTGTGCCCTAAATATCGTCCCAATTGGACACTGTGACATACTTTCGGTGTATTAGCTAACGTGCCTGTAGGTAATACCGAGACTTATATGAAGCGCTGGGAACGAATACTATATTTTGTATTAACTTTATCTTGAGTGAGTTAGGCCTCCTGGGAAGCAAACGTTGATTACCTATTTTATATCTAGGGTCAAATCAGACCGCAACGCGACGCGCAGATGTATTTCTGGCTCTTACTGGCTCTAACCAGTCCAGTAGGAGGGGGTGTTGACGTTAAGACTGCTTCGTAATAACGCTGCGATGGCGAACGCCCGTGTGGCCGGCTATACGTCAAAATATTTTGTGTTTCTATGACGCAACGCAAATTTTCACGTTGCGTCGTCGCAAACACACTTTCGCATTTATAATATTATTATGGATGACTCCAAAAATATCTTAGTAGTAGAAAATATATTATATTTTCCTTTTACATTTAACGATCTGTATCGTATTATGTAAAATCGAAGAAATTGTTTCACAGGCAGATGACAGATCTAAGTCATTTATGGTCAATCCAATAATATAAGTCGTGGTGGTCTGTCGACTGGGTTTGATATAACGCGACCAAATTACGTAGGTCCGTCATCTTTCTATGAATCAATTTCCTCGATAGTAACATGAAGGAATAAAAATCGAACCTTATTATTATTATTATTTTTAAAATGTTGGTTTATATTATATTATCAGTTTTAATAATATTTAAAAAAGGAATTGAATAGTAATGTAGCAAGGATGAAGACTACTCTCCGGGCTTGTGAGTGGAATGTTGATCCCGGGGAATCCCGCGCGCGGCCACTCCGAATAAATCCCGTCTTACCAACGATAAGAATATTAAATCGACGAATAATATTCTGTGTACGTTATGATTCGATTATCATAAAACATGACGTGTTTCCGTGTGCTTTTATAGGAGCGATATTCCTTAAGGTCTTTATTGTTTCTTTATCACAAAAAGCGGCCAAGTGCGAGTTGGACTCGCCCATGGAGGGTTCCGCAGCAGCAATAAGGTTTATTTTTATGAAAGTAAAATATTTTTGATTTATTTTTATATTTCAGTCGATTTAATGAAATTTAGATTAAGGTTTACTATTTATGACGTATAAAAAAAACTACTGGCTAGATCTCGTTCAAACCAATTTTCGTTGGTAGTTTTTATAGTAATCTACATCATATATTTTTTTTTAGAATTATCATGCCTCTACTTTAGAAATTAGAGGGGGGGGACACACATTTTTCCACTTTGGAAGAGTCTCTCTCGCAAATTATTCAGGTTAGAAAAAAATGATATGAGAAACCTTAATATGATTTTTGGAGACCTATCCATAGATACCCCACACGCATAGGTTAGATGAAAAAAAAAATTTTTTGTTTCAGTTGTACTTTACTATTTATGACGTATAAAAAAACTACTGGCTAGATCTCGTTCAAACCAATTTTCGTTGGTAGTTTTTATAGTAATCTACATCATATATTTTTTTTTAGAATTATCATGCCTCTACTTTAGAAATTAGAGGGGGGGGACACACATTTTTCCACTTTGGAAGAGTCTCTCTCGCAAACTATTCAGGTTAGAAAAAAATGATATGAGAAACCTCAATATGATTTTTGGAGACCTATCCATAGATACCCCACACGCATAGGTTAGATGAAAAAAAAAATTTTTGTTTCAGTTGTACCTATGGGGACCCCTAACATTTTTAATATTTTTCCATTTTTCCATCAAAATCTTAATGCGGTTTACAGACTACATCTGCTTACCAAGTTTCAATAGTATAGCTCTAATAGTTTCGGAGAAAAGTGGCTGTGACATACGGACGGACGGACAGACAGACAGACAGATAGACAGACAGACAGACAGACATGACGAATCTATAAGGGTTCCTTTTTTGCCAATTTGGCTACGGAACCCTAAAAACTACATAAAAATACTATTCATTCTGATTTGATATTATATGAGTACTTGACGCCCGTAACTCTATTATGCGTTTATCGCGCGGGAACCGTACATTTTGCATTAAAAGTGCCCTGTGTATTCGGTTGGGCGTGAAGAATGTGTGTCAGTCTGTTTGTATAATATTATATTAAGTATGGATATAAAGTATTCACCATCTTTAAAATTAGAGTAGCTCCGATGCTACAGCTTAATACGCATAAGTAGACTCTCAAATCGTCACCTTCCTTATATTAACTTTGCCCCTTTTTGAACTTAAAACGCTTTCATAGTAATAATAATTCAGGACAGGGCAGTTTCGTAGTCACTTACAAAACTTCAGGAAATATTACAAAGGCAGATAAGAGACTTAATTGTAATCTCCTTTTCCTGTTTACGAAAGTCCCTATTTGTATTTTGAAGACCAAAGTTCGTTGAACTTCGCACTATTTCCGTCGAAACTTTCATCTTGACAATTTTATTTTTCTCGTCACCATAAAGGTGAATGTACAATGTCAATCACATATACATTGTTTTAACATATTGTGGACTATTTGATACTTCTGTGACATACAAAAAAATCAAATAAATATAATAACAGCTTGAACCGACTAGGCTCATTTTGGCCTTTAAAATATAATCCTATGAGTTAGTTCTAAGAACGTGTAAGTAAATCGCAAGAAAAATATTAACATTACATTTTAACTTTTGACCGACCTCAAGAAATATTTCAAATAATAGAAACAGAAATAACGCAATACCTTGTCAATATTTTCTTGAGACGACTTACACGCGTAGTATTGATCTTTACTAACAAGTCTTTGATAATCAATCAATAGACAAAATTACAAAGTAGAATGTATGTCCGTCTGTATATTAAAGATACGGGCAACAAAACTATAATACCTACACCGAATTTAAACCAAGCATGACCGCGTGTAATACGCTAGTATTACAACTCTTCAAGGGTTTCAGACGTTATTTATTATTGGGCTATTTATTGTTTCACAAAGTTACAATCTTTGTGCGATAAAAAGTAAAGTAAAAAGTTCGCTCGTAACTCACGGGGAGCTCTTCGGGGGCGTAACATTATTTACCACAGTTTAATTATACCGAGTGCTCCTTAGCTTACAAATTATCTTAATAAAGCTGTATTAATATAAATATGAAATTAACATAATTATTACCACAGTTATAATGATATCTTTTTATGCTCGATACTTTAGAAGAGCAATGATTTCATCTACTGATTCCTAGTAATAAAACAGAGCCACTTTTCTATCAACTAGCTTTCGACATTATGCAAGATCTGAATGAATGAATGATTGAATGAATGAATGATTTAATCTTTCGTGAAAGAAACCGTACATAATAGTAGTTATCGAAGCGGTTTCTAAGACAGCGTCATTAGTCCCTTGGGCTCTCTAAAATTATACAAAAGGATTTTTATGATTGGATACAGTTACAATTCTGGCCTACAAGTGTTGAAGTCGCGGGATAATGCTTATTAAAAAAAGCCGACGTTGATCATAATATTCATGTACGTTTCTTTTTTTTTTTATGTGTTGATTATAAGCCGCCTAAGGGCCGGGACACAAACACAATACTACGTCGTGTCGTATCACGATGCGGCGTCGTTTCACGATGCGACGTCGCGTCGTGAAAATCTACGACAAGCTCGTAAAAAACTACGTCACGACATCGTAACGTGCCATGATACGGCACGACGTCGCATCGTAGAAACTCACGATGCGTAATCTTTGAATTTTGAATAACTGTAGCACTGACACAGGAACGCATCGTGAATTTCTGCGACGCGACGTCGGGCCGTGTTTATGAGTCCTGGCCGTTAGTCATGAAGTCCGCTCCATCAAAGTCAGTCAATACTTCGCGCGTGAAACTATAATTGATTCCATTATCAAGTTTTCGGCTAATGAATAACCCGCGCGGCCAACAACCTGATACACTGCTGCGGCAAAACCACCTCTATTGCTATCTAATTAGAGCAGACAGTCCCCTGGCCGAGTTAGCCGGAGTTAACTTATTAAAGGAGTTTATTGGCAAGTTATTGTGTTGTATTGTTCCAGACGAAATCTCAGATATTTAACGACCTCGCACCTGCATTCTGTACGGAGCAAAACCTCAAACTGTATTTAACATCTTACAGTCAACTTTACAACTTCATGGGTATTATTAGCTGACCCGACAAAAATTGTTTTAAATGCTATATGTTACTTTGAATATGAAGAATATATTTTAGCCCAGACCTACACGACAAGCACGCAACATTTTAACTTAAGCATAATTTTTTTTTCTCGTACAGAAAAAACTTAAAATCTACCACAGGCTTAAATATCAAGTCTAGAAACTCGAGACTAAACAAATAGTCTGAATAGAGAGCACTGCTCCATAATACGTATTGGAAGCTACTCTTTACTCCTTAACTGTAGTGTAGATGATTGCCAAAATAAAACTTGTCTAATTTTTATCTGCGGTCATTTTGGCAAGTTCGGAGATGCACGGCGGCCATTTATTTAATACCAGAGATTTAAAAACAACAGTTAACCGAACTTCCGACGCTCGAGAGGAATTTATTGGTCAACAAAATTTATGAGAACCATCGAAAGCGACACTGCAGTTGAGGGTCAACGACCGCGGGAGTAGCACTGGTATGTGACAACTGAAATTTAATGAAAGATACCTGGAAATATTTATCTAATGCCATAAGTGTGTCTGTCTGTCTGTGTTACCTATTTATGCTTAAACCGTTGCAAATTATTGTTTTTAATAAAAGATACGGAATACTTTATGGCTAGTTAGGATTCCGCTATAGGGTTCTGTAGTCAACAAAACTTGGTTGACTACAAAACCCTAAAACGGAACCCTAACCAGCAGATTTTTTGTACATTGGTAGGTAAACAGTTATATAATTTAAGAGTAATATTGTCCTACAAATAGAACAATTTATATTTTAAGACCATCAAATCAAAATATTAAATCCTTTCTATCTCTGTTAAATACCGGTTTCAAGATTTTTCGCAAATAAAATTGTTGTTTGTCTCAACAAAATGAAGCTAATCACAAAAAATTAGCTTGACAGTTATGATCAAAAAAAAATTCTACGGAACCCGGACTTTTTTGAAATAGCGGTAAAATAATTCACATTTCGTATTCAAGTAATCAAACGAACTAATTAAGTGAATGGGAACTACACTACGTAGTACAGTATTGCTACTGTAGCAATTAGCATCAATTCTTATTATATTAATTATCTTTGCATAGTATTTTAAAATCACGCATTCCTTTATCACTCAGGTCTTCTGGAAGACATTCCATCTTGGAATAAGATGTACCTCTGTACAAAACACATTTTTAGTTTTAAGCTATTTTCTTAACATCTTTCTGTGTACATAAATTGTAAAATAAAATAAAAAATAAAAAATCAAGTGCTACGCCGTAGTACTTAATGCTACGGCGTAGCAATTGATACTACGTAGTTCGTAGACGTCTGCTACGAAGCTACGATTTCTTAAAAGTGTCCGGCGCGTCGTCGTAGAGTTCAAATGGATGGAATTCTATGAAGTTTTTTTAATAAAAATAACATCTTATTCCATATCTCAAATTATTTTTAATGAAGTTTTTATTGTTCAACAGTGCCATGCATCTTTTGACTTACGGTTTATCACACGTAAACAACTAAAAATACAAAAAAACTAAGTAATTTTACAACATAATTTAAGGAAAATGAACGTAGAATAGAAAATAGTCAAACGGAAGGTGATAATGTTCACCTGAGGACTGAGAGCAGTGACTCCCGCGCGCGCTCTGAATACTAATGTCCGATATACCCGGTAGTTCCACAATTACACTGTGTCAACATCGTTACCGTTATTTATTTTAGCTTTTTAGCCGACTATCGAACAGAGGATATTGTATTTTGGTACAATATTATGTTTTTCAAAAAATGGCTTATTAAAGGTGGTAATTATTTGATTTTGAAAAGTTTATATTTTCTTGCTTATTGATATTGCTTGCTTATATAAGTAATATTATATTAAGCTTGTTTTAGAGTGAATTTTTTAGAGTCCAAATAATACTGAATATTACTAGTTTCGATAAAAGGATTTGTTTAATTACCAGACGTAGGCTACGCCGTAGCACGTTGCTACAGTGTTCGTAGACATCTGCTACGAAGCTACGATTTCCGCGGAATCTATCTTGCAATGTTTTTACAGCTGTTAAAAGCTAATCAAAACTATTTCATATTAATGTTTCATTGTTTATTATCATACGAAATATTTGTATACATGGGAGGCTCTGAAAATAAGGGTCTTCTTTTGATAGAATTTTGTAGTAAACAAAATCGAGCTACATGCTGAATACATACTTTAGTTAGAGAAAGAATATGCAGTTTATCGGTTAAAACTGTAGATTATTTTATACAAAATCTTCTATGCACAAAATACCTACAAAATTATAATATAAAAGCATTGCTTCACATAAAATTGAGCTATTTAAATACCATATTGCACTCGTAGTATTATGAATAAGACAGTAAATTTGAAAGTGGTAAAATTTTACTGCCCCGAGACATTGATTTGTCCCGAGATTAGTGTTCGTTGGTATTCAGAGCGGTCATCATTTCGCTCGTAAATTTTTCTATGGACTGTCTCCGTTGTCTTGGAGGTGAATATAAAGGTACAAGTTGGAAGCCGGCTACATGAAGTTGCAGCAGATGACGTGTCGTCGCGACACTACCGGTTTCTATGTATTTCAATGAATAAGTGTCGCTAGCTGCGGAGAGTATTTCATTGACATACATACAAACCAGTAGTGTCGCTGCGACACGTCGTCTGCGGTTGACACATGTCGTCTGCTGCCAACAGGCACCTCAACTTGTGTACTCGCCAAGTAAGAGAGGAAGATAGTAAAAAGATTGAATGTGTTTATACTGTTGTTATCATCTAAGAAACTCATCTTACACCATCTTATAAGTTACGAGCTTTTGCCCGCGGCTTTGCTCGCGTTAAGAAGTATATACAAACTTTCATCCCCTATTTGAACCCCTTGGAGTGAGAATTTATCAAAATCCTTTCTTAGCGGATGCCTACGTCCTAACATCTACCTGCAATCTGCATGCCAAATTTCAGCCCGATCCGTCCAGTGGTTTGGGCTGTGCGTTGATAGATCACCATGTCAGTCAGTCACCTTTGAGTTTTATTTATATTATAGATATAGACTAGTTTACACTGAAAAGAAATGAATTTTAATAGTACATAACAACAATGCAAAACTGATGTATATGTCAATTAATAGCAACATAACGCCGTTTGAGGCAAATTGCATTGCGAGGCATTGCATATTTGCGACATAAAATTTATATATTTAGAGAGTGTTATGTAGAAAACATTATTTCTTATTACATTTCTAACATCTGTTTCATATTTTTGATAATATTAATGTATTTTAACGTACACAAAAGCTTTGCTAAATGCTCTTTTAATTATGTTTAATTGTATCTATATATGACTATCATATATAGATACAATTAAACATAATTAACATTAATATGACTATCATCAATCTTCGACGCATTAACAAATTAATAATTTATCGATACAGTAAATGAGTTGTTGAGTTGTGAACACTGGGCGGGCGGCGGAGACTGTCTAACTCAATAATGAGGCAACTGCCGCAAACTACTTACCGCCAGTTAATTGAATGTCTGAAACTTTGTCCGACGACAACCGGCCATTCGTCGTGGGACTCACCTACACAGTGTGCTGTAATAACTAATGAGTAATGACACAGTTGCAACTTCTAGTTTTATTTAGAAGTCAAATATTTTTAGGAGTATTTTATTGTGTGGTTTAAAATTGTAATTAAGATGCAATTAAGTACTTACTGCTCCTCATTTTCTAATGTACGACAGCATAATAAAATGTAAATTAGACTTTAAGCTTCAGCCAAACCTACGCGATGAAAGCGACTGCAAAGCGGGAGCGACGCATGACGTTCGTGTCGGCAGAGCGGGAATAATCTACGGTTTCACACCATAGTCGCACAGGTGGGCACAGTTTCTCGTTGCAGACGCTCCCGTCCCGTGTTCAGCGTTACTGACACGTAGGTTTGGCCGAAGCCTAAGGTAGATAGTTGCGTGAAAATAAAGATTTTGTCTGGTACAGACCTGAGCCTCGATTCTCGTATTTAAGTTAGCTTTCAAATTACCATCATAATAAAAGAATTGTTATTAAATTTTCTTAAACTAGTATTAATATCTTTTTTGTTTTCTAGAGTTTTAACCTATGAAGACCCGTTTATATTTCAGCGTCAAAACCGCATCGAAGCACTTAATTATGGCAAGTAAAGAGAGTTTATCAGAATTAATGTGCCGACTGCCGTGCGCATTTCTTAAACCACAACATTTAAGAGACAGAAATCAAACTTTAAACAACACAATTTTAGGACATCAAAAATACCCGTTATAAACGTAACAACTTCTGATACATGTTTTAATAACGAAGTGGCTCAACAGACGTTCCGTTTTGGGGTATAATTATTAGTACCACGTCAAAAATCCAGGTCAAGCGACTTAGGGTTAAACAAATCGGCCCTGATCGCGAACCTTTTAGTGAAACAAAACGGCCTGATGACGCCATCCATCAACCGTTATTTATTTGAATCCTTAAAAGCCTAGAAAAGGTCTGGCGTTAGTGGAATCGTATTGAAAACATCTAAAATGGGTCAAGTGTAAGAGTTATCGGCGTAATAAGGACAACATTTGTTAAGGTAGCTTAATTCATCAAGCCCCAAGCGGTCGCAGGCGACCGCGACAACAGTAGATAAGTTGTTTTTCTCACAATCGACGGGATTATTAGTATCGAGTATTTTTTTATGTTAATCATTTGAAACAAATAATTATAATAAGCAAAGCACAGCTTAGTTATCAAGGATTTTAAAGCTATTTGAAATGCATTATATATTTTACTAGCTGTCCCGGTGAACTTCGTGTCACTTTAAAACTTTCCCTGGACTTCTACGAATATTTTAAGACTAAAATCAGCCCAATCCGTTTAGCCGTTTTCGAGTTTTAGCGCGACTAACACATTTGAAAAAAATTGTTTTTTTGGCAAAATCGTTCCAGTACTAATAATTTGCTACTTGTAATTACGAAATGTCTTAGTGGAAGAGATTTGAAAATAAATTGCGATTTGCTAAGACACAATAGTTTCCTGTTTATAAAGTTTACATATTTTATTAAACGTAATACTGATCGATTAATAAGTTTAAACGTACCAAATGCCTATATTATAATATACTACCGACAGGTAAAACAGACAATGAATAAAATATTATTAAAAAAATTCCATTTTTGCTACTCTACATACATTCGACGCCAAATATAAACTACTATATATTATCTTAATATGGTTTGACCAGTTTTAGCGCGAACCTCGTAGCCTAGTAAAAGTATGCTATGGGTCGCGGTTAAACTGGTCAGTCTATAAACAGTGAAAAAATGCACGAGTCATATTAATAATGATCATCATACTCATTGATACTCGTTACTCCGCTGCGCAGATATTTATTTTACGGGAACCTTACCTACAACTTTCCGGGATAAAAAGTATCCTATGTACTTTCTCGGGACTCAAAGCATCTCTGTACCAAATTTCATTAAAACAGTATACAGGTTTAGCGGGAAGAGTTAAGTTTTACCAAATTCCGAGTCAGTGACTTTAATAGTCGACTGTACCTACTATAGGTATAATAAGTTAGTGTGCATGGTGAACCGCATCAAAACAACAAAAAAGCAATAACTTTGTTGTGCGTTTTATTTCACGTACAATAACTGTGAAAGAGTCAATATAACAACACAAACTACGTACGGGAACGCTGTAAATAACACATAAAAACTTTCCGTAGATATGTGATTTAAAACTCTTTGCTACGAGTCTATCACTGCATTTCTTTGAACACGCTTATTGTTTACTTTGTAACTTACTTTTGTAGCTTAGTATTTACTAGTTAGATCACAGGACATAAAGTTTATTTTGATACTACTGAAATCACTTGAAAAAGCCCTGCTCATAAACAAACTCATATTTCCAAGTTAGTGCACATGGGATGCGCATACGCATGCATGGGCTTTGGCTATAAGTTACAGCTTGAAAGAGGTCCTAACTAGGTAGATAGGTGGTACTCACGGACATAGATGTTGCTCATGAGCGTGGCGGGCAGACAGAACACTACCACCAGGATGTCGGCGATGGCGAGGTTGACGATGAAGTAGTTGGTGACGGTGCGCATGCGCGGCGCGCGCAGCACCACTGCCACCACGGAGCAGTTGCCCAGCAGCCCCACCGCGAACACCAGCAGGTAGGCGGCGCAGTACACCGCCGTCATCGCGCCCCCGTGCCGGTATAGCGCGCCCGTGCCGTTCAGCGCCGCCAGGGGCTCGAGGTCCCCCAGCACCGCGTCCCCGCGCAGCTCGCCCATGTTAGCTCATCGCGGAAACTTCACGCCAAGTTGCGAGTTACCCGAGTCGGGGCGGGTGTCCGTGTGCCGCGGCGGTCGGGCGCTGTCTGAGCGGAGCGCTCGCGTGCATGTGGGGGGCGGCCGCCCTCGCCGCCCTCGCCGGGGCGCACGCTCCACGGGCGGAAGGTCGCGCGAACGCATCCGCGGAAGGTCAACATTTCATGCTCTTTGAGTACGACCACAGTCGGACGTATTTCCGTGCTCTTATGCCTTAATGAATTTTGTTTAATTATTTTTCTTTTTGTAAAATTTAAATCCAGATTTTTAAACTCAATTTTAATAGCATGGGGACATGTTAAGATTTCATTCTATCCAGGTATTTTCTATTCCCAATATTTACGATTGTTTCGTCAACTTCAACATGTTTTCAACTCCAACCAACAAGTAGGAAGCTACATTAACCCTAGAACCGTACCCTGGGGTACAAATGAAAAAAAAAACTAAAATTTTGTTATAATTTTTAGGGTTCCGTAGCCAAAATGGCAAAAAACGGAACCCTTGTAGATTCGTCATGTCTGTCTGTCTGTCTGTCTGTCTGTCTGTCTGTCCGTCCGTCCGTCCGTATGTCACAGCCACTTTTCTCCGAAACTATTCGAGCTATACTATTGAAACTTGGTGAGTAGATGTAGTCTGTGAACCGCATTAAGATTTTGGTACAAAAATGGAAAAATTATTAAAAATTTTAGGTGGTAAGTTTGAACTGGGAAGATTTACGTGTCTGCTCGGAAAAAAATTCTTTACAAAAAGTAGTGATATCCCACCAAAAACATAAATGTTAAAAAGGAGAGCCAAGTTCAATACAAACATTATGCTTGTCTATGGACTTCGCCGTAAAAAGAATGGAGATCTAAATGTGTGCCAAGTTCTATGGAAAAATTAAATATGTATTTATAGGAAATAAATAACATTATGAACAAACAATAAAGTACATCTTTGCTTTATTGAATATCTATAACAATTGCTGTTATTTAAATAATGTGAGATCTTAAAGTAGATTAGATTTGACTTGGCCAGTTTTCATTACATCAGTCATTTCATAAAGTTATTGAACATTAATTTAATTCTGATAAAAACTGGCCAAGTCAAATCTAATCTACTTTAAGATCTTACATTATTTAAATAACAGCAATTGTTATAGATATTCAATAAAGCAAAGAAATGTACTTTATTGTTTGTTCATAATGTTATTTGGTTCCTATAAATACATATTTACATTTTCCATAGAACTTGGCACTCATTTAGATCTCCATTCTTTTTACGGCGAAGTCCATAGACAAGAATAATGTTTGTATGGAACTTGGCTCTCCTTTTTAACATTTATGTTTTTGGTGGGATAACAATTTCCTTTACCGGCAGACGCAGCGGCGCGGCGGCTCGCAACGTGACTGACATACTGACACAATATCACATACAACAACTACATTAATTAGTTTCGTAACGCCATACTAAATGAGAAGCGTTATGAGTTATGAACTTATGAGTATGACTTACGACATGTTATGATATTACAGAGGCGTTTCACTGAAGCGAGATTTATAATGTAAAAAACTTCAATTCTACATAAGAATAGTCTTATGTAAAATTTTATAATGGAACTGAAATTTAAAATGAGCAGCCTAATAGTAAGCGATAGTTGCCAACCATGAAGATTGGATACTCGTTTTTTTTATAAAAAAAATTTGGGGGCACACGAGCAAACTGATTACCTGATGGAAAGCAACTACCATCGCGATTGCGAATGGGCGATTGTGTTACAACACAAAGGAGCAATTGTAGTGCAGTAAATCACTGTTTTTTTCTGATCTTTAATTTTTTATGGTTCTTGAAAGAGAAACAACCAAAAGGTTATTTTTGCTTTTATTCTTTAAGGCCGTGGTATTGCGATTCAGTCGAGACTCGAGACTCGAAACTATTTCTATTTTTCCATAGCACCGAAAATACTGATTTCATATTTGATGACTTTGACGAGTCAGTTACTTGATATAGATTCGTAAAAATCAGCAAGATAATTGAAATATTTTATGCTTCAAACATATATTTAAACTGTGTAAAATTTATAGGTCTATCAGAATCTGATAGCAAAAAGTGAGAAAGTCATTGAGAGTCGAAACGAACTTGTGTCTAAAATAGAGAATTCATTAGAGAAAGTCTCTGAATGGGGTAGACGTAACTTAGTCCAATTTAACCCCGCCAAGACACAAGTCTGCGCGTTCACTATAGTTACTTTATTTACTTACTTTATTAGTTACATAGTATACATATTACAACACTTTAACCCTAAAATAGTACAAGGTTACTAAACCAAATATAGTTTTTGATTTACGATAGCTCAACAGATGCCCCTAAATACGCTCAAAGATAGTTTAATATAGAAGCAATAACGGGGAGGCCACAGATCAATGTGAAAGTTAATATATTTACCGGGAGGCCGGCATATTAGGGTCACAGGGCCACGCGGCCCCGAGCAAGTGGCCCTGGCTCCTGCCCCTGGTGCCCAAAACGAGGCCTCTGTCGCCTAATGAGCAGCTGATACAGGATTACCGCAGGACATCGTTTGTCATTGGTGTTCAATGATGTAACGTTGGATTAACAATGTTCGTCCTATGTAGAGTCAGAAGGACGAAAATGTAGGAGTTGAATAAAGAATTTGTTCGAACTAAATGTGATTTATAGTGTACATGACATTAAGACTTTTTTTCATTTTAGTGTATATTTTAATTGTACTTATTTTAAGATAACTGTTGTTTTAATAAACAAAAAATAACTTAATATTTATATTAAGTGAATTTTATATTTTTAAATAATAATTATTATTAGGTACATACGTTTTATAAGCTTCAATAATAATAATTCTGAATTGTTAAATTTTATTTCCTAGATTTAAGCGAACATCAGGGTTTTTCATAGTGGTTTCCATAATGTTACCCTAGCATGGAAAATGAATACAATAAGTCGTTTAGCAATATATCTTCAAACTTTAGGAAACACTAAGCTACACCATGTTGTTTATACGATTAGAACATTTCGTTCCCGCAAAATTTTGAGGCTAAAGGTTAATTAATAATTATGTTTGTTTTTTATCACATTATGAAATCAATCAGGATCTAATAATAAAATGGAATTAGTGTACAATTAAGGCTCTCTCCATGCGAACCCCGTTAATGTAAACGTCGTCGGATTACGAAGCGCAGATCAAAGGGCTAATAACAGGTTATGGGCCCACATGCGAGTTCTTCAACCTTCCAATTAAAAGTAATTAAACGATCTTTGTCGGGATCCGGCACGTTCACTCGCATAAACAGCCCCTTAAATTGAAGTCATGTTTACTAAAGAGTTCATGGTGTGACAGTTCAAGTGCTTTGGACGCACTTGTACGCATTTGGAGACAATGACACGCAAGGTGGAGGAACGCTGCAGTGCCCATATACTAGTATAATATAAATATAAATAGTAAATTTTAGAGGGGTCACTCACTATACTAAAAATTTATTGGCAAAAATTTACTTATATTATTACTTGGCAACATTTTGAGATTTTTCAATTTGACCTTAGATTTTGGGGGGGGTCATGTCCCCTGTGACCCCCCCTCTTCGGACCGCGCCTGGCGACACGTCGCGGCTAAATATTCTTCACATAAAATTGTATAAGCCAAATCACACTACGGAACACTTCATGCCAGTACAACAAAGTGTCGCTTAGCACCGGTGCAGTATAGTTAAACCTAGTGCGCTTCACTCTCTAATTTAGGGTTTACTCTATTAAGTCCAGTTAAATGTAATATAGTGCAATTAAGTGACATTTAAATTAAATTATATTGTGTTCTATTTTTGTTTTTAACCCCCAAGTCTCGACTGAGACGAAGGGATGTGAATGACTTCTATGTAAATAACTTTTACGTGTTTTGTAATTCTGTCTATCTGTGATTTCGTAGTTCCCGAAAGATCAATTTTTTTTTCTAATTTTTTGTTGGAAGCCGACGTAATTGTGAAAATTTGCAAGCAGATAATGTGTTACCTTTAGGAATTATCTAAGAGTGTTAGCTAATTCCTAAAGGTAACACATTATCAGCTTGTAATTTTTGAAGGATATCTTGACAATAAACGAAGAATAAGACAGGACCTAGTCTAGATACTCTCTTCGCCTTATACATTAGACTTGGAGAAGGCTTTTCACAGACAAAAGAACTTAACCAATAGAATATTTAATTTTGTTGCATTTTCTGTTTCCTTAATTAAGAAAAGTTAACACCCTAAATTATTCCATTATTCAGGGTCTCTATTTTGTACATACTTTTTATTTACTATATTTTATTGCACATACAAATTTTTACATGAAATATACACAGAAGAAAAACGACACAATAGGAATGGCTTATCTCTAACAGTTTCTTCCAACAGTCCTACTGTGTGTCTGATGGGAAATATCAGATAAATTATTATACTACGTAGACTACTGCAGCTCTACCATAAGTTTACTGTAAAAAATATTCTTCACAAGATTATTCGCAAATCGCGATGCATTCTCAAGTCTAATGGCAGAGGTTACACGATCAATATTTCATCAATCTGATCCATCAATCTGATTGACGGAATATTGATGGTTATGAAAAAGTCCACATAAAAAAATGATCAATTTTCAAATTCAAATTAGACGATCAATTTTTTGTCAATCTGGATCGGATTGATGGATCAGATTGATGAAAAATTGATCGTGTAAACTCTGCCAATGTTGTTACCACGTACCACAGGGTTGCGAGGCGGAAGCGGGGGTCGCGTATTTAGTTGAAGGTCGACATTATCATGACTGTAACGTCCCTATGACTGTCCCCTGTGTCTAGCCAAGGGAAGGTCACTTGTATAACCATAAAATAACTTGGTCTGATAACGAAACAGGTTGGAAGAAATAGATGGTTCGATGTCACTTGGATGAAATTGAGGTGGATCATGGATGCAAAACTGCTGCGTCTCTAAATAACACGATTGATATGCAAAATAACACCAAACAATTAGGTTAAGGGTTAATTCAGCCCGCGTCTATGCGCCGCGATCTGAATTAGCCCTAAGCGTCCACGAGTCCCGTATCTAACGCAACTTAGGTATTTAGTATAAACTACAACAGCGCCCAATATTCCGGACCTTTACGCCTTCTTTTCTATGTCATCCAAGTGACATTAACAAGAAGCCGTAATTGTAAATATGCTAGCTGTCTCTCCATCTCATCCTCTCCAGTGACACATTTACATTTCGATTACGTCCACTCACGACGGTCTCATCTCCGAACCCTTGTTTTATTTATTTCATACCAAAGTAACTAAATCATTGTAACATAATAATAAGTTAAGTTATTATTATTTATGTGACTACGAACTATGTGCCTGGCTTGATACGCGTAGAACTTTAACTGTAACAGTTTCGTATTTTGTTTAATAATTTCAAAGGCTTATTAATACTTACCTACCATAGTGTAACTCAGAAGATACTTTTAAAAATTATACTCTAGCTTAGAAAAAAGTCAGTTTTTTTCACTTCCTGAACATTTACAGACATAATTAAGTATATTCGAAATTACATATTATTCAATAATATAATTATTGGTCTCAAGCCGTCTTCTATCAGTAATCGCGATTCTTTTGCAATTAAGTAGTTTGTTGTATTTGGCTGTTCCATTGATGCAGTCTATAAAAAGTTATTTTAAGTTTCAAAATAAAAAATACTTGAGTTAATACGTCTGGACTCTGGACTCGCCCCATAAAACATGTTCGGTCGCCGACAGATCAAGTGTGCCACTTCGCCCTTATCACAGGGGAATAGGGTTCAAAAGTGTCAATCTGTCTGTAATGTACCAGTACAGAATATTGGGTTGCCCGTAAATATGTGAATTTTTAATTTATTAACCCAATAATGTTCTCCGACGAGTTTTTATGAGATTATTATCCGGCTTATATTCCGTGTATTGTAACTTATAGTTGGTGTAGGTGTACCGTGTAGTAGTGGTAGTACTACCGCGATAAACCGCTCATAATATTGTTGTTTATAGCGAAGCTTGCGAGTTATGTTCTTCGATGGTTTTCATTACTAATAACTTATTTATTAAAAGTTTAAACAAAACAAACAGTAAGGTTTCTTTGTATAATTGACTTATGTTAAGTTTGAAAGGTCGTCGTGAATGATACTCCGCGTGCAAGCTCCGAGGAATCGGGGACTATAGCCCGAGGCACGGGTAGTTACTATAGGTACCTAAAAATATCATTAATTTTAATATTAATAAACTTAAGGCTAAGGGCGGCCACATACCTACATCAGTTTTCCTGATCCGTTTTCCGAAACCGGGCCTCCGAAGGGCGGCCACATACATCACTTTTCCTGATTCATTTCAATCACTTCAATAAAGCGTCTACCACTTTACTGAATCAACCGACTTGACTCTTTGACTGTATTGACTTTTACTTAGACTTTGACTAGACTTTGGACCTGACGAAATAGAAAAACGACGCCGAAAATTATATACAAGAATATTGTTTTACCGCCATTACTTGACACTGGCCGTGGTTTTATAGCCGAAGTGCCATATTAACAAAAAAAAGTGCCTTTAAGAAAAAAATTGCTGTCGTTGACACTGACATTTGACATTGACGTTTTCACATCGACGACCTCCATTCATCCTTGCCCAACTGCTGTGCTTAATTTAAACGGTATTTTCTTCTAAATTCACTGTAAATCGACACAAAAAGACTTTTTTAAGTTAAATATTGTGCGCGTGTGTTACTAAGTTTCATAAGAAATTTCAGTGAAATAGTGAAAATGGCGTTTAAATCACCGGCCTTGTTCGGGCTTCTGTCGCGGCTGTCTCGTCGCTCGTTTTCCACTTCTAAGGCCGTCTCGTCTAAACCCGTGACTGTCCGCGATGCCTTGAATCAGGCGATCGACGAGGAGATGGAAAAAGACGATCGCGTCTTCGTCATGGGGGAGGAAGTAGCTCAATACGACGGCGCTTACAAAGTCACCAGGTAACCTATAACCGCCCTGATTTCCTATTATTATTTAATTTATCTTAGCTAGCGGCATTGAAAAACTTGAAACTGCAGAAATTGTGATGATGGTTAGTCATAACACAAGCCAACCGAAAAAAAATTGATTTATTATTCTTATTATGTAACTAATTATTCTGCCTTTGTATTTCCTCGGTGGACATAATGCAGAGCCTGTATCCATAATGTGTCGCATACTGTTTACCTTCTTAGTCAAAAACATGTGGCCTTTGAGTTTATTTATGTAGGAAAACATTAATCAGAGGAAGCTTTTAAATAACTGTCAATAATTTTCGTGACTTAAATTACATAGTTTTGTTTATTTTACAATATCATAATATTAATTCAACAATAATATATTGACCATGTTTGTTTCTGTTACTTGGTTGTCTTTTAAACAATTCAGAACAACATTAAGACGTAATTTAATAGAATTATTGTTAAAATTTAAAATCTTATCTTTTATAATTGGCTTTATCTGCAGTGCTACCATTTTCAGAAATGTTTACAGTTCAGTATGCACAATTAAATCACCATAGATCTTATGAGATTTTCCTTAAAATTCACACAAATTGTATTATTGTTGGCTGTAAATAATCTAATAACCAAGTCTTTAATGAAGGAATGTTTAAACTAATGCTCATTTTATCTTATCTTTATAATGTCTTCTCAGATTCTGAAATACATAATATTATATTTTGTTATCTGGCTCATGTCTTCATTAGAAGTTATTGAATTTGTCATCTACATAATAATGTTACATATACCTATTTCCGTTGTCTGGTACCCGTAACACAAGTCCTTCAGGTACCTAGCACTGGGGCCAGACTGACGTGGTGTAAAGCGTCCATAGATATTATTATTATTATATGTATTTGTGTTATTTGCTCTGCAGCAAATACTTGTAAGTATGGAAATAATCTTTGAAAGCATCGCATCATTTGTGAAGCCTGTTTACATATTTTGTTGATAAATTATTATTATTATAAAAATTCTCATTAAAATTTGATTGTTAATGTATTTCAACATTTTTTTAGGGGATTATGGAAGAAGTACGGAGATAAGCGTGTAATCGACACCCCCATTACAGAGATAGGTTTTGCGGGCATCGCAGTTGGTGCAGCTTTCGCAGGACTCAGGCCCATCTGTGAATTCATGACTTTCAACTTCTCCATGCAAGCTATTGATCATGTAAGTTTACTATTTAATTTAAGTTATAACTTATAAGTCAAAATCACAAAAAAAATATCTAGTTTATTAATAATATTATTATGTGCAATGTGAAAGTGGATATTTATGTCTATCTGTTTGTTACATCTAAATGCTTAAAAGGCTAAACTGATTTAGATGAAATTTTCTATGAAGATGCCTTGAGAGATAGGAAAGCACAAGGGAACCATAAACTATGAAAAACCCAAAATCTAGTTTTGCTAAGGCCTATCATTGTTTATTTATTAGTCATAGAAGATTCAAGATATCAATATTCTGAGATAATATTGCCTGTAAATAGTGAATGATATAATTTTTTTAAATTAATAAGTTACAATTTATCTGTCTAGTAAAGCCTTATTTATATAAAGATGTACAAGGTATTATTATAGCTGTTATTTATAAAGGCTGAATGACGATTTCAGATAATCAACTCAGCAGCGAAGACATTCTACATGTCTGCGGGTGCTGTGCCGGTGCCGATCGTATTCCGTGGACCGAACGGCGCGGCGGCGGGAGTGGCGGCGCAGCATTCCCAGTGCTTCGGTGCCTGGTACAGTCACTGCCCCGGACTGAAAGTCGTCATGCCATACTCGTCAGAGGATGCTAAAGGTATACTCTGTCAATAAAAACTACCACAAGTAGAAATAACTCAATGACAATATTTTCAAGATGAGTGGTAATCTTGAAATTAGATAGTAGTGGGCATTTTCCAGTCTTATTATAATCTGAATTATTGTGACAGTGAGACCAATCAGCTCACAGCTTTGAACATGCTATTAGCATGCGTGCGTTTGCCTCGGTCGAGGCACGTCTTGACCGACCGAGGATTTGCCTCACGAGGCAGCCTCACACGGCTGCTCGCTCAATCAGTACGTGGCTATTTACTATAACATGATGCTATAGGAATTATTTCAATATGGCACCAATATACTCTGTATAGCCACACTTGGGATTGCATTCCACTATAGTAATTTAGCTCAATAATCTGAATAATAACCACTTGAAGTAACTTATGTATGTATGGCAGGAGATTAAGCATCTACAATTAATTAATTCACAAATAACACAAACATCAATAATTTCTAGGTCTTCTCAAGGCAGCCATCAGAGACAACGATCCCGTGGTGTTCCTGGAGGATGAGATCATGTACGGTGTCCCCTTCCCCATGTCCGACGAGGCCCTCTCACCCGACTTTGTGCTGCCCATTGGTGAGGTTTTATAATATTATTAATATAATTAATTATTATTTGTTTAAATTTTTGTATGTACTTACAAATTTACACTAACTGCTTTTCTAATAAGGCCCCCCCCCGATGCCACGCTGTGTCACACTTTCTGTAACCCCCCTGTAAATATTTCGTCATAAAAACTAAGGCCAACTAAGGCCCCTCCCCCCTAATACATTTTGATTGATAATACACAAATTCTGATATTAGAAAATATTTTATTTTTATAATAAAATGTAAATAAATTTATAAATATTTTTAATAACAAACAAATAAATAATATTTCTATTTATCAGAAGTCCAAGGATTCTGTAAATGCTGCGAAACATCTATAATTGGTATTGCAACATCTTCTACAACTTCGAAACTTCAAACTACCATCCAGCACTTTCATCTCCTAATACATAATATACGAAATAAAAAAGAATTTTTCTTTATGAACGGCAAACGTCACGCTGACGTAGACCCCCTGTCCCCCCTTGTCACACTCGGCAAAACCCCTCCCCCCTCCCCTGTATGCGAACGTATTTTATGAAGGGCCCCTAATATCATATCATGTGTAATGTGTTGAGCTAGCGACCGGTCGTGCTCCGCGTTACACACGCTGCAAATATTAATTAATTAATATTTTCGCGAAGCGCGCGGCACATTGCCGCTGCACGTGACCATGGCGCTCGTGGCCAACGAGTTGCTGGCGTTCATCCAGCACGCCATCGACACCATGGACGAGGTCAGCATCATGCAGATCTGCAAGTCCTCCTTCTCCAGTGAGGAGATTTGCAAGGGCAAGCAGCTGCTGTACGAGACGCTCGGCCAGAGCGCGAACATGCCGTCGCGACGAAGAGACGGAACGGAAAGGAGTGTGCAGGACATCATCTCCCTGCTGAAGCAGACGGATCCTGACGAGGTGCCGGCTTTTGTGGCAAAGGAGCTACACAAGCTGCCGCCCGTCACGCTGGACCACGTCGACGTCGTCAGCCTGCTGAAGGACATCAGGTTCCTGAAGGAGGAGCTGGCCGGAGTTCGAGGTAGACTGCAGGCATCAGAGTCTACGATCAGTGACTTACGTATTGAATTATCGCAATTAAAAAGTGGTATTTCAATATGTAGGTCACCCTCACCTGATGCCGCATACGTCACCACTCGTCGTGGCGCGCAAACATGCGCGTTTAGCCCGTCAGCATTATCGGACGGGTCAACGAACGCCGCCGCTGCCGCCGCCGCCCGCGCCCCCCTCCCTGTTGCGCCGACGCTGAGTCCTCAGGCGACTCAGCAAAATTTTGCGACTGTTGCTGGTCGCCCCGCACCTCCCCCGCGGGCGAAATCTAATGGGGAGAATGAGAGCCGCAAGGCTTCGGAGAGTCGCAAGACTAAGGAGAGCCGAAAGGCTACGAAGAACCGCAAGGTGGAGTCTTCTCGGCCTGGCAAGGACGAGAGCAGGAGGTGCGATGAGGAGGGCTTCATACTGGTAGAGAGGAGGAAGAAGCCCGCCGCCCGCAACCATCGCGGCACCGCACCATATGTACCTGAGCTGCGTCTGCGGAGCGAGGTCCCCGCGACGCCCCTGTACATATCCCGCCTGCACTGGTCCATGGAGGTCGAGGACGTCGTGGACTACATCCAGAAGAAGACGACACTGCGCCTGAGGGTCGAGCGTCTGCAGTCTCGCCACAAGGTTAACTTTAGCTCCTTTGTGGTGAGAGTACCGACGAATCTTCTGTCGACTTTCGAGGCGCCGGAGTTCTGGCCGATGGATGTGGTCTACCGGAGGTTCCGGGGGAGACTCCGAAACGAAGCGTCGAGTCACGTCGCCGGCAACAAGTGACAGTGTTAGTTTTTTAAGTATATATAAAATAATATGTATGTTAGTTTTAAGGTATTTATTAATATAATCAATATGTATGTTAGGTTTAAGGTATTTGTTTTATGGGCCTCTGATGCCCGAAATAAATGATTTGATTTGATTTGATTTGATAATATGTTTATACAGAGCGTGTTCTAACTTCATATTGATTTACTAACTTTGTGTGTTTCAGACTCCAATACCAAAATCAAGCAATAAATTTTCATGTTTCGTTTTCGTTTCTTTTTTATTTTCAATACTTGACACTGGCAGAATGTCGCTAAAAAGCGATTGTTTGCCATAAATAAAAGAAGAAGAAGAAGAAGAACAGGTTATGCAAGGTCTGCTTGTATTTACCTGGTTTAATAGAAACGTCATGACAGACAGAAACAGCTGCGTTACTCTCGACCATAAAGTATAAATATAATATATATTTAGCGAAATAGAGAAACAATCCCGAGCTGTCAAACAAAGCCAAAATTGATTACATCTGTGCGTACAAATCTGTTTATGTGTGCGAAAAAATGATGTTCCTAATGTATATATTATATTTCTCTTAGAGCTTAAATTGTCAATGTGCCGATAAATGCAGACTGACTGTCAAAACAGATGAAAAAAAGAGTTCTGCTGTCATGTATCAAACATCTCTTTTTACCACGTAGTGTTACTGATAGTGACATCTCGCTTGCTCGGCTCTTTGTTTCTCTTTTCCGCTAGATATATTAACTTTATGCTCTCGACAGAAACAGAATCGAATCGAGGATTGAATCAGCTCGATCTCAATGGCTTTTGCTACTTCAGACATAATATATTGTATACTAGCGCACGATCGTACTGTGGCTCAATTTGGAACTAATCAGACTCTTAAATCAAAATCCTATCAGTTTCGGGGGTAAGGCTGCATGTTTATTCATAACAATGAATCAGCTATATGTAACATAAATCCTGTACATGTGCAGGCAAGGCGAAGGTGGAGCGCGAGGGGTCCCACATCACTGTGGTGTGCGCGGGCAAGGCCACCGACACCGCGCTGCAGGCCGCCAACGAGCTTGCTGGACAAGGTAATTATATGGAGCGGTAGTAGACTAAAATTTCAGGGGGTCATGAGATTTTTGAGGGATTGTGAGTCACGAACCCTCCATATCACGAGCAATCCGATCCAATTATGACCTATACCTATGTATAGGCCATGATTTGTAACCTTTACCAATAGTAATATCTACCTGAGTAGTTACCTAGATTTTAGAAAGGTAATGTCCCCTGTGTTGGTGCAGAAAATGTACGGCTCTTACGCGTTTTACAAATTGCAGCCAACATCTAGAATTAGTTTGAGTTATAACTTGATATTCATCAACATTCAGATGTTGCAGTGACAACAGGGCTCTAAGCACCTGCCTTCGAACAGAAAAAAAAAACAATAATAACTATAATGTAGGGACTCATACAAGGATCATTATGAAATCTGTCATAAGTGTATTTTGTAAATGACATGAAGATTATCTCAAGTCCGCCCATATAATTATTCTTCTTATACAGAGAGTATTTTCCCCGTCCCCGTCGCTGTGAGCATTTAACACCCATTTATGTTGTATGTTTCAGGCATTGAATGCGAGGTGATCAACCTGCGGTCGCTGCGGCCGCTCGACTTCGACACCATCGCGCGATCCGTTGCCAAGACCCACCACCTCGTCACTGTTGAGCAGGTGAGGTGATGATGGTAATGATGCGGTGAATAGATGCCGCTTTTCGCTTTGTTATTCGCGATATAGTTTATCTATTCGACTAAAATAAAGATAGATAAAAAGTTAGATTAACATTCCAAAGACGACGACATATTATTTTCTTTCACTGTAAGTAACGCCACTGCTAACACATTTTTTGGCACGACAAAGCCCAAGTGATATGGAGCTCCACCAGTTTTTGAAACCACGAAGCCCATCAGACATGAGAGTCACATAGTGCCAAAAGAAATATTGAAAACCTTTAAAAAACTGTGTCTATGACAGTCGAAAGGATGCGATATTTGTTTAACGGATTAATAATTACTAAATTATCGTTTTCAGGGATGGCCCCAGAGCGGTATCGGTGCGGAGATATGCGCGCGCGTGATGGAGTCGCCCACTTTCTTCGAGTTGGACGCGCCGGCGTGGCGCGTGACGGGCGCGGACGTGCCCATGCCGTACGCGCGCTCGCTCGAGGCGCTCGCGCTGCCCCGCCCACCGGACGTAGTCGCCGCTGCCACTGCCGTACTTGGCTCCAGGTACGATAGAGCGAGATGCTAGATAGCCCCTCGATGTGGGAGACGGTAGATATGTCGGTGGCTCCAGTGGATATACAAAATATAGTCTGCAAGAGGTGTACCCATGCCGTACGCGCGCTCGTTTGAGGCGCTCGCGCTGCCCCGCCCACCGGACGTAGTCGCCGCTGCCACTGCCGTACTCGGCTCCAGGTACGATAGAGCGAGATGCAGCATGTGCTGTTCGATGATTGAGACAGCTTTTGGCGTTAGTGTATATGCACACAGTCTTGCCGTATTATGAGTGAGACTACTGTCTCTGCCTCGCCCACCGGGTGTAGATTCTAGATTTGCAGCCGCTACCCTTTCTTTAGGCCGCGTTTCCACTGATGCGAAGCGGAGCGGAGAGGAGCTTAGCGGTGCCGAATTGACCAATCACCATGCTCGAAATCTTCGCTCCGCTTCGCTGGAATAGCACGATTGGTCAATTCGGGCACAGGCCACAGCTAAGCTCCTCTCCGCTCCGCTCCGCGTCAGTGGAAACGTGGCCTTAGGCGCGAATCTTTAAAAGCTCGTCTTTTCACGCTTATATGGCTGAACCGATTTAGATGCAATTTGGTATGAAGATATTTTGGGAGGCGGGTAAAGGCGATAGTTTTCGTTTAGAAAAAAATTCGGTTTCTGCCATACAACCTGATTTCGTTGCAACTGTTATATTCCTTCAGCTGTTGTTATTTTTCTTTCTTTTGTCTTTCAGGATAACCCAGTCGGCGAGCCAGTGATCTGAGAGATAGTGTGGGGAGTGCGGAGTGAGGGATCTTGTACATAATTATTATACTTGTATTTATTGTGAGGAGTCGGCGGTGCGGAGACATGAGATTGTTAGAGAAATACCAATAATTTTTTGTTATTATACTTATCTTTTACTTTACTTTGATTAGTACCTAGAGGCCTGTAGATATCCTTAGCCCTTATTAATATTATGTCGTCTCTGCTAATATTATAATTATTGCGAAAGTGTATGTCTATACTTCTTTTAACGTATTTAATTTGTATCTTCTCTTTTAAACGGCTGATCCGATATTAATTAAATTTGGTGTGGAGATACTTTAAGGGACGGGACAGGATAAAGTTTTGACACTTTTTGTTGTGAAAAAAAAATTGCGATTTCCCCGAAATAAACCAATTTCGGTGCAACGGAGTTGCTAGCGCCATCTAGTAGTATATTTTTTCGCCTTTTATTGTTGTGCGTGGCGCAAAACTGATATAATTCTGTCTACTCTGGCCATGTCACGTGGAACGGTGAGAAAACTATTACGTCACCAATAAACACAACTTCTCAGTGCACACTGCACATCGCGCATGCCTAGTTCCTAAAGATTATCACAGATGGCAGCAGCTGTAGCTACCTCTTTTAGAAAATATTATTTCAACATGACCAAACATAAACAATGTGACCAGCAAATATTTGTTATAAAATAGAAATTCCTTTCTGAAAAATAAAGCTATTAATAAAGACGTAATTATTGTTTGTCACTAAGTACTATAATTATTAATTATTATTATATCTGCAATTTACTGTGGACAGTTGCATATCTAAGTCTGTTAAAAACTGCTTAACAGATTTTAATGCAACTTTGAGTTATCCAAAATCAATCCAAAAGGTACCTATGTAGTACCCGTACGAATCCCGGTACAATCACCATTCACTAGTATAAAAGCCATCCAAATCCAACATGTGCGAATAATGTCTATCACGAAATTAAAGTGTTCGGGGTCGAGAAAAATCGGCGGCCGATGTCATACAATAGGTGGGTCGGGCGAGCGCGGGGTGTTGGTAGGGGGCGGGGGGTGGTGACAGGTTGATGGATCGCGGCGGTATTGTGCCGCAAATACTGCCCGTACTGATTCACCACGAGCGCAGATGATGGTGTTATTGTTGCGGATAGCTATCTGAAAGTGTAGGTATAGTAAGTTTGCGAATAGTCCTCGACCTGTTTTCTATTGAGATATAGAAATGGTAGGTGCGGTGTGTAGAATGGTCGAATCCCGAAAGCCGAGAGTTGTAGACTTAGGTACTGCAAGCAAACAACTACCTAAGCACCATCTACCGGCAAAGTATATAGGTATGTGTATTTGCTGCGACGGTTGCGAGTAGCAAGAGGTGCACCTATTCGTCTATTTATTTTCCTAATTTCACCAGCGCGGCGTTAGAACAAGTCAATTTTCGATTATAGATAGGTACGCCGTATCACCAATCGGTTTAAGGACAAGTAGAAGATGGAATTGGCGTAACTTATTTAAACACTAAGGTAAAAAAACAGTCAATTCTTAAGTAGGTAATCTGTAATAACACCAACAAAGAGGCTTGTTATGTAGTAAAATCTGCACAGATAAGGAATATAATATGCTCAAACATAATAATATATTATAGTTTGTGCGTTCTAAGATGATATGGCTGACAATTCTCATATTCCTTGTTACGGATTTTTTTACGAGAAAACAAAAAAAATCAAAATGTAATAAATTATATTTCATCTACAAAAACAAATGTTTCCTATAATAATTGTAAATGAATAAAAATGAAAAGTTACTAAATACTAACTTATTTTAATATAAAATTATAAATATTAACTGTGTAATAGAAATAAAAAATTATTGTTACGAAAATATTTGAAAAATGAAACGGAACTTTTGCCGATAGAGATTGACACTGTTGAATCGAAATCCAATCGATAACAAAGCGGCCAAGTGCGAGTTAGACTCGCCCATGAAGGGTTCCGCAGCAGCAATAAGGTTTATTTTTATGAAATTCAAATTTCAGTTGATTTAATGAAATTTAGATTAAGGTTTATCATTTATGACGTATAAAAAAAACTACTGGCTAGATCTCGTTCAAACCAATTTTCGTTGGTAGTTTTTATAGTAATCTACATCATATATTTTTTTTAGAATTATCATGCCCCTACTTTGGAAATTAGAGGGGGGGACACACATTTTACCACTTTGGAAGAGTCTCTCTCGCAAACTATACAGGTTAGAAAAAAATGATATGAGAAACCTCAATATGATTTTTGGAGACTTATCCATAGATACCCCCCACGCATAGGTTAGATGAAAAAAAAATTGTTTCAGTTGTACCTTTGGGGACCCCTAAAATTTTTAATAATTTTTCCATTTTGGCGTCAAAATGTTAATGCGGTTCACAGACTACATCTACTTACCAAGTTTCAATAGTATAGCTCTAATAGTTTCGGAGAAAAGTGGCTGTGACATACGGACGGACGGACAGACAGACATGACGAATCTATAAGGGTTCCTTTTTTGCCATTTTGGCTACGGAACCCTAAAAACGGCGGCCATCTTAAATCGCCAGCGCCACTCTGAAACGTCAGTACGAAATGGATAATTTCGATTGCAATTCCTTTACGAAGTGATTCGATATTTTTAAATTATCGAATATTTTTTTAGGTAACTTCCCTACTATTGTCAATTATAATGTGTCACGCTTATCATCTTTTAACGCACAAACTATAATGACAAAAATTAGACTCTCCAGTCTCCACAGACCAGTGTATATTTCTCTAAAGCGTAGACTAAGTAAAGTCCAAAAGTATAGAATTCGGTGTCTCGTAATTTTAATCACTTGACTGTGGATAGTTATAACTTATAACTAATTACTTATAGGTTAGGTTAGTAACTATACTGTCTACAGTAGTAGGTATGTTCTAACTCTACCTGTGTAATAAAAAATCTTTAGTTAAGTACTTATTTTCCGTGCAAACTATTCCTAATTAACACGTCCGATCGAAGGTACTTTCTTAAGATCCTTAAATCCTTGGCATGAAGGTCCTCTCGGAGGTAAAACAGAACTGTACCGTCTGTCGCACGTGCTAGCACTGTTATTGTGGAAATCTGTCCGGCCGCTGTCCCCGTGATGGATCACTGCCGCGTCGTACTGCGTTATATTTCTATCCGCTGTATTTCCCCGATTGACGTCGCTACACAATTTTTTGCGATTTCAGAAATTGAGATATCCCTTTATTGTAATTACAAAGACGTCAAGCTGTTGAAACAGCGTGATGGATTTGTTTTTTCTGCGGATTCTGGAATTGAAACTCAAAAATATCAAGGAGCAATCTTCGATATTTTAAAATTCAAGTTTTCGAAATGGGTAAGTATGTCTTGGTTATTTTGAAGACGACATATTTTATTGTTATGGATACAGTACTGCAGTCAGTAGGTAAGACATGACAATAATTGGCAAGCAGATTGTATACGCAGGATGCAGAGAGATAGGTATAATAATTTATACCTATCTCTCTGCATCCTGCAATATTATAGTAAACCACTTATGAAACTTTCTTCAATGTTGTAAGGTCTAAAATAGGTAGATAGGTAGGGTACCTACGTCCTTTTCCTACAGTGGAAATAAGAAACTATAATGAAAGGCCCAAATCGGTTTTTAGTAGTTAATCTTTGTGTCTACTCTATATTATTGTTCTATTAGAGTTTGGCGAAACATTTTGTTCATAATCATCATATCAGCCTATGTTCGTCCACTGCTGGACATAGGCCTCTCTCAATGAACGCCAAGATGACCGATCTCCTGCTACTCGCATTCAACATGGACCCGCGACTAAACGGAGATCGTCGTCCCACCTAGTTGGAGGTCGACCTACACCCCGTTTTCCCAGCCTTGGTCTCCATTCCAGAGTAAGTTTACTCCAGCGATCGTCTGTTGTTCGAGCTATGTGACCAGCCCAGTTCCACTTCAGCGTACTGATTCTCTGCACTATGTCGGTGACTTTAGTTCTTTGACGAATTGTTTCATTTCGAAGCTTATCCGCCAAAGAAACTCCGAGCATAGCGCGCTCCATAGCACGCTGAGCAACGGAAAATTGTTGGAACGGAAAACGGAAAAATGTTCATAATACATTCCGAAAATTTCTCAAGCCATTTCTATGCTATTTAGCAACGCAATCCTGTAGAAAATATGTAACTCGGAGAGATAGAAGAAAAATAATATATTTTACTAACTAATGTAGGTACGCATGTTTAAGTCAGAATAAAAGAAGTGATCCATCATGAAACATCGCCAGGGTTGCCAAAACTTTGGCTCAACAAGAACACGACTCCCTAAACGGTGGCACAATTACCAAAATGGTTGGCAACAACTTTTTATGTCTATCATGAAAAGTTGTACGTAGCCGGCGCGGCGAGCGACGACGAGTTGTTTTTCAGCTAAATGGCTGTGTGTATTAAAAACGAGGAAGTGTGTCTGTCCGTATATTGATTTGGAAGAAAGTTTCTAATAAAAAAAGTTTTAACTTGCATCAGTTCTAGTAGGACTTAGGACACAGGATAACTGATTTATCTAATCCTAACATAACCCCAGTCTAGGATAAACACTGAAAAAAATCAAACAAAACATCATTTCACACAAGAAAATAACACATCCTTTTTCAGAAAGCGAGAATACTGCTCTATGTAGAGTACTGTAACAAAAAAGACTGCCAAAACCATCCAAACTAACTAGGCTATGGGCTACTCGTTAAAAATCCACACTCAAGAGTCTCGTAGTTTATCATGTCAATCTAAATCTCACCAAATCTGTATTAATTCAACCCTCAACATTATGTGGGTCGACTCAACCCCTTTTGAGGCTTCACTCAGCCGGCTAACAGGGGCTTTGCATTTTATTACGCTTATTAATTGGGGATTTCTACTTTAAATCTTTGTTTAACAAGTTGCAGCAAAGAAAGTGTATTTTCAGGTTTCTAGACAAGGGAAAGCCACCGGACCCACCGCACAGACGAAATCTTGAAGCTTTATAGTATCGGTCCTCTGAGGGCTCTGAGCTATAAATAAAAAATATATACCTAAGTACGCATGAATGAAGCATAATGAAAAAAAAGGCATGAAGCAATGCATATTATTTATTTTATAATTACTAGGTGAAGGCATATTTTAGTAATTACTTATGTAAGGAGATGAATCTAAAGTCAAAGATCCTGAACATAGCATTGATGTAGACCGTAATTGTTCTTCAAGATTCAAGCAGAACAACAAAATTTTTTGAGTAATTTACTTTTAAGTTAAGCCAAAAAATGTTATTAAAGTAGACATTACTCGTGCTAGAGACGGCTGGAGCAGGGAGGTAGGTACGGTTCCCGGTATTCGGTAAATAAAACGTACAATATTCGCTGTTAACACGTTTATTTGCGATACACGAACGGTACGGGAACACGAAAGTTAGGATATATTATTTCTGAGCAGTTTTCGTCCTATTTTATTTATCGAAACGGCCAAACATTAAGGGTGGGTTGCACCAGAGGCGTAGTTAAAGTTAAGGTTATCGTAAAATATGGCGTCCATAATGGACTTTTACTAGGGATTTGCCAGTTCATTTGACTTTTTGTTACGGTTAAAGTTATATTTAAAGTAAGTTGGTGCAACTCACTCTAAACGGATAATATGGCGAGTAGTGATAGGTAACTTTATTTTATAAGTGGTAATAATGATTATGAGAGGTACCTATTACCACTACTCTTCATTATGAATAGCTTGTAAATAATATAATCAGTTTGCTTTCGATTCAAATGACATCTTAAGATAATATCATACCAAAAACGCCATGTCACCGTCAAAACATACCTAATCTTAGTCTGGTAATAATGGATTAGTACTTGCGAAATGATACACATTTCTTCGAATCGTGTATTTAGCATCAATCAAGTATTCAAACTAGCTATTACCCCCGGGCCTCATATCATTGACACACCCACACACAAAGGTCGTCGGAACAGGCGCTCAGTAACATGACTAAACATTGTTATTACCGATAAAACCCCTTCACCATTTATTTATCGGTGTATTAAGTATCATAATTTGCAAAGAATTTAGGATGAACATAAATAATTAAAGCACCTTAGGCATCTAGGTTTCTACATACTAGCCTAACGCTGGACATAGAAAGACTAAATGGAGCCTTTATTTTTATTTTTAATACTTTTTATTTGCTCTCTCTAATTCTGTAGACATAACATAAAGAGGTACACACAAACTCGTGGTGTTCTGAATCCTGGCTACCTGTTTCAAATTGGAATGGCTCATTTAGCAACGAAATTCACGGTATACTACCTATACCTACCTACCAACATGGCGAATATATACGCGCGTATATTACATAACACGTGCAACTTTCAGTCTCCGTACCGTGTAGGCCTTAGCTAATGGCATGTGACAACGGCGGTGATGGATCGGACTTCGCCCCCTGTCCCCGCCAGCCCCCGCACGACCCCACCCGCCCCCGCCCGCCCCGAGGGAGGGACGAGGTTTTTTCACCGATCCCGATGAAAGTCTCCTGGAAATAATCACATTAAAACGTTCTGGAGATCTCGTGAGAAGAATTATCTATGTACCTAATGGCTTTGTTCGTCTCGTATCTCGTTCTCGGTCGCGTACCTACTCGCTAGTAATAAAAATATGTATACAGCGAGTAGCTGTACACAAGGTTTACTTGCCTTTGTCTAGCATATTGGAAACGCCACATGACAGTCAAATACATTATTCAGCGGATCATAGTTAGTTACGCCAAGTTACGCTGCGTAAAATGTAAATATTGAAGAGGAGAAGGAGACTATGTTTGTTTTAGTTCGGCTCAGTAGGTAAAGACAAAAATAAATTGTTACAAAAGTCCTTGTTTGGATTGATACATTACATTACATTACGTTACGTTACATTACGGTCATAAAAATATGTAATGAATAATAATAATTTGAACACGACAAAAAATATTTATCAGATTTTCCGTTACATATTTCTAGCATACGTCATAAAAATATTAATAGTAGCTTCCCTATAGACTCTAGAGCTGTAAAAATTATATGAACACTTAATTAATTTCAGGACGGAGAGGTGTTCAATTAGCAGGATTTCAAGTAAAAGATACGCTTAAAGAGCAATTATTATAACCATATTATGGCATGGTATCATTTTAATGTCCATTGACATTGTGCTGATTAAGAAATTGTGCCTTCTAGCTGACCTTCCCGAGTGCCGAAATCATCGCCGGCGACCCTGTGGGAAGGTGTTATCATAGTGGTGTTATAGTAATAATTGGTACCCGATTAATTGTCGAAGGTCATACTTATGCAAAAGTAACGTGGGACCGTACTCACGATTGGTATGCGGAAATTTTATGAAGGCATAGACTAAGGCCTAATTTCACCAACATCTGTTAGTGTTAATAGCTTGTTAAAATGTCATGTCTTCTCTTTCATCCATATGAAAAAAAAGAGCTAACGTGATAGTAATTCCAGCATTAACTTTTCTAGTAGTTGGTGAAATTGGGCCCTTACTATTTTTATTTGTTACTCTTTAATTACGGTAATGATTTAAACGTTATTTTTGGAAAGAAATGGATTTGCCCACATTTTTATCATCATAGCCACTAATAATAAATCGCTTTAATGACCAATATAGGTACTTATTATTAAGTAGTGGCTATAATAACCAAACTAGAAGGCAAATATCCATGAAAAGTGATTGCACGATTAGCGATGTATGAAAATTCTATGTCTATATCCGACTCAGTAGACCGTAGCACATTAATTATAAAGTAATTTTCTTTCATATTCCTTCCGTGGGGTGTCAATAAATTATTAAATTGGTTGCAAAAAACTATCGCAAGCGGTCTGTGGCGTCACTCGACACTCTGCGCGAGACAACCGCGTTGTTCGCCTGCGTTCTCATTTCAAATTTTCAAATCGCTGTTTTGTTTTTTTTAATTGGTTTTAGATCCTCAGTGTAACGTGCCAAAAGACAATGTTCAAGTTATTGGTAAGTACTTTTATTTATATAACAATATTCTTTTTGCTTAATAAATTTTGGTAAGCCGGTAAAGATCTCGTTCGGTATTACACTAATTTATAACGGACTTTTTACCGGATATTTAATTGTTATTATTAAAGAATAGATGTTGTTGTAAGGTTGTTAACACTGACCTAGGTTATTAAAGCGACCAGTGTGGCGTAGAGCTAGAATTCGTAGTAAAGAGAGGGAAAGATTTTTTTTGAAATAAAGTATATTTACTTAGTAAAAAAAATAGAAACTGTTAAAGCTAGCTTATAATCTATATTTGTTTTTCTGCTCTCTCAAAAGTTTTTATCATACACAACAGCTAAGCTACATAGGTACCTTTTCTGTGCTCAAAACATTGAACAAATCTTGAACTGTGCTGAATTCCGTGGTTCATGATCAGAGATGTCGTTATATTGCTGTTTTTGTAACAGTTTTATAACTAGGCAGGTACTTACATTTTACGATAAACAAAACGTAATTCATAACAAAATTATATAATAAAATTATTTAAATTAACTATTACGTGAGTCGATTAAACTGCTAAGAGCCAGTTAAAGGAGAAATTTGTTACTCTGTGACTTCTCACCTCGTGACGCTATGTAATGCATAGTTCATCGTTATGTAAAATTATTAGTTCTTTTGATATGTCATATGACTAGCAATTTGTAATTTCCATAAACATCTTAAACTTAAAATATGATGTTAAAACCATTAACAACTAACACGTAATAAACTTACACATATTTTGATGATTTACATTACAATTTAGTACCATAATTAAGAGCTGACAGAGTGTAACTGCCTTTTGGATCATTTGGATCAGGACTTTACTGTCAATCTGAGAAGACGTTATAACATAGTAACATCATTGCAGAAATAACTCCAATGTTATTGAATCGTTTAGCTCTTAGAGTCTGGCTAACGAAAGATGAGACTGGAAAAAGGCGGCAAATTAAAAAAATCGACGTATAATAACCATGTCTATAGCCAGAATTATAGTTTTGATCTACGAATTACGAATATTAAAAACTAAGGAACTTTATTATTCGTAGTTCATAGATCAAAACTATAATTCTGGCTATAGATGGGGTTTTTATACGTCGATTTTTTGAATTTGCCGCCTTTTTCCAGTCTCATCTTTCGTTAGCCAGACTCTAACAAGCGAGTAACATCAAAACCTTTCTGCGCAGATACTAGCAGTATGCCTATCACAAGCGCGGTCGCTGAACAAGCAGGCGCTACTGGACCAGCCAACAGCAGCCTCGCGATCCCAACTGACTTTCGCCATCGAGAACAACTTTGACGACACCGGCCCAGGAGCCAAGGGCCGGGAACTAGCCTACAAAACCTTCAACAACCTCGAAGAAGCCCTCATCAACCATATCAATGATCCAGATACAAAGCTACCAGATTCGCAAAGGGATATCGCCATTAGACACCTCACAGCAAGCCAATATGCTCCACAAGCTATAGAACTATCGGCGTACAATAAGCCAATCATCAGTTTCCCACGACGACCAGCCCAGCAGATTGAGTTCCGAAGTCCCCTGAACTTCGCGAGAGAGCCTCTCAGGCAGCATTACCAGGGTGTGAGGGAGAGGCCGCTGAACCTGGCGCACTACATCAAGGACCCAGACGTGTCGGAGACCCAGGAGGAGTACAACCCTAACCCACAGTACAGCTTCTCCTATGACATCCATGTGAGTAACCTCTAATTTTGTAACTATAGTAATTATCTGATTAATTAACCTTAATTTATATCTTTCTCCATTTCCAAGACCTAATTTAAGTCTTTACTAATTTCTCAGCCTTACAACTCTTACGACCGAATTCGGAGATAATATATTTTAATGAAATTTTAACATGAATTTAATGAGGTCTGAGCCGTTAATATTCAACATTAATACTAGAATCTAAGTCTTTCAGTTTAATTTTCAACGCAACTATAAACCTCTTTTCTCAATGAAACTAACTGTATTACGTATAACAACAGTATGCAATTTGTACCTATTTACAGAGATACGATACGTATCTTGTATTGCGATTTGCGGGTAATTTGACACTGTGATTTGTGAGTCGTGTTTCGTGAGATATTGAGAGGAAAAATAGTACTCGTAGATCAAAATATAAAAGATTAGAACTATCAACAATTTTCATGTTAATATATATAGCGTTTATATATATAATAATATAGCGTTTTAATAAAATAAAGATAGAATAGAAATTATATTAAGGTGACGCCATGTTCAGGTAAAAAACCGTGTTGGATGTGTTTGAGATTGCTTGTTTTCTATGCGAGGCTGTACCGTCCTCTCATAGAAAACAAGCAATGGAACAGCAAAAAATTGAAAGGGCGTAGCGACAAAATGGTTTTTGTCGCGCAATTTAAAAACCATAAATACATTTCATATAAGCTATGGACAAATTAAAGTGTATACTAGAACCAATTTATGTACAAATTTTGGAAGCTTATATCACTCTCCTCTGTTGGCAAAATAGGAATCCCTTTTTTTACAGAGGTCTTTTTGATTGATTATTCTGTGTTATAAAAGTTGACCAATCGTGTTATGCTATGGGTAATTCAAAGACAAAGAGATGATGAATACTGACAGTGAACTTTAATTTCTTAGCTTTAGTCACTGCTGAAAAAAATGGACATCGCTACAGCCAAATTATCAAGGCGTCACCTTAACCTTAGGTTCTGTTATGTGCCTAACCACCTACCACGGGCTCACAGAAAACCGACGTTGCGCTGTTTTTCGCCGAGTGAGTGAGTTTACCGGAGGCCCAATCCCCTACCCTTTTCCCTTCCCTACCGGCTATCCTCCCTTATTTCCTTCCCTACCCTCCCCTATTCCCTTCCATACCCTCTCCTACCCTATTACCCAATCCCCTCGTAAAAGACCGGCAACACACCTGCAGCTCTTCTGATGCTGCGAGTGTCCATGGGCGACGGAAGTTGCTTTCCATCAGGTGACCCGTTTGCTCGTTTGTCCCCTTTTCATAAAAAAAAAACACTTAAATCAACCGTTTACAAAATTCAATTAAAGAAGGAGCTTCATTGACAGAAAAAAAATTGGGATGGAAAATTTAATTGGTAAACTAAACAATGCTTAAAATATGAGATGATGTTCAAAATTGTATGGTTGACGAAGAAAGAAAGTGAGAAGTCAAGAATCAACAATAGAAAACTAATCTCTAATTAAAAGTATGCGTGTAACAATAGTGATGATATCAGTTGTCATGCATCTTGTGTAACTACTGACTAGTAATAAATACTGATGTTTATAAACACGAGGGCTGTACTATTGAAATTATAAACGGGAGCCGAACGTGAAATCCTCGACTCTACTTTGTGATAGAAGTACAGTGTACCTCACTATGTAAAATATTTGTCAGCGGTAACAACTTGTAAAAATTAATAAAATAGCAGTCAAATGCATCATTAGTTAAGGGCATCTATCACTCAAAATGTTTTTGTATGGGCCACCGCGCGACTGTCGGAGCTCGGTAAGCCGCGGCGTACGCGAATTCTCTAGATATCTTGTCACTGGCATCAATAAATAAATGCTACAATTTTCATTTTTGCGAATACGGATAGATAATCATTTTATCTAATTAAAGCTATAAAAAATTGGTCGCTTAGTTCAGTATTCTTAGCACAGCATTGAAAAAAGATTTTAAAAAGAGGTAACTTTGGCTTTGTTTTCTATCGAGTGAAGTTCTTCTGTTTGTGTCAATTAATGCGAAGCCGAATACGTTATATCCTCAAGTAAAGGTCGTAATTTTTTCAAAATTTTTAGATGATAATGTAAGGAATGAAACAGGATCAAAAAACTTGTCCACGCGCTATTTCACTGTTACCTGGCCTTAAATTTAAATAGTAATGTAGGCAACTATTATCTATTCTGTGATGTAGGTGCAAAACTCTAACAAAAGAAGGAAAATAATATTTTGTGGTACTATGTACATAGCATTGAGACTATTGACTATAGAGGTAGAGTCAAAACTCTACATTATGGGCCTGTTTCACCACTTCCTGATAAGTGCCGGATAGGCTATCCAGTACAGTATCCACCACTTAACTTGACAGATAAAGTATGGAGAGTCTGGCAAAATAGTTGTAGATAGCCTGTCCGGCACTTTATCAGAAAGTGGTGAAACTCTTACAAACTTAAACTTTAAATACCATAATACACATACGTTTGGAGCCCTGGTTTCAAGTATATCCTGGTATTTGATATTGTATAATAATTAAAAGTAGTTATGTCAATTAATTACTGACCTTGAGCCAGGTTCCGGCGTCAAAATATGCAAATTACAACACTGTGAGTTAGATTGCGGTACGTAATATTATGTACCTACTTGTAACTTGAAGATGTAACGGATAACATGTAATGTTTTAAAAACATGAATTTCTATAGGCATGATAGTCACAAGTCACAACGATATCAAAAATAATTTGTATAAAAATTTGAACAGCCTCTAGACACCAGCTAACATTCTAAGTTTTCGATGAACTTACATATTATTATTTGTCTATACTGTATAGGAGTGCATATTAAACTGAATGGAAAAATCTTTCGCAAGAACACGTGTCTTCGAATTGTCTTAGTTGGTTGTAATGGGTTTCAAAACCCAAAGACCTGAAAGTTTTCCCCAAAACTTTAAGGCACGTGAATTGGGACCTACGATAAGCAACCATTAGCCGCATAGTATTCCATTTGGTTTTTTGACACATCAAACACCTACTACCTGTTAACGTGCATTTTGCAACACTGTACAGCCGTAGTAAGTCATTGACTATACAGTGTATAATTCGGTCAGTAAGTGTAGTAACAGTAACAGACTCATTGATCGTGCTCAGTAGACCGGCACGGCTTTCCGACACGTATGTAAAGTGTTGGTAATCGTAAGAAATTGAAATGACAGCGCGGCACTAGAAATTAATTACTCCAAAAGGAAAGAGGCTTATTTTAATGACAAAAGAAGAAGTAATATGAACTGCAGGATAACAAGTGATCTACTATTATATGCTGGGATAACAGTTTTGAATATTATTTTATTTTATTACCTATATGTATTTTAATTTTAGTTTTTTTTTTTTCATCATTTAGATTTAGATGTCTAATGCTGATCTACCACAATTTGAGAAGGAGTGTGTACAGAGCTATCAGACAAACTCTAACTAGAATCAGCTCAATAGCTGGTGCTACTTGCTAGTCAGTAGTCAGACGCCCCTAAAATACTTGTAAATTACGACTCTACATATTTTTCACTTTGATATAAGCTTTTATTAGTATAATATTATAATATTATAAATAAGAAATAATTAACATAACAAATACTATGTATACATAGTATTTGTTATGTTAATTATTTCTACATTACAATGCTGGATACCATTGAATAAATACAATTTTCTAAATCGTACATGTAACTAATATGTTACAAAAAAAACGTTTACTATTGTTTTGTAACTACAAATAGCATATTATTATAACAGTGAGCTCGTGAGCTCTAATACCATAAGTCACATTATTCCTTGGCCGTTGCTCCTATAATAACCCTGACTCGTTACGGTCGAGTCGTACCATTTCACTGGTGTACCTGACTTCTGGTTAACCTTGTGCAGATAACGATTAACTCATTGTTCTAAGTCGTGTTTCACGAATTCTTAAGCCTATCGTTTTTCCACTTCTAATAATAATTGAATTAACATTATTTTAATAGCTTTGGGATACTTCAAAATTTTAACAAGAAATTATGTAAGCATTCTTGTGAGATATTTGGTAGAATTATTATAAGGCAATAAAATTTCCGTATCCTTTTAAAGCACTGATTTTTGGTTGCCTAAACTCTAGATCTTATAAGTTATAAACTTAGTATGTATGTCTAGTATGTATGTTAGTACTTATAATGCCGACATTCTAAGTGTATGAAGTGCTATTAATTTTCATAGAAAGTGCTCTCGGACCACCCTTGGAATGTAAAACGAGGAATAAGATTGTAACTGCATTTACAATGTACGTCACGATAGATGTAGCGTTTCTACTTTATTTAGCGTAACTTGTTTCTTACGTAGTCTACATAATAATAATAATTATAATATTATGCAGAAACTACTCCTGTTAGTTGTTTAACATGTTGCCTGCCTGCCTTTGCCTTAACTGGATGTTGCCAGCAACTTTTTGTTGTGCCGAAATCCCCAGGAGGCCACGCGCTCAGGCGGAGGACATTTTTCCGGAATGAAGAATACTCTATCTTTCCCAGGGACTCAAAGTAGACTTAACTTAATTCGATGTATGTAGTAACAGCCAGACCGACAGACACTAATTAGTACTCCTTATAAAAAGAGCCCCTAGCCAAGACTTTTTGTTTTTCGATTCTTTATATCAAAATGCATGGAATTGACATTACACGAGTTGAACGTCTACTTCATATTATCAAACGCTTAGATCAATTTGGCTAAAGGGCCAGTTATCAGTTGTTTATCACCGAAATCATCTTGCGTCACTAAGACAACATTAACATTAAGTGCAGTGGCAGGGTATCCGCGGTGCAGCGTGCCGCGGCGGAACTTTCACGTGATAACGGAACACCACTTTCACTGGACAGCGCCAGTAGCTCCACAGTCACGACATCGCAGTAAGAGGGAAGAGATAAGAGATCGCGTGATTTACGCCCGCGCTCAAGGGTTTGATGATTACTTGACTTTAATCTAATTGTTGAAATGTTTCCTCTCTCTTTTTTATTTTCTGTCAAACTCTTGATTTTTTTTTTTTTTTTTTTTTTTTTTATTAAATAAGGGGGCAAACGAGCAAACGGGTCACCTGATGGTAAGCAACTACCGTCGCCCATGGACACTCGCAACATCCGAAGAGCTGCAGGTGCGTTGCCGGCCTTTTAAGAGGGAATACGCTCTTTTCTTGAAGGTTTGCAGGTCATATAGGTCCGGAAATACTGCTGGTGACAGTTCGTTCCAGAGTTTTACAGTGCGCGGCAGAAAGTTACGCGAAAATCGCACTGTGGAAGACTGCCACTCATCAAGGTGATGAGGATGGTATGTTTTTCGCGTGGGACGATGGCGAAAAGTTGCAGGTGGTATGATTCCGAACAATTCCTCAGAGCACTCCCCGTAATACAACCGATAGAGGATGCAGAGTGAAGCTACATCTCGGCGTAATTCCAAGGGGTCCAAGCTGTTCGAAACACTATGGCAGTCAACAATTCGAGCGGCCCTTCGTTGGATACGATCCAGAGGGAGCAGTTGGTATTTTGGCGCCCCTGCCCAGAGATGAGAACAATATTCCATGTGAGGCCGAACCTGCGCCTTGTAGAGTTGTAGGCGTTGGTCCGGACTGAAGTACTGTCTCGCTCTGTTAAGAACACCAAGCTTCTTCGAGGCTAACTTGGCCTTACCTTCTAGATGATATCTGAACTGGACTTCGCTCGATATGTTGACGCCAAGTATCTCAATGCTAGGGGAGATGGTTAAAGATGTGCTCTCGAAACGAGGATATATGACCATTGGTGACTTTTTTGTGGTGAACGCGCAGACTTGTGTCTTGGCGGGGTTAAATTGGACTAAGTTACGTCTACCCCATTCAGAGACTTTCTCCAATGAATTCTCTATTTTAGACACAAGTTCGTTTCGACTCTCAATGACATTTTGCCGAGAAATATTGCGGGAGCCGGTATATACAGCATCACCTGTACTATCATCTGCATAGCAATGAATGCCGTTGGTCTGTAACATGTCATTGATATGCAGTATGAATAGGGTAGGCGATAGCACACAGCCCTGAGGGACACCAGCATCAACAGACTGAGTTTCCGAGCATTCGCCGTCAACTACGACCCTTATGCTTCTATCTGCTAAGAAACTAGTGACCCACTTACATAATTGATTAAAGTTAAGTGACCATTAAATGTCTTTATGCAATAAAATAATTATGATTAAACTTCTATTTAATGAAGAGTTTGACAGATAATAATGTAAGGGGCTTATGCCAAAATCTTTATTTAATTACAGTTATGTAATGAACAATTATTTTCGTCTCTGAGAGCGGCAGTTAGTGCGGCCGTTTAGTCACTATTATAATCCATTCACGATAAAATTTTGCATTTTTATCATCAGCTAAGGGGTACTTGCGTAGATTTGGGTTAATGTTAACTCAAAGTTAAACATCATGTCATTTATATCACTCTTTAAAGTGAGTGATAGAGATAAATAGTTTAACTTAGATTTAACTGTAACCCAGATGTACGCAAGTGCCCCTAAATGTCAAAAGTGGTCAATAACTTTAATATGCATGCCTTTGTCGAATATGAACCTGAGTCCTGACCTAACCGCATAGACGTGCTGATCATTCTGATTTTGAACTTAGACGAATGCAGTATTGTTTCCTTAGCTGTTTCTTTGACATTTTGCTATCTATAATCTACATCGCCAATCTTCGATGTTAATCAAAATGTAGAGTTGATTCATTTTGGGGACATTTGAAATAATAGCTTACAAATCATGCACAATATGTTTTAAAGGGGATAACAAATGTTAGCATCGTTTCCTCCATTGAGTACATTCTTACTTCATTTGTTTTTTTTATGAATGAAAAAAGTGTGCCTTAAAATATATCCTTTCATTTTTTGTTGTTCATTTAGCAAAAACTTTTTCGTTATCGCTTCGTTAAAGAATCGCCAACCAAAATGTATCTAATTGACATATTAAGCGTTCGTTAATATGACGTTGACGTTCGTCTCGTCTTATGTCAATTTCATATATTTTGATCGGCGATTCTATAAGGAAGCGATAAAGAAAAGATCTTGGCTCACCCTCTGGTATCTATCCGTCTGCGTTCTAACTCGAGACTATCGTAAGCCTGCACATGTCGTGTCTTCATATCAGACAAAACATATTGTATCATGTTACGAACACATTAAAGCCTAATTAGTGATCACATGTATCACGTATCACAACAAAGTTTATCGGGACAATGTCAGACGATCCTAACTTTCATCACTCTTACATAATTTCACCTTGATCGTCAAATTCGGACTCAACTGCTCAGAGCTTTCAAATCAGTAGGCCTACCACGAAACCGTTTTGAGGCTCAAACAATCGAACGAGAATGCCACGTCCCGCTCTAACAACGTAATTTCTCGTTTATTAGACTAGGACGCGGCATTCTCGTTGGATTGTTTGAGTCTCAAAACGGTTTCGTGGTACGGCACCAGACTCGACTTTCCAATGCAGGTTAAGGCTTCTTTTGTTTTTATAATCGTATCAAGGTTAATAATAATTATGGTTATTATTATATTTTATGCACATAATACAGGTATGTAAAGATCCCACAGTTCTGATATTTATATACGAGGTTACCTACTTTCCAAAAACGTTACATAACTCAAAACAAGACGTTTTTAATCTGTTACATAATTGTTGTGTTGTGTACCTATATAACATACAGTTACTATCATACACCTCTACATAATACATACTAATGTATCTGAATACACACCAATACAATATACATAGGTAATACCAAAATATGGTCTAACATTCGGTATTACATAATATGCATACTATCAGAGAAATTGATTCATAAACAGATTAAGGACCTACGAAATTTTATCGGGCTATGTTCAGCCAATGTTAGTCGCGACTCATGAATATTATGTATCATGGTAGACTTACTAGTTACTACCACCTATACTATACTACTACTACCATAGCCCGACTATTTAACGTAGGTCTGCAGTCTGCCATCTGTCTATAAACTAATTTACCTAATTGATGGCCCATAAGTATTTTATAAGAAGTCCAAGAATTATGTTTTAATTTCAGTGCAAATAGTTCGTTTTTAGCCACACATGTTTTTCTACATAGCGATAATATTTCATTTTAGAACTCATAGAATAAATAATTAGAATATGGGGCTAATGCTCAAACCAATCTAGTTTTTTTTGGAAGATGTCAAGGTATGGTTATGGCATGGCTGTTGATAAAAAAACCATGACCAATGACCGCAGACGATATTTGCGACTAAAGAATAAGTAATATTGGAGAAATCATTCCCAGAATTTATTTAGACAGAACTCTCCATGTTTTGTGATCATTCATACTAAAATTATAAATTCGAAAGTGTCTCTGTCTGTCTGTTACCTTTTCACGTTTAAATCGCAGAACCGATTTTAATTAAATCTGGCTTGGAGATACTTTGAGTCCCGGGAAAGGACATAGGATACTTTCTATCCCGTGAAAATGTACGGTTCCCGCGGGTTAAACTAATTTCTGCGGCAGTTCTCGAACTTGTAGGCGACTTACATAACTCTATGTAGAGCAATTAACTTGCTCAGTAAACAATATCGATTTGGTAATGTGCAGCTTGTTATTACGATAGTACGTGCTTATACTGTTCACAAGGCGAAGAAATATATCAGTCATCTCTACAAGGTGTATTATAACTTTAAGCTCTGTTAATTTCACACTAAACTATACAAGGGACATAATAATATTATTATTAGTTATTACACACACCCTTAACTGAGTGGTATCCTATCGTTGTAAAAAAACTTAGGCTATTTCGTGTAATCTAAAGAAAATAATCATTATATTGTGTTTATCAATTATTGTAAAGTGTATGTAGATGGTTAAGAATAGGCTTGATGACTATTTTTTTTTCTTATTGGTAATTGAAAGACCCTTAAAAAATAGAAACATCGCTGAAAGAATGACTCTGATAGCTTTAAAATTCACCAAGATATGACAATTCAAACATCTCATAAAATAGACCTGCCCGAAAACTCTCCATACAAAGTGCTACGAAAGACTGACGTCACTCTTTCTTAGTTTGTACGCATCGGGAGAGAACTCTGTTCGATAGGTATATTAAATATTGCGTTTATGAAAGTGGTTTCATAACAAAAGTTGCTTTTAATTGCATAAGTTATCGAATGGTATACAATTAATATTAAGAAATTTAATTAAAAAAAATCGACTTGATTATCCAACTTTGAAGGCTCATAACAAAAAAAATACAAAAGCTATCAAGCTGAAATTTTGGGAACACTTATCTTTTACGGTGATTTCTTTACCTATTTTATTAACAAAATTAGCTAATCTTTGACCTTGTCATCATCCCTAATAATAAATTATGTTTGAATGAACATAGACTGAGTCTACATCCAAGTTGTCTGTTTCAGCGTTGTTGATTAGTTGTTTTAAAGTTGTTTGTTGCCAATAATAAATAGCGCTAATGAATAGATAAACTCCTGTCATGCCATAGAAACAGGGCTTAATATTCAATATAACTATGTCTTAATATGAAAGAACCAAATCTGACGTCCACTGTTCAAAATTCAAATTCTTTATTAATCATTCAATAATATACAATAGTATAAAAACAAGGTAGCGTACATCACGTCGTCTAATCCCATACTAAGTAAAACTTGTATTATGGCAATCAGAAAACGGATGCACGCCGAACAATTTTATCCTAATATATATTATTCTCACATTCACACACACAATCACACTTCACTTTATCACGTTAAAGTCTCTTTCGGCGACGTGATGCGCGCTTCGTTCGGGAGCCTTCCCCGAAACCTCCGGTAAACTACACCGGCGGGCCAGAACTCCTCCACCTCGAAAATGGATAAAACTTGCCGACTGCACTTTCACCACAAAGGAACTAAAAATCACTTTGTGGCGAGAGTGCAGACGCTCCACCCTCAGGGTGTAGGTGGTCTTCTCGCGGATGTAGTTTACGACGTCTTCGACCGTCATGGTCCAGTGCAGGCGCGACACATAGAGCGGTGTCGCGGGCACCTCGCTGCGCAGGCGCAGCTCGGGCACATAAGGTGCGGTGCCGCGGTGGTTGCGGACGGTGGGCTTCCTCTTCTTCCTCCTCTCCACCAGAACGAAGCCCTCCTCATCGCACCTCCTGCTCTCGTCCCTGCCGAGTCGAAGATGTTCAGCCTTGCGGCCCTCCTTTGCACCCCTCGCCTTTACCCGCGGGGGCGGTGCGGGGCAAGCAGCGACGCTTGCATAATTTTTCTGTTGAGTCGATGGCCTCAATTTCGTGTCGACGTCACGCGGTGACGGCGAGCTGACGGCAGCGGCTGTTGCTGACCCACTCGATTTCGCTGACGCGCAAAACGGCGAGCCGCGCTGAGCTCCGCGACGCATATTTATCGAGTCGATCGGATGCTCGGGTGACCTACATGGTGAATTATTACATTTTAATTGTAATAATTCACTACGCAACTCACTGATGGTAGATTCCGAGGCATCCAATCTACCTCGCATCTCGTCCAGCTCTGCCCTCATGATGTTGAACTTCTGGAGCAGGCTGGAGACGTTGACGTGGCCCGTCGATACCGCCGGTAGTTTGTCGAGCTGCTTGGCCACAAACACCGGCACTTCCGCTGGACTAGTCTGCTTGATCAGGGAGATGATGTCCTGCAAGCTTCGTTCGCTTCCGTCTCTCCTCCGGGATATCATCTGCGCCGTTTTGCCGAGCACTTCGTACAGCATCAGCCTGCCCTTGCAGATCTCCTCGTTGGTGTAGGTGGACCTGCACAGCTGCACGATGCTATCTTCGTCCATGGTGTTGACGACGTGTTGTACGAACGCCAGCAGCTCGTTGGATACGAGCGCCATGGTGTCGGTGCACCGGCTGTCGCGCCGCGCGACTCGCGAAATATTAATTAATTTTATTAATATTTGCTGCGTGTGTTGTTGAGCGGTGCGCGACCGTTCGCTACCGCGATCAAAACAACATCTCCGTTCATCAACTGTTGAAGTTGACTTGATGTTTGGGACACCTTTTCTTCCATTGCAACTCAAATCACAGTCATGATTAATTATTTTTCTCACCTCCGGGCGGAAAGCGTCAACTTTCTTCCCGCTGCGCTTACCGATGTTGCCGTTTTCCGCCTCCGTCGATGAGAAAAATAGTATACGCACCACGGGCAGTAAATAAGAAAGCCTCAGATCACATGTTTATTGACCTCAGCTTCGCCTCAGCCAACAATTACATGTGATCTGAGACATTTCTTATTTTCCTGCCCTTGGTGCGTAATGTACTATTACCAGTCTACGTCAGTGTTCCGCAAATGTTGTGTCTTCAAGGTACATAGGAAAATAAATATATTTGGAAGTACACCACAAATTAATCAGTTTGTATTGTGTATACTGTCTAGGTTACTCTGAACTCCCACCCCTTCGTCGATCGTCCTGAGATATCCCTCTTTTGGCACTTAGCACTAGAACTGAATACGAAGACCTTTTCCGAGGCACACCAACAGCTGATCGATAACTGGTCTACGTCACAAACTCCCTGACTATTTCATTATGTGCCTTTAAGCTGAAGAACCTTCTCTTTCATGATTCCAGGACAAACAAACCGGCGACTCTAAAGCAGCCCACGAGACCCGCGACGGTGGTGTGGTGCGAGGTTACTACACCTTCGTAGACGCGGCGGGCCAGCGCCGCACTGTGCGGTACACTGCTGACGACGAGAGAGGCTTCCAGGCGACTGTACACACCGACCAGTAGCTGTTAGCCCGCAGTGGATGACGTGGGATTTATTATTACATGTATCAAAACAGTATTACTCCCAATGCCTTGGTAGCAGGCATTCCAAAAAGAGCCAAGAGATAAAACAGCAGTTTGTCTACTATGATACCTAAACCAGCAGACCTCTCAAGCCAATCTGTAAAATACTAGCATCTACAGCTTACAGTAAGGGTGAAGCCAAACGAGCGTAATTTGTGAGTTATGAGTCGTAGAATTTCGGCTGGCAGAAATTCGGCTGCATTCAGTTTCATACAAAAGTCCTGTTTAATTCACACGAGTGTAATTTTGTGAGTCATGATTTGTATGAAAAGATATTTACACGACCGATATCCTGCGACTCACAAGCACAACTCATAAATTACGCTCGTTTGGCTTCACCCCGGGTTTACCTCTAGGCTACGTTCATAAGTCCTATAACTTAGTTTTTTGTTTTGTTACGTAGCTATTTTTCTTTCTGATTTTAAGTTCCATTTGTGGCCTATACAACTTCAATTTGGTTCAGCTCTCTAGTTATTCTGTGATATAGCTATTTAGATAAGCAAACACTTTTTTAACGTTCAAGTTTGCATTACCTGCGATATCAGAGTTATCTGGCTCAAAGCATCGCTATACAGCGAGGAAACTGAGCCTTAGAAAGCTAAAACAATTTACTTTTTTTTCTATTATTTGTAAATACCCCATTTACATTAACTTTATTTATAAATAAAGAGGCTACAGCCTCAGAATCTAGACTTTAGATAGAAGAAAATTGTTTTCGGAAAACCGCGCGAGATATGAATGATTGATGTTCGTCTGGCTTTCAGTCTCACTGAAGATTTTTTGGGATCTGTCATCTGACATGTGGATGGCCTATTACTCAACATTCTTAGGGTAATATTTTTAATTTTAGGTAAGATTTACAAATATTTGTATGATGTTTTTAAATAAATATTTTAAATGGAAAAACCTTTTGTTTGATCTTTTAATGATGGCGTAAGTGAGTGAGAAAAATTTAGTATTCTTTCTTGCTTTACATCTACTTCCATAAAATTAAATGAGCTTATCTCAATCCAAAAGTTGGAGGTAGATACTTTGCATTAGATATAAAGGCCTGCAACGCACTTGTAACACTTCTGATGTTGAGGGTGTCTATGGGCTGTGACTCCTTTCCATCCAGTTGTCAGTTTGTTCGTTTGCTTAGGGGGCAAACGGACATTAAAAAATATATTAAATTAATTTTATAGTAGAAGTTAATCTTTAGCATTGTGATAACTGATAACAGTCCCAATTTTCCCAGCTAGCGTACCAATGTACTTAATTGCACCTTAAATGGTAATTAAAACAGTGCACACTTGAGCAGCTAGTTAATAGTTGCACAACGACCATTGCATGACAGCCAGTATGCTAATACTAGGCTCACCTAAATATTACACTAGTGTAAAGTGTTGCTGTGAGTTTGTGACGACAGTCGACACGCCTGCGATGATAGTATCAGAGAAAAAAATAAGCGCCTGTAAATATTTCGTAGCAATTTATATTGATAAGTAACTATTTTAAATTATTAAACTTAACATATCTATACTTAAAATAAAATCGTAGGAAAATCAATTCTGTACATTGAATATTTTTGAAAAATAATACTTGGGACGTGATCTACAATCGATGCTGCGCCCCCCCAAACCCCCCCCCCCCCTTATTCCTCATGAAACTTTTGTTCATAATTAAAAGGTATCGTGGAGTTTGTATTGCGTCTTAATTATCCTTTGTAGGAACAAACTAAGTCATCTATACATTCAAAACAAAAAACAAAGTCAATTCTGTACATTGAATATTTTTGAAAAATAATACTTGGGACGTGATCTACTATACTAACGCGGACGAAGTCGCGGGCAACAGCTAGTTTTCAATATAATAATATTACGTAAGTTGTAAGCTACAACATAAAAAAATGGTGAGTAATCTCTTGCTTTAAGAAATCGTATTATTTAAGTTTGGAGGAGTGTGTCGGGCACCTGATTATTTATATACCTACGTATACCTACTCACGAATAGTTTGTAAGAAAGTTGTAGATCGCCCAATAATACGTCCTTATTTTGTATATAAGCCTTCATGAAAAATTGCGTCGACCAACTCCAGGTCTTTTATTAGTTATTTACAATATGCTAGCCGCTAGGTCTATACTAGCCTGCCTTGCCTACGTTTCTTGTTCCAGCATGTATGATGTACTATCAGAGAAGTTGATTCCTAGGCAGATTGGGGACCTACGTAGTTTGGTCGCGTTACGTCAAACGCAGGCGACAGAATATGTACCATCGAGGAGATTGATTCCTAGGCACTTAACAGACCTACGTCATGTGGTCAGCTTATGTCAATTAATGTTAGCTGTAATCGGTGATCGGTCGGACGGGTTTGAGTTCGACTTAACGCGCCAAATTACTTAGGTCCGCCATCTGCGTAGGAATTAACTTCTCTGATGGTACAAATGTATATTATACTGAACCAAGTCCAAAACAACCGACTCTTGACCACTAATAACATTCGAGTATCCATCGCTAATCTCCGGCTTATTCAGAACCGGTAGCCGTTATCGTGTGCTGCCGACCTGCCGGGCTGCCGGCTCTCCGACAGATCAATTGTACCATGTCAATTAATACCTTTGTCATGACATCATGCCACGGTGGGATTAATCGGTAGAGGTCTACCGTCGCTTGGATTAAGGTAGAGTATGGTTCTTAATATCGGAACTATTCTTTTGGTACCGATTTTCAAAAAAGGGCGTTACATATTTGAAATGATTTTTAGAATAATCTAATATATGTACCTAGTGTCTAATTTTCTTAACATAATTGATGATAGGTATGTTTTAACATCAATAGTCATTAACTTATTATATTTCAGTTTATATAAAATATTTATCGAAGAATCCAGGATCTCCCTTTCCACCTTTTAAGGCGCACTTGAGAAGCCTACGATCATCATTCGAGTTTTGAGAATCGGGCATCTGATTATTAATTTTATGTGGGTTCCGAATATTCATGGAATACGATGTTATATAAGTTATCGCAAAGCCGGTTATCGGCGCACTAAGACGGCTATCGCGCGGATTGCGCGTCCTATCATGATATATCGCCAGTAATTAATCAATAATATCCTTTCAACATCGCAACCACTGTTGTTTAGCTATAACCTAGCATAATCTCACGAAAACATGGAAAATAATCAATTGGTGACGTCACGCCAGTGAGTAGCAAAATAACTTAAGTATTGATAAAAGCGAGATAGCGAAACGTTTCCGTATCAAAAACAATCACAGTAAGGTAACGAATGTTCCGGTCTAAAAATATTTGAGATCTTACAACCCCTTATGACATACTAGCTGTCCCGTCAAATGTTGTTTTGCCATTTAAAATACTTTAAATGGCAAAACAACGTTTGACGGTCGGACGTTTCTACTTCATCAGTTAATACAAAATCTTACCCCCTCTTTTGTCCCCTAAGAGGGGTGGGGGGAAAATTTTTATACACCAGATGTTAAGTTGGAAAACACAGTTAATAATATGAAGTAAGTCCATTAAAGAAAAAAGTTTGATACAAAATCTTACCCCCTCTTTGGTCTCCTAAGAGGAGAATTTTTATACACCATGTTGAGTTGGAAGAATACAAATATATTATCTGCGAAAACCGGATGAAAATCGGATCAGTAGTTTTCGTGTTAAAGAAAAAAGTTTAATACAAAATCTAACCCTCCTTTCGTCCCCTTAGAGGAGTGGGGGGAAAAAATTTTATACACCAGGTGCTAAGTTGGAAGAAGACAAATATATCTGCGAAAACCGCATTCAAATCGGATCAGTAGTTTTCGTGTGATAGTGGAACAAACATACAGACAGACAGACAGACAAAAAACTAACCACATTTTTGGCTTCTATAGCGATCTAGTGACACTCCCCGCTTATTATTTTTTGAATATCTTTAATGTACAGAATTCACATTTCTACAGTTTTATTATATGTATAGATGAGTAATTATGAGTAATGGGCCTCAGAATTGTTTTGCTCAAAATTTTAATACGGTCGCAAGAACTTTGGTAGAGCAATGTCAAATGTGTATTTCGTATAAAGTCTATCACAATAAAGAGCTGGTCCTGACCAACTAACTAGATTCTGTATGGAATTCCTATAACATGCTTTGCCACTTAAAAGACCTAACCTAGCCTAAAAACCTGAACTCAAAAAGTACCATTTATATATGCCAATCTAGGGGCGCAACGGGCTATATTTTCTATAAACTTTTTACCGAGATAGGTCATGAAAAGTGTATGGAAATAAGGACATTTAAGTGACACTTAGAAGTGAATAAAGAATATCACTTTCCCCCAGTACTTGATCGAACAATTCGTGGGAAAATAGAACAAAAATAAAGCAGGTTTATGTTCACATTATGACAGGTTGTAAAGTCAATACGACAATAGAATATTTGTTTCTGTATAAAATCTTTTGCAAATGGACGTCAGCTTCCTAAGGACGATTGACGGGCGAACAATAATGTTGTGTTTGTTGTTGTGTTTGTTGTGTTTGTTATGTCTGATGTGTCCTGCGGCGCTGTCACAACACCACAACCTGTCGTGCTGCTCAGCGGATGTGACAGGCCTTCTCAAACATAAAAAGTATCACAAGTTTATAATTTAATAATACTTAGCTTTAAGTTATTACAGTTTTCATGTGGTCATTCGGATGTTTGCTAAATCATAAATGGCTATCTTTTAACTCTTGGTAAAGCAGCAAGAATAAGAATAATTTAGCTCTATATTTGAGATATTTCTATATTATTTTATTAGATTATTTGTTAGTTATTAGAGTTATTAGAACAGTTACTATATTTTAGCACGAGTCACGACGAATGTTCATGAGAAAAAATCATCATACAAAATAAACTTACTTAATTCTATTTCCGAAAATATAAAATACCCACAAACAACCCCGAACTTGTGTTTAATATTTTACAGCAACGTTATGCCTAGGCATTTATTAAATACGTGACATTAAGAGTAGTTTGAGAGGCACTGCTAGTGGATTATTCATTGATTCGGAAAGGTGCACGGTGCCCGACGCAGTGTCAGACAATGTCTTCTTTTTGTTTAATTAAGTGCAGTGCATACATACTGATAAATAACTAGCCATTAATAATAACGCAGATAATGTCGCAACAAAAACCATGAAGCTAGTTAAGCTTATTATCTTGTTAATTGTTTCGAATAAACGAAGCTTAAAAATGTTTCTTTTCATGTAAAAATAATTATTTTAAATATTGTGTAATCTTCACCCAATATCAAAGGCTTTAGCTAAAATACTTGTTAAGTAAGTCAAAAGTTTGAAATGTTCGGATTTTATACCCTTTATATCCGCTACAGCAACTCCTGCGGAAACCGAGATTTTTCCTCGTAGCAGTCAATAGGGTTTGGTTCAATTATCTTTGCATTTAGTATCTGTATGCTGTCAGGTGTTATGTAATTAATACAAATAAAATGTTATGTACCATCGAGGAAATTGATTCCGAGGCAGATGGGGGACCTACGTAGTTTGGTCGCGTTACGTCAAACCCAGCCGAACAATTAACATTGAATTGACATAATCCGACCAAATGACGAGGGTCTGTCAACTGCCTAGGAATCAATTTCCTCCATGGTAGCATTTGTAAAATGAATTTAGTAAGTACGCTGTAAAGACATTTCGAAACTTTAGTATATTCTCTACCTTTTTAATTTGTCTTCTCCAAGAGTGTGATCTGCACCTTACTCGTGCAAGGTGTCAGTCACAGCCGCGATGTTCACGATATTGACATATTGCACTGAACTTGAACTGTATTCAAGTAACTTTTGTATTATTTGTACACGGGCGTTGGTATACAACCCGGATCTCTCAGGATTTATCAATGTCATTTTCTTGTAACTCCAATCTCGACTCAGCATAGGCATTTGTAGTATCAATGCAAGGGTCTAATTGGCCGTATAGAGGCGAATTAGATTTTATTTTTTGTTTGTCGTACTAGTATTTTATTTATTTTGTCTATGATATAGGTAAAAAATACACCCAAACGTGTCGCGAGTGAAGTCACCAATTTTTGGTAGTAACAATAAAATCAATAGAACATCAAATTATTTGACACAGCCAGCGGGGGAGTATATATGGGATACTAATAAAGAACCTTAACTTTTAAGCAATAGAAGATAAATTCCAGTAACACACACTTTAGCCGCCCGTGGTTTACCTGAACAAATATCTCAATTCCTCGGGGAAGCAGGAAGGAAGGCTCATTCATCATGTTTATCATAACATGGTTGACGACTGCACAAAAAATATAAGAATGTTGGAAAAATGAGGAAAGGTTCAACCTTTTAGGCTACGATACCTATAACTTATAAGAATAGCTAGAGCAGAGGCATTTTATGGTAGGTACAGTATCGAAAGAGTTCAACAAAATTTAAGACACAATGGTATTAATTCTTATAAATAAAATAAGAATTAATGTTAAATATTGCCTAGTGTTTCGGTGCTAATGTTATAAATAAAGTAGGTACTTGACGAAACATATAAATAGTTTAATCATGAATGAATATGACCTTAGCTCGGCAGTCATTGACAACGAATGCTTCGAGTGCAGTGACCTCTGATACATTAAATTACTGTCATATAGTTTTAGAGGAGAGTGGGCACGACGCGTGCCGGCGTTGCGGTAATGCGCGATGCTCATGTTACCCGTAAAAACTTACAACACATTTTTTTACTTCCCAAATTTAAACCTCGATGTTAAACTAATTTGTATACCAATGCTTCAGTTATTTGTGAAAAAAATGAATTTCGAGCGACAGTAATTATAAGTGCCATAACTTTTAAGCAACATGCCCTGTTTATTGTTACAAAAATACCCCACTCAAGTTTTTCATTAAAGGATCGATTTCAGATTTATGTTGATTCAATTGGAAGTCCACCGAAAACACGCAAAATGTAAAATAGCAATTAAACAATAAAACATGCGACCACACGACACACGCGTCGCGTGACGTCGCGTCATGGCGGCCTGACTCAAAAACTTGACACTCGAATTAAACCTACACCGCGGACAAAAAAAATGGCAGCGTCATCCGAAAATAATATTTCTAAAAAGCCGATTGACAGCCCTGCGCGGAGAAGTAAATCTTCCTGCCGCGAACGACTTTGAACTCTATCTTAGGACAACAGAGACGGTATTCGAGAGGCGGCTGCTGACACGTCCAGTCAATTAACATGGAAAAAAATGATCTTGTCTCTCTAATTACTGCGTGATGGAGGCAGTCGACAAGGCTGGAGATAAACAAATAAGAATATGACATTTTCCGGTCCGTGGACGAAAAAAGTCGATAAAAAACGTGCAATGTCAGCGCTATCAGATGCGAGGTGACTATGTGGATGTGTCATTAATTCTGGCCCACGATAGAGACAACTGGTTCGCCCTAGAGACATTTATGAATATTCTTTATAGCCCAGAGCATGACTTACGTTGAGCTTGGGAGTTAAATGTCCAATACAAAGATATATTTTCCCTCGTGGTAAACTTTCTGTATTTTATTATTAACTATAACTTTACCGTGAAGTAATTAACCTTATTAGCTTAACAAACCTACTTGACTTGGTTTATTAGGCTCCTTACCAATGTGCCTTCTTATTATTCAATGTAAATCAATGTTGCAGTTGGTATCATACCCTAAAAAAGTATTAAGAATTGATGCCTGAAAAATATTTTTATCCCAAAACTCTGTAAAAGTATTTGAAGTAAAAATATTTACATTGTGATCCCAAAGGAGACCGCACCTTCGGGATCATATTATAATTACCATCTTTGATCACCTCCTTCGTTTTCTAAAGACAAATCGAAATTAGTGCGGTTCAAACGCGTTTAAAAACGGCAAGTTGTTCGCTTGACCTCAACGAGAGACGTCAAATGCAAACAAATATAATAAATGCGAAAGTCCATCTGTCTGTTACCTCTTCACGCCCAAATCGCTGAACCGATTTTGTTGACTTTTGAGTGCCAGTAAAGAAATTTTGGTATAGACTAGAGATCATTTTATCCTGGAAAAATGTACGGTTCCGGCGTTGTAAGCGAATTTATGAGCAACGGAGTTGCGGGCGTCATCTAGTTGCTTATTATTCTTCCCTTTATAAGTCGAGTCATCTAACCCTTATTAATATTTTGTAACAGACGACCAAGACATCTAATTCTTGTTAAGCGCCGATGTGTAATTCCCGACAAATCACGGAAGGGTTGGTTAATTGCAGCTATCTATATCCGTAATCCGAGCAATATCGCATATTGCCCGCGTGTCATCGCTGTCAGTGTAATAACAACTATCAGCCGGATTATCCGGCTTACCGGCTACCGGCGGCGAAGCTTTATTGTTTTTTTCATTTACGAACTTGGGAGTTGAGGCTACTGATAATATTGTTATGGTAGTCATCGTTATCAGCCCTGTTTAAATCAAATGTTATGGTAAACGAGTAATCCATATTATAATAATATTGTAAATGCGAAAGTTTGTCTGTCTGTCTGTTACCTCTTCACGCCGCAACCGATTTTGCTGAAATTTGGTGCGGAGATACTTTGACTCCCAGGAAAGGATACAGGATACTTTTCATCTCGGAAAAATGTACAGCTTCCGCGCCATAAACTGATTTTGGCGCAACGTAGTTGCTGGATAGATAAGTATTAAGAGCCCCCGCGGATTGCAGACTTTTAATCGGCCGATAGATTAGTTTGGCTCTCGTACAGTATGAAGCTGTATGGAAGTGTGCATATTAATACGATACCTAGTCGGCCAATAATTAAGTTTGATGGGCTATAATATTATACGATTGCCTTCAATAGCTTCAAAGCGCGCCACCTCCCGCGTCACCCCGCTCAAACCCACCACCGCGAAGTGACCGTTCTGCTACGATTTTAAATAGGATAAAATAATGTAAGTAATTAAAAAAAATAACACCAATTTTTTTTTTGTTAAATGGACTCTCTTAATGATACCTAAGCCCTGGAAAAAATTTGGCAGGCAGGTTTAATAAAACTTTAAAAATTCAGATAAAAGTTTACAACGTAAAAATAACATACCTACCCTAAACTCTAAAGTGCCTAAACTCTAAAGTATTATCACTTAGTTTTGTTACACACTGTATATTATTCTCAATTGTAATTTGTAACTATTTTTGAGTTTCTTTTTCATGTTACTGTTATATTCCATATTGTGTTTACGTACTAAAAACTTCTTAATTTTTTTTTGGAAGAGCGTAATGCTGCGTTCACTGTAAAAGGACACTCAATATTATTCGACTAACATACTGTATTACTTTATAAAATTGTTTTAGTGTTACATCCATTTTGTGAACCTTTCAATAAAAAAAATAATATATTAACATACCTACGAGTCCAAGTACACTGTAGGTGCAAGATATTATTCAGCGACTGATAATTTCTGATATAATCACGCTGATAGTTTTCTAATCATTATCCTCATTGCAATAACAATCATAAGGAAAGAGCTGTTAATGAAAAATCCTACCTTTCGTGTCCAAATATTGTGTTTCCTCAATAAAACTGTCCTATATGTGATTGCCGAGGCGTTATCGAACGGTGTATCGATATGATAACGCTTGGAAATACCCGAAATTATCGTATTTGCTGATGATATTATGTTTATATTATTATTATTGAGATAGCCCTCACCTTTCGGCTACCTACCTAACTCTGTATGGGATAGGTTAGGGCGGATGGAACCAGTGTAATACCTTTTTTTCGTCAAGGACTGCTGTACCGCGGTTCGCGAAGAGTCATGACTGTTGCTAATCATTCGATGTAACATCCACGATGGCAACACCATGATATTTATATAATTACTAGCTGTTGCCCACGACTCCGCCCCCGTCAATATCCTCCTTCTTTTTGGAAGTCGGTTAAAAAGTAGTCTAAGTTACTCCTTACTACATCAGCTATCTACCAAAACATGTCGAAATTGCTCCAGCCGTTTCAGAGATTAGCCGAAACAAACAGACTGACAGACATACAGACAAAAATTGTAAAAAATGTTGTTTTGGTGTATGTAGCGTATGTATACTCATTAGTCATATACATATAGTAACAAACGGTTATTTCAATATTACAAACAGACACTCCAATTTTATTTATAATATGTATAGATGTACCTACCTATAATAGATGTATAGATAGGCCTTTTACCATTAAATTCATGTTTGACCATACTACACTAATTGATTGAAATTGAGAGCCGGCAGAAGTGAAAACGAAACAGCTTACAGCAAATTTAGTATGCTGCCTATATTTTTATTTTTTGCCACAAAATAGAAAGAGTGGGGTATAGTATAACTTCCATATCCTCCCCAGTTTCTAATTCAAATAGAGCAAAATTAATATAAGATAGTATGCTTAGGTGTAACAAAAGTAAGTGATAATACTTTAGGCCCTAAAGTTACACCTAAAGTTTAGGGTGTGTACCTACGTGTTCCTTGTAGAGAGTTCACTGTGAAAGTAGCAGCGCTGAAAGACCAAAATTTTATTTCACTTTTGCATGGGCAAGGGCCCGAGCGTCACGAGTTTCCCCATATAAAAGTGAAAAAAATTTTGGTCTTTCAGCGCTGCTACTTTCACAGTGAACTCTTTACAAGGAACACGTACACACTCAAAAGTATTATCACTTATTTTTGTTACAATACTGTAATCTGTATATTGAAAACACAATATACACGCCCCAAAGTATTATTTATTTATTTATTTATTTATTTATTGGACTCACCAACAGAAAAGCATTTGTTACAATTTAAATTTATACATAAAATTTGTTTACAGATAAAATGAATTCTAATGACAGGTGAAGTACAGCGTGCGTATGCGACAAAAATTAGACGAGATGAAATGAAGTGAATATGGTGATAATTATGATAATGATAAAAATATGTGTGTATCAAAGAAAAAAAAGTCTCTTATTTTTTTAAACAAATTAAAAATTAAAATACTTTTAAGATAAAACTAATACTAATATCACAAAAATGAAAATTATAACAGCTGTGACAGACAGTAATTAATTATATTATTATTATTATAGCTTCAACTTTACTAACTGACCGTGGGAAATTTATTAAAATAGCGTTTAAGATTTGTCTTAAAATAACTAAGCTTATCAGAGAATATACAGATGTCGGGATAGTCGGATATAGCATTGTAGGATCTACACAATCTTCTGAGTGGTGCATAGTGACCCAGGTTTGTCCTAGCAACCTTTACGTGTAATGGTTTGTATTTATTTTTTCGGGGTAGTCTTGTAGGAATATTTATAGATATTTTACTCAGCAATCTAGTATTGTCCGTAGCACCAATCAGAATTTTGTGTAGAAAAATTAGTTCTAAGTATTTACGGCGATCTGAGAGTGAAGATAGATGAAAATATTTTAACCTATTGATGTAATGAGGAAGTTTTCTGACTAAACCATGTTTGTGGGTGAGATATAGTAGGAAGCGTTTTTGGACCCTCTCGAGACGGTTTGAATAGATGGCATAGTGTGGGTTCCAAACCGGACTGCAGTATTCGAGCTTGCTCCGTACCAAGGCATTATACAACGTGAAATTTTAGTGGTTGTTTTCCCGCAGCAGAACGATTTACCTATAGTAGTACTATCGAACCATGCATGTTATTTTTTGAAAATACAAAATATTTTTTATGACTTACTATGGAAACTTTATGCCGATAGGCGCGAGTTACTATGGACCCGACCGAAATTTTTTTTTGATTTGAACAAAAAAAACTTTACAAATCTATTGTACTACTAAGATAGAATCATTTTACTGCGGGAAAACAACCATTAAAATTTCACACTGTATAGTACTATAGTGGTAAGCGGATTTTTGAAGGATGTGCAGTTTCGTTTAATAAAACCTAACATTTTTAAGCTATGACAAACGATGTGGTCAATGTGTTTATTAAATTGTAATTTGGAATCTAATACAACTCCGAGATCTCTGATCTCTTGAACTTGCTTTAGTTGTTTATTGTTGATTTGATACGAGACAGCAGAATTATTTTGCTTACGCGAGAAACGCATGTGAAAGCATTTATTAACGTTTAGGTTCATTTTATTTTTTTGACACCAAACTGCTAATCTATTTAAATCGCTTTGAAGTTCCAAACAATCCTGTTGTGTATTAATTAATTTTATTATTTTAAGATCATCTGCATATAACGAAAAATCAGAGTAAATAAAACATGTAGCTATATCATTTATGAAAATATTAAATAGTAAGGGACCTAACCTGGAGCCTTGAAGAACCCCTGATAATGCAGGAAAGGGTGAGGACATAAAACCTTTAATAACTACAAATGAAACTCTACCAGTTAAATATGACTTCATCCACGACAACATCACACTAGCGAGTCCAAATGATTCCAGCTTGTCCAAGAGAATAAGATGTGAAACTTTGTCAAAAGCCTTACTAAAATCTGTATAAATTACATCTACGTAGTTTTGGCCATCTACGGATTCCATAAGTTCGTCAATAAAGGCGATCATGTTCGTGGTCGTGGATCTTGTGTTAACAAAACCATGCTGGTTTACTGAAATGAAGGACTTTACATGCCAGAGTAGGGTAGGATAAATAAGTTTTTCAAAAATCATTCCAAATGAGGGTAGTATAGAAATCGGCCTGTAGTTTTTTATGTTATGTCTGTCACCAGATTTGTGTAGAGGTATTACGAGGGCTTGCTTCCATACGCTAGGGAAGAGACCACTGCATAAAGAAGCGTTATAGATATGAAGTAGAGGAAGGGTAAGATTTTTTGCACAAGATTTGATGAAAATAGGAGGAATACCATCGCTACCTGCACCTTTATTAACATCAATACCTTTCAGTTCTTTAAGAATATTAGAATATGAAATATTAAATGACGTCAGAGAGTTTGAAGTAACACAAGGTATTTGATTGTTGGAGGCAGCATGAGTAAGGGTTGAAGTGTCACTGTAAGCGTCGGAGAAATTTTTGGCAAATAAATTACATATATCAGGTCCAGAAGTACCAGTATTATTATCGAGATTCATAGAAGAAGGGATACCTAAAACTGAATGTTTTTTTGCTTTGATGTAGGACCAGAACTGTTTTGGGTTAAAATGTATAGCTGTTTCTAATCGATTAATGTATTGACTGTATTGGGATCCTTGTAGCTTTTTGCAGCGGTCCCTAAGAATTTGAAAAGATATATGATCCAACGGGTTATTATACTTTTTGTATCGAATACGGTATTTATTTTTTTCCTTGAGGAGTCTAATTAGATCTCGGCCAAACCAAATGGGGTAATTACCGCTTTTGGAGTTAATACTGTGTTTTGGTACATGTTATGATGGCGCGTGGGGCGGATGAAACAACAAATGGCCTATAGCTGCTGTCCACCTTCGATAGTTAATGGACTGTATATATATTTAGTCTCACGAATGCTAGAGGTAGGGGCAGATAGTAGGAAGGAGATTTCGTGCACTAACCTTCGGTCTTCGCGTCCACAAGCGCAGGCGCTGAGCAGCACGTCTGGGGCCCCAGGAAACACTCGCGAAACACTAGGTGGTGCGTCACAGATGGAAACCAGCCGCGTACCAGTTCTCCAACGTCCATATATTCTGATAGCGGTCAGCGAGGACTTGACGAAAATGTCTATGTCCGTCTCGTAATGAGTCAATAATTACACTGTCGAAGTCTCGAATTCTCCTTTATCCCGAGCTTCAACGACGATAGGCGAAAGTGCACGAGAGGAAAGGGATGGAGATAGGTTAAGGGAAGCGCGTGAGACTATATTAATATTTACTCGGCCTAATTAAAAAAAAAAAATTAATTTGTTATTCTTTATTTATTTATTTATTTATAATACGAAATTTCATAATATGAAATATAATAATTTCATAGTACTCAATGGTTACTTAAAGTTATGCTAGATGGCGTTACCACATGTAATTCTATTAGTTCTTTTATTTTGCTATAAAAAAACATCAATCATTGTATCTACGTTTTTGCAGTCAGTGAAGAAATCATCCCAATCGATTAGCAATAGTTTTTCGTTGATCTCTTTATAGTCTGCTTTGAAAAAATTATATCTTGGCATAATATTGGCGTTTAGGATATCGCTTATTTGAAACAATATGTGAAATTCTAACGGAGGATGAGCTAGATCAATATCGACTAGGCCTTGATCACATTTGTGTATACTAATGCTATTTATATTACTGAAAATTAGATCTAAAATATTATCTTTGTAATTTAAAATATTATTGAATTGAATGAGGTTATTTAAATTACTGAAATCGATGAGATTATTGGCAAAGTGGTTTCCGTTTGTATTGGGTAGCAAGTGAGTAGTATTGTCCTCTGTAGACCATTTAAGCTTTGGTAAATTAAAGTCACCCACAATCATGACTTGATCAGCATTTTCTAGCGCTTTATTAGCATAGTTTATAAAGTGGTCAAGAAACAGCTGTGATTTAAAGTCCTTGTCGTGCTCTATACGTATCCACAAGTCCTCACAGTTGCTTTCAAAGTGAAATTCTCTAACAGAAGATAATTCTTTTTTTACAGCAACCATAACACCTCCTCCAGATTTATGTTTATAAAATTCTGTAGAGCAACGGTCGCGTCTATAAACTATGTAACGACTATCAAGAAGTTCACTGTCAAAAACATTAGAACTAAGCCAAGTTTCAGTGATGATAATAATATCGTAATCAAGCAAAATGACATTGTGCATAAATTCAGTTGTTTTAGTATTGAGACCGCGTACATTTTGATAAAATATATTTAAGGACGAGAATGATAGAAAAAAAAGAAAAGTTGTTGCATGTTATTTAAAAATTAAAATTTACAATGCAGTATATTTTAATTCTTAATTGAGATCACCAACCTGATTTACCTGGCTTAATTTGTTCAAGGTCTCAATATTTTTTACGTATACGTAGTTCGATGTTTCAGTTTTTCTCATAAATATTCTGCCATTTCTTGTCCAGACAAACTTAAATTTTAGTTCCTTTGCCTTCATTCTAGCAGCAGCATGCAACGATTTTATATCTGGCGTGAGATGTTCTGATATGAATATTGGAGTTTTCTTTTTTCCGCCATATCCCAGGAGGCCTGAGTGGAGTTTTTCATCGACGTTGGTTCTGTTATATTGTATGCAGGCTGCGAGTAGCTTGTCTCTTAAGCGGGGACTGCTTAATTTTACCACAACGGAGCGAGGTCTGATGCTGTCGGTGTTAATTTTGGCAGTACGGGCACAGTGTAAAATATTTTCGTCGCTCAGAGGACATTTCACAATATTTCCCAATTGCTTTACAACGGTAAGTAAATTTTCGGAGTTGGACTCTGGCAGACACTGTACCTCTATGTTGCTGGAACGTGACTGTTGCTCCATCAAGCCGATGCGTTGCGACAAGTCAGTTATTTGCTTTTTTAAAGTCTCATTTTCGTGCGAGAGTGATTCAAAAGTGCCTACATGATTGTCATGCCATTTCTGAATATCTTCAAATTTCCCGTTGAAAAATTCCAGAGATTGCTTGAATTCGCTGATTTCATTTTTTATTTCTTTTAATTGTGATCCCAGATAAGTATTTATGCAGTGAGTTATAGCTTTTTGAACTTCCATATTAATTACGTCGCGCAGCTGGTCGAGGTCTACTCCTGCCGCACTACAATTAGTTGACTGGTGTGGTAAGTAATCATTTTATTACCAATATCCAATTATCCCATAGTTTTGATACATTCTGTATATTACCAAAGTATAATTCCCAAAAATCCCAGTATAATTTCCAAAATGTATACCTATCGGAACTAAGGCATAGATTTTCATACGATAAGATATTATATTGCGAAATCCCAAAAAATACTTATAATTTTGTTGTGGTATCTTATGTTGCTCGATTATTTCGCTGATATAAACGATACGACTGGTCCCATACTTGATAACAGTTAAGAGGTAGCAGTTACTACAAATTGTTATAATTTTTATAATTAGTCGGTGCTGAAATCAGAAATGCTTCTTTTATTGAACCTAAATATTATGCAACTCCAAGTAACTATAGTCTATAGTGGCTATAGATGGGAAGATCTAGCCTGTATCAAAAAAGATTGGCAATTGGCAATACTTAAAAAGACATATACAGACTTTTATATTTTTTTTAAATTAACGCAATTATTAGGTCCTTTGAAATACGTATTTTTATTTTTTATGCCGAAAACGTATGTTGTTTTCTTTCCATGATATCATACGACATATTTTATGTAAGTAGGTACTTTTCAATTTGCAACACAGGGGTTTCTACTTTTATTACATGTAAACGGATTTGAGATTTCAAAGATAGAATAATGATATTATGTCAATGATTATAATCCTGGATCGTGTATAGTAGCAGTTATCACGGCGGTAGGTTATCAGGTGGTGTTGTGAAGGAATCAATAGACAAACGTTTGCGCGCCTTATCGCCGGCGCTTCTCATCTCCCCTTGTGTGCCCCGCCGCTGCCAGCCGTGGGAACCTTGAGAGTTCCAGGGGAGGTCGCAGAGGACATGACCTCTGACCTCTTCCCTCAAAATATGTAGGTAATTACTATGTAAGATTTTATTTCAACATGCCTTTAAAAGTTATGTGTATCCGTATTACTGTCCACTTTTGGGGTAAGGTAGAAGATGGTTTAAGCTTTGGTTTAAGCGACGCGCGAACTGCGAAGTAACCAGTTTTGACTGGTGACCAACTTTACTGACCACTTCATCTCTTTTGAGAGTTATGTGCTAAAGTTTCATATAGGTAGGTAGGCTGCAGCTATATATTCATTATGGTGAAGGTCAGCATACTTGTTTTTCGTAATCTGTAGTGGATATAAAATTAATAAAGCAACCAGTAGAAATACAAACAGCTCTGCAAATCCCTCTGCCAGGGGATGACAATCCAGGTATAAATAATGTCAATAATTAACAGGACTAAGTAACTTTAAGGCTCTTATCACCCGCCGGATGAAACAAAAAGATTGTTACGCGTTACCTACATCAACACTGAAAAAATGAACATGCTCACTCCATTATTAATCACACGACACGTCACAACACTATGATATGCTTATTCAATAATGACTAATAACCCTTTGGGATGACTAACCTCCTGGAAAATGACCCTTATTCTTAAAACTGTAAAGTTCAGTTTCCCATTTGTAAGCCTGTCGCATTTTCATATTTTATTCAAATCAAACGGATCATGAAAATTTAATCTTATTTAAAAGTGGATTGGGCATACTTTTGATGTGCTTAAATATAGCTTGTTAGCATTTTCGCTTTTCCCCGATTCGAAATCAAACCTTCTTACGTACGTTTAAGGTATAATTTGGAAGTGTTGGTAATATTAATAGCGTGTAAAATGATAGGGTATTGTTTTAGGTTGTATGAAGACGTCGGTTGTCAGAGGCTGTCCGGTCAGATAAGCTCAGATACGACTAAAAGCTCTCGAGAGCGAGCACGATAACGGAACTTTCGAAGCTCGCGATATTTCAATATTTCATGTTACTGTTATGACAATATCGGAGGAGATTATGAAATGATATTTTTGTAATTACAATAATTATGCAATACCTTTCCGACCCAATGGAAACAAGGTAATCGTGGTTTTTATAATTGTCTTTGAAAACCTTTGAATAGCTAATACATAGGTGATTTAACTATGATTTTGTAGGAAGACCAACTGCGTCAATATCTAGGAAATTTATTCCTAGGCAGTTGACGGACCTCGCGAGTCGAGTGATCGCCGATCGGCTTTCTAATAGTACAACCATAAGGCTACTAAATTATTTTGGCTTGAACTCCAGAACCCAGATAGATCTCTAAAAGTCGTCGTTTCAACACTACCACTTATAAAAACTACGTGACAAGCTCTATAGAGCAGGTATTTGATAGTAAAGTTTATCTCAAGTCCCGCGGGACAGGCGCGTCAAGTTGTCCCGGAGTCCCGGACCAAGACGGATCGCGGGATTCCCCGGGGCGGGACATCCCTTGTCCCGCGCTCGCCCGTAAAACAACACCGATTGTCCCGTAAATCCCCTCCGTGAGAGGAAAGTTTTGAAAATTTTAGGAGGAGTGGGAGCATTTTAATTGGGTCTCTACTTGTTGGAATCGGGGTAAGGGATTTGTGTGTATTATATTGTGTATGTCCCATGTATGTAGTTTACTGTAAAAGTAGCAGCGCTGTATAATACATATAGCGCTGCTACCATGCTATTTTCACAGTGAACTCTACTTAAAGGTACCTGCTGTACACATCCAAAAGTATGAATCACTCATTTATTTACACTTTATATACCTAAATATTTACATTGTACTTTATAGTTGGTATATTAGCAGTAATTTGTAGTAGTGAATCCTATTTCAGCATTTGGTACCCACACTTAAATTCTTTTTCGTAATAAAAGTGGTAGTTAAAAGGCCATTAAAACTCTTTGTCTGCCAGTGACAAAAGCCAACATTTTATTTAAATAAAGTGGGCTGTAACAAATTAATGATCACGATGTTGCAGGCCATTAAAATGCACGGTATCTAGATTCACGACCACAAACGTAAACGCCTACATTGAATGAGACAGTCTGTCCCTCTCGCTCTACATCACTTTACTTCACTGCTGGTTTTATTTAAATAAATAACTAATTTATAAGGGCTAACTTATACTAGTTTCCTTCAACTATAATTTATACTATAGTTGAAGTAAATACAGTCTTAAAATTGGTCAATTCACATCTGAAACTAAATTCTTTTATTCTGAAATTGAATTTAATATTCCTCCAAATAAAGTTTGAAATTGCGCATTGATTTAGCGCGATAGTTTTGCGCAAATCAGCCCAAAACACGTTTTCTTAATTTGATCTTTGAAGGAGGGAAGGAAGGATGAGGGATTTGCCGCATCAAATTTTGATCAAAATTGCAAATTTCGCTTCGGTGCACTTCGCCTCTTTGCCAGTACGAACTGACCCTTACCACCGTCCCCTGTCGCGATAACTGCCCGTAACTAGAGCTTCCGTTGTGATGAGGGAACGAGATAGCGCCATATGATTTATTGTTGAGAAAGAGAGATAGGATCGCGCTCTCAACAACTTAATTGAATACTTGGACAGAGCCGAGTGCTGGGCGACTGTCGATAAAATGTGTCGATGAATTATTATGGTGTGCAATGTGTTGCTAAAAATAGCATTAGCAATAATAATTAATTGTTTAATACCCATTAGAAATAATTAAATTAATCGTACTTGCTAAAAGGTACGATTATTAGCATATCATCGTGCGTAACAATAGTCTGTGATCATGATAAAATTAATCATGTCCGCTTGATGTCCGCGCTGTCTCGCACCGCGCTACGAACTGTTAATGAATTACTATTTTTCACTCGATGCGAAATAGTACTCAACGCGAGCGGTGCGATGCGAACCGATTATTCACGATGCCGCGTTTTTAGCAAATAGCAAATCAATAATACTTAGCATGTTGTGTCATCAAAATTAGCATGTTAATGAAATTATTAGAAAGCATCAATTCCCATTAGATACTAGACTGTGCATTGATGGTGCAGCCGCTTATAGGATTTCCTATTCCCATGAATTGAAATACGAACATGGCCGGCTTCTAAGTTCTACCCAAACTGTTGTATTTCAAGAGTTTTGCCCAGCCATTTATTTGAACGGACGTACCATCAATGCACATTATTATCCTAATTACTCACATACGGTTTTACTCGATAGTTTTTACTCCAAATCGAGCAAAACTAACCGTGTGGACCGCAAAACTCATAGCTCGAAGGCTCGCATCGAGCCGGCTCGATGGAATTAAATAATTTCTTTCGAACTTACTCGACGCGTCACGCAAGCCGTCGAGCTTTACTCAAGTCATACTCAATTAGCGTGTGAGTTTCGCAGTCCACAAGACTCGTTTTGCTCGATTTAAAGTAAAACTATCGAGTAAAGCTGAATGTGTGGACGAAAGCCCGAGCCATGGTTTTTAGTTTTTACTCTACGTGTTTGCTCGATCGAGTAAAATAATACTTAGCATTAGGTGCTACAATATAATAATACCTATTATTGTTTCACGAACTCTTGATAAAGAGGTAAACCAAACAATATTTTAGCACCCGATTTACCGCAATCCTCGTAATCTTTTCAGTAACCTATCTAATACTTAGGTGCTTAGAAACACATTTATCTAATTAGGACAATCGCGTTATCATGGCGCCCTACCTATGTGTTTCAACATCGTGCTTAATAAATCACTATCAGCTAATACAAACAAAATAACGGTAAATAGTACAAACACAATTTTATGTTTTGGGTTCAAAACAAGAAACTACACATTTAAATAATATTATATACCTACCTAAATAAACTTAATTAATGAACAATATGAAATGGCGGCAGTGCACTTCTCCGACATTTTTGATTTTGAATAGATCATAACATTATGAGAACATAATCATAATTTTATTAGATTTTACTAATTTTCTAATGTTTTGGTACTAAAAAAATATGGCTGCAGACTACAAATTAAGCTGGACGTATCTATCGATAACATCCCATCCCTAGCTATCATCTGTTACATCCAGCACGTTATCTGTCTCGTCTGGAGCATTAACACGTCCAACCTCATTAAAATATTCTCTATTATTATAACCACCATGCCATCGCATTCCTTACCCTACTCCCTTGCAATAAGCTCTATTTAAACCGCAGTGAAGACACTAGTGTTGTGACCCCGAGTAACTGTCGCGAGCATCATGTCGATGTTTGGCGTCCAGTGTCCACTGCAACTAGTCCGAGATAGGTATCGGTCTCATGAAACCTATGGCTATTGGCTATTATCGTGGAAGAACACGACGCATTGAAGAAAATATAATGAAACCTCTATTATACCTACTTTATAATATCATTATTAGATGTTGACTTCTTCGAACCGTGCATTTTTTGATTTTTCGAGATAAAAACAATGCTCGTAATATAACTTTTCCCGGGAAATCATATCAGTCGCTTCACAGGTTTAACTGTGAAGAAGTAACAGACACACGTAAACAATTAGGTACGCATTTACCATTTTGTTCAGAAAATATAGACGCTATACAAAGAGTAAAAGATGCCTGAAAGGTACTATTTATTATTATTGTATAAATCATACTTTAGCAATATGAGCTAGCGAAAACAATGAAAATCGCAACTAGGGAGCTGTAAGTAGGTATGTTAAAACATATTAATATTATTAAAGTTTTGAACTCAAACTAAAATCAGTGTTTAAATTGGTGCTTTTATTACCTAAATAGGTACTTATTCAGGTAGGTAGGTAAGCTTTTTAAAAGCCACATGACTAGTTTAGCTTTAATTTAAAAAGTCAACTCTTATATTATGCCTTTCCAAACTTTAATATTAAACTTTGGAAAGGTATAACGGACCATATCAGATAGGTAGAAAAGGCTTTTTTTTTAATTAAAAAAATCTTAAAAATAATACTTAACTGTGTATTTTTATTGGAGTTGTTATAATATTAAGTCTTGTTCAGAAACTTATTTTATACAGCAAAATATCATGGTTAAGGTCGACCTAAGTCTGTAGCCTCCACTGAGAGGAATCTCATTGGATTAGATTTCAACTCTACCTTGATTATTGAAATAGGTAAAGAGTTACGTCAGTTAGGCAGGCAAATTGGTATTAGTAAATTATAATTCATAATGTCGTATCTTGTACATAGTATCTACACATAAATGACTTTTACAAAAAGATGGCAGCTGCATGGCGGGAACAGCCCGGGCCCCGCTACTAGTTGACAGTTTACACAGACAATAAATAATACTGAATAACACGTTCACACCTTCAAATCGATTCACGTTAAATTAAATCGTTCCCAGGAAACATACAGGCCATTCGGTACACAAAAAGCATACGAGTGCACCCAGCCTCCGAGATTCGCGGCATTATCTCCGCCGGCCAATGCGGAGCGGCGCGGCCCGCACGCGGCACCCATTGGCCGGCCCTCCCCTACGACCCGCCGCGTCAGCCCCGCCTACTCGCGAGAAAAGCTGCACAGACACAAAACGACACCCTCCACTCCGCCGCTACACCGCGGGCGAATATTCCGAGTCCATTTCTGCGAGGTTTTTAAAAATTCGCCAGTTTATCAACATTTTATCGCACATTATAATCTGTATCACCTCGCGTTCGGGCGTGCGCGAGACAAGGACGGCGAACGAGATTAGGCGCGGCTAAAAATTACGTAGTAAAGTCAGTGTCGGCCGGTGCACCTGCCGCGCGGACGTTGCGGCGCGACGCGACCGCGGCCTAGTGATGTGCGCGTAGCTATCGACGCTCCCAACATGATGACTATGGACGTCGGGATGTACAACAATCAGCAGAACGGTTATAACGCCGAGTACTACCAGGCGGCGGGCTACCAGCCGTACGAGGGCTACCCGGAAGGTTACTACGAGGCGGGGCCGTACTACGAGGGGCTGCTGCATGGCCCGCCGGAGCCCGCGCCCGTCATCAGCACCGACGCCGGCCTGTGCTACACCAACCTCGACTACGGCGAGCTGCAGCAGCACCCCGCCTACCCCGTGCCCGCGCCCCCGCCCCACGATGCCTTCAAGCATCGGGAGGAGATCCCCCGGCCGGAGGACATGCACCTGCACGACCAAAAGCTGGACAACCACTACCTGGAGTCCAAGTACAACATGCACTATATGGACGAGTCGAGCGTGCAGTACGGCGCAGGCTCGCCGCTGCCCATGGGGGGCGACTTCGACCCCTACTGCCCCAAAGACGAGTTCGGGGGGCTGCGGGAGTTCCCCCGGGACGGGGACCTGCAGCACCACCAGCCCCACGCCTCACACTCCACAGTGCCAACGTACAAATGGATGCAGGTCAAAAGGAATGTCCCCAAACCCACTGGTAAGTTCCATTGTAATACATTATACATCTTTTAAGTTAAGTTAACAAATCAGCTACTGCTAACAATTAACTAACTGACATCGTTATAATATAGAGGATCAATTAACAAAACACAATAATTAATTATATCAAAAAGTTATGAAAAAAATTATCCAAGTCTAGCAATTAATATTTCCAAATACTTGTGATTGGAAATATTTTTGAACACGGAACACCTTGAGCTGACTTGATAATAATAATAATGTTATTCATATTAAGTAAGAAAGTTGTCGTATTTAGATTACGGCAGTGTTCTAATTAGCAAGTGTTTCCGCGAGATTGGCTTTAGTTGTTGCGCAACCGATTAGACCAACATTTATAACATTCCCTGTAAATTATTACATTATAGGTAATCCTAATTTATTTTATCCATACAAAATGCGTAACTTTCAAGATGTTTAACAAAATATAAAAAAAACCGGGGATTCAGGTTTAAGGACTATCGATATCGATAGAATATCTTGACGCGCCTATTTGTTTCCAAAAGTTTTAGGATTTAAAAACTTTTTTAGTACATAAAGTTTAATTATTATTGTAATAGTTTTAAATTAAAAATAAATTATTACAAAATAATCTTTTTGATAACAGAAAAAAATATTGCTGGGTATAATTTTAAAATAACCTTAACGGTAAACAAAAACTAAATATAATTCAATGAAGTATGAAATGAACTGTATTAATTAGACTGCGCAGTATAATTTTATAATTAATTCGTTAGTTTGTAATTGATTTCTCTTTGTAAACTAGTTTGCGACCGCGGCGCGTGAAGCGGTACATGAGGAGTCAATATTACAAGTTACAACACCAAGTCAATACATACTCTGTTTTACGCTCATAAAACATTACCTTGCACCAGGGCTCGAAAACGTTATTTTAAATAACGGTTTCAAATCGTTCGGAACAGTTCTTTGCAATAACGTTTTTTGGGAACGAAAACGAAATGAGAACGCTATTTAATTAACGGTTTCAAATCGTTCGGAACAGGTCTTTGCAATAACGTTTTTGGGAACGAAAACAAAATGAGAACGTTTTGAAAACCGAAATAAAACGGTTAAATCCACACAGCGGGGCCACTGAGTGCTGACAACTCTTCCTTAGTTTTTATTATTCGTAGATTAATACCGAATACCCAAAATCAAAACAAAACATTTACTTTAGTGTACTGGTTGCAACCAGGGATGGTTACGTAAGGCAATAAAAACTGAGTCAGAGTAAAAACTCAAACTCAGTAAATACTGAGTATTTACTTTATTGTATGAGTATTTACTCACTTGACACAGTAAAAACGATTTTTTCAATATTTTAGGTTCTAATTACACTTAAACAAATCAAGAACATTACAGAATAATAAAAAATACTTATAATTTAACAGATTTATAATTTTAAGTAAAATAATTACTAAGACAATGTATTTTCATGTTGAAGATTGTCAATATGTCGACCCTTCGCTTAGCTCTTAAATATCTTAAAATTTCTTCATAGCACCTTGTGTGCGTACATTGCCGTGGGAGAACCATGCTTCGGCACGAATGGGCCGGCTCGACCGGAGAAATACCACGGACTAGGCCGGCAACGCACCTGCTTTACTTTATTGTATGAGTATTTACTCACTGGACACAGCAAAAACGATTTATTCAATATTTTAGGTTCTAAATTTTACCTTTAAACAAATCAAGAACACTACAGAATAAAAAAAATACTTTTAATTTAACATATTCATAATTTTAAGTAAATTACTACGACAATGTATTTTCATGTTGAAGGTTGTCAATATGTTGACCCTTCACTTCTCTTAAATATTTTAAAATTTCTTCATAGCACCTTGTGCGCGCACATGGCAGTATGTATTTAAATTCTTCAGCAACCAACTGACTTGTCATCTCTATATAATGAACATTTAGTACAAGACTTTTCTTCTTTAGAGGTTTCTTTGGTTTTTAGGGTTCCGTACCCAAAGGGTAAAAACGGGACCCTATTACTAAGACTTCGTTGTCTGTCCGTCTGTCCGCCTGTCCATCCGTCTGTCTGTCTGTTTCCAGGCTGTAACTCAAGAACCACTATAGCTAAACTTCTGAAATTTTAACAGATTGTGTATATCTGTTGCCGTTATAACAACAAATACTGAAAATAAAATAAAGTTAATATTTAAGGGGGGCTCCCATACAAGAAACGTGATTCTTTTGGCCTTTTTTGCTCGTAATCAATAATGGTAACAGCTAGGCACTTGAAATTTTTACAAAATTCTTAGTTATATGTGTACTTTAGTAATTAATAATAAAATTAAAATAAAGTAAATATTTAAGGGCCCACACAAAAACACATTTTTTGTCTACTTTCGCTCTATACCGGTACGGAACCCTTCGAGCGCGAGTCCAACTCGCACTTGGCCGATTTTATTTTATGTGCTGGCAATCATCTGGGCCTTGAGTTTCATCGCCAAGATTTGGTGACAAGTTAACAAGCCCACTTTCTTTCTGAAATTAACAGATTAATATAATTAACAGCTTTATAATTCGAATAAGTACCTATGTAGGAAAGAAATAAAAGAGTTTATACTTACGTAATTTTTTTTTATTAAGTTCTTTACAACAGCTTCGTCCATTTGGATTTTGCTAATTTAAAGCAAGTTAATATTAAACAAATTCAATTTATTTAATACAGTGAATAGATTAATGAAAAAACAACACAGATTTCAAAAGAAACACAACGTTTTATGGTGCGATCATAACTATACTAGCTGTAATGTAAGAAGTCAAGTTATGTAGGTAGTAGGTACCCAATATGTCGACACAGCTAACACCGTCAATAATTAGGGAGTTCCCCGTAGCCGTAGTCTATGTTTTAGAAAAGTACCGAGTCGTAAGTCATTGTTGCCAACACAACTATTACAAAATTTGCTAAGCTGCTGTCAAAATTTTGCCAAAATTATGCAAAATAATAATTGCTGTAAAATAATGCTAAAAAATTAAGAAAATAATAATAATAATAATAATATCTATGGACGCTTCACACCACGTCAGTCTGGCCCCATGCTAAGTACCTGAAGGACTTGTGTTACAGGTACCAGACAACGGAAATATATTTAATACTTTTATACTATACATATATTTAAGATTTTTATTATATGATAAATATATTTAATACACATCCATGACCCAGGAACTTTGAAAACTTTTTTGTTCCGTCGGCGGGATTCGAACCCGCGACCTCCGGCTTAAGCTACCAACGTGCTATCCACTGAGCCACAGAGGTCGTCAAAATAAAAATTATGCTATATAAATAACCCATCAATCGCCAAGCGGCACCCGGCTGTCGCTTGACAGTTGAAAATGTTTTGTTTCTGCGATTCCCACGATCGAGGTAATAATCAACAAAATATCAATTTATTTATTTTTTATTTTTTAATACCTCGATCGTGGGAATTGCAGACACAATAGGTATTCAATTGTTTTGCGGCACACGGGTGCCGCTTGGGTGTTAATGGGTTAATCAATTAAATTATCGAACAAATTAATATTAATATCTTGGACTTCATCGATAGCTGATGCTGCTGATGTACATGTAGACGCTGAAGATTCTCCTCCTTGTTACCTATAGAATGCAATACGTTATTCGAAACTGTTAACTGAGTAAGAGTAACTGCATTTTCCTGTCCTCTTTAGGTCAAATCTGATGTATAAAATGGCATTTAAAGTTTTTACCGAGAAACGATTGCGAAGTTTGTTTTAACTACATTCATTTGGCTGAAAACGCGTTCAATTTTGGCGTTAGAATGCGGTAGTGATAATAATGAGTAACAAATACTCTTGTTAGACAATGATATGTATTAAAAAACTTTGAAAAGTAAGTACCAATAATAGGGTCAAAACGGGATGATACATGGTTCTTTAATGGTTTATGGTAGTGATTGATGATGATGATGATGAATGTAATTTGCGTAGTAGCATATGCTTTCCGTTCTTAAAACAACGTCGAAACTCCCAAACTTGTATCTATAAAGAGTCAGGAGTTCTCTCAGCACCTTCTGAACCATAGTATACCTGGTGCAAAATCTTACTTGTTGGTAGTATATTATGCTTAGAATACTGCTCACGAAACCGAAGTCACCACATGTTTTCATGTAATTTTTGAGGAGTTCCCTCGATTTCTTATGGATCCCTTCATCAGGTCACCACTTTTATGAATACGGTACCAAATTGGGATGATAACCTTTATAACAAAAGAAAAATTTTGAAAATCGGTCCACAAACGGCGGAGTAATCGTTGAACATAAAAAACTAACATAACACCTCCTCCTCCATTTTGAAAGTCGGTTAAAATTGTAAGCTATATTGTTAAGTTTCATTAAAATCCGTTCAGTAGTTTTTGCGTGAAAGAGTAACAAACATCCATACATTCACACATACATCCAAACTTTCGTCTTTATAATATTAGTAGGATATATTGTATTAGTCTATGACATTTTTTATAACACCGACACTGTAAAAATTGTCTGTCTATAATTATAATATACCAAAATTAGGCAGTCTATCATCAAAATTAGGTATTCAATCGCGGATGTACCTAATTTTTCGTTATTGAGTCCAAAAAATACTAAAACAAAATCTTGCATTCAGTAAGTTAATAAAATTATATAATAATATTATATAATTTTATTTTTATTGGTTATGGTTATACTTAAAAAGAACATAGCTTAAACTTAAAAATATCATACAAATAAATAATAAATAAAGAAAAACCTTAAATAATTCGATTCTGGTTAGTAAAACATAAATACTCAGTTAAAAGTAAATACTGAGTGTTTAAATTAGTTTTTACTGAGTATTTACTCTCGACTGAGTAAATACTCAGTGCATTACCCATCCCTGGTTGCAACTCACCTGAAGTTAAATGATCCATGTTTTTAAATTGTTTAATTATCTTTTTTTCTACTCTCAGTTCTCACTTCTCACACTATGGCCGCGATCCCGCGAATGAATGACCGAAAAATAATAGTTTTTGTTATATCGATCGAGGAAATGGCAAAAACCGGTTAAAACCGTTTTAAGGATCAAAAACGAAAAAATCATAATGTTCTCAAATAGTGTTCCGAATAGCGTTCCGTTCCGAACGAAACCGCAATATAATGTTCTTTAGGTATTTAAGGCGATAACGTTTCGAAAAATATAACGTTTTTCGAGCCCTGCCTTGCACTCTTTGTACTATTACAGTGGAAAATGTGAATACAGTAACAAAATAAAGTGGTAAATTAAGTTCAAGAAGAATGAGTTATAAATGTTAATCACTTCGTTAATCATTAATTTGCACTAAGAACGTACTCAACGTTAACTCGTTAACGTTAACTCAATTTAACATAATAATATCTGTTTCAAGTAGGTATGTTTTAAATGCTTAGATAAAGAATGTGCATAAAATTAATGCATTATTTCTGAATACCACCAGTGACCATTTTAAAATTGGTATCACTTTTCACTCACACTGCTATTCTTAGCCTTGTTTTTCGTCCAAATTTAATAACGCTTAATAACTTAGCAATGTAACTTGTTGCTTACAATACGAGAGATAAATCGAAAATAGAATACTGAAAAGAGTACAAAAAGAATGCGACACTTCAATTGATATGTTTTATTGTCTAAACATACTATGCCGAAGTTCCGCGGCGGAATTTCCTCATGATTCCGCCTGCAATGTATTTTAAAAAATTACCGATGACACACCATGCCGAAATCTCGTCGCGTTATATTGTATGCGTTTGACATTGCTGATGTAATCATGCGGAATTTCCACCGCGGAACTTCGGTCTAGTGTGTTTAGACACTTACATTCCGAGGGCCGCGACGCGACGCGACGGCAGTGTAAACATTCAATTAAGAATTAAAAAGCTTATGACTTATAAGTTATAGTTATATAAAACTAAACAATTTCTGCTTTATTTGAGTACTAGATGCCCGCAGCTCCGTTGCGCCAAAATTCGTTTATCGCGCGGTAACCGTCCGGGATAAAAAGTAACCTTAAATTTTATTAAAGTAACCTTAAATAAAAACTAATGTCCTTTCCCGGGCCTTCGTATCAAATTTCATCAGTATCTCCATGTCAAATTTCAGCAAAATCGGTTAAGCGGTTTTGAGCATGAAGAGGTAACAGACAGACATACAATGTCGTATTAATAATATTAGTAGGTATGGATTATTAGAGTAAGAATCAGCGGCAGCCAGACCTTCGTCATTTTATCGTGGTTACTGGTTAGCCGTGAGTCAAACTGCATAATTGCTGGTCGTTCTTACCTCTATGTTACATAATATTATACAAATAAAATCGACCAAGTGCGAGTTGAACTCACGCATGAACGGTTCCGTTCCGTTCTCAAAGTACAATTACGACTGAGTATTTAGTGAATATTTTAAGTGCATATAATATGTTGCCGTTATTGATATCGAGCCAAAAATAGCAAAAAAAATACGTTTGTTGTATGGGAGACCGCCTTAAATATTTAATTTATTTAATATCTGTGGTGGTATCTGAAGCCGCTGACACGCTCGAGAGCCAATCACTGCTTGATAGTTCATAGTAGACGCGCTACGTCACATGTACCGACAGCAATATATGATATGATATTGGCGAGGACCACACAGTGACGGCTCGTCCATACGTCGATGTTATCAATTTACAATGCTCGTATCAAACCTCCAGGGACCAACCCTGGCCCTTGCCACGCAAAAACGAACCCTATAAACTTTAGCATAAAGTTGGAAGAATCGCAGAAATAAAATGGTCCTGTGCCGTGTCATTTTGTTTGTCACGTCAGTTCGTGACACTGGAATGTTGGGTTTTTGCAAACGATTTAAAAAGTGTACTCCTGATCCTTTAATGTTTCAAACTGTATCGTATCTTTGATTGCTGGAAAACAAACATGGCTTGTTTTTTTTTTCATTCACTCCTAGACTAGTTAGTTGCTATTTTCGAAATATTTGTATTAAGTGCAATTTTAAAATTAATAAACTCTTATTTATAAAACGTTTGATAAATACCTAAAACTACCTGACCATCTGTTAAATGTTATAAGTAAAGTAAAATATTTGTAAGTCTAATTGGAGTTAGTAGGTACTTATACAACAAACAAAACATATGAAAAAAAACATGATTGTAATTAATTCTGAACTTATACTATCAATTGAAATTACATCGATGTCTGCAAAAGTGCGAACTTTAGATCTTAAGAAGGCAAATTTAATTAATAAATTGGAAAATAAACAACAAAGCCGACGTAAGCTAACTAAAGCTAGCGGGCTAGCACCCGCGCATTAGCCGTAAGTGGCAATACAGTTTTAAGCCTTGGTGTCTGTCACATTAAGCTATTAGTACATTAACATAATGTCAGCTCGGGACAGGCCGCAGGTAGCTCGCCGCGGCCACTTGCCAGTAATAGCCCGTGCAAGTCACCTGTACGGTGCGAGTTGGAGACGAGAGCGGGGTACGAAATACTGGCGCCAGTGGTAAAGGAGTTGACTATAGAATAACAAGAGTAACAGGAGAAATATAATAAATACACAGTATATTTTGATGTAGATCTTTTCAGATGGAGACAAGCGCAATTTTTGAGTGAACTTTAAAGGATATGTTTTTTTTTACAATAATCTCATCTTTCTCTTTCAATTAAAAATAAACTTGAAAGCCTCCAGGCCACATCTAAAATATATCGCTAGATCTTTTAACACATACCACACCTCACGTAGCAAAGTAAACCGATTACAAGTGGTCGGGTGGCCGCTATCGCGCGATCGTCACGCGACCACCAGCACCCCCTGACACCCCCCGACACCCCCCGGACCCCCAGCACACGTGGCTGCCCCGGTAATGACCCCGCGGTAAACAGTCGATAGCACACCGAAAACGGCTACGTAACTAACGTGACTTTTAAGAGCGTTTACGTCGAACGCATAATGTCGAGTTTCATGTAATTCAGTGCAACTTTATTCACACAGAAGCAAGTGCGTCTGTGTGCGTGAGTTGGTTCATTATAGTCAAATCAAAAGATTTTGATCCGTGCGGAATGCGGATGCAATGTCGATGCGAGTCGGTTTATTATTATTGATTTACCACTACATTTTAGCATACTATTACTATTAATCCTAAATCCACTAATGCATTATGTTGAATGTTTTATGTTACTTTATAAAACATAAAATGAGTAATATGAAATTTTGGGCAAAGTTGTAATTTTATGTAGGTACAATAAGGTGATTGTCATAGTGAGACACAATTGAAGACATGAGTGCATGAATGAGGTAAGTAACATTTTTGAAAATTTACGTTTTATTGCATAAATGTAGCTTTTAGGACTTGGAAAATGATTTGCAATCAAAAAATTTTGAATTTTACGTATACTTACAAAGTTAGCCAGATGATGAAACAGGTAAGTTACAAGGTTCGTCCAAATGACTATGCAAGAAGCGGGTAATTACATCCCATATGCGTTGCAGTACGGGAGATCGCTTGAATATTTTACTTTTTTTAAATAAGGAATATTATGTCGACTTTTTTATTGTTCTATTATTCAAAGGCATAGATAATTTAGTATATATATTTTTTTCGTTAGCGTTTGGCTCTGACACCGGGGGTGTACTTTGCCACATACAAAGGTATAGTCAGTCTTCTTCATAATAATAATTTTCATCAACGTTTTTGTTTTTACTATATTATCGTCATTTATGATCATATCTAAAGTCTAGTCAAAGTCTAAGTAAAAGTCAAGTCAAGCAGTCAAGGAGTCAAGTCGGTTGATTACCCTATACTCTATACTGAAACTTTTGACGGAGTTTTGGAGGGACACAAAAAGTACGTTCCTGGAAGTTGCAGCACGTGCACGATAACGAATATGTAATAATGGTTAATATTCTGCCAATATTACACATTAAAATAAAACACAGTTAACAAAATAATTTAAGGAAAATAATACAAAAAAAAATACAACAGTACTCTTTCCATACTCTTTCACATTCTAGGCAAAACTCTAGTAGGTATATTAATAATGACACATTATTAAGAAAATAATAATAATATCTATGGACGCTTCACATCACGTTAGTCTGGCCCCGTGCTAAGTACCTGAAGGACTTGTGTTACAGGTACCAGACAACGTTATTTAAGATTTTTATTATATCATACACATATTTATACATATAATCAAAGCATATTTCATACACATCCATACTCTTTTATACTACGATAGTTATTTTATTAAAGACTAGGCGCTTTTCGTTGTTTCCAAACAAATTAAAATTTTGGAAAAACCTATCGTAACTTAAAATATTTTGTTTTTGTTTTTATTATAATATTAAATTGTTGGAAATATTAATATGAAAAAATATTTAGGCATCAGTTTGGCTGTTTGCATTTATCCTGTGCTAATACTTTATAGCGTCGCGTCGCGTACCTAGTGTATATTTTATTCTTTGGTCGCGTCGATACTTCATTCCAAATTCAAATGAGAGAGAAATTTGAAAATCGAACTAGCTATGCTCGACAAAGAATTTTTTATTGTAAGTACTTGACTGTTTTTTTTTACTAGGTATTATGACGTACAAGCCATAGTCGTGAAAACGCAGTTAAAAGTAAGTTAAAACACAATAAAAACTTGAATTAGTATTTTGTTCTTTTAATTGTAACATTTGAATAGTGCATAATTTAAGTTATTATTATTAATATACTTAAATTTATTTATTAAGTAAGGGTTCATTTTAAACAATCTATAATATTATATCAACTTTGAGAAACCCAAGATATTTTAAAAAATTAATTGATCTTACTAGTAAACTATAAATAGGGAAATCGTGTTTGTATGACTATCTTAAAATATGCTTCTTAACACTTAAACGGCTGAACTGATTTCGACGAAATTTGCTTTGGAGATTATTACTTTCATCATCTCGTTTTCTCTACTTAATTCCTACTAGATGACGCCTACAACTCAGTTTTGTTTACATTTAGTTTTCTAATGCGGAATTCCCTTATAATCTTTCCCGTCTTTCAAAAGTATAATCCATTTTTGTTTAAATCTGTTTGGCCGTGAATTTATTGTCTTTTAAATTGAGTCTTGTTTCATCTCAATAAAAAAAAGTGATTTATGTGTACTTCATGCATTGACAGTCTTTACAGATTTTGTTGCATTTAAAAGTGAAGAACCGAGTAACTTCACATTTTTCCTAATTTATCCTAGAATGGAGATTTTTGTATATAATTTTTAACATAACAATAAAAACGGAAGATATTTACACCTCCTGATACAAATAACAAAAGCCATTACTTGATTTGTGATGAAAAATCATAAAAAGTTTTTTCAAAACTTTAAACGCGATTTACTCGAAATTCGAAATGTGTTACATACCTCATTCATGCACTCACGTCTTTAATTATTATCAAATGTTTATCATTGTATTAAAATAAAAAAATCGGATTTATATTATTATTCAAGTGTAACCCTATTAATATTATGTACGCAAAAGCTTGTATGTATGGACATATTTTGTTACTCTTTCACGCAAAAACCACTGAATGGATTTTAATGGAACTTTACAACAATATAGCTTTAAATACATCAGAATAACACGCAACAATTTATAAACCACTGATCTCTACTATACAAGTACGCTGGATAGCTGATATCCTTTGAAATGACAGCTATTCCTTGTGCCTATTTGAAGCTGAATCAGCGCCCCCATTATTCGGGTAGAGAACTAAATCTGACGTAAAAATGACATTTGAAAGCCGCCATATTGGCGCTGATAGCAGTAATGAGAGTACTTGGAACTAATACTAGTGATGACAACTGTTGTTATTGGTTGTGGTTACGTCAAATTTAGTTCTCTACCCGAATAATGAGGGCGCTGATTCCGCTTCGAATAGGCACAAAAAGCAGGTGTGTATCAGCTATCCAGCGTACTTGTATAATAGAGATCAGTGTTATAAACACATCGTGAAAATCCAAGATGGCCGCCGCCGTAGCCGGCCGGTAGTTGTAAGAAAAATTACAGATTACACATATTTCTTATTACTACCTCAATATGGATATCAAATGAAAGGACTTGATTGGTAGAGAGGTAAAAAGCGGCCAAGTGCGAGTTGGACTCGCCCATGAAGGGTTCCGTAGTAGCAATAAGGTTTATTTTTATGAAATTAATAGGTGTTTGATTTATTTTTATATTTCAGTCGATTTTATGAATTTTATTAGATTAAGGTTTACCATTTATGACGTATAAACAAAAGCTACTGGCTAGATCTCGTTCAAACCAATTTTCGTTGGTAGTTTTTATAGTAATCTACATCATATATTTTTTTTAGAATTATCATGCCCCTACTTTAGAAATTAGGGGGGGGGGGGGACACATTTTACCAATTTGGAAGTCTCTCTCGCAAACTATGCAGGTTAGAAAAAAAATTATATGAGAAACCTCAATATGATTTTTGGAGACTTATCCATAGATACCCCAGACGCATAGGTTAGATGAAAAAAATTTTTTTTGTTTCAGTTGTACTTATGGGGACCCCTAAAATTTTTAATAATTTTTCCATTTTTGCATCAAAATCTTAATGCGGCTCACAGACTACATCTACTTACCAAGTTTCAATAGTATAGCTCTAATAGTTTCTGAGAAAAGTGGCTGTGACATACGGACGGACAGACGGACAGACAGACAGACAGACACATGACGAATCTATAATGGTTCCGTTTTTTTGCCATTTTGGCTATGGAACCCTAAAAAAATGATAATATATTTTATTATTTCGCAACATAACTGAACGAAATGCAGGCAGAAATGAGTGTAACTGAAATGGTATAGAATAATTATTTAAAAATCAAAAGCACAACAGCTTTTCAATAGGTAAACTTTTTTATTTATGTTATCAGCTACATATTCCTTTTTTTCTTTTCAATTTTCATCCACTATTACGGAAATCGGAGGTTTGCATGATTTTTACGCTCTAGGCATTCCACTATAATCCCAATAAAGAATTCTGAAAAAAAAAGGGAATTTATTTGATATATTTTATTATGATTTATGACGGCATAGCAAAGAAAAAACTGCCATTAAAATTTAAAATACGTTTAATTCAAGGTACCTTTTCTTAGTGTTGGTTTTCACATTCATCTAATATTCTTATTGTTTTTACCTTGGAAATCGGTTTAAATTTTTTGTTAAAAAAAAATAATTTCACCCTTTTTAGTTTTTTAAATATTAAATAACATAAATGTCAGTTGCAGATAGATATAATTTAGGCATGAAACTAACACCTATTAACTGTACTTAATTTCGGAAGTCGGAAGTCGGTCAAAAAAAAATACTGCTATTCAAATACAATTCAAGGCACCTTTTCTTAGTGTTGGTTTTCACATTCATCTTTTTCCGTTGTTGTTTCTTCAGTTGATTTACTTTTATATTGCCTGAAATAAAAACACAAATAGAAAGCACACAAAACACGTTATTTCTAAGTAATTAAATGAAAAAATAAGTTGAAGTAAGGATAACAGTGATAATAGCAACCTTTTAGCCATTCTTGCCTTTTCCAAGCTTTCCAAATTTTCTACATTTTTGCGCTTTCTTTTCTTTCTTAAAAATATGTTCGTTTTGTTTCCCATTAGTTCTGTAATGTAATGTGTTTTAATAGTAAAATTATTTTCCGCCATAAAAATACATACATAAAATGTATTATATTACTTACTAACAAAATAAAATATTTACTTACCAAACAATCAAGATTTTTCGATCACGCTATAAATGTTCACTACTCTAGTATGCGCGACAAAGGTCAACAGAGTTCATGCGCAGCAGGGAGCGATACGTCCACCCTCCAGCAAGCCTCGCGGCGGTCTGATTTCAATTGCTTTGCGCGCAGCGATTTATAGTAAGTTTTAAAATATTTGTAGAAAAAAAATAACAAAGTATTTGTTGATATTTAAAAAGTATACTTTTAATTAAAGTGTTCTTCTATCATATGAAGCTATTATTATATTGAAATAAGTAAGATAAATAGGTAAAAATAAGGTTTTAAATCCTTGATATTTCTCATTCTTTGAATTTAAATTACTTATAGTTAAATACCTAAATGAAATATTTTTTTCTGATAACTATTTGCTTAAGGATCTTGTCAATAGGTTATTATTTTTTTCTAATTAGATCTGTCGCTGGTTTCGTAAATTTGAGGCTTCGAAACTGATACTATAACGGAATTTAAGAAAACCTCTGTTATGGTATCGATATTTAATGTACAAATACTCTATAAATCGTATTTTTTCTCTGATAACTATATAGACAGTGAAATTTCCTATAAAAATAAGTTACCAACATTTTTATAAAGATAAGTGGTTAATGATTTTTTCAAGTTTGAAAAGTACAGTTTTAAGCCAAATTGAGCGTGAAAGGTGTAAACGCTCTTACCTATATACAACGTGAAATTTTAGTGGTTGTTTTCCCGCAGCAGAACGATTTACCTATAGTAGTACTATCGAACCATGCATGATATTTTTTGAAAATACAAAATATTTTTTATGACATACTATGGAAACTTTATGCCGATAGGCGCGAGTTACTATGGACCCGACCGATTTTTTTTTTTGATTTGAACAAAAAAAACTTTACAAATCTATTGTACTACTAAGATAGAATCATTTTACTGCGGGAAAACAACCACTAAAATTTCACACTGTAGTATATATTATACTGTCTTGCTGCTGGTTAAAGGCCTTCCCCAATGTTTTCTATTCGTTTCGGTCCTGGTTATATTTTAAGGGCTACGTAAAAAAATTATAGCGTGCTTATTAGGGTCGCTCGAAGAACTTGCAAAAGTTGCTTAAAATCTACAAAGTCCACCCAAACAAAGCTGAATGTCTCCCATTTAACTCGAGGAGAGGAAAATAGGGCACAGTTAAATCGACGCTGTGTTAAACATTTGTGAATCATCCCACAAAAAACTACATGTTGAGTTATAACTTATGATTGCTGTTATCTTCTTTGGATCATTTAGAAAAAGACTGCATTCATAATTCAACAAAAAATGTGGGTTGAAACACAAAATATGCACAGCGACCACATAGAGTCTAGCTGCTGTCGCACAAAGTTGATATAACTGAAAATCAAGGAACTATAAGTGTAGCACCGGGTGACATCCCACAATAATCTCAATATTTGATGAACATACTCTACATACCTCATGTCGACTCCGTGATAAGGCCACATTATGTTTAAAGCATTGGCCGATAGCGCCATTGTCCTACACCGCCGTGGGTCGAGATCTCTGGCTTGAATTAATCATATTCGGTTTGGGGTCCCATCACAGTGATTTCGTAATCTTTGTAGAGTTCGTATTAGGTACGTAAATGGTAGAATTAATTGTCTCATTTCAGCTGTGTTCAGAATGAATTAATTTTACCTATATTGTAACTACTCGTATTTTATTTAAATAGGTACCTACACTTTTATCGGTTTTATGATAATTATAAATTGAACTCTATCTACACTCTACGTATATTTTAAAACCCCAAAATGTTACTACATATTATATTATAGTGAGGCGATAAAAGTTTTCATCAGCCGAAGTTTAGCAGTTACTTATACGAAGAATGCCTGTACTACGTCTAAAATAAAACGCTCATGTGCTACAATTTTAGGATTCTTACGGTTTACTTAAAACATAATATAGGAGCTGGTGGGAGATTATTATTATCGCTCTTTATACTTCAGAAGTTATTTTTATTAATATTTAAAATAGTCTCATAAATTTATTTTTAATGCTCAAGCATAATCAAGGTCAGTAAATTAAACAAATACGGAACCAGCAGGGACTTGCCCTTCGGTGGCCCCGCGCCGGTCTGTCAATTAAATATTATCGGATTAAACTAATAGCGTGCGCCGGCCCTGTTGTCACGTTCTTCCTCGTCACATGATTCATAGTATAGTTTTGACGTAGATCATAATAGTAAAAGAGAAGTATGTAAGGCGTCTCCCAGACAGACGCGGGCAGCGGTGGCGGTCGCGGCGGCGGTCAGTTGTTTGTACTGCCACCGCCACCGCGTGTATCTGTGTCGTTCCTAGAACTTTCAAGTCATCCAACTGACCGCCACCGCCACCGTTGCCCGCGTCTGTCTGGGAGACGCCTAATACTGTGAATGTTATAGTTCATCCCGAATTAATCTACTTCTGATTAGGTCTTTATCTCGCAAGTCACAACTAATCAGCAAACAACTATACAGTATACAGTGTTTGCTCTTCTTTGTCCAACAATTTAAGTTTATCACAGCAAGAAAAGTTGCTCCCTTAATAACGATAAAAGCTATATACATGATATAGAAAGTTTTTTTCGTTATTATGAGTTAACGGATACTTATCAAATCGATGGATTCCATTTGCTTAAAATGTAGTGGTTTTGAAGATGTTTCTGTTAAAATATAACAACAGACGTTTAAAGAATCAGCCCATAAAACTCTAATCGCATTTGGCACACCATGACAGAATTAAGCAAACATAATAAATTTAAATCAATAAGTACACACGTGTACTATACGTAGGTATAGGTCTAGAGACGGATTAGGGCCTCGACCGATAGCCCGTCGTAAATCTGGCCAGAGATAAACTACGTCAATATTGACAGGACTTACACTATCAGTCCATGAAAATTTATTATAAATATCTTCGCATACATTATTATGTTTCTCATGACTTCGCTTACGCAGTTTTTATTTACGTAGTAAACATCTTAATGTCCTTTTCGGGACAAAGCATCTCCATAACAAACATCTAAATCGGTTTGGTAAACTTAATCTCACCAAAAACATACCTGTTAAAACGGGGCCAAGTTCCTATTCACTAATTGTTCGCCTTAAAAAAGAGTTGAAATCCAATTCAATGCCAAGTTTAGATGCACTTCCAAATCGATCATAATCATCTTCATCAACAGCCTGATCCTAAATACTTCTAAATTTGAACTTGGCAGGTTAATTTAATCACATAGATATCTTATATTTAAATTTAAAAATTATACATTATCAAGTGCTACTAGAATACCTGCCAAGTTCAAATTTAGAAGTATTTAGGATCAGGCTGTTGATGAAGATGATTATGATCGATTTGGAAGTGCATCTAAACTTGGCATTGAATTGGATTTCAACTCTTTTTTAAGGCGAACAATTAGTGAATAGGAACTTGGCCCCGTTTTAACAGGTATGTTTTTGGTGAGATTTCAATACTTTTTTTAAGGAATCATACCAATTTGTTTCTTTCCTCCTCATCTTATTTCAGTGTATTTACTTGTACATATTAATTTTTATCTCAAATTCATAGATGAGCCGACTCACGCTTGACCAATTACTCAAATTTCTTAATTTTTTGTTAATCTACATATAACAAACAACCTGTGTGCCAAATTTCATAACGCTACGACAACTGGAAGTGGCCTAGAGGTTTTGATTACCGATTTTTATCTCAAATTCATAGATGAGCCGACTCACGCTTGACCAATTTCTCAAATTTCTTAATTTTTTGTTAATCTACATATAACAAACAACCTGTGTGCCAAATTTCATAACGCTACGACAACTGGAAGTGGCCTAGAGGTTTTGATTACCGATTTTTATCTCAAATTCATAGATGAGCCGACTCACGCTTGACCAATTTCTCAAATTTCTTAATTTTTTGTTAATCTACATATAACAAACAACCTGTGTGCCAAATTTCATAACGCTACGACAACTGGAAGTGGCCTAGAGGTTTTGATTACCGATTTTTATCTCAAATTCATAGATGAGCATAGTCACGCTTGACCAATTTCTCGAATTTCTTAATTTTTTGTTAATCTACATATAACAAACAACCTGTGTGCCAAATTTCATAACGCTACGACAACTGGAAGTGGCCTAGAGGTTTTGAAGCCGACTCACGCTTGACCAATTTCTCAAATTTCTTAATTTTTTGTTAATCTACATATAACAAACAACCTGTGTGCCAAATTTCATAACGCTACGACAACTGGAAGTGGCCTAGAGGTTTTGATTACCGATTTTTATCTCAAATTCATAGATGAGCCGGCTCACGCTTGACCAATTTCTCAAATTTCTTAATTTTTTGTTAATCTACATATAACAAACAACCTGTGTGCCAAATTTCATAACGCTACGATAACTGGAAGTGGCCTAGAGGTTTTGAAGCCGACTCACGCTTGACCAATTTCTCAAATTTCTTAATTTTTTGTTAATCTACATATAACAAACAACCTGTGTGCCAAATTTCATAACGCTACGACAACTGGAAGTGGCCTAGAGGTTTTGATTACCGATTTTTATCTCAAATTCATAGATGAGCCGACTCACGCTTGACCAATTTCTCAAATTTCTTAATTTTTTGTTAATCTACATATAACAAACAACCTGTGTGCCAAATTTCATAACGCTACGACAACTGGAAGTGGCCTAGGAATTTTGATTACCGGTCAGTGAGTCAGTGCCAAAATTAGCTATTTTTACAAGGAAATATTTCAGGATCTAACAAATCTATATGTATGAAATTTGGTATATTGCGTAAGTACTAGTATATAATTAGGTAGGTAAAATTTTATCTTTGCTCTCGCAATAGGCACTGAGATACAAGGGGGTCAAAAGTGCGTCGAAACCGTTCGTGTAAATAGTGCACGGCATGCGCGCGGCCTGCTGGAACTTGGCCGCGCACTCCGTGCGCTTTGATAACATCCTCATTTTATGAAGTCGGTTAACAATATGTCAACAGACTGATATATTGTATAACATTCGCTTTCGCATTTATAATATTATGGTATCAATACGTTTACCACTTTGCCCTAGATTATATCGCCAAATAAAAATTACAACAAACAAAAACGTGGTTGTATTTTTGTTTAGTCACTATGCGCAGTAACAGATTACAGTATTACATTCTTTATTTAACCCTAGATAGCTAACCTTCTGGGAGACCCTGTTTAAGCTAACCATCCGTCGAAACGACGGGTATTAAAAAAAATGTATTTTTATTGAGATTTACCACTTTCTGGACCTGGATTTTTTTTTACAGACACATGATGATCTTAGCAATAAAACAACACTTTGCAAATTTACATTTTTTTTATTTACTTTTGAAACTAAAAAATTTTTTCTTAGACCTCTATAAATAGGAACATTTTCAATCAAACTTTTCTTAAACAAAATAAAATAATACTCAAAACAAAACAATCAGTTTTTTTGGTATTATATGGCACATAGACATATAAAACGTATTAAAAAATAAAATAAACTACTTTTATTTAGCACATGGTGATGCAAAAAATTATTTTATGTTCACCTCATAGCAACCTTACAATTACTAGCAAAATATACTAATTGATCATGCGCTTTTCTTGTAGTAGCATTTCCCACATGTTTTTCTTTTCCGTTTTTCTCTTGAAAATTTTGGAAAAGACTCTTCTTCGTTCTCTATTCCCTCCAAAGAAGCTTGGCCCGACGACAACTGGTCTGCGCACTATAGTCGATGGCTGTTTAGAAAGAACACTTCTAAATGTTTATTTTACTAAGCTCTTGGTTTAATTAATTATTTATAGCATCTTAAATTAACGAAAACATGGTAAAAAAAAATACAGTTTACGTCAAAAATAAATACACGCATTTCAGTAGAAAAACTAACGGTAAAGCTAACCACCCGTCGAAATGACGGGCAAAGTCTGCATATACCGAAAGCTATGGCACTTACCTGTACAACGAGTACGCCACTGTAACGACCTCACCGGCAAATGAGTTAAATAGGCGAAACAAAATATTCGGACGCGACATTAAAAAGATATGGCGATATTAGTTTGCGCCGCCCGTCGATTCGACGAAGGTTAGCTATCTAATGTATTGTATATATATCATCTTAATGTACTGTAAACCATATTTTTGCAAATAAAGATTATGATTATGATTATGATTATCTAGGGTTAACTTATATTATTATATTTTCATAATTAATAATATAACAACAGGAAAATATTAAAATTTTAGTTTTCGTTTCATTTTATTCCATTTTGTTTAATAGCATTTATTCGAATACAGTTAGTTAGTTATTTATTTATTTATTCTTTATGCGAAAAGTTAAAAAGATACATAAATGTTACTATAATAATGCATCGGCGTACTTATCTCTTTATGGGATCTCTTCCAGCAAACCTTATAATTAGTGGATGTATATTGTCATAGATGGGCCATGTACACAAAGAGACAAAAAGGTAAAAGAGAAAAAAAAATACAATAAACTTATGCTAACTTAAATTACTGGACGTGGTTTAGACATTTTCGGATTTCTAGATTTTTTGCAATCGAGGTTGTTCGAACTTAACAAGACACTATCACAATTACAATTTTACAACAAAATTACATTTTTATTAGTACGTACTTGACCAAGCATTTTACAAATTATTATTACACTGAAACGACAAAATGTGCATAAATAAAGCACTTATAACTAATATACTTTATTATTTTACCTTTATTTTAACTTAGTTTTAGTTTGTTAGTATTTATATAACCCTTAAAATATTCATAATAGAATAATTTCACTCGTATGTATTGTGGTTTTTGTGACTCTCGCCACAAGTCACCCTACATATTTTTGGCGGGTGCATAATAAACAATATAGCTGTCAGTTTGACAGGCGGCCATCTTGTGCAGCTGGGCGACATGGCGGCCGCGCCATCGATCACGCGTATCGTGTAAGTCCGGATGTCCAGGTACGCCGTCAACACTCAATAAATCAATTAACTGTAATATCTCACTCGGGTAAAACTGGACAAAGATGTAGGGATGTCCGAGTGATGGATCATATTCTAATGCATGTCTTGTTGGTCCTTGTTTGCTTTTAAGATGGTACTTTACTGATTTTATATTGCTGGAAAAAATTGTTTAGATTTACTACTGCGGGGCTAAAATGGTCGCTTATGAATCATAATATGATTATTTTTTTAAAAGTCGCAAAATGGTCACTCTTCTTGCAATTCATGTCTAGTAATTCGTACTAATTTGACATTCGTCAGTTTGGAAGTTTTGAAAATTCATTTTCTGAACATGAACTTAAAAATAATTAAACGCGCAATATAGGGTTCCGTAGTACCGCTAGCTAGTATTTGACCATTTTAGACCCGCTGATATTAAAACTCGAAAGTCTATTTAGCTATGTCTCTCTGCTAACTCGCCGCTGAACGTTTATAAAATTTTGTATAAAAATACCTTGAGTTTCACGAAATGACATTTTTATCTCTGAAAATGTGTTCTACGCTATAAATGAATGAAATTATAATTAGGTACATATTATAGCCTTAATATGATGAATTCATTCAATAGAACGGAGCAATCTAATTTCCCTGCACTAACCAAACAATGCAACGTGGGAAACCGTTGTCTATGGATGCTATCCAAGGCGGGGTATACGGGGCGAAGGAGGGGGGGCGGTGATAGGTTATCAAAAAATTACGGGGCGATAGCGCTGATTGATGGTGACAGTGTGCACACAAATTACACGGTCGTGTGGCCCACAAATAGCTGCTACTGCGCCGCCACACCGACCTCTAAGCGAGGATTAACTTTAACCCAGACTAGAGTAAAAAAGGTTTAGGCTAGGCGTTTAAATATAGCCAAGATATGGCCGGTTTTTTTTATATTTATTGACAGAAGTTTATTTATTAGGGAGCATTGTCGATTGATTGATTTGCTTATTACGTTAATCAAAACGCTAACGAATAGATAACTTCAGTCCAAAACTTTTAGAAACCGGACATAAGTCAGGCTTTTTAAATGCGTGTCCGGTCACAATAAAAGTCCGATTTTTGTAGAACTTTGAAGCTTGTGCGTTTTATTAATTATCAACAACTCATAATTGGCATGCAAAGTCTTTAATAGAGTGCCCAGCCTTATAAAACAAATGTAATGAGAATATAAGGTATTTTAAGACTAGCATTAACCCACTTGCTGCAAGTGAGATTCAGACAGACAGTTATTTTAATCCCTCGATAAAAATTAGAGCATTAATTGAATTTTACATAGCTATCTTATGTGTGGGCGGCCGAAGCATAATACAGGATTATTCCAAACAAATGCTACTTGAAATATAATTAATATTCTTATTTATCTACACTACTATTATAAAGAGGAAAGATTTGTTTGTTTGTTTGTTTGTTTGTTTGAGTCGAATAGGCTCCGAAACTACTGGACCGATTTGAAAAATTCTTTCACCATTGGAATCCTACATTATTTCTGCTGAACATAGGCTACATTTTATTTTGGAAAAAAGTAGGGTTCCGTAAGATATTTGAGTTTTTCGGACGCAAGGTGTAAAAAATCAGCTAGAAAAGTTACTTATTTTGCGTACGCTGCCTAAACTATAAAAGATAGAACCATAAAATGTTCTAAGTAATTGTAGATCTTATAAATATCTACAAAAAAGTCCGCGACACACTACACCTATCTATGTCGAGTGAGGCACAATAGCCATTTATTTATTTAAAAATCCAGATTTTTTTTTGACTACATTTAAACGGATATATTTTACTCACGCTATTAATCCTTATCAAAATAAATTATTTTATCACTAAGTACAGTTAATGTAAATAATATTTGGTCTTTGAATGATTAAAATTGGACGTTTGGTTTTGAAATTATGGCGAAATTAAAATATTACGATAGTGGGCGTCACCAAAGAGCGTGCGGTAGGAAGACAATATTCTGTTGTAGAAATGAAAATTCTGTACATAAAAGATATGAAATGACAACCGAAATTACACCTTTGTCACTACATCGCTATAGAAGCCAAAAATGTGGTTAGTTTTTTGTCTGTCTGTCTGTCTGTCACTCTTTCTGTCTGGCTGTATGTTTGTTCCAGCATCACACGAAAAATACTGATCCGATTTGAATGTGGTTTTCGCAGATATATTTATCTTCTTCCAACTTAACATCTGGTGTATAAAATTTTTTCCCCCCACCCCTCTAAGGGGACAAAAGAGGGGGTCAGATTTTGTATCAAACTTTTTTCTTTAACACGAAAACTACTGATCCGATTTGCATACGGTTTTCACAGATTTGCATACGGTTTTCACAGATATATTATATTTGTCTTCTTCCAACTCAACATCTGGTGTATAAAAATCCTCCCCGGGGCCCTCCCCTCTCAACCCTCTCTGGGGACCAAAGAGGGGTCAGATTTTGTATACAACTTTTTTCTTTAGTGGACTTACTTCATATTAGGTATTAACTGTGTTTTTCAACTTAACATCTGGTGTATGACCTTCCCCCCCCCCCACACCCTCTTAGGGGACAAAAGAGGGGGTAAAACATGTATCAACTGATGATGTAGAAAATATTATACTTTAAATGGCAAAACAACGTTTGCCGGGACAGCTAGTCTACACTACTATTATAAAGAGGAAAGATTTGTTTGTTTGTTTGTTTGTTTGTTTGAGTCGAATAGGCTCCGAAACTACTGGACCGATTTGAAAAATTCTTTCACCATTGGAATCCTACATTATTTCTGCTGAACATAGGCTACATTTTATTTTGGAAAAAAGTAGGGTTCCGTAAGATATTTGAGTTTTTCGGACGCAAGGTGTAAAAAATCAGCTAGAAAAGTTACTTATTTTGCGTACGCTGCCTAAACTATAAAAGATAGAACCATAAAATGTTCTAAGTAATTGTAGATCTTATAAATATCTACAAAAAAGTCCGCGACACACTACACCTATCTATGTCGAGTGAGGCACAATAGCCATTTATTTATTTAAAAATCCAGATTTTTTTTTGACTACATTTAAACGGATATATTTTACTCACGCTATTAATCCTTATCAAAATAAATTATTTTATCACTAAGTACAGTTAATGTAGATAATATTTGGTCTTTGAATGATTAAAATTGGACGTTTGGTTTTGAAATTATGGCGAAATTAAAATATTACGATAGTGGGCGTCACCAAAGCGCGTGCGGTAGGAAGACAATATTCTGTTGTAGAAATGAAAATTCTGTACATAAAAGATATGAAATGACAACCGAAATTACACCTTTGTCACTACATCGCTATAGAAGCCAAAAATGTGGTTAGTTTTTTGTCTGTCTGTCTGTCTGTCACTCTTTCTGTCTGGCTGTATGTTTGTTCCAGCATCACACGAAAAATACTGATCCGATTTGAATGTGGTTTTCGCAGATATATTTATCTTCTTCCAACTTAACATCTGGTGTATAAAATTTTTTCCCCCCACCCCTCTAAGGGGACAAAAGAGGGGGTCAGATTTTGTATCAAACTTTTTTCTTTAACACGAAAACTACTGATCCGATTTGCATACGGTTTTCACAGATTTGCATACGGTTTTCACAGATATATTATATTTGTCTTCTTCCAACTCAACATCTGGTGTATAAAAATCCTCCCCGGGGCCCTCCCCTCTCAACCCTCTCTGGGGACCAAAGAGGGGTCAGATTTTGTATACAACTTTTTTCTTTAGTGGACTTACTTCATATTAGGTATTAACTGTGTTTTTCAACTTAACATCTGGTGTATGACCTTCCCCCCCCCACACCCTCTTAGGGGACAAAAGAGGGGGTAAAACATGTATCAACTGATGATGTAGAAAATATTATACTTTAAATGGCAAAACAACGTTTGCCGGGACAGCTAGTTATATTATATGTCCAATAATAACTTATTGGAATGAAGACGTAGTAGGCTTCAATTTATTACCATTTTTTTACGTACTTCTTCCTACGTATTAAAAGAAGATTTCATAATCATGTTTTAGCAATCTTACAATTTTCTTTCTACAAGTAGGTAATATATTAATGAGAAATTACCATCACAGAGCCAATTTTGTCACTTTGTAGCAGCTTGAAAGGAGGGCACCAAATTCCGATAAGATATTCGTCTCTTTGTGCGATTATACACCAAGCTTTAAAAAATAAATTATTGCGTAATTCGTCGTAATGTTTAAGATAATCCTATTTTCGAAGTCGGTAATAAAAGTGTCTGTCGTCAACTCATCACAATGATGAAGATGACATTTTGGAAAAACCTAGTGGTAAAAAACACATAGATAATATTATGTATCAAATTCTGAAACGCTCTCGATTATAGCTGATAACTAACGTTTTACCAAACGATCAGCCGTCAACTATCGATATCATAGTTCGACCGTACACGTGTGTGATAAATTGATAATATCATACACGAATGTTTGGTTAGCGCTATCAAAATAGAACTGTAAATAAACAAATTACGAAGTTAGAAGTTACACAAGTGTTCATTTAATATTACAACAATGAGAAATATTAAAAACTGTCAGTCGGGTAACAAGATGGCTCGGTGAACTTCATATCACTTTACTATTATAATCCAGACGACTTTCACGAATATTTCAAGATAAAAATTTTTCAAATCAGTTCTGCGGTTCTCGAGTTTTAGAGAGACTAACAAAATTAAAAATTCATTATTATCGCAATAGTATTAAACTATTAACTATTGAGTTTGTCATATTATGTTATGATTTACGATGTTATTTTTACAAACCATAAAGTTTAATATTCCCTATTTCTCAATCTACTGATGTGCGTAAGTTTTATACATTGTAGCTACTTTATTTGTTTTTCTTTGAACCTCGACATAATTATTTCAGAAAGCATATTTCGAATAAGGTATTGGATACCTTATACGAAATTAGCTTTCTGTAGTCACTCACTCGAGTATTAGAATAAAACCGAGCATAATGTCATAAAAATATTTATTGTTTATCTCGCCCAGACGCCAAATCTCAAGATATTTAAATCCGATTTATCGAACAATGTTGAGGGTGTGGAGATAAAACGTGTGCAAACTATATATATATATATATCTGCATAGTTACATATAATAATAAGTATGTACTATGTATTACGTCACATAATATGACGGAATATTGCATAACATTTTAACGATTATGGCTACAAGACTTAAATTTTTCGAGCTACTAAAATTAGCTAACGTGGGAGGATGACATGGACGAAATGTAGACGTGGGAGAGTCATGCTTCGGCACGAATGGGCCGGCTCGACCGGAGAAATACAACGTCCTCACAGAAAACCGGCGTGAAACAGCGCTTGCGCTGTGTTTTGCCGAGTGAGTGAGTTAACCGGAGGCCCAATCCCCTACCCTAGTAGTCCAAGAGTAATTTTGAGTATGTCCTAAACTTTATGGTGGCTAAAATTTAAACAGCCTGCTTATCTTTACCATGATAATGTCATCCATTAGCTCAAACATCCTTGTCAGTCTGTTTCGAGCCAAATCAAGCCATGACGAGAAGTATGAAACTTTGGAGTCAAACTTTAGAGACGACATTGATGCATTGTTTAATTAAAGCCACTCGCGCTGCAACAACAATACAACTGCACAGTTCAGACGCAGTAAACACAAACACTACACAATCCATGCTAATTTTATACATGCGAAAGTGTGTCTGTCTGTCGGTCTGTCTGTTAACTCTTTACACCCAAAACGCTCCAACGATTTTGCTGATATTTGGTATAAAGATACTTACTATTCTACTAGTACTATACTAAGAGAGTCCCGAGACTCAAAGTATCTTTTCCGGGAAAGGACAGGAAAAGACATGATATACTTCTTATCCCGGAAAAATGTACGGTTCCCGCGCGGTAAACAAATTTTGGAGCAACAGAGCTGTAGGCGTCATTTAGTATAATAATATAATAGCTCCCACACCGGTTTCGGTGACGGTGGCCGATTTCATTGAAACCAGGCCAGCTACGCAGGAGTAATTTTATAGTGCTCAAGTGTGTGCGCAGTAGACAAGAGCACTCTCTATTCCTTTACTTTTATAACCCAGTGGGACGGCAGACCGACACGACCGGCGAGAGATCAGGCGCAGGACTGACTTTTTACATGCCCATCCGTCGCATGGATCATCTTACTTGTCAGACAATCAGGTGATCAGCCTGCATTGTCCTAACCACAGATTTTAGAAGTAAGTCCTAACCAAACTGGGAAATAATATCAAACATGATATCGAACCCACGACCTATCCGAGTCAAGAGCCGCGCTCTATACCACTAGACCACGGAGGCGTTCAAATAATATAATAACAATAATAAAACACAATATACAATTCATTTAGTATAATATATAGCTAGTGAGCCATGTAGAATCTACAACTTATTTTCAATAATGTTATAATTCACGCTTACAAAACATCGTAGATTTTTATGAATACTCGTGTCACGAAAAACTATAAATCGTGTAGACTCATTTATATTCTAAGTCAGTAATCAGTATCTTCAGCGATATACACCACAGCACAGCTGACGGCTATCAGCGTCGCTTATCACATTTGATTTTAGCAGTTTACAATCCTGGCCTTGCCACGTACGCTGATAACTAAATCGATTCTGTTATGACAATAACAACTACGATTTATTTTTATGTTTCCGCGACGACATAGTATTACATAAAATTATAATAATATATTAAGCATTAGACTTCTATACTAGTGTGTGGGAACCGTACATTCACAGAATTACATAAAAGTATAATACATATCATAATAAATTATACATTGGACTTTTATAATAGGAATAAAAATAGCATATTCTCTTCTTTATAATAAAAGCATTGACGTACCAATTTCATCTGAATTGGTTCAACAATTTGACAGGCACTCTTTCGCCTACACAACATTAAACTATAGTACTAAGTATAGATTGACTTTTTTTTGGTCCCCTTAAAGGGGTGGTGGGAGGGGGGAGGGGAAAAGTTTATACACCAGATGTTGAGTTGGAAGAAGACAAATATATCTGCGAAAACCGTATGCAAATCGGATCAGTAGTTTTCGTGTTAAAGAAAAAAGTATGATACAAAATCTTATCCCCTCTTTTGTCTCCTAAAAGGGGTGGGGAGAATTTTTTTTATACACCAGATGTTAAGTTGGAAAAAGACAAGTATATCTGCGAAAACCGCTTCCAAATCGGATCAGTAGTTTTCGTGTGATAGTGGAACAAACATACAGACAGACAGACAGACAGACAGACAGACAGACAAAAAACTAACCACATTTTTGGCTTCTATAGCGATGTAGTGACACCCTCCGCTTATTATTTTTTGAATATCTTTAATGTACAGAATTCACATTTCTACAGTTTTATTATATGTATAGATTACGTTTAATCAAAATAGGTTAGGTGGTTTTTAACCTATTTAACACTTTTAATAGGATACGTAGGACACATATCCATCAAATGTTTGGGAAATTACCCGACCAAGAATACTCTCATTGTGTGAAAAAGTGTACTACGTAGTACACCTAAGTGGGCGTGAAAAATTTAAATATAGACAAAAAGTGTTTGTCTTCCGCGTTCAGCGTCAAACAGCGCCGAGGACATCTCAACATTAAGACGCACAAGTTAATGAAGGTGAAGCTTATCGCGACTTTGCTGTCGGCGTTACATCTGCGTATCACGCTATATCGCGAGATATCAGCTCCATATCACACGGTATCGCGCGATCAGATAGTCGCAGATTTACAATCACGGCCACGTCATATCCTGCACTCCTATAATATTATCATAGAAACGTATTATGTTATTGTGTTGTGAATTCGATTTTCATATCAGTATTTTTATCGATATTTCATAAAAAAATATTATGTTAGGTAATTTTTCATGTAACAAATAAGTGATAAATACTTTTGTTATGTTTATTATTCTTTCCATGCTATGCTAAGTATAAAACACAGTAAGCAAATAATATCTTAGTCGATACTTGATATAATATCTAAATCCTTTTATAAGATATAAACGTTCATATTTTAACGAGCTTTTGCCCGCGGCTTCGCACGCGTTAAGAAGTACCTATTATTAGGTATATACAAACTTTCATCCTCTATTTTAACCCTTGGGGTTGGAATTTATCAAAATCCTTTCTTAGCGGATGCCTACGTTATAACATCTACCTGCATGCCAAATTTCAGCCCGATCCGTCCAGTGGTTTGGGCTGTGCGTTGATAGATCACCATGTCAGTCAGTCACCTTTGAGTTTTATATTTAAAGAAGATTTACGTATAAGATTCTATACATTTTTGTAATCAAGTGATTGAACACAAAGAAACAGTAATGCGTAAGTACGCATTACTGTTTCTTTGTGTTCACAAAGTATCATTCTGAAATCTTAGAAGTGCCGGTTGGCAGCGGGCGACATGAAGCAACCGCAGACGACGTGTCGCAGCGACACTACTGGTTTCTATGTATTTCTATGAAATGCCCTCCGTAGCTAGCGACACGTAACTAGCGACACTTATTCGTAGAAATACGTAGAAACCAGTAATGTCGCGACAGCACGTCGTCTGTTGCCGCTTCATGTAGCCAGCTTCCAACTTGTACCTTAAGAAAGCATGGGTAAAAAGGTGCGAAGAGAAATAATTCTATAATTTGTGACAATAATGCCTTGTGTAACATTGGGGTGAATTTGCTACAGTAAATATTATACTGCGTGACTGGTGAGACATGTTCAATACTCGAGGACGTGATATTTTGTTTTTATATTAGTTGGAAAAAAATAATATAAAAAAATTATATCAATTGATCACTGAGTAAATGTAGCTTAAAGTTAAATAATTATTTACCCAACGCATGGACACCGCGAGCGGGAGGGGTAGTTGTGTGGTGTTTCTTTGGTAGCGCACGCCTCTGCACCGGCCGCATAGTATGCCTACTTGCCTAGCCGCGTAATTTACTTAGTATCCATGATTCATTAATTTTTGGGAAATTCGGAAAAAATTAAGAACCTAATTTTTATTACATATTTATAATGAGAATCGAGTACTGAATACTCTCCTTAAATATCGGTATTGACTCACCAGTCATGCTGTATAATAATATTCAGAAACTCGCTACACTGCGCTTCCACTCTCCTTAGAATTGTCCCTGTCCATGTGTAACTGTTCCGTCCGGTATTTTTATATCTGACTGTCCGTGACCCCCTGACGGGGTGCGGGGGGTCCGGTTGTCCCCCGGGGGTGTCAGCAGGATTGATCACCGGAACCCCCGCTCTCCGGTAGATTGCCGTTCTGTGTTGTTTCCCTGTTAGTGGACTTACTGGTCAATAGTACAACATTATACGGGCAAGTGGCATGTAAAATGTATATTGGACCGGTTCTATTTATCAATGATACTTTGATATAATAATAAATAAAACATTAAACAGACACAACAATACATTCAACGTATTAGTAAATTAAAAAATGTGTTCAATTTTGACCTTTCAAGCAAGTTCCTCAATATAAATTGTTTTCGATAAAATGTAGTGCTACCAATTATCTACTCTTTATTAAACTGTTTAATTTTTAGTTATATTATTATTATTGTTACTTACAGTCATTTCATAACATTTCTTCTATACTACTATTATAAAGAGGAAAGATTTGATTTTTTGTTTGTTTGTTTGTTTGTTTGTTTGTTTGTTTGTTTGAGTCGAATAGGCTCCGAAACTACTGGACCGATTTGAAAAATTCTTTTGCTATTGGAATCTTACATTATTTCTGCTGAACATAGGCTACATTTTATTTTGGAAAAAAGTAGGGTTCCGTAAGATATTTGAGTTTTTCGGACGCAAGGTGTAAAAAATCAGCTAGAAAAGTTACTTATTTTGCGTACGCTGCCTAAACTATAAAAGATAGAACCATAAAATGTTCTAAGTAATTGTAGATCTTATAAATATCTACAAAAAAGTCCGCGACACACTATACCTATCTATGTCGAGTGAGGCACAATAACCATTTATTTATTTAAAAATCCTGATTTTTTTTTTGACTAAATTGAAACGGATATATTTTACTCACGCTATTAATCCTTATCAAAATAAATTATTTTATCACTAAGTACAGTTTATGTAGATAATATTTGGTCTTTGAATGATTAAAATTGGACGTTTGGTTTTGAAATTATGGCGAAATTAAAATATTACGATAGTAGGCGTCACCAAAGCGCGTGCGGGAGGAATACAATATTCTGTTGTAGAAATGAAAATTCTGTACATAAAAGATATGAAATGACACCCGAAATTACACCTTTGTCACTACATCGCTAGAGAAGCCAAAAATGTGGTTAGTTTTTTGTCTGTCTGTCTGTCTGTCACTCTTTCTGTCTGTCTGTATGTTTGTTCCAGCATCACACGAAAAATACTGATCCGATTTGAATGTGGTTTTCGCAGATATATTTATCTTCTTCCAACTTAACATCGGGTGTATAAAATTTTTTTCCCCCACCCCTCTAAGGGGACAAAAGAGGGGGTCAGATTTTGTATCAAACTTTTTTCTTTAACACGAAAACTACTGATCCGATTTGCATACGGTTTTCACAGATTTGCATACGGTTTTCACAGATATATTATGTTTGTCTTCTTCCAACTCAACATCTGGTGTATAAAAATCCTCCCCCTCCCTCCCCTCTCAACCCTCTCTGGGGACCAAAGAGGGGTCAGATTTTGTATACAACTTTTTTCTTTAGTGGACTTACTTCATATTAGGTATTAACTGTGTTTTTCAACTTAAAATCTGGTGTATGACCTTCCCCCCCACACCCTCTTAGGGGACAAAAGAGGGGGTAAAACATGTATCAACTGATGATGTAGAAAATATACTTTAAATGGCAAAACAACGTTTGCCGGGACAGCTAGTATACTATAAAATTGTAGGAATAATATTTCTGCATGCAAAATAATTCTGTTCTAAAGAGATATAATGTATATTTTAATCTCAAATTATTTTACTACGTTTACGTTTTACAAGTTCCTTATAATTCATAGTCAAGTCAAATTCAATCTCGAATTAATTTTTAAATTATACGCATCAATAATATTTATTGAGTGTAAAATCAACCGTTGATAATATTGTAAAGTCAGTTGACGCTACGCGGCGTAGAGGGCGGACACGCGTTGATGTCTTGCGGTCGGCACGCCGTGCTACGAGTTTTCGCTAGCGTTATTTTGCAATTGTTAATAATTATTTATATCAAACCAAATCCAATACTTTTTTATTCTTAATATTATTAGTGTAAGTATTTTATTACTGTAATAATAAAGTTAGTTAATTAAAAAACATACAATAAGGTTTTAAGAAAATTATATATTATTATTAAAAATCAAATGAAAATAAGTCAGTCATTTAAGAAGTTTTACAAGTTTTAGGAAACACACAATGATGTTCACTGATTGTTCGTTTCTACAGTATTGTTTTTTTTTATATTAATTTTTGCGTATACGTTACTTCATAATAATTCTACCTCCAATTAGTCGCATAACATACAATGTTAATAATTGTGGATAATAAACTATTATTAATTATGTACATTATTTCTTAGTTCTATTTTTAAACACACATGCACTTTAACGTTTTACATTTTAAACGTAACCAACCGTTTCAAAATCGTTAAGCATTGTAAAGTAGAAATTAAAAGTAGTTTTATGTCTTTTGCGGCGGATCAATCAATGTACTATTTTTGTAAATATTAAAAATCTGTTTTTGCATAAATTATATGAGAGTGTTGTTATAGTTATTTAAAGATTTTCATATTTAGATACGCAATAGATTGGTATAATCTATCGCCATTTATCGTCCAATTTTTAGCTTAACTCAAATAATATTTACTATGGTTCATGTATAATATAATATAACATATTGTTGTAGTATTGTAAGCATCTTACTCAAGCAAACGCTAAAAACCTACACAAATCTAAATATAGGTTATATTTCCAACATTCTCAATTACTTAAGTAAATACTAGAAGTACTCTAGTATTTATTTTAACTAACATTTCCATGTTTTCACTATAACTTATTTCGGTTGTAACCCAAATGTTGTCGTATGCGCTGTAATAAGCGTGTGTGCTACCCCCGGTCGGTAATAATATAATTTTTTCCCTCGCGGTGATCCGTCAAGCTGTCGGGGCTTCCTCGATGTGGATTTAATAAATGCCTTTAATGCATTATTATGTGAGCGCCGATAGCGCGGGAAAAATTACACCCGTGACGGTAAAGTCATGTAGCTGTATACAACTCTACATCTAATGTATTTGCCATAATATGTTCGCGATGTTTTGAGAATATTTTTTTTTCCCGCAAATCATCAGTTTCAGCAGAAATTCGTATAGGTATCGTGCGGAAACCAGACCATTCCTTGATAAAATAATCTAGCTTTGATGGCCGAAGAGATATGCTTAAATAAGCGTCACAATAACCATACTTTCATACTAATATTATAAACGTGAAAGTGTGTCTGTCTGTCTGTCTGTTGCCTCGTCATGCCTACACCGTTGAAATTATTTTGCTAAAATTTGGTATGGAGATACTTTGAGTCCCTAGAAAGGACATAGAATACTTTTTTCCCAGAAAAATTTATGGTTCCCACGCGATAAATGAATTTGTAGCAACGGAATTGTGGGGGTAATCTAGTAATATATAAATTAATTGAAGAACATCTTTAATTAGGGGGTAATCCCTTGATGAAGTAAACTAGATAAGGTGTAAATATTATATCGGATACATTGCTCTCTTCTCTCGTTTGCATCTAAATCCTTTTCCTAGTCATTACATAACAGCTGATTTTTTCTTTATGATTACAAAGAACAAGCAAGACAACATGATTTTTTAGATTTACAATAAGTTGACGCAAATAACTTGTGTTTCCTTTCATTCATCGACAGCTACACGGTTACCTGTCAAACTTCACGTGTTTAATTACCAATAGCGGTGAGGTTATGGACAAAACCTGTCACCAATTTGTCAAGTGTCGACGGGGGCTTATCAGATAAAGAGGGGGGAGGGTAGGGGCACTACTGCCCGTATATATAGCCCAATTACATTTAACACTTAATTAAAAGTGATGGACAGGTATAACATAATTAAGCTTCTTCTTGTTATACTTACAGTATAGTTTGTACTGTATTTAATCCATACGCTATTATTTTCTTGTTTCTTCTTTTTCTTTCTTATTTTGGTTTATTAGTCCACATTGGGTCTGGTGAAACATCTAGTAGAGCTGGAGTGATCTAAATGTCTATTGAATAACCTAAAATCTGTAGAGTTTATTTCAATATTTCCTTAGAGGAAGCAGTTTATGGAAGGACTGGTTTTTGGAACAGTACTCAGCAGCACCAATTGACAATAATTGTAGTAAATCCACTGATTTACTAGTTACTACTTAGATTTGTGTTAATAACTGACTTCAAACTTATGCAAAAGAGCTACTGCTACAAACAATACAAACAAATATCATCGGCGGGGTGGTTTTTAGGGTTCCGTACCCAAAGGGTAAAAACGGGACCCTATTACTAAGACTTCGATGTCTGTCCGTCTGTCTGTATGTCTCCAGGCTGTATCTCAAGAACCGCTATAACTAGACTTCTGAAATTTTCACAGATTGTGTATATCTGTTGCCGCTATAACAACAAATACTAAAAATAAAATAAAGTTTATTTTTAAGGGGGGCTTCCATACAAGAAACGTGATTTATTTGGCCTTTTTTGCTCGTAATCAATAATGGTAACAGCTACGCACTTGAAATTTTCACAAAATCCTTAATTGTATTTGTACTTTATTAATTAATGATAAAATAAAAATAAAAATTAAATATTTAAGGGGGGCTCCCATACAAAAAACACAATTTTTTGTCTACTTTCGCTCTATACCGGTACGGAACCCTTCGTGCGCGAGTCCGACTCGCACTTGGCCGATTATTATTTACTTTAATTTTCCGGCAAAGAACTTGAGCAAACATGGCTGTTCGATATACGCATCTGCCGCGCGTCGGCCAATGGCGGCGCGGCTGTCAGTTAGCTGTCACTCTTGAAATTCGAATGTTATATTTTTTCGTGGGGCGTCGACGGGCATGGGACAATTGCCACGATTGAATTACCCTCGATATTGATGGCCAGCGCCGCCCGCATCAGTTAATAGCGCCATTTTAATGTTTGTTAAGTGGTCGGACAATGTTGTTAAACGAGTGTTACTCTGAAAGGGGTAACATCTGTATTTTGTTTATTTGAACATCCGTTTCCGACGCAATTGCTATATACCTTGTAGTAGATATTACATGAGTATAATATTATACCCATCCACACCATGTTCCCACGTCTAGACGTTTATTATTTTTTTTAAGTACCTGTTATGGTTGTCTGACTAAAATGCTTTTTATTTCTTAAGAAACGCGAAAATCAAAGAATACCATGAAATTCTAAGGTTTGACCGATAAATCACGAATACTCTAAAATCTTAAAACAACTATCAAAAATTAAAATCACTCGAATTCCTACAAACATAAATATGATCAAAAATTGTGCAAAGACCGAATCCACCCTCGACGGATTGAGCAACGCAATCGGCAGGAACGTCAAATATTTGCCGGCGGTAATGGATTAGCGTTGTCCGCGCCGCGCGGGTAGTGTTACCGCAAACACACAGCGACCTTTGGCGGCGCACCGTGTACTCTACGTGACGGAATTTACACAACCACTGTTTTGTCCGACTGCAGAGATAAAGGAATAGGTTCAGCAGATGACAATAGAGGCATTTTTGCAAGCTGCAGAGTACAGAAGGCGTGGCTCCAGAGGTACTAAAGTTGAATAGAGATTGGAATAAAGAATCATGGCCAAATTTGTATAGGAGCTGGACTCGACTTTCATTTTGATGTCCCAAAATAAACTATAGTTAGAGCGCATTGTTCTTAATATGCTCTAAACATAATTCCGTTTGAGAATTATGTCTAAATAGCCACGATTTTTTTATAATAATTAGTAACGTTTACAATTATTTTGAGGTTAGACTTAAAAACTACCTTTTTTCCGACGGTGTAGCCTACAAGTGTATATTCGGCGATCTCGTTTCTAGTTATTTCAATTTTTCCTAGAGTATTACCCAAAAAATAGAACGAATGCGAATGATCGCCGGCTGTCAGAACATATGAAAGACAACAACGAAACTGATCATTTTTTTGTGGCTATTTATAGACACATTTCTAATGTTTTTCGATGCCTTAAAATATTAGGGAATTTTTGCTACCAATGGCATATCGGGACGCCACCACCCACCTGGTACGATTTGGCCATTGTTCTTTTCACAGCTGTTTTTGTTCCTTTCTTTCAAAATATCTCCAGCATTACACAGACAGCCATTTAACCCAATACTTTTTTCTTAAAGTGTCCGACGTGTAGTTTCTAATTGAAGGATTATACAACTCATTTTGAGCAGAGGAAACAAGCGAAATACGAAAAACTATTTAATTAGTTTAACACACCTTCGGAAAGTCAAAAGAGTAACACATAGGTTTATCTAAAGTCTGCTTTACAAATTTTATGTGAACTGAAAAAAGGAGTTGGATTAAAAAATATAATTAATAAATACTAATATTATACTAACTAACAAAGTTTCTTAGGAAAATGGCTATTTCTATAATAATTACTTACTCGTAGTAGTACTTAATACTGGCCTCGTTTTAAAGTGATTAAGTTTTAGAGTGTACTAACATTAGTTTGGCGTTAATTATGCAAATTATTAATGCGCTAAACAATCAACACTTCCTATATTTATCTTGACGGCTTTACCTAAAGGTTTTGCACACTTAAATTTATTGTTTACAAACAATTACTAGTGTAAAATAAAACAAACATTACTGATTTATAGCAAATATGAAGTGCAAGTGTAGGTAATAATTATTGCATTATCAAATTAATAGTCTGACAATATTTTAAATACATACCTAGAATATTATGAGATTGTCGAGTATAAAGCACTTAAATAATTTTATCTGAGTACAAAAAACCACAAATATGTCCCTTCTAGTGGTTAAGTTAAATCAGTCCAGATTTAATTTTAATTTATCCAGAAGTATTAAAGCCTATTGATGCAAATAAAATCCTTTATATTAGTATAGATTTAAATACATAACACAAACCATACCTTCTAAGAAACTCTTAGATTTAAAAATACAAAACTTGGGTAGAGAACGGGATTTTAGGCGGAGTTGTCTACCGAGTACCGTGTAATGTCCACAGTAGGTCGGTGTAGATGTCTGATGCAATGGCGGCAAACAGCTCTTAACCCGTATTTGACCAGGCCAAACACACCGCACCTGGCCGTTTTGACCACGTTGTTTGAGCCCGCTCCGGTTACGAGTTACGACTTACACCATCATTTACGCAAATATTTGAAGGCACATTCGTATCAAAGACTTTAAGAGATTAAAATGCACAGTTTATATAGAGGACTAATAAAATTGTCTTCTGTATTATATAGGTACGTTATCGTACTTACTGCAGTGGTGTGAATCAACACGAATGTCTCTGAATGTGTACTAAGGGACTACCCTTTTAACCCATTAGGGTAATGGATTAAATTAAGGGTTTAGGTATGCTTTAGCTGGTATAGAAAACATGAGTGCAAATTAGTTAATAAACAGAAAAACTAGTCAATATTTAACTTTTAAGTTCTATTATGCATAATGTTAACACAGATAGGTAAATTAAAAAAAGGAAGAAAAATAAATTACTTAAACAATAAACTTAACAGAAAGAGTATCAGTTGTCGTCGGTAAAAAAAACTAAAAACTTACTCTGGTCCACAAAGATAATGAAACATTGGAACATAAATAACTTGAGCAATTCAAGCAGCAACTGCAGTAGACGTGGTGACAGTAATACTTGGCAACCATCACAACACGGTAGTAATAGCCCGGGTGCCAGATTAGTCCGACTCCAATCCGATTACACGGTCTAAATGCCGTACCGTGATAAGACATGCAAATATCAATATGGATTATTATCAAGCTACCGGTGAACCCTTTCGAGTTCTGTGTTCGTTTTATTTGGGAATTAGGTTGCAAATTTAAAAGTAAAAGATCTTCTTGATGATTATGAATAGTATTCTTATATTTAAAGAGTACGTCACTCAAACGTAAAACCATACTGCGTGACTGGTGAGACATGTTCAATACTTGAGGACGTGATATTTGGCTATTATATTAGTTGGAAAAAAATAATATAAAAAAATTATATCAATTGATCACTGAGTAAATGTAGCTTAAAGTTAAATAATTATTTACCCAACGCATGGACACCGCGAGCGGGAGGAGTAGTTGTGTGGTGTTTCTTTGGTAGCGCACGCCTCTGCACCGGCCGCATAGTATGCCTACTTGCCTAGCCGCGTAATTTACTTAGTATCCATGATTCATTAATTTTTGGGAAGCTCAGAAAAAATTAAGAAACTAATTTTATTACATATTTATAATGAGAATCGAGTACTGAATACTCTCCTTAAATATCGGTATTGACTCACCAGTCATGCTGTATATTTCTGGAGTTTGACGTTAGATTCCATTTCGTAAATTACACGTCTTGTCATAATTTGAGGTCTACTGCCCGTCTACATCGAAACCATACTGTCGAAAATGTGGTAAAGTATTGTTAGATTAATATTGTTTGGCAGATTCGACCTACTCTTATGACGTCACTAAGTAAATTTTTACCCCGAGATTCTACGATAATCCTTATTTCGTCAGTGTCACGTAGTAGAGGTAAAATAATTCCGAACCGAGAGCAACCTTCTTCACCGGACAGGTACAGTGAGTATTTACTCATCAGTCTGATATTTTACCTCTGTATTTCTACGAGAGTAGGCCTTGTGATGTGTGCTACAAGGATGCCTTCAGAGGTAGATTAACTGTAAACGTATTACAATACTGCCGTCAAAACCACAGGTTGCGCCGCGGGGAGCCAGCTTAGAGCTAATATTGGGAGATGTTTTATCTGGCTGGGGAAAAAATTGACACCTGTCACATCGGGCCCCCACTGGCACCTCACTGTTTATTTCAATTGTAATCACTATTATAGTCTGTTAAATAAGAAAATAAAATTTTTAAACTCTAATAGGAATGACTTTAAATTATTGAAGAGTAATCTCGTTAAACCTCAACTTATTTTGTTAACTAGTCAGTTGCAACTTTAATGTACTATTCAATACCTTTCCTTATCCATACGCAATATTATGCTAGGCAGTAATATGTTGCTTGCATCTTCGTGACTCGCATAAGAAAAAGGCTTACCTACATGCTAATATAAACACTCTCCTTATAAAAAAAATAGTTAATAATTATAATTATTAATTCCATAGTTCACAAAAACATATTCAAAAAAACATTATTCATTTCCTTTTTTATATAAAAGAAAAAAAAAGCCAATGCTTTGAAAAAAGTTTTATAAAATATGTAGCTATTAATTTATGTAGCCGATTTTAACATAGCATTTAACATATAAACAAAGCCTATTTAAGTCCTTTTAAAAAGTAGCTGTGTCACTAAACTTTATATTTGTTGCAGCGCCAAAGCTGATGATTCCGCCGGCGGAGTTCGTTGGCAGCGTACTCGGGAGCCCGCAGGAGCTGCGGCCCGCCGGCCTGCCCAGCCCGTTGCTAGGCAACACGGGCCGGACCAACTTCACCAACAAGCAGTTGACGGAACTAGAGAAGGAGTTCCACTTCAACAAATACCTCACGCGCGCGCGCCGCATCGAGATCGCGTCCGCGCTGCAACTCAACGAGACCCAGGTCAAGATCTGGTTCCAGAATAGACGGATGAAACAGAAGAAGAGGATCAAAGAGGGGCTGATCGTGGCGCCCGACGCGCCCGGCTCGAGTGAGAACAGCCGCGAGTCCAGCTAGAGACTGTCTGTGTATAGTGTAGGGCGGCCGGCGATGGACCCAGATGCTCGTCCCGTATCTAAGCTACTTAGATTAAGTGTCATTTAAGTACGGCTGAATTGAGTAGCGTTATGACTTATGCAGCCTCTCCGCGTTGCCCCATGAGGCAAAGATAGACTTAACACAAAATGTAGAGAAGCATATTCTCTATGATTGTCCATTGGTTGACGTCGATTGTGCTTTGAAATGCTTTTCCTGTAATTCCATTGACCATGATTGGCCTAACGTGGAGAGAAATGCTAAGTAGATTTTGAAACTCGTTAATAATGTCCTTCGGTATACGTGTATATTGTATTCTGCAATTTCCAAGGAGCAACTATGCTCATGGACATTAGAATCGTAGTTACGTAGGACGAGCAGCAGTTTGGGACGACACACCGACCAGCCGTTAGTGGCGCGCGCACACTTGTGACAAAATGTGCAAACGGAAGTGTTTATAAAATAGTTCTTATTGATAATATTTATCTCAAGGTTTAGCGGGATCTAAATCGCATTTACAGATATTTATAAACTACATAAGTTGTTACAAACTCGAGTAGAATAATTATTGAATCGATAGGTTCGAGTAGATTGTGTAGTATTTGAAGTTCTCTTGATTTTATAGTACTGTAATATTATGATGTTCAACATGTTTTTGTAGAGTTTTAATTTTATATTTAAATGTATATTTGGGTTTCTTTCATACTTAAAAAAACTTTAAATTCATTATTGGCAAATTGAAATTTCAAAATGCATAATCCTTTGTTTTCTAGCATTGGAAACATGTATTATAAATTAAAAAATAACACTTATTGTTTATTTTAGCGTACATGTAACATTAATTAATAACGATTCAAAAATGTTATATATTCGTAGCACATGTAAATAATTTTTAATGCATTTCATAAAAAATTATACTTATTTACTTATGGCCGTTCCCTATATTCAATCTATCTCTAGTTTGACATACAACCGATCGCAGCTGACATAGAATTGACATAAAATATATGGAGCTAATGTCTAATGTGAGCTATTCCTATCTCAAGTAAGAGATAGATCAAATATTGGGAACGGCCGTTAATAAAATACTTTCAGATATGCAACAATGAAAAGAAAATAGTTTTTTTTAATTTTCAGTCTTTTAACCCTCAAAAGTATATAAAATCTGTGCATATCAACAACTCTGTACATAAGCATTAGGCACATTATAGTTCGTAAGTCTATCGGTATTCTTATTTTTCTGGGTTTGTATATTATTAAGGTGTGCATTGGTGGTACTTCCAGCGATGGATGGACGATACCGTCAACGCACGCCAATAGGTGTGGCATGATATTTTGTCTATAGTGTGCGCTGATCTATTGTAAATTATTTTCCTGGCACGGAGTGTATCATATGCCAAAATTATGTTATATATTTATTAGGTAGGAGCTATTATATTATGTACGTTAGGTAAAGATTTTGTTTAACATAGTTTTGACAAATGGTATAAGTGTGTTTTTTGTATAATTTATTTAAATAAAAATGTTTTAATATGCTTCTTCAAGAATTGCTTTATTTCATCCCTTTTATTCAAGACACATAGGTAATTGCAGTCCATAATTGAAGAGATGCATTACATGGTGCTTAATATTAAATTTTAATTTATTAACATTTTATTTCTTTCAACTATCGAGTCTTATTTAACTTAGTAACAAGGGAGGTTAGTCAAGATTTTTTCGTTTTCGCTTCGTTATAGAATCGCCGATCAAAATGTACGGAATTGACATAAGCGTTCGTTAATATGACGTTGACGTTCGACTCGTCTTATGTCAATTCCATACATTTTCATCGGCCATTCTATACACACCGGCAAAATTAGCGGAACATAACAAAATTTTCAGTTTTTTTGTAAATTCGCTTATTTGTATATATTTCTTTATTAATTTAATAATTGATGATTAAAAAATAAAACTTATATAAATTTAGGGCATGAAATCGTGTGAAAAGAAAAAAAATCAGCAAAAATCAAAAATTAAGAAAATCTTTGAAATTACAGCAGTAATTTTTTAAGTTAAATTCTCCATTTTTACTTAAGAAATGCCATGTTAAAAGCGTTTAATGCCTTCTATGGATCTCAAGAGGGCCTGGATACGCCATTCCATGCTTGCATTTTGATTGTCAATCATTTCCTGTGGAATATTCTCCTACTCCTCCAGTAGCGCCAACTCGAGCTCCTGAACAGATTTTGGAGCTGGAGGTTTAACTCGTACCGTTCACCCATTGATGTGCTACACGTCCTCAATCGGATCCATATCCGTAGACCGTGCTGGCCTCTCCACCTAGGCTACGCCAGCATAATTTAGGTAATAATGCCTGATTTTTTTACTCTATGGACGCGCATAAAATTGAAGCTACTGCCTAAACTTGTGTAAAAGGCACAACATGCAGTTCTAGGACATCTGTGCTTTAGCCGTGTACTGTCAAAGTACCATCATTAACAATCATCAGCTCCGTGCGGGCTCCAAGTCATATGCCACCCCAAACCATTTCGAAGCCTGCATGATAGGCCACTGTTTCCGTTAAGTTTGATGGTCTATAGCGTTCCTTACGATTTATCCACATTTTTTATCGCCTGTCAACAAAATTTACACAGAATTTGCTCCCATCACTGTACAGCATACGATTTCATACACTTGTCAAATTTTGATGTTCACGCGCATATCTTAGCCTAGCTCTTTGGTGTCCTGTCTCAAGTTCTGGTGCCCTTGCTGGCACTTTTGAGTTTAATTTAACTTCTTTGAGTCTTGTTCTTACTGTACAATCGCTCACACGTACATCTCGGATCTGTTCCGACAGGTTTCGTGTATGCAATGCAGTTTGAGGTCGATTTCTTAAGGGTTGTACCCTAACAAAACGGTCATCCTGAACCAATGTCACCCGATATCTGCCTTGTTCTCGTCTCCAGACGTAAGATCCAGTCTCTCTGTAGCGTTGAAAGTTACGATGGACCACGGAAGCTGACCCACCTAAGGCCTGACTGACCGAACGGTAGGTGTGACCTTTCTCTATCGTGGTTACAGCTCTAGCTGTCGTAGATGCTGGGAAATCACTAATTTTATATCTAAGCAATGTGTTCTTCCAAAAACCAAACAATCAAATGAGCTGGCATACCTTGAACCCCGCTAAAATCGCCATTCTTATCAGAAACACTTACAACGTCAATCATCGAAAAACATTTATTATGGCATAATTGCAATAAAAATCTCTCAAATTGCCAGTTTTGTTCAATATTTTATTTCTTAAATGAGCTTAGAAACTATATAAAAGGATTTCAGACAGCCCGACCCACTTGAGTTCAAGTTGTGCCCCTTTTTGACTATGTTCCGCTAATTTTGCCAGTGTGTGTATAATGAACCGAAAACGAAAACATTTTGGCTCACCCCCCTGATCATCTACCTACATTAACGCTAGAAGGCACTCATAAGGTTGTAGCTTGTACAATCTGCAATAAAGACAGTGAAGAACATTGCTGGGTTTGGGTTCGACCGAAAGTAGCTTAGGTCTAAGTGGGGACCCCCAACCCGGGGCACCCATAAAGGGTTTCCCCTGCGCTAAAAAGGCCTAAGTGGGGATACGCAATCTGTAAATCGTATCATTTTAAAATGTCTGAGGGTCTGTTTCACCACTTCCTGATAAAGTGCCGAATAAGCTATTCACAACTTTTTTGACAGATTCTCCATACTTCATCTGTCAAGTTAATTGGTGGATAGCCTATTCGGCACTTATAAGGAAGTGGTGAACGACGTAAGTCGAGCGGCTATAGTCACCCGTGTAAACCCCGCATTAGGCGGACTTGCGTAGTTAACTGTGTTAGTGAAAAAAAATTTGGTCTTTCAGCGCTGCTACTTTCACAGTGAACTCTCTACAAGGAACACGTACACACCCTAAAGTATAATATCAGTTATCACATAGTTTTGTTATACCCTGTATATATCAGGCATCAGCCCCTGATTTATAAATAGGCCGTGTAGGCCGCGGCCTAGGGGCGTTAGCGTCCACAGGGGCTTGCACATTTCGTACATGGGGCTGCGGAAATAAAGTGGCCTACTGGCTACTCTCATTAAAAATATAAATTCGGCACTGCTCTATTATCCTGTTGTAAGGTCTTATGTCAAGCAACGAAAACAAAATCGCAATATCAGTTTAAACATGGTTTAAACACAAGTAAGTGATGTTACTGTCAGCTAGTTAGGTTAGTTGTTCGTTTTTGTGGCAAGTACATGAAACGTGCAAAATGCTAATAAGGTGATGACTCAATATAATTAGTCAGTACTCTGCAGGCCTAAGTATTCTACTAAACTATTGCTACTTTTGCCATACTTGATGTTATAATTTATACGAATGTGTAATCTGTCCGTCTGTTACATCTAGGCGAGACATTACTATGTCATACCTATGTGTGAAGCTCACATAATATTTTAAAAAGTTATTATGTTTTTTTCTGTGGCTCAATGCAGTAAAAATCTAAATCGATAAGCCTTTAGGGCTATAATGTAAAGAATAAAACAAGTAGACAAATACATTTATTTAATAATAATATTGTTTGTAATGTTTTCTTAGTATGGTATTGCCAAAACGTGAAGACTAGCGCCATCTAGTTTGTTGCGGCAGAACTAAACATGTAATTTTACTTTTAATTATTTTTTATTTTTGGAATTAGGTAGGTATTACAGTATTCTTAAGATATTTAAGCAATCATTAATTATATTTAATTTAATTTTATGTCTTTATTTGGAATGTATAAGTGCCGGTGTCCTCGAGTATGCTTTTCAAGTGTGTCCTGTAGAATGCGAACCCCGGCGTCATCACACCGCCTCTGTAATAAAAAATATTTTTGCACTCCAATAGGATAAATAAGGACTATAAAGTTCGAGTAAAACATGAGATAAATAACTCCAATTTTAATATAGTAATACAGAATGTTTTGAATTTTCCAATAGAAAGATTTTTGATTGTTGAAGTTCCTCTAAAGTCTAAACCTGCAATACTTGGCTCAGTCAGTGCCAATAAAACCGACTAATGAATATGAACGTTTCTGTGATCCGTGATAAAGTTAGAAATATAGGTGATCATACTCAGAGGGCATATTCTGATCGTAGAGCAGAGTGGCGGCGCAAGCGAGTAGTGCAGCCACCGTGCCCGCGAACGCCGGGTCCGTGCCGAGTACCTGCACATTACACATTTGTTTAGTAGCGGCGTTAGGCGGGAGGGGTGGACGCCCAGGGCGCCGGATAAAAAGGGGCGCTGAAGGCAAACAAAAAGGGCGGCAAATTTTTCAGCACTACCAAGTACCAGACCCCTGGGCGCTGAAGAATACTCGCCCAGGGCGCCGGTAGTGCTAAAACCGGCACTGCATTTGTTTTAACGGGCTATTGGTTCACCATACATTCTCACCATTGCAATTTACCAGTGACCACTTCAACCACAATAACGTTTTGCTTTGATCATAGGCAGCCTGAGGGACATGCTAAAGCTGTATTGCGGGTCGCAAAGAAATTAATCTGAAGAAAATAACAGTGGCATGAGTATTGAAATTGTCTATATTGTATACCTCGCCTCCTTCGTGGTCTAGTGGTATAGAGCGCGGCTATTGACTCGGAGGTCGTGGGTTCGATTCCCGCGTTGGAAACATGTTATTTCCAAGTTTGGTTAGGACAACGCAGGCTGATCACCTGATTGTCTGACAAGTAAGATGATCCATGCGTCGGATGGGCATGTAAAACGTCGGTCCTGCGCCTGATCTCTCGCCGGTCGTGGGTTATGAGAGTAAAGGACTAGAGAGTGCTCTTGTGTACTGCGCACACCCTTGGGCACTATAAAAATACTCCTGCGTAGCTGGCCTAGTTTTAATGAAACCGGCCACCGTCACCGAAACCGGTGTGGGAGCTATTATTATTATTGTATACCTGCATAAACACAATATTATTATGGTTTACAACTTGTGCTCACGCTGACCGCTGTACTAGATGTATTCCGCAACGTCGTCGTTGCGCAAAAGATCCTTTATAATTGTGCGGGAACTGTAAATTATTCTGGGATAGACGCTAAAATATTTGAAAGTATACATACCACAAAATTGAAATTAAACGAAATTTACTACAACTTTACTTTCCGTCTAGTGACACCAGTCACCACCCAACACCCACCCACTTTGGTAAAGGTACTTAATACTTGATCTATTGAGAAAATAAAGGCTATTTTCCTTACTGTGATATTTGCTTCAATATTTTTGTCAGGCTCTTCGTTTATATCGCCTCCCTTCTCCCAGCCGCGTCCGATCAGTATGTACTTGTAAGGTACCTCGCTTTTCACCCAGCCCATGTCCCTGTCATAAGACACCATGCCGAAGGAGCATAGCCTTGGGTATTTCAACAGCATATTCCTTGTCCAGGACATTTTTGCCAGCATTTTGACGCAGAGGAAGAAAGCTAGCATGAACAGAGCAATGAGGAGGTTGGGTATGACCAAATAAGGGCTGTAGCACACGGGGCGTTTGCCATAGGCCGCGGCCAGACGGTGCTGCGAGCGAGCGACTACGAACGCATCGGAGATAGGGTATGGAACGCACCATCTGTTCACGTGCTTATGAAGTAGTGGCCTGGAATGGTGAAAAAATTTTGTTAATATAAAGATGGTGTATTAAAGACTAAAGTATTCGATATTATTTAACAAAAGTCACCTCCTTTTCTCTGGTAGGGTATCATCTTCCTCTGGGTCTTTCTTCTGCGCCATGCTGAAACAAACTTATATTTTAAAAGTGCTCACTAAACTATAACACAGTCATGGTGGTCACTTTTTCTTTTTCTAGGCTTTAGAAAAAAAATGTTTCACTCCAACCGGAGAATTAGCAGGTCGGATGTCTGTCAGTACGAATATCGACGTTAATGACATTAAAATAAGATTCATATTAGCGCGCCTTGTACAATGGCGGTTACGACGCTCGCCGCGTTCTTGATATGGCGAAAATGTATGAAAAAATTTGAGAAATTTTCTTATTTTTCTTATAACTGGAAAAGTTGTTTATTTTTATATAAAATTTTTAGCGGACTTTATAGAGGACTAAATAAGCAACAATTTTTTTGTATATTTTTATTTTCCTCAGTTCAGCGTATTTAGATAAAGGTACCTAATCAGACCCCATTTTTTTCATATTTTGCAATTATTGTGATGGTTAAAACGTATTTTATGTGAAAATTTTGTATGCGGCTATAGAATTTTTATGGTACAGTCGTGGAGATGAATATATTATCTTTCATTTGAAACCAAAATATTCTCGCAGTTTGACTCCTAATTCTTTAATAGGGTACCGGAAAATCGCTGATATTTGTAATAGCGTCCTTAACTTAGCAAGCAATAGCCAATACATAGAATATAACAAACTCAGCAGCGCACAATCTTTAATCGCGCTAAAAAAGTTGCTAAAATTAGTGCGACATACGTCTGAAAAGTGAAATGACTACTTTGCGCATAAGTAACAGATTTGATACCTGACTACCAAAAAGTATAATATCATAGACTGTTGACTGTACCCATGTATCATGGACTCCCAACTGCTGTACCGGACGACGCCGTGTCGCCAGCTCCGCAGCACGCTGCCCACCGTGGGGTGAGTGGTCAGGTACGAGGCCACGCTGCCCAGGGTGCCTGGAACAGGTAAGTACGTATTACAAGTAAGTATTACATGTACTATCAGAAAAGTAGATTCAAATGGCGGACCTCATTTAGACATTAGAGCTTTGATGACCTCTAAATGAACGTGGCGAAAAAAGGACGCTGCCATCATACAAAAACGCCAGTTTTGACAGCTCTACTTTACCAGCAGCGCCACCGCCCACGTTCATCTATAGCGATGTGAAATAACATGTTTCACAAAAATACCTGGTAGGAATGTTTGTGAAACATAATACCTATCGTTGAGAGTTCCACAAAAGCAGAACCAACTGGGTTCGGAAATTATGCATCAGATTTTAACTGAAACGGAAACTGACCCAGTTAAAATCTGATGCATAACGTCATTTTTATATTTAGGCACTATCAAGGTACTTATTTTATTCCTAATTCAGATGCCGGATGTTCGTTATCAGCTAAAAAGTATGTATTCCATATATAACTCTACGTACGTACTATAATCATGAACGTAGAAAAAAAAGCGGACGGAGTCTTATTATATACAGAACTGTGTCCTCAGAGTCGGCCAGGCTGACTGCATGTACATCGTACACGCTCTGCACGCACACATTCTTCTTATAGAACAAATGGCGGACTGAGTCTTATAAGACTCAGTCCGCCTTTTGTTCTACGTTCATGACTATAATATATATAGTTTCTGAAGCCGGCAAATCGCATATTTTTCAAGAGTGCAACTCGTCTCAGGTGTACCCGAGACGAGTTGCATTCAGCAGCACAGTAGCAGCCATTTGTCTAGTTACACATAACACATTCTGTTTGTCTCAGAATCTCCACGTGATCACTGACCTTGAAAGTTCTGCTCCAGGTACGTAACGCCCACGTCGACCGGCACACTGGACAGTCCGCAGGAGGTGACCACGTACACGCCCGCCTTCCGGGATGCTGCCTCATACTTGCTCTCCAGCAGACGCGTGAACTGAACACGAAATTCGTATTATGAATAGGGTCTTTTTTTTAACGGGCTTTGGCCCACCACACATTCCCACCACTGTATCTCCTGTGTCGCCAGGATCGACAGCGGTATCCAACCACGAAAACCCTTTGATATGATCTCAGGGAGCTTGAGGGACATGCTAAAACTGTCTTGGGACCCGCAACGAAATTAATCAGAAGAAGAATAGGAGGAGTAGGAAGAATTCCAGATTCCCTCCCCATACAAAGCGGGAGACAGCACAAAGTTACAATGACCGAAAGTCAAAGAACTGAAGGGGAAGCACCACGGGAATAAAAGTTAATAATTTGACTACTACGCTATAGCTAAATTAATATTGGAATTTTTCGTTAGATTGTTGCCAATAATAATTGACAAAAACGCTTGAAGGCACGGAAGTACTAGCAGCACTGTCCACGAGATCACTGTAGTATGCGACTCCAGAGGTACAGAGTAGGTTGTTTAGCATTATAGTTCTTTCCTCCTGCCAGAGACCGCACTCCCAGAGAACATGATGAGCGGTTTGTTCAAACATATGTTGCCTTCGGTCGAGCACTCGCAGATAGGTGATGCTACTAGTTTAAATCCATAAAGTTTAGCCTTAAAATTTCCATGACAGGTCAGGAATTGAGAAACGCAGTGGTCAATATCCATCCAAATTCCAATGTTTGGATAGCCGTTCTCGAATATTAGGGAAAAAGTTATATAGAGTTATATAGACTTTGGTGGAACAGTCCCATCGCGTCTGTCATTCGGAGATGAGGCTTTGCACAGAGCCATCTAAAGGTTCAAACAATCTCTCAACTATTTCTGTACTCAATCTTCATAATTATTTTGAAGTCGGTGCCAGTTCCAAAAGTTTCAAATATTCTTTCAGAGAACTGAAGATTCAGCCATCTGGTACCGACTTCAAAATGGTGAAGATTGAGTACCTACAGAAATAGTTGAGGTTTAGCCGAATTCGGAAAAAGGCACTATTAGATAGGAAAATTTATTTAATACTTTTTAGTTCATAAAAGGATGTTATTGTTTTTACCTTGGAATTCGGTGTTAATTTTTTGTTAATATTTTTCGCTAACATGACGGCGGCGCGATATCGTGACCTTGAGATGCTTAGGTTATTTAAATTTTAAACTAGTTATGTAATTATCATCAGAATGAATAGGGTCATGCTGCCTGTTATGGAAATCTTGATCTATGATATCCCTAAATCTCCTCAAATAATGATCAGAGGAATGAGAATTAGGCCCCGTGGCTATAATTATGTACTTAATCGTGTAACGTAATCATAATAATCTCATTAAAATTTAAATGTGACGATGCCTTACTTTAATGGTCAAAAATGTTGCGTAACGTTTCGAAAACGGGATGGGAGGGCAGGGTACTCATAAGTTCTTATTAGGGCCCTTCCACACGACGTTTTTTTTACGCTCGTTTGTATCGATACAAACGCAAGTTGAACGCTCAGCAAACGCAAGGAAGCCGACACGTTTTAAACTTTATATGTGAAAAACGCGATTAAATCGCGCAGAAGACCAGCGCATCAAAAACGCGCGTCGTCAGTGCGCAAAAAATACGCCGTGTGGAAGGGCCCTTACGATGCGTTACAAAGGGGGAAAAATGTCTGATCATCATGTTACCGACGTGGTTCTCTGCGCTGACATCCACATGGTGGCAGCCTTCAGCCACGGCAGCGGCGACCACTCGCTCGCCGTACCGCGCGTACGGCCCGCAGCAGTTTACCACCAGCCTGCAGCTGCGGCACAGGCGAGACAGAGAATCCGCGTCGTCCACATCCGCCAGCAAGATGGCCACGTCAGTTGTGTCTACACCTAATCAGAAACGGTCAAGCTCTGAGCTGCAGGGGAAACCCAGGAGCAGCACAACTTTGAGTTATGCGATTGTACACTAATTCCGGCCAAGAAACCAGCACACAACGAATGATATTATGTCCCTATAGACTTATAGAGTACGAGTTTTTGCCAGCGGCTTCGCTCGCGTTAAGAAGTATTATTATATACAAACTTTCATCCCCTATTTGAACCCCTTGGGGTGAGAATTTATCAAAATCCTTTCTTAGCGGATGCCAAATTTCAGCCCGATCCGTCCAGTGGTTTGGGCTGTGCGTTGATAGATCACCATGTCAGTCAGTCACCTTTGAGTTTAATATAATATAATATATAGATATAAATAGAGTAAATTAATCTCACTCACCCTTCTCCTTCGCCTCCCGGAGCACCGCCTCCAGCTTACCTCGGGACCTCCCTGCGACCCCCCAGCGGATCTCGGGGTGCTGGTTCATCACCACAGCCATCTGGTGCACCGCCAGCCGCCCCGTGTAGCCGGTACCACCGAATATCACTAGATCTAGACGCTCATGGGGAGCCTCCATCTCGTCCAAATTTTTCGGGAATTGGCCAAAATGTACTAAATTGTTGTAAATACGTGTAGTGAAATTCTCAATTATTTTTGATAAAATTTTCTAATTTTATAAAAAATATATTTAACTGGTTTCCAACACGTTTCGAACTAGCGGCAAACCTTTCAACCGACTCTTTAACACTGTCTTAAAAATCCGGCCCTCCCTAGTAAATATTTCTAATATTTTTCTTAGTAAGGTCCTCACCTTAACACGAACGTCTTAAGGACCATACTCATGCAAGCTCCGAGGTAAAACAGTTTTGAACGACTTATAACGTCATACACGCGCTAAAGATCGGTTTGTGGTTTGGACATAATTATGCTGAGTAAAAGAGCAACAAATTAATACTTTATATGGACGTTATGGCTTTACTGAGCGTTATACGTAGATCCAAATTGCTGTTTACAAGTACCTAGGTACACTATAATTATTGTTCATAACGTACATTTTAAAGCTTACAGTTAACACATATTTAACAAAAACAGCTGAAGTTATGCAATCTACGTCAATAATGTACCTTAAAAAAATTATATAGATGACGCTCGCAATTCAGTTGCGCCAAAATTAGTTTCTCGCTCGGGAACCGTACATTTTCCAGAATAACTTCCTATAACCTTTCCCGGGACTCAAAGTATCTTCATAAAATCGGTTCAGCGGTGAGGTAACAGATAGTCGACAGACGACATACTTAATATTGTCGCATATTTATAATATTGTTACGTGCTAGGGTTAGAGGATTCGAAGAAAAAGACCTGCTGACTCTCTTGAAGACTTTAATCACTAACACGTCTAGCTCACACTAGGTCACTAGGTCACTAGGTCCAAACACTAAGCACTAAGACCAAACACTAAGCACTATGTCCAAACACTAAACACTATCACTGGTTCACTGACTAAGTCGCTTGTTTCTCACTTCGAAGACGTCTTGATGATCGCTCATTCGAAACTGACTCCCGGCCCGTCTACCTGCGTTTTTATATGGGCCGAGGCGAATAAAAGAAAGTTCGCGAACTCCCAAGAACAATTCCGGTTTGCATAAACACGTAAACAACCCGTGGGAAAATTCGAGCATGTACGCGTACTTGCCTGCGCGCAGGTGGTATTGAATAGGGGATTTACGCTGTCTGTGTTTTCACGATAGTAAACAGTTTCGCGGAGTTGCCGCTAGATGACACTACGTGTCCGCATTCGTAACAATATTGATAAGGATACCAAGATGGCCCCAATCACCAAAGTCTCTTGATTACATTTTTTGCCTTGATATGCCGTGTTATATTCATACCTACAATCATACAGACTGAATCTTTGCCAAAAATCGAAAAGAGCACAATAGTATGGGTATGTAACTACAGGATGTAATAAAACGAATTGATATTGCTTTAGTTTAGGGTGTATGTGGGTCCCCCTGTATAAAGCTTGCTGTGAAATTAGCAGCGCTGAAAGAGTAACTTTTTTACTTATGGGAAAATACACGACGCTCAAGCGCTTGCCCATACAAATCACAAAAAAAATTCTTTCAGCGCTGCTACTTTCACAGTGAACTCTTTATACACATACACACCCTAAAGTCATTTATGATTTATCACTTAGTTTTGTTACACCTTGTATACATGTTGCAAAAATATTTATATTTAGTAGTTTTGAAGCGCAATACACAGAGAGCCCGATGGGCCGCCGACATAATATATTATGTCGGCAACTTTTTGTCGGCGGTCTAGTTGGCGGCTTCACATAATACAAGTCGGATACTTTTGTCGGCGGCATGTCGGCGGCTTGAGATGAGAAATTTATTTGGCAGTCAGTGATTGGTCAGTGATTGCCTCGTGTCTATCACTGACCAATCACTTGTGTCAAAATCGGGCAACTGAGCGCAGGCGTACCCAAGCCGCCAACATGTCGGCGGGCAACACGCGCGGGCACATGTTGCTGACATAACTCTTTTCATACAGGTCGTCGGGTTGTGTCGCCGCCCGCCGGGCTTTGTCGGCGGCCCGGCGGGCTCAGTGTGTATTGCGCTTAAAGCCTCAAATACAGCCTCGAAATAAAACAAATCGGATAAAAATGAGACATTTATTTTCGAGTTACAAGAAATGTTAGTTGATCCATACAAAACTATAACAGTTTTTATAGTTCTATTTATACAAATAACTGTATTTTAAAAAGATAAAACCGACTTCAAAATTGTACGTAATTAAGAACTAAAACTTCCTATCTCCAAAACTACTGAACCGATTTTTTATGAAACTTGCACTATTCCCAAGTTCAAGAATACCTAGTACAATAAAAAAAGAATCACTTAAATCGGACTTGTAGTTCCGGAGATATGCGTGCACAAACATAAATACATACATACATACATACATACATACATACATACATACATTTGCTCACATTTGCTCAGAAGCTGATATAGATTAACCCCCTTACTAATAAACGCTGTATAAGCTTTGAATAGTTATTCAGTGTTTTGTCTTCTTCAATCCAATTACAAATGTCACTTGTGTGACAGGAACAAAACACTGTATAACTATTCACAGCTTATACAACGTTTATTAGTAAGGGGCTTTCAATATATTATACAAAAACTGGGCAGTTCTGGAAATATTACATACATAGTACATAGACGCCGAATTGACAACCTCCTTTTTTTGAAGTCGGTTAATAAATTTTAATACATTTACAAGTTTAATATTGCTCATAACTTCTTAAAGGCACTCCACATGGCACTTAATAAATTTTGACTTTTATTATCAACATACCATAGACATTCCGCCGCACTCAGAAAGATTTAATGATTACTTAACTTTAATGTCATGAAGACTATTACATAAACTGTAAGTATACATATTTTGCTGACAAACTCTTCATTAAATCAGAGTTAAGTAATCATAAAAATATGTCACTGAGTAGACTCTTACCTATCGTTATTATGGTTCACCCATAAAGTAAATATACCTAACGGAATAGAGAAACAAAGGCCTGAGCAAGCGAGATGTCACTATCAGTAACACTGCGTGGTAAAAAGAGACGTGTGATACATGACAACATCACTCTTTTTTTGACGTCCATCAGCCGGATCAGCCCGTTGACAATTTAATCTCATAGAATTCATGTTCATAATCATGCTTGTGTAGGTGTATACGTACACATATTTTTCACACAGATGAAAACCAATTTCGGTTTCGTTTGACAGCTCGACTTTATTGCTCTATTCCGCTAGGTATATTAACTTTATGGGTTCACAATGAGGAGAATCACAAACTTCATGATAAATGTCAGTTGTCTAACATTTTGAGAGATGGACCGTGGAATAATCTCAATTCTCATTTTAAATTAATATAGCAGGTAGCATCTAAGCCTCCATGTAATGCCTTCAATCAAATGTTTCAGAAATATTTGATCGAAGTGTAATACCCCTTTGGTAAGATAATTTAAAATAAGATATAATAAGATACAATAATACCCTATGTGTAACAAGAAAATTTTTAATATAATATTACATTTTACTAAAATATGTATCTATGCACAAGCAAGCTTTTTTCATAGATCCTAATTTTTTAAACTTCAAGCCGTTAATAGAGCAAATAGTATAGACAGCCATTTGATCTATATAGAGAGCCCTAGACTTTGTTGGTGAGTGAATTTTGTAAGAAAGTTGACGGCGCGCTGCGGTCCCGCCTTTGGAGGCGCGCCTAAGGTTGACCGATTTGGTCCCTTTTACGGGAGGTAATCTTTGAAACAGCTCGAAATCGAATAGGGTGTTTAAGATAGAAATCTCAATTCTCTCAATTTTCGTGCCAATATAACATCAAGTAGGTATAGGTCTACCAGAATCTGATGGCAAAAAGTGAGAAAATAAATTGACTCTAGCAATACCGGAGTAATAGGAATAAAACATTTTCATCCTTTTTAGGGTTCCGTAGTCAACAAGGAACCCTTATAGTTTCGGTCTGTCCGTCCGTCCGTCTGTCTGTCCGTCCGCGGTTTTGCTCAGACTATAGGACCTACAAAGCTGTAATTTGGCATGAATACACATATTAATAATGCCGACAAAATGGTACATAAAATATTTAAAAAATATTTTTTTATGGTACCTCCCCTACATATCAAGCGGGGTTGAATATTTTTTTCGCGCCTACCCCATCGTGTGGGGTGTCGTTGGATAGGTTTTTTAAAAATATTATTTATGAGTATTCATAGATCATTTTCCGATTTAGGGACCCATTTGTGAAATATTAAGTTTTAAAGTGGAAAAAATCGTTAGAGTCCAGTGTCCCCCCCTTCTACCAGCTAAACGGTTGCTTCTGGAAATGTAAAAAAATTCACGGGAGTAGGAAATATGCTGAATTTAGAAGGAAAACTATCACGGCTAAGAAGACTTCATAAGTTATTGAGTAATAGTAATAGTCGATCAACTAAAAAAAATATATTCGGCGAAGTATAAAGGAACTTTTCGTTCAAATTCCTTTGAAAGTAACTGAGATCATGTTGTTGGTAGTGTAAAACATGTTATAAATGTACATTCATTGACCATACAAAAATTTTCAAAAACTAGCGGTACTACGGAACCCTATATTGCGCGTGGCCCGACACGCACTTGGCCGGTTTTTTTATTCCTTTAGCGACTTATTTTGTGTGTGAAACATGCAAATATAAAAAAATATCCAATGATCAAGGATATTTTTGGAAAATCTGCTGTCAAAAATTGCCATCAGTTTCTGGTAGACCTATACTTATTATTATTATCTGCAACAGAATAATATAGCACCCACACACCCCATGCTGCATGCAACTCTAGGGTAGTATTTCAAACTTGACGCCATTCTCGTTGAGTCGCCGCACCAGCTGCGTGTCGCCGAACGCCGCGCCAGGGGTCAGGACGCCGCTGAAATTCACAATATTACATTATGTACTATCAGAGAAGTGGATTCATAGGCGATTGGCGGACTTACGTAGTTTGGTCGAGTTATGTCAAATATTGATTTGAAAGTATCCGACCAAATAAATTTTGATTCATCAACTGCTTATCAATCAATTTCTTTAATGGTAAGCTAAGTTATCACTGTAACAAGATTAGGCATTGTGTAGCATTTTTGGTTATTTTATTACGCTCTACAGTAAAACACAGTTTTGTTAATGTGACACTGATTTACACAGCGAGGCATAGTTTGGTTCGCTGAACACTGTTTAGTGGTTACCTTGAGAGATTTTAAGAGAGTTTTTTTTTTATGGTCCTAAAATATGGATTGTTTTATTTGTCGGACAAGGTTACTCTTAAATTAAATAACTATTAACCCACCAACATACAAAAAATCAGCTGGTTAGGGTTCCGTTTTAGGGTCCTGTAATCAACAAAACTTGGTTGACTACTGTACCCTAAAACGGAACCCTAACCAGCTGATTTTTTGTATGTTGGTGGGTTAATAGTTATTTAATTTAAGAGTAACCTTGTCCGACAAATAAAACAATCCATATTTTAGGACCATCAAGTCAAAGTATGAAATCCTTTCTATCTCTGTTAGCTACCACTTTCAAGATTTTTCGAAAATAAAAATGTTGTTCGTCTTATCAAAATGTAGCTACCCACAAAAAATTAGCTTGTTAGTAATCACAAAAAAATTTGTTCTAGGGCACCCGTACTATTATGTCCTTTCCCGGGACTTCAAGTATCTCCATACCAAAAATCAGCAAAATTGGTTCAGCGGTTTGGGCGTGAAGAGGTAACAGACAGACAGACACACTTTCACGTTTATAATATTAGCATAGATGAAGTAGAACTCACGGCTCGGGTATCTTGTCGGGTTCGTTGAGTATAGTGAGCGCGGACAGCAGCAGCATCACCGCCGTCAGACCGTACCCTGGGTTCACGCCGCTCACCTGAAATGACAATAGTATAGGTACCTCTACTATACACACCTGATCCACTATGGGATGCGGATTCATTTCTGAGGGCACAGGTGGAACATCAGACGCAAGTGATAATAGGTCGCATTAATATAATAACTAGCTATTTGACCGAGCTTTGCTCGGTATTCCATAAAGCACGAATAAAATGACATTTTCTAAAAATGATTCCTAACTAGATCGATTTATCGCCCCCGAAACCCCCTATATATACTAAATTTCATGAAAATCGTTGCAGCCGATTCCGAGATGTGGCTTTCAATATTTCTCTACTATGCTTCCAGCTTTAAAACTACGCGATATACCTACGTGGTTTGCCATCTTGATGAATTATTTTCATAAATTATTCTGAAAAAAGTATATTATTATAAAGTGAATTTTCTGTACAGTTAGGTACCTTCGCTGTGATCGTCTTAGACGGCGGCTGGTCACTGGGCTCGGCGGGCCATCCTTTACCCCTCAAGGTCAGCTCAAACTCCGTGCTCTCCCCCACCGCTTCATTCGGACTCTCTTTACTGACGAATCCAAAAGTGAACAGCGCTGGATAGTTTAGTAGTAGCTTCCTTGTAAACTCCGTCCTACACATGAGGAAGAGGAATATCGCAGCTAGTATGGTGGCTAACGCGGCGGGTAGGGAGCCAACGCGGTAGTAAGTGCGCACATACGCAGGCCGCGTACGCAAGCGTTGCGTACGGTACGCCACTGACGGGTCCGCGCCCGGGAACGGTAAGCACCATGTCCCATCCGCGTCGCGGTGGAGTACTCTGAAATAAGTGATTAACAATTTTGGCGTCAGAAATACACATTACACTGATAGTTATAATGGTATAGTGATAGTAATAATTATTATAGTATTCAAATAACTTCCATTTAATTAAAGTAAACCACGGCCACAGAAACCGAAACCTCAAACCTCACGTTTTGTTACGTCTCGTTACTATCAGACAAATTTATTTGAGCTGGCCTGTTTCACCACTTCCTGATAAAGTGTCCGATAGGTTATCCACAACTTTTTTGACAGATCTTCCATCTTTCATCTGTCAAGTTAAAGTGGATAGCCTATCCGGCACTTATCAGGAAGTGGTGAAACAGGCCCTAAGGATATTTATTATAAAGACCAAAGTCGCAAAGGTACAACACCAGAGGAATTTTCCATTCTCTGCAGGTGGGCGGCGCCTTGACCATACCATCAGAGTATTTGTTTCCTATTTTCATTTAAATATGTGGCTTACCTAGTTTTGACTCTCGGTTTGAGCACTGGTAGCGGGGTCGGGTACAGCTGCTTCCGGAGAGATTTCAGCTCGTCGTAGTGCGCCAAGCTGAAAACAATACAAAGATAATAATATGTAATATATTACCCGACTGCACCAGAAGGAGAGCGCTTCTTCAGGATTCTGGATTAGTAAACTGGCTAAAGGATTTTATTCAATAAATACCTAGCCACTAAATTTTAACGTTATAAAAAAAGGCTTTTACTAAAGAAATCCCTGGTTTTTGCTGTCTTGAATTTGCTAAACAAAATTAGCTAAAGGGTCTGGTCAGTGAACTCTTACGGCTTACCCATAGATGAGCGACTCCCATGTGCCGAAGTTGACGGCACTGGTATTCTTGAGTGTAGCCGTCGACTTTATGTCCAGGTATGACTCCACGGAGTTCAGTGTGCCTGAAATATAATGCAGGTTTGATTGTAGAACGAATAAAAATTTAAGAATCAATATCTTAAAGTTTAAACCCTCGAGCTGACACTATGCTTTAGTAACAAAAATACCACTACCAACAAAGAAATTCATATATTATACATAATATATGAATTTCTTTGTTGGCCAGAATATGAGGATGGCAGACATACGGTTGTCTATTCAATGTTAGTCGTGGCTGTGTTAAACATAACGCGGCCAAATGACATAGATCCACCATGTGCCTACGAATGCCAATAATAATTATTCTCTTACATCTAGTGCAATTTAAGAAATACGTTCGCACACAAGCACGCTCGCAGAACACATTTACGCGCACGCATACTGTACGGGTCAACGCCCGTACAGCGTATGTTGCCCTATTACCTAGATGCATCTTAGGTAATAATTTGTGGTTAATTGAACTTACCTTAAGTGAACTTCAACCAAAATTATACGAGTTGCTGCATCCGTAGAGATTTAATAAACCTGTAGTCCGAATTTTGTGGTACTGCATCATCACACGCCATTTAGATATTATTTATTTAATTTAAAACTGAAAAAAGACAATCAATTGGTTTTATAGTACTTCCGCCTTGCTTTCCTAGATGGCGGTGTTAGTTCGTCCGTCATTCTTTTTAGAGAGGATAATTCATAACATTTTATCATTCCGCAAGTAAAGAATAAGGGCAACAAACTAAGAGAAGTGGGTGGGGTGGGATTTTAAATCTCTACGGATGCAGCAACTCGTATAATTTTGGTTGAAGTTCACTTAAGGTAAGTTCAATTAACCACAAATTATACTTCGTTGCTGCATCCTATGAGATTTAATAAACCTGTAGATGTTCAGCGCGTAATTGCGGAATGATAAAATACCAGATTAATTACATTAAGTTAATTAATTACAGAATTTAAAATGATAGGTATAACATTATAGACATCATAACAATTTTTATTTAATAAAGTATTGTACTTCTAAATAATAATACTACTTCATTAGTTTGGATATGCTATGAATCAGAATTTACATTAAAAATAGCTTCTGCGAAAGCTCTGTCTTGTGCTAAATCTGGTAAAGGTAAGTTATAAAACTTAGCAAAACAAAGTGATGAGCCGGCCCAGCCAGCGCATCGCTTGATAATGTCGACGGAGACTCCCGCGCGGCGCGCCGCCGACGTGGAGGCGTGTCGCGTGCTGTGCGCTGAATAAACGCCAATCTCTATGCCACTGTCCTTGAGGACACTCTTTATCCAGCGACTTATAGATTGGGAACTGGCATTATGAAAAGGCTTTCTAGTAATTGTTAAAATGAGCTTATCAGTAGCTGGGCCATTTCTCAGCTCTTTTGTCTTATCTAGGTACACAGATAAAGCTTTAGCTGGGGCTTGATGAATAATTATTGATAGCATCGATTTATATGTAAGGATATGCCTACTAGAAGATTTTGCTAATAGGTTTTTCATACAAGGAAATAGAGAGCCATCTATGAAAAATCGATTGAACTACGTAGTGCGACACAATATTCGGCCGCGTGCGAATGCTGTTTTACCGACGAACCCCGCGTTCCACCTGGCGTTGAAAACGATCAAAACGCTGAAAATGCCTCCTATTTTTAGCAAGATCGTTTTCAACGCCAAGTGGAACGTAGGGGTTGCGTCATTACTCGGTAAAACAGTAGCCATGGCGGACATCGGTATGTAGTAAAATTATAAATTAATTATTTCTATTCTTAAACAGTTTGTGAATTTGTGATGCTTACCGATGATAAGATATTCCAATGTGCTTTTTTAACTTTTTTGACATAATTTTTGCAGCTTTTTACCACACAACTAGGCATTTTTATGGCACTGAATAGACATACGATGACACCCGATTTGTTCTGCGGACCACAGACGACTAAGTCACGTAGGAGTCAAACGGAGCGTTTTGACCCCTACGAATCTGCATCATTGCAACGCGCGATTGACCCGGTCCTTAGTAATATATAAGTCTATGATTGATAGTGATTACGATACGTGAATTTTCGGAATGAACGTCTTCTGTTCTTATGAGTGATAACGTCTGCACCCGTTGTCCCGTCGACAACGAGTTGAATTATTATATATAATTATTATAATATTAGAATGAGAGTTATGATAATAAGTATAGAATCTTACGGATAAAATTTTGATACGTACTCTAAAAGTTTATAAGGTTCCCTTAAAAATGAATACTTTAGGAAGCTGGGCTTACTCCTAAAAACTCCTTTAAAAAAATCTTAGGATCGTTATTGCAACGGGATTTACCAATGATTAGAGACAAACTAGAGTCTAGACCTATAACAATTTAACATTCCGCAACTTGTTTTTTCATTAAGTTTTTCTGTTAAAATTTAAGAATTCGTAATAATATTATATCAGCTACGGATCCTTAATACAAATCAATATTATTAATTTGACAAAAATTAAACCAATGTTTTAATCCTGTATCATACTGATTAATTGTACCTCCCGATAACGGTTTTAGTATGATATTGTCAATAGACATCTCCGGTATTCAGCGTCTTAGGTAGACTTTCCGCACAATACTGCGCACGCCAGAAGGTTTTATCTGGCCTAAAATAAATCTCGTCAGATTTGAGAAGCGATCAAAACAGTGGTGTTTTCCACTGGCCTGTTTGGTGGCCGAGACACGACGGCCAGTACGGAACGACTAATTTACCAGTCGCTTCCTCTTCTATAATTTTCCTAAGACAGTATGAGCGCGAATGGCGGAAAGGCATAGAAAAAATAATCGTGCCATGAAATTGTAAAAGCAAGGATGATGAAGGCACCTGGGTCTTGTTTCCAAGAGACATAATATCTTAGCAGATAATAATATAGCACTTATTATTAAAGCACAACGCGAGTAAGTACGGTATCAGCCATCAGGTTGTCAGGTTGACCGAAGCTCAATAAGGTCTTTAGTAAGTTCCTATCCTTACGTTACGTACCTAGACGCCTGGTCAGCATCTGTGTTTTTATATAAATAAGAAGCAAATAAATTATATATGCGTTGTTTCTCGCACTACTGCCATATATCTCTCGCGATTTCATTGAGATGATGAAATTGAATACTTCAATTTATATTATTCAATATTCATATTATAATAATATTAATATAAGATAATATAATAATTATGGCAGTAGTATTATTTATTCTTAGTAAGACATTTAAAATATTATCACAACGATGAAATGAAAAATGATTTCAATCCCTAGGCAGCCAATAATTCGAGATAATTGATATGATGGCGAGCTTCATCCGCAGACCAATGGCATCTAGTTACTACTCCGTCGCACGCGGCGCCCCAGCCGGTGAGTGACGAGTCTGTGAAGATCTCCAGCTCGTATAAACTTGTGTTTATTCTATTAAAAAGCTTACTTTATTCTATTAAAAATAATATTGCACCACCAACTGGTGGTACACATAAGGTTTTACATGCATGATGGAATCAAAATTATTATTACATTTTTGTGAAGCTAAAAACTTATCTCGTTCAAAGTATTTAGTACGCGGCCAGTTGTATCAAAGAATATACAACTACCCGGCTGTATGCTATTGCTGGTCATGCTGAAATTAAAGTGCCAATGAACTTCGCGAAATCGCGCTTTGTTATGGATTTCGTTGGCTAGTTAGAAAATTTCTGGAGTAACTGCATGACTTGAGTATTTAATATTATGTCAAAGCTAATATAATATCATTGGTCAAAGCCAATAAATCTACAAAGTTGTGAAGGCGTCATACTAGTTTTCTCAAAGTTGATAATAAAACCTAATTGTTTCAATTTTGACCTTAATATATTATATAGTAGCATAATCTTTAGATTTCGATTCGAATTTCGACCACTAGATGGCCCTGCTTTCTTGACCACATAAAAAGAGGCTTTTGAAGCTTTACAAATATAAATGGCACAGAACTTAAGCCGTACAGGAAGGCAGTTAAGTTCACAAAGATTATCATGAAATCGAAATCTCAAAAAAAAATAAAAAAATATATAATAATAATAATAATAAATTTATGTAATGTATGAATCGGCACACCGCACAAGCAATTCCTTGAGATCGATTGAGATTTGAGATTGAGATATGAGGAATATAGGCATTTGGAAAGACCAATTTTATAGCAGTGCGAATATCTTCCATTTTAAAAGTTGATTACGTGCAAATTAAAAATGTATTTAAGTAATTTTGAGTTGAATATAAATCTTAACCCACCGATACTTTTCGGTGTAAGAAAAATGTATGAAATAAATTGGTCTGGCAAATTTTCATTACATACTGAAATAGCACCTAATTGTTTGAGTTCACTTATTGCTTTGCTCATCTGACTCTTTGTAAAGGGTGGATTACTTGATTCCACACGTTGGTAAGGTGGCTTACAGAAGGGACTTATAACTCAATGCAGAAGGGTATTTTATAATATCCTTTAGCATAAGACAGCACTGCACCGTGCTGTCGGAGGTTATTAGAAGCCAATTGCGTAAAAAGAATTGGATGCGGCCAGCGTGAGGTACCTCTAGTAGCGGCATCTCCTGTCGTTGCTCGGTCTGGCGCTCGCGTAGGGGCGGCCGCGGCGCGGGGGCTGCTGGGCCCTCCTCGCCGATGTGTCGACGGCTGCGGCTCGTGCGGGCGGGCCGGCGCTGCTGGCGCTGGCCTCGCGTACTGCTGACGAGGAGAAGCTCGGGAGTTGCCCGGCAGTGCTTGTTGCTAGCGCTTTTCACCGAAAAGGTAGACGTCGCTTTTTACGCCTTGGATTGTATTATAAAAAAAAAATTATCGGTTTTTGCAGCCTGCTGTAGAACTGCGGCTACCTCTTGATTGAGTTTAGGCGCTTGTGCCAGCGAAAAGTTAGTCGGTATAAGAATCTTCGCCACAAGCGACTCCTTGTATTCCTTAGCCAAACCATCGACCAAGATTTTACCCCAACGTTCAGAGAGTTCGGTGGGAATGCGTTCGCCTAGGGCTTTCTCTGTTTTATTGGCCTTGCCAAGAATATTTAGTATTTCAAGTGGTAACCTGGGAGTAGATTCTTGGTTAGGATCTACTGGCACGGTGGCTTCTGGTTGGCTCAGCGGCGCTGATGTCGGCGGTGCGGCCTGCGGCGACGCCGGTGCAGGCGCGGCCGACTCCATATAATCCACGTCTTCGACGTCGGCTAAAGATTGTGGAGTTCCACAGCAAGATTGAGCCTCCCGCGCGTCGATGTCTTCATCGCGCCTTTTGTCGTCGGATGAGTGCTCGTTATCGCAGCGGCCTTCCCGGGAGGAAGACGCTGATGACTCGGATCTTGTCCGGTGTGAATAAGCAAAAGCATAAAGTTGCTTTCAGGATGATATCACGTATCATCACGACTCAGTTTGTAACCTGGATAATATCGCGTATTACCCCATTAAGGTACAAAAGGTTGACTATCTGGTTAATATCACGTATTAACCCGTTAAGATAGTCCTTTTTTAACGTATCGTTACCATGCCATAGCTGAGAACAAAGAAAAAATTCATAATATTTTTAAAAATTAATGCGGGTAGTTTGGTACCTTTTCCTTTGTTGCAGCGTAATTTACTTTCCAATCGCCGTATTTTGCGGCGAATATGTCCTTATTCTTCCTTTTTCCAATATTATTCGGCGATTTACACTAATTATAACACTTTAACACTGTAGAAATTAATTTAAAAAGGATAGCGTGTTGACGATGCCGCACACGAAAAACGAATGACGGACGAACTAACACCGCCATCTAGGAAAGCAAGGCGGAAGTACTATAAAACCAATTGATTGTCTTTTTTCAGTTTTAAATTAAATAAATAATATCTAAATGGCGTGTGATGATGCAGTACCACAAAATTCGGACTACAGGTTTATTAAATCTCATAGGATGCAGCAACGAAGTATAATGCAACTCTGCACATTTCGATTAAATTAAAGTAAATAATAATATTGTAATAAATGAGTTCACGACGCGACATCTCACCGAGCGCGTGACTCTATCTCATATCCCATTTTAGTAATAGTCTGATATCTATGCAATACTGGAGTATTCTTTGATCTCTTGTTTATCTATCCCAACTCCGAACACATTCACTCATCGTGAGCACGCACGCACACATTTACACGTCATATCCACAATACAAGCACGCACACTTATACACACTCGTACGTATAAACACATTCACACAGACCTGTAAAATTATTTTGCAGGTGGACGACTCCGAGGTCCAGGGGTATGCTGTCGAAGCCGCACGCGCTGACCGCGTACACGCCGCTCGCGCGCGCTTCCGCGCCGTGACGCAACTGCATCAGCTCCATGAACTACAAACACAAATCTACTTTAAGCTTCTGAGCTAATGAGCTAATGAGAGCGTAGGTTAGTGACATATGAAAGCTGCAGGACCGGCCTTAGGGCAAACTGAGTAGTCGCTCAAGGTGCTAACTCCCAGAGGGTGCCTCGGTGGTCAAGCAAGCAAGAGGGCGCAATCCTTGTCTCATAAGCTGTTTTACACGACAAAAATCCTATCGATACTTAAGATCCACCTGGTAGCACGTGGGTAGAGACGAAAGTGTCCCCCGTGGCTTTTAGCCACCCCCCGGGGCGGCCTAGAAAAGCCTGCTCGCTGTGAGCCTGTGATGAGTCTGCTAGATGCGGACAACCGTCGGTATAGTTGCGGTGGGTTAATCGTGCCCGGAACTATGCCTTTACGGGGAGTGGAGCACCATGCGATTTTAGTCTGTAAATCTTACGGGGAGTCCCACATACTCCGACCGATGTCCCCAATCCGCCAGGGATACCTACGCAAAGCATTTCCCCATGTAAAAAAAGATACGAAAGTGTCGAAAAATTCCTATTGATCGTTTTTGAAAACACCAGTCTACGGTGGTGCTTCGAGTTTGTAAAGGTAAAAAAAGGTAAATAAAATATCAAAAACTTTTATTGCTACGTTTATGTGTTGTTCTAAACTTTAGAGTCTAAAGCCAGCGTTGTCTATCCCTAACTAGCTCCGGGCAATTTGTATGGGTATGAAGACGGCTTTTTTTGAGTTCCCAGCATTGTTTACTAACACTATATTATGGTCCACAGACCGAAATAAAAACGTTTTATTTTTTATTTATTTATTGTTCTCATAGAAAAAGTTGTTCATTTTGACGGGCACATTGGATGGTTTCAAGGATAACGGTGCTTAGACTAACACCACCTAACACACTATTTATGTGGGTCAACACTCAATACCCAATGCTTCCGTTTCTAACCAATGATAAACAAAACAATTTATGTAAGTATTTAGGTTTCTTCAGAGGGGTCATATTGTGACCTATCACAGTAGGGAATTATTGGGCATTCTGTCCCACTTGTCCAACCAAAAGTTGGATAGAATTGTCTGTCCTGCAAAGAATCACTTAAATTAGAATGTGTCTGTCCTGCAGTTGAAATGATTGGGCATTCTGTCCCACTTTTGTTCGCTCGCGGTGCATAAACGAACAGGAGGGCATCCTGTTCCGACACACCGAACCTCCGTTCGCTCGCGCTCACTTCGGTGTACTCGGTGTGTCAGGATGCCCAATAGCTCCTGTTCGTTTATGCACCGCGAGCGAACAAAAGTGGGACAGAATGCCCAATCATTTCAACTGCAGGACAGACACATTCTAATTTAAGTGATTCTTTGCAGGACAGACAATTCTATCCAACTTTTGGTTGGACAAGTGGGACAGAATGCCCAATACTTCCCTACTTATCACAGATCTTTCTCAAGAATTTTATTGTATGTTTCTATCAATAGTGTACAAAAAGTAGGACTATTATCAATTACTAGCTGTCCCGGCAAACGTTGTTTTGCCATTTAAAGTATATTTTCGACATCATCAGTTGATACATGTTTTACCCCCTCTTTTGTCCCCTAAGAGGGTGTGGGGGGGGAAGGTCATACACCAGATGTTAAGTTGAAAAACACAGTTAATACCTAATATGAAGTAAGTCCACTAAAGAAAAAAGTTGTATACAAAATCTGACCCCTCTTTGGTCCCCAGAGAGGGTTGAGAGGGGAGGGGGGAGGGGAGGATTTTTATACACCAGATGTTGAGTTGGAAGAAGACAAATATAATATATCTGTGAAAACCGTATGCAAATCGGATCAGTAGTTTTCGTGTTAAAGAAAAAAGTTTGATACAAAATCTGACCCCCTCTTTTGTCCCCTTAGAGGGGTGGGGGGAAAAAGTTTTATACATCAGATGTTAAGTTGGAAGAAGATAAATAGGTATATCTGCGAAAACCACATTCAAATCGGATCAGTATTTTTCGTGTGATGCTGGAACAAACATACAGACAGACAGAAAGAGTGACAGACAGACAGCAAAATTCTACACATTTTTGGCTTCTATAGCGATGTAGTGACAAAGGTGTAATTTCGGGTGTCATTTCATATCTTTTATGTACAGAATTTTCATTTCTACAACAGATTGTCTTCCTGCCGCACGCGCTTTGGTGACGCCCACTATCATAATATTTTAATTTCGCCATAATTTCAAAACCAAACGTCCAATTTTAATCATTCAAAGACCAAATATTATCTACATAAACTGTACTTAGTGATAAAACAATTTATTTTGATAAGGATTAATAGCGTGTGTAAAATATATACATTTAAATGTAGTCCAAAAAAAATTCAGGATTTTTAAATAAATAAATGGTTATTGTGCCTCACTCGACATAGATAGGTATAGTGTGTCGCGGACTTTTTTGTAGATATTTATAAGATCTACAATTACTTAGAACATTTTATGGTTCTATCTTTTATAGTTTGGGCAGCGTACGCAAAATAAGTAACTTTTCTAGCTGATTTTTTACACCTTGCGTCCGCAAAACTCAAATATCTTACGGAACCTTACTTTTTTCCAAAATAAAATGTAGCCTATGTTCAGCAGAAATAATGTAAGATTCCAATAGCAAAAGAATTTTTCAAATCGGTCCAGTAGTTTCGGAGCCTATTCGACTCAAACAAACAAACAAACAAACAAACAAACAAACAAAAAATCAAATCTTTCCTCTTTATAATAGTAGTGTAGATGACGTAAGTAGCTGCAGTTTGAACACGTTCGCGTGTTTTTATGTTGTGTCGAATTGCATTCCACTGTTTGCTCCAATTCATTGTGTACACATGCTAGGGAAAGCGCAACTGAATTCATAAACATGTATGGAGCATTTACCTATAATACTTAGTAGGTATACTGCAGCGGAGAACAGTGCCGGATTCATATTTTTATGAGTGTAGGCCACTTTATTTCCACCACCACAGATCTGCCCCCTAGGACGCCGCCGCCCCCTTAGGACGCTGCTGCCCCTAGGCCGCGGCCTATACGGCCTATTTATACATTCAAAGCTGATGAAGAATATTATTTGTATGAAATCGTACTCGAGCTAATTGCCAAATACCACACTACACGAAGGCTGCACTAGTTGACACGGCACTCTAGTATCCATATTCCATACTAATATTGTAAATGCGAAAGTGTGTCTGCCTGTCTGTTACCTCTTCACGCCCAAACCGCTGAGCCAATATTATCTGATACAAAAATGCAACTCATGATTCATCCTTTGAAAAACATTCAAGTTGTGCGTGTACACGTATGTATACGATGTGACGTCATCTTAGTCAATAGATTATACGACAGTTTTTGCGACAAACAATTTGCTAGGCTTGAAGGTCAACACGATCTAGTAGTTTTTAGGGTTCCGTACCCAAAGGGTAAAAACGGGACCCTATTACTAAGACTTCGTTGTCTGTCCGTCTGTCCGTCTGTCCGTCTGTCTGTCTGTCTGTCTGTCTGTCTGTCTCCAGGCTGTAATATGTAAACGTTAGATGGCAATTTGTTGTTCATAATAATATGTAACTACTTGAGTCTAGTACCGCGCGACTACGTTTATCGCCCGGTAACGGTGCATTTTTGGGGATAAAAACTGCTCCAGTCCGTGAAAGTTTGAAAAAAAAAACCAATTTGGATAAAATTAGGCGTGTAGATAGTCCCGCTATCTACACGCCTAATTTTATCCAAATTGGTTCAGCGATTTCGGCGTAAAATCTAACAATATTATGCTAAGATGGACTATAATGATAAGGCGCAAGGTTCGGGACACGAAACAATGCGTAACAGTAGTTATGCAAAGTGATCGCAATAAGTATCTTAATACACATAATGATCATTAGTTCTTACAAAATCTGTGCTAGCAGGATCAACAAGTTCAAGGCCTAAATATGACCTAAACAACAAACACTTTGGATTTCATTGCAATATTACCGCCAGGCGCCACATAGGTACCAAAATAAAATGTGCTTCAACAATAATTTCCTGATTGTTTGAAACTGAACACACAAAGCACCCAGGTGCAAGTGATCCAGTTTGGCAAAAAAGCAGACAGCTCAATGTAGTACCTATGTATCCTTAAGAATATTCTGCTCTATGGATCGTCTGCCTGCAGATAATATGTGTAGGTAACCTAAGACAAAACTTATGTACCTGTGTCAGGTATATCTAGATTCTAGTCTGCAGTCTGCACTCTGTGGGGTCAAACTATCATGTTGTACGGTTCTTTCAAAAACTCCTCAAAGTCAAAAGTTAAGACCAATATAGCCTGTCCAGTGTCCACTGTCCATACTCCATACAGGGAATCTTTCTAGCCCCGGATTGACGATTTTCGTTCGACCGGATTCGGAAACTATCCCATGTGGTCATTGGTCAATACCTGACGCGGCAGGCGTTTATTGGATGTCGCGCGATGAAGTTTCCGAATCCGAATCGAATTGCGCATCGTGAATCAGGGCTCAGGTCCATTCTACGTTCCACACCCGAGAATAATTCAGATGTGGATTAGGGCTAGTCCACCTACCTGCGGCTCACCGCAGACGTCGACGTAGTGCGTGCGGCTTTGTATCGCGGCCTGCAGGACCGGCTCGCCGTAGAACCGGTATGGGCCGCAGCAGTTCACCACGATGCGGGCGCGCTCACACATCGCGCGGAGGGAGTCTGCGTCGCTCACATCCGCGACTATACATTCGATGGAGGTTATGTCTTCACCTGGAATAAGGATTCCAGCCTAAAGTGAAAGTACTATCGGAGACGTTGACGAATAGGCAGACGTAGTTTAGTGGGAGCTCGGGGTCAGATCATGGCTTTGATTTGACTGAGAGTTGAGACCAAACAAAAAACAAGACTCTCAATGAGTTAGTTCGATGACAAGGGTCGAAATCTGTTAGCTCCACATTACTTAGTTTCCAGGTACAAGAGCTCATGTAGGCTTAGCACAGCCACTGTAGAAATGCGAAAGAATGGAAACGGTTTTTGCGGACAAACTGACAGATTTCCTTTGTGAATCCATCACTTTGTCTAATTTATCAGCACTTGTTACGCTGCTGAAATAGTGGTAAAGAAGAGAAGGAAAAGAAACAAGTTCAATGCATAGCAACGTTTAGTTTTGGAGTATTCTCCTTACAACGTCATAGCCGACCCGATATGGCAACTATCGGAATTGGTCTCTAGTCAAGGAAAACCTTGCCCGATCATCTGCAGATTGAGCATTACCACAGAAGAAACGCAAAGGAAAGGCGGATTTTCCTTGTCAAAGACAATCTGCTATTTAGTCTTCCTAAGAAAGAAATTGCTTCAGCTTCCATGCTAGGTATGGCCTCGCGTTTACTCACCGATCTTATTGGTCGCGTCTCGCAGGGCGCTCCTCAGCTTGTCAGCGTCCCGGCCGGCGACGGCCCAGGCCAGGCCGCGCAGTAGCCGCGGCGCCGCCCGCACCACGTGGCGACCCGTGTAGCCCGACGCGCCCAATATCACCACGTCCAGACGACCCATCTGGTGGTGATACAGTTCTTTTACCTTGAAATTTCTTATTGAAAATATGACTTTTTCAGATCTCAATTATATTAGACGCTTGTGAATAAGACCGCGTATGAAATACGCATACAGGAAGCGGATACGATTTGTTAAAACCAATTATATCGAACGTGACGTATTGTGCCTTGCGTACATAATACATAATATTACTCTCCCAGAATGCGTCTGTCGGTACAATAACATAGCTGTTTCATACTAATATTTTAGTACTATATTGGGTGTAGGTACATAAGCATAATACGTAGCCAAAAATAGTCTGCAGTCGTTGCGGTCACTTTCGCTGTGTTTACTAATTTGTGCGCATACAAGATGCAATCAACAAAGTTGTTGTGAGTTGTGACTGTATAGTATCTATGTTAAGTATATTATATAGCTTGACTCGTATCATACCTATACTTAATATTATGTCTTATCGGTTTTTATAGTTCGTGGCCACGGCCGATGGTTACGATAACTAAACAGTTTTACCACGATAGGTCGTATAGATATAACTTTGTCTACCTAAGTAGATACTCTGGTTTTACTGTCATCTATTTGCTACCGCCTGCGTCAGCCAGCTGCTGTTGCTCTACATTTTATGCTCCTGCTCCACCTGCGTTAGTGTTAACGTTAACTTTATATGCCAAACTGCGCGTCGATATCGCATAATGCAGGGCTTCCCAATTGCCCCAGAGGCGTCGCATCAAAAATGTCAACACAACCAAATCGAGTAAACGCCTCGCCCATTATGTCTTTCATACATTCCGGGCAGTCATCCCCGGTTTCAGAAGCTATGCTCAGAAAAGCAAGCGCATCCTTCACATTAGCCAGCCTTGCTGGCCATAAGGCTTAATCTTAATCTTTCATAATTTTTTTAAATTTTTATGCTTGTGTTTTGATTTGGTCATTATTTCCTAAGAATATTATAAAATATGTCTAAATAGTGTTTTATGATAACCTATGTTGGGTAGGCTAGTTCTAAAATTAGAAAGTATTTTTGGGGGCTGGGTTAAGGGGCGTCGCGTCGTAAAGAAATGGCAAATCCCAAGGGCGTTACAGTACAAATAAGTTTGGGAAACCCTGGCATAATGCATTATCATTGCGCGTTGGAGTTTTGTAGTGACGCTCGCGCTAGGACGTTAACACGTCGATCCTGATTAACGTGCTAATTATTAACGCCTAAACACGCAGATGGAGCAGGGGCATTAATGTCTTTTTAGCAGCAGTTCAATTTTAGACTAAACTTACTGACCCGGCAATTTTGCCATTTAAATTATTTCTAGTATCAATATAAAAAGTAGATAAAAACCTATTCTCAGGCCTAACAAAATATATGTACATATTATCTACATACAAAATATTTTCATTAAAATTGTTGAGACGTTTTGGAGGAGCTCGCGCACAAAGTCACTGTCATAGTCACTGTAGTCTGTGACACGAGAATTTTATAATAATAATAATATACACCTAATTTATTTAGACTGAAAGAAACTAGACCAGGTACCTACATAGAAAAAGCATGAGTTTTTCAAAAAATTTCACATAATAAATAATAATTAATTATTATTACATTAAAATAAGTTACATGGCGTGAATTTTAATTTTTATGGGGGTATATTGAGTATAATTAAATCTTTACTAAAATTTTTTATCTTTAGTAATTTAAATAATTAGGTACCTAATACCTACCTAAAATGTACAGCATTTATGAAAAAAAGATCAATTTAATGACTTACTTCAACAAAAAGAATAATTATTTTATATTTTCTTATTTATTTCGTAAACGAAACACTTCACAAAATCACCGCCAAACACTTCACCGGCATCCGGAAAATTGACAACCGAATGGAAAATGACATGAAAATGACAGATTGCACGCCACCCAACACGTGCCCAACCATTGAGGTAATCCGCCTTATATTTTGACAGCTGATAATGTTACTCTTTCTAACTAACGATGTAGTAATTTGGGTGAAAGAGAAAGCTCATATCGGTGTGTAAACGTCAATGGCACACACCCATTACCACAGAGCAAAAATGGTCATAACCGCACCTCCACAGATTAGGCAAATGAACTAACGAAAAAAATAAACTCGCTATTGTTGCAAAAATGCGATCAAATCCAACACCTAAGCTTGAACAAACAGCAACTTATTATTTTTCCAAATGTAATAGATTATTCATTCACAAATCACAAAATATTATTTTATATTCATTTATTGTAATGACCATAGAGTAAAAGTGATGACATTACATTTTTTGACATTGGCATTTGCACAGATTATAGGTACGTAAATATGTCAAATACAGATGTTTCATGTCGTAGATCGTACAAGAAATCATAACCTTAAATATATTTTTTAAAATCATTAGTTAAAAATATTTCAAAATGGAATTAAACGAGAAAATATTGCAATGTTTAGAAAAATCGGACAAATTAGATACCCTACAATTAGCAAAGGAATTCAATGAAGATCACCAGAAAATTGTAGGCGCTGTGAAAAGTTTGGAAGCCCTCGAAATGGTAACTTCTGAGACGGCCAAGAGCACGAAATGGGAGCTTACTGAAGAAGGGAAGTTGGTCGCTGAGAAGGGCAGCCATGAAGCCGTGTTGTATAGAAGTATACCGAGTGAGGGTATAGCACAGGCTGAAGCTATGAAGGTAAGGAGAACATTCCTTTTATCACTGAATGCACCTCAGATAACAAAGTTTTTTTGATAAGCTCGCCAACATAATTAGGTATTTAAAAAAAATCTTAGTTATATTGAATAACAAGTTGTAGTATTGTTTGATAATTATTGTAATTTTAATTACAATAATTATCAATTATTGTAATTTTTAAAATTTATAAAATTTATAAATTATTATAATATTATTTTGATTGCGACATTTAGCCAGATAATAATTTGAAATTGTTTTATATTCCATTGAACACTCTAAAACGAAGTAAGTACATTTTATAAAATAGAAAATTCTCTTATTCTATTTTGTAAAAAATTATACTAAAAAAATATCCACAGCCGAACCACGAAAAAATAAATAACCTCCTCCTTTTTTGAAGTCGGTTAAAAATGGATACAATCACTTCTTCTTTTCAGACTGTACCTAATGCTAAGGTCGGCTTCAGTAAAGCCATGTCTTTGGGTTGGATTGTTATTGACAAGTCTAGTGGAGCTCCTTTGGTCAAACGGAAAGTTGATAACATTACCGATAAGGTCCAAGAAGACTTAAATGACATCAAGAAGGGCATAGACAATCTAGCAGACAATGTGAGAAGCGACTACAAGAAGAGAAAATTACTCCAAGAGATTGTTATAAAAAGTTTCATCCTACTGAAGGGACCACAGTTTGCAACGTCAATAAAAAAATTAGAAACTGATTTAACAAGTGAGATGCTGTTAACAGGCTCCTGGAAAGAGTTGGAATTCAAACCATATAACTTTGATGCATTAGGTAAGACTACAAATAATACATTAAAAAATAGTGCTCTATTTAGAGTTATAAAATGAAGAGAAAATCAAAATATTGTGTAATAATTGTGTGCAATATTTTAAAGTGTATGTAGGCAAAACCAACACAAAGTGCAGATCAATTAAACAAGGTTTGATGTCAAGATATGAAACTTGTACTATACTGTCGTGGTAGGCACCATAATCTCGTCTTTCAGAAAAGATTTTGAAAACAATTTACTCTCAATAAAATTATTTGATTTGATATTATGATGTATCTTTAACCTGCTAGGTATGTTTTAATTATTTTTAATAAGGTCAACCCCCTGAATGTGGTCATCTCCATCCACTGCTGAAAGTGAGATCAGAGTTCCGGGAGATTTTCCTCGAGATGGGCTTCCAAGAGATGCCGACTAACCAGTATGTAGAGAGTTCCTTCTGGAACTTTGATGCGCTGTTCCAACCGCAGCAGCATCCGGCCAGAGATGCTCACGACACATTCTTCGTCTCATCCCCAGCTACGTCCACCAAATTCCCTATGGACTATTTAGAACGAGTAAAGAAAGTCCACAGCAAAGGTGGTTATGGATCACAGGTATTCATCACAATGTAATAGTTTCGTTTTTGGATTTATGGTTTAGAATAGACCTTAATTATTTTAAGTCACTAAAAAACCAAAAACAACAAATGCTTTAATGTTTATAAATTATACCTACTATTTTTGTTACAAAAATCATAATTTTATATTTTTACTAGCTGGCCCAGCAAACCTTGTTTTGCCATAATTATACTAAAGTATTTCGCCCATATTGAGGACGCTATTACAAATATCCACGATTTTCCGGTACTCTATTAAAGAATTAGGAGTCAAACTGCGAGGATATTTTGGTTTCAAATGAAAGATAATATATTCATCTCCACGACTGTACTATAAAAATTCTATAGCCGCATACAAAATTTTCACATAAAATACGTTTTAACCATCATAATAATCGCAAAATATGAAAAAAATGGGGTCTGATTAGGTACCTATCTAAATACACTGAACTGAGGAAAATAAATATTATACAAAAAAATTGTTGCTTATTTAGTCCTCTATAAAGTCCGCTAAAAATTTTATATAAAATAAACAAATTTTCCAGTTATAAGAAAAATAAGAAAATTTCTCAAATTTTTTCATACATTTTCGCCATATCAAGAACGCGGCGAGCGTCGTAACCGCCACTGTACAAGGCGCGGTAATATGAATCTTCTTTTAATGTCATTAACGTCGATATTCGTACTGACAGACATCCGACCTGCTAATTATCCGGTTGGAGCATTCTTAATATATTTTAATTGAAGCAGATTGAAGTGACTAAATAAGTAGGTCACCACAAACAATGGTCGCCCTCAGTCTCGAGTTGTAATAATTTACTATTATTTATTCAACAAATGCACATATTATATCAATATTAAAATAGATGTTGTCCGATTCTCAACCCTAGCCGATATGCTCGCTAAGATTCACGAAAATCGGTCTAGCCGTTTCAGAGGAGTTCAACCACGCACACCATGACACGAGAATTTTATATATTAGATTCACTTTTTAACAATGTTATTTATGCCTTTCAAAATTAGTTTCCTTTTAGTAAAACAACTATTAAATTTCATCATGTAAAACTGGGTTGTATCAAATATTTTATAGTTCATGTTGTTGTAATTGAAAACTTTACCTTCAATAAGGTCCCAAAGATGCCACTATTTCAGTTATTTATTAAATTAACAATAATTATAGTCCACATAATATGTCATAGATTACTGACTAGTTAACTCACAGGGTTAAGATTAGGGTTACAGGTATGACTGGAAGATAGAGGAAGCGCAGAAGAATCTACTCCGCACGCACACGACGGCGGTGTCCGCGCGCATGCTGTACAAAGTCGCGCAGCAGGAGACATTCACGCCGCAGAAGTTCTTCAGCATTGATAAGGTAGGTAATGACGTAATGACGTAAACTCCGAACATTTTCTGTCGTTAAATTATTGTTATGTACCTACTGACTAAAACTTTATAATAATGAGTCTGTATTTGTTTGTTATGTTACAATTTGCGTTATAAGATTATTATTTCTCTTCTTATTAATAGAAATTTACTATTTCTTTTAATAAAACATCCCTGAGATGTAACGTAAAGGTCCCTGCCGAAACAGACCGCTCGCGCTGCTTAGCAGATGGGCAAAAAAGGGTGTAAAGAGTCGAAAAATTATTATCGACAGCTTTGCAATCTCGATGGTACCAGGTGGAGCTTTGTGGGCTTTAGGTCTGCCCCCTAGCGGCAAAAGAAACAACGGGAACTCTTATAGATTTATATAAAAACCTTAAGAGGTGTCAAGGGACACCCGAATGGAACGAAGTAAGTTATTTCTTATGTACAAAAAAGCTTGTATACCTACACTAAAAAGAAAAAGCGGCCAAGTGCGAGTTGGACTCGCCCATGAAGGGTTCCGCAGCAGCAATAAGGTTGATTTTTATGAAATTAAAATAAATAAATAAAATAAAATAAAATCATTTATTTCGGGCTTCTAAGACCCATAGCATTACATTAATTACAATTAAATTAATTACAATTAAAAGGTTTTTGATTTATTTTTATATTTCAGTCGATTTAATAAAATTTAGATTAAGGTTTACCATTTATGACGTATAAAAAAACTACTGGCTAGATCTCGTTCAAACCAATTTTCGTTGGTAGTTTTTATAGTAATCTACATTATATATTTTTTTTAGAATGATCATGTCCCTACTTTAGAAATTAGAGGGGGGGACACACATTTTACCACTTTGGAAGAGTCTCTCTCGCAAACTATTCAGGTTAGAAAAAAATGATATGAGAAACCTCACTATGATTTTTGGAGACCTATCCATAGATACCCCACACGCATAGGTTAGATGAAAAAAAAATTTTTTTGTTTCGGTTGTACCTATGGGGACCCCTAAAAATTTTAATAATTTTTCCATTTTTGCATCAAAATCTTAATGCGGTTCACAGAATACATCTACTTACCAAGTTTCAATAATCTAGCTCTAATAGTTTCGGAGAAAAGTGGCTGTGACATACGGACGGACGGACAGACAGACAGACAGACAGACATGACGAATCTATAAGGGTTCCTTTTTTGCCATTTTGGCTACGGAACCCTAAAAAGGGAGAGAGTGAGAAACAGAGAGAGAAACACACGCTACCGCACGGCTTACAACTATAGCATTTTTCTCTAGTTGTAATATACCGACATGTCGACACTTTTTTGTCGTGTCGTTACAACATTTTCCGTCTAGCCCCCTTTCGCAACGCGCGATAAGGAACTTCATTCCAATAAAACACGTGCATATTCCAGGTGTTCCGCAACGAGACGTTGGACGCGACGCACCTGGCGGAGTTCCAGCAGGTGGAGGGGCTGGTGGCGGACCGCGGGCTGGGCCTGGCCGACCTGCTGGCCCAGCTGGACCACTTCTTTCGCCGGCTGGGCTTCCGCCGCCTGCAGTTCAAGCCCGCCTACAACCCCTACACTGAGCCCAGCATGGAGATCTTCGCCTATCATGACGGTAAGAACATGTACACCATACTGCTGCACATGGCGCCAGGCAAGTTAGATTTGAATAGACCGTACAAATGGCGGAGAAAAACGCTACTATTTTAACGCTAACGTGAACAGCCAGTCGCGATGTAGTTGTACGCCGAATAAGTTGTACTCGACAGTCGATGTAGATGTACACTTTGTCTGTGGTCTATCTACTATACGGAGTATGGACTAATTAATATTGTAATTACAGACTTGTAAAAACCCAGACTTTCGTATTGATATTATTGCTGCAAGCATCAAACAGTTAAAGTAAAATACTTATTGTATAACAACTAAGCGTCAATATTATATAGCCCAATCACGTCAAGTTTGTGCTACTATAATATTTGGGGTTTCCAGGTCTGGGCAAATGGATCGAGATCGGCAACTCCGGCATCTTCCGGCCGGAGATGCTGCTGCCGATGGGCCTGCCGTCGGACGTGCGGGTGATGGCCTGGGGCCTGTCTCTGGAGCGGCCCACCATGATCAAGTACGGCCTCACCAACATCCGCGACCTCGTCGGGCCCAGGGTCGACCTGCGCATGGTCCAGAACAACCCCCTCTGTCGGTTGAATAAATAAATTATTTATTATCTATGTTGGTTCTTTCTTTGTAGTTAACACAGATTGTAGCTTTTAAAAATTAATTAGGGTTTAAAAGTTGCGTTGATCAAAATATCACGCGGGCCACTGAAAAAGTCGGGCGAGCCGCCTCGTTTCGATTTGAAAGTTTGAAACTGGCTATTGACAGTGATTAGTGAAAACCATTTGTCCACCATTTCGATGACGTTTTTGTCACAAAAAATATTCACGTCAACCTATTTTTTCCGCGAACATGCTGCTGAATGCGTGCAAGAAAGTGTTTCGTGCAGGCGGGGTATTTCGCATGAGCGTGCGCGGGTACGAAATCCCGGAGTACCTGCAGAATATCCCGTGCGATGACAACCCCAGCTTCTACCGCATGGTGGAATATTTCTACCATCATGCGGTCACTGTCTGCGAACCCGCGCTCGAGGATTACCTGAAGAGGTACACGCATCTGTCGGATAAAAAACGCAAGCAGCGCGTCGCGGGTATACTCAGGGTATGGTTATGTTTTGATGTGTGCAGTGTGATATGATCGAGTATTCGAGAAAAAATATCTAGCTCCGATTGCATACTTAGGGAAAACCAATTCAGGTGCGTGTAGCGTGAGACAAGTAGCGTTTATAAGGGTATGTCTAGGTACGTGTGTTTCCCAAACCCGACCGTAGGTACTTATTACTTTCCTTGTCTAAATTTTTCTTTGCATACGCTATGATCTTAATTCTTATAGCAACTGCTTTACGAAAACTAAATACTTATTGATAAGAGTTTTTCTCAAAAGAATATTATATGATCTTATACCATAATATAGTGTATGCCAGGTGATGGGATCTTGCAACAGCACGGTGCAGTTCGAGTTTCCGCTGCAGCGCAAGAACGGCGAATACGAGGTGGTGCGCGCTTATCGCAGCCAGCACAGCGTCCACCGCCTGCCGTGCAAGGGAGGTGAGTTGGGCTAACTAAGGTCACATAGTGAAGCGTTCACTGCGTATGACGTCATCAGTACAAATACCGGTATCAGGCGCGATCCAGTGAACGCAGAACGCAGTACCATAGAAATCAATACAAAGCAACAAATCCGTTCGCTCCGTACGCTCCGATTCCGATCCGGTGGACGCGCACCCTAAGCCACGACTACGATGCTATTTGTCTGCTCGTTTCCCACACAGAGGCATTGCCATTCATCGTAATATGATATGACGGATGTAATCAGGTATCCGGTACGCGCCGGGCGTGGACATAGAGGAGGTGAAGGCTCTGGCGGCGCTCATGACGTACAAGAACGCCTGCTCCAACATACCCTTCGGCGGCGCCAAGGGAGGTAGGTAAGGGTTTGGTTCATAAGGGAACATAGCATTACAATTTGTACACACAAAAACACTATGGAAACAATACCCTTCGTATTGATAGGGAGAATCTTCACTCTTCAGTCAAAATAACTAAAATGCACGCTGTGCCACCTCGTTGAAGAATCATGTTTGTACTATCAGAGAAGTTGATTGATTCATACGCAGATGACAGACCTACGTAATTTGGTTGCGTTATGTCAAATCCGTCGGCTATGTTACCAAGTTATTATCAACAGGTGTTGCGATTGATCCGAAACAGTACAGCGTGGCCGAGCTGCAGCGCATCACCCGCCGCTACACGCTAGAGCTCGCCAAAAAGAACTATATCGGTATGTCGGACTCTCACTCGGTCAGAGTCTCTTAGTTTCTCAAGGACACAGTTAAAATGTCTTCGATTAGATTACTGCCCCTTATAGTACAATACAGTAACAGTCTTACAGTCCATACTATTATTATTATTTGTAGTTCAGCACTGCAACAACTTAAAAGCTATCACTTTTTTAGGAGCCGGAATCGACGTGCCGGCACCGGACGTCAACACATCCGGCCGGGAGATGTCGTGGATCGTGGACACATACATCAAGACTTTGGGTAAAGTTTCTTTGCTCTACTTGTGCCACATAAGGTTAGATGATGATGACCGAGACAAATATAGACAAATAAATTGAAAATAGTCAAGTACTCTATAGCAATTTCCCGATTGGTACAGCTATAGTCCGGTGGTCGAGCACATAGGTAACATAAAATATTGTCATGTTAACAATCGCCAGTTGCCACTTGTCCTTTTCACTCGCACAAGAATCACTTTCATATTCATAGGCAGTTGACAGACCAACGCGTCATTTGGTTATCTAAATTATGTCAATTCAATGTAAAATTTCGTGATCTATTAGCAAGGTTTGACAAAACGGGTCCAATTTTCGTAGGTCCGCCACCTGCCTATGATGAATCAACTTCTCTGATAATACCTACCTATTTACTGACTTATGACGTCAGGCTTCAACGATCTGAACGCTGCGGCGTGTGTGACGGGCAAGCCGATCAACGGCGGCGGCGTGCACGGCCGAGTGGAGGCGACCGGCCGCGGCGTCTTCATCGCCATTGACATATTCATACACGACCCGCAGTGGATGAAGCTGATTGACCTCGAGCCAGGCTTTAAGGTACCGTCTGGTTTATGGGGTTAACTGCAGAAATAAACGCAAAAATGAATTAACTGGAAATGTTATAAACATCTACAGGTGCAATGCGATTTGATAACATAATTTTGTCCATATTTTTGCATGATCTAATAAGAGCAGTTTAAATATCTGACTAATAATACTTCAGGTCCATACGGCAGTCTATTTGAGTTGAGATTCTTGCAGTCTGAGTTAATAAGCGAGGATAGAAAACTTATAACTCTTCAAGTCTTCGCACTTTCACTAAAGAATAGGCAGGATAGTGTGGTATAGAAGCCCTAATTATTTCGAATATTTTAGAACAAGACATGCGTGATCGAGGGTTTCGGCAACGTGGGCAGCTACGCTGGCGTGTACCTGCAGGAGCGCGGCGTCAAGATACTGGGCGTGGTGGAGTACGACTGCACCCTGAAGAACCCCGACGGTATCAACGCTCAGGTGAGGAATTTGAGGAATTTGCGACTTAGAGTTCAAAGACATCGTTTAAGACCACATCATGCAAATTGTTGGTCGGTGCCTGATGGCATAAGTCGGAAAGGTTTATTGGTTGTTTTAGCATACTTACTTTCAAAAAGGAACATTTTATACTTTATAGATTACAATATTCTTTTCACAACATTTTTTTTCAACATCATTCGGTTTGTATTCATTGCAGAAAGGCTATGTGCCTAATGACTATGTGTATGAAGACTAGCCATAATGAATTACTCTCATAATCCGCGGGATGTTTTTTTGATTGACAGGATCTATTAAAATACAAGGCGAAGAATAAGGGCAGCGTGAAGGGTTTCCCGGGCGCGAAGGAGGTGGGCAAGGACGAGGTGATGTACGAGAAGGTAGATATCCTCGTCGTGGCCGCCGTAGAGAAGACCATCACGCCCGACGTCGCCGCCAAACTCAATTGCAAGGTACGAAGCGCCATCAAAGAAATTGATTCCTAGGCAGTTGACGGACCTACGTCATTTGGTCGACTTAGTATGTAGAATGTGCTGTGACCGGTCGGCTGGGTTTGACGTAACGCGACCAAATTACTTTAAGGTCCTCCATCTGCGTAGGAATCAACTTCTCTGATAGTACAAACTTAACTAAAAGGTATGAGCAAGTGCAACGAGTGAACTGTAAAATAACGAGCGAACAGAACTACAAAGTCGGGGCAGAGAACTCGTTTAAGGCTGCGTTTCCAGCAGAGCTGCGTTGCTGGAATATGTTAACAAGATCAAAAGCTTAGCGAATAGCGAGGTCAGGCAAATTAAACGATTCTACTGGTGCTCTAAAACGCTTTCCTCGCTAGTCGAATTAAGCATTGTTAATGACCTTGGTTGGTTGGTTTCCTTGTTGCGGAAGTTCAAGTTTCTTCCGTGTTATCTTTCTCATTCTTTGCGTTAATGGAAGAGGAAGTGCTTCATAAGATAAATGAGAAATTGGAACTTAGACAAAGACTAGGATTATACCACATTTCGTTGATGTTTTAAAATTTTCTTCCACGACACTAGCGCCATCATTAAGGCTTCTTACAGACGAACTACACTTGTCGGCGGCACGCGTCAACGGCAGTCGACAGCAGTCGCTGGATTTTTTCATTGAATTTTTTACACTTATCGTCGGCGACGGCTGCCGTAGATGCGTGTCGCGGACTGCCGTTGACAAGTACCGTTCGTCTGTAAGTGTTTTGACTTCTCTATACTCGTCATAATATTCTCTATATTCTCTTTTAGATAATAGCGGAAGGCGCTAACGGTCCGACGCTGCCATCAGCAGACCTGGTGCTGCAGGAGCGCGGCATCCTGGTGCTGCCGGACCTGTTGGCGAACGCCGGCGGCGTCACCGTCTCCTACTTCGAGTTCCTCAAGAACCTCAACCATGTTAGCTTCGGCAAGCTCAATATCAAGTTCTGGCGGGACACCAATGTTGCATTGTTAGGTATGTATTGCTATATATTATAATACATAATATAGTGGTCGTAACCCTGGCCGCTAGATCCCGACAAAAATTGACCTGAGGTAACCCGACCAACTGACATAGATAGGGAGAGGCCGTAGGGAAGGTCTACGTCTGAACGTAGATGCTGACATCTGACGACGATAGGCTGATGATAATGCCATGAGTTTATCATCTACAGAATCCGTGGAGCGGTCGCTAAAGGAAGCCAAGATTGACGCGAAGATAGGTCCGACGCCGTTCTTCGCGGACATGATGTCGGAGGCCAGCGAGCTCAACATCGTCAACGCCGGCCTTGAGTTCTCCATGGGAAACGCCTGTCGGGTACGTGTATATTGCTATCTCATTTACCAAGATGGGAAATATTACCTATGCATTTGTGTGGGTGTGAACGAGGCAAAAGATCGTCGAGTCGACATCAATAAGTTAACGGTACTTCTAGGTACTTCGCACTTTACATTACAAGTAGTGATGCGCCGAATAGTGATTTGGCCGAATAACCGAATACCGAATATTCGGCCTTTACCGAGCCGAATATTCGGCCGAATTATTCGGTTTACCATTATTTTATTTTGCCGCGTAAACAGGTTCTATCGTGTACTCTACGTGCCGCTGCTGGCTAGCTCGGAGCGAGCCTTCTCTCGCGAGCGCAATGCAATCGCAATTATTGCGCAATAATTGCTCCAAAATCGCAGTTTCGTATCACATACCAGCCAAAAAAATACGATAGCAACGAGCGACAGTACTCCCTCTGCTGAATAATCAAGGAACTATAATTACATTTAAATCGCTAAATCTCCATACTTAGACCGATAGCTCTAGGTTTTTTGGTTTCAAAATTCTAAAGTTTCTGATTTTTTGCGTATAGGTTTGGGACCACTAGGTAAACCTAAAAAATGATTTTGTGTCATTTTGGTCGACAGCTTCCAGAGATATTTAGGTATTTTGTTTTTTGGTCGCTATAGGCCGAAAAAAATATTAAAGTTTAAAATTTAGCTTTTGTGATATTAGCAATATCACAAAAGCTAAATTTTAAACTCTCGGGCAGTAACAAAATATATGCAGACACGTTTTGTGTCAGATTCATCCACGAGTTTCCCAGTAATTTAGCAAATATTAGAAACGTCGCCTAATTGCGTCGAAAAAATATTAGAGTTTGTAAAAATGGTGTAAATAATGTAATATGGTTTATTTTATTGATGTCTGTTACTGTTAAAGTTTTGTGTCATATTCATCCACGGGTTTTGAAGAAATTTATATTTTTGCTATCACTATTTGCTATACTGTTGCATTTATTTCGTATCACCTAAGCTTTTGACAGCAATGCGATGGCAATCGGCGAGCAATTTGAACTGTTAAATTATAGCGATCAGTGATCACAACAAAAGTGATTTTTTCCGATTGCTTGTTTGTCGCTGAGTGGTTAGTGGTGTTTTACGTAAAATTTTAAACTATAAAACGTATTTTTATAACATTGGTGCACACAGTGCTCGTATTAGAAGCCATTCCTGAAGAAGAAAGCCAGAAATACAGTTAAATAAGACCTCGCAATCGCAACCGAGCCCAGGCACTGGAACTGTCTGACTGTCTGTGAGGAGTTTAACACATTGACAAGAAAAACAATGATTAACATCTGTGCAGTGTTGCGAAACATTTGCAACAACCATCGCCTGCCAGTAACGACGATTTCCAAGTGCTTCAACAAGTTTAGAACCACACTTTAGCCATTTCAGGATGTGTGTGTGTCTCAGAAAAAGTGAGAACCAGGTTTTAGTGAGTGGCAGACCGCAAAGAACTTGCAGAGGTTGTGATCTTTATTGTAGTTTTAAATAAAACTAAGTTTTGTAAATATAACAGAGCGCAGTTCATTTCGAGAGATTTTTACAAATGGAAGTCTCAAGACAATATGGAGTCCGGATATGGAAATTGACTTGTCTGTGGTCATAGACTAAAAATGTTTCTTTTTTATGTGAAAAAGCAATAAGCTAAGGTTCAAATTTCTATTACAACATTAATGAAGTGAAAAATAAAGCAGTAAAACAGTGTTATTTGTTTCATTTGCATGTAGATTACTATTAACTATTAAGTTATTGTTATTTGTCTTCATGTAAGTAGAATTAAATGGAATACATACCTTTAATACTAAAATACATAAGAAGCAAGGTTTATTTTAAGTAGTAAAACATTTTCTTTAAATGACTAATGATTTTATGCATAATCTCCAATATAATGAACTGTGCAACAATAAATAAAAGATTTCATGTATTATTTAATAATAACAGAAATATATTAAAACCAATGTTAAAAAGATTTATTAAAGTCAGAATACTGCTTAAAACCCATCAATCCTCCAGCGGCAGGCGGCTGCCGCATAACAATTGAAAATCTATTGTGTGTGGCGTTTGCGACACCCACAATGGAGAGCTCAAACCTCTTATGCATAATATTAATTTCTTTATTAGTTTTTCATCGCGATGTTTTATAATAATAATAATAATCATTTATTGCAAGTATCCAAGACTCATAATATAAATAGGTACAGATCAAATTACATTAATAAAAGTCTGAGTGGATTCCTTTTCGACGGTTTGAGCATTGCACTACCTACCAATTTATCTCTAAATGCTTTGTTTATTTAAAACATTATTGTCTTTTTTCTGTTTTTTATTTTGTTTTATGAATTTGTTGTTTAAAGAAAAACACACATTACTTACATAATATAACAGTTATTATTTTAGCCTGTATTCTGCATGCATATGACAGCAGTGACTGATATACAGGTTATCAGGGCGTTCACAGAGCGCGGCCAGCATGCCGTTGGAGCTCCCCCGCATGCGCTGCACCAGCGACGATGTTCGCCTGCGCATTGTGGCAAAGAAACAGTCCACTCGTGCGCACGCGAACATCGCCGAAGCGCTGCACCAGCGGGGGAGCCCCACCAGCATCCTGAACGCGTTATTATATTGGACGCGAAGGGCACTGTAGGCCCTTTGCGTATATGCTGCCCAGAGGCTGCAAGTGTAGAAGGATGTACAAAAAGCTCTAAACAACGTCATTTTTACCTCTAACGAGCATCTCGCAAACCTCCTAACAACCATATTCGCCCTAACCGACAGTGCCCTTCGCTCCCTTTCGATATCAGTATCGTCTTTCAAAGTGGACGTCACAATGTGTCCTAGGTATTTGAACTCCTCGACTCTAGCTAAAGGAACACCATTGAGTAAAAGAGTCGGCACTGTATCCACCTTTCTGGTACCACCGTGAAAGACCATGTACTGACTCTTTTTACTATTGTATATCAGCCCATGCTCCGCTGCGTAACGCTCACAAATGTCAAGTAGCTTTTTGAGACCACAGACCGAGGCACTCAGCAAGACCATGTCATCCGCATCGCATAGTTTATGTTATTGAAACATACTCCATCTATATAACAACCGATATGCTTCATGCTGAGCTCCTCAATCAGTCCATTTATATAAAGGTTAAATAGGACAGGTGAGCTTAACCCCCCCTGTCTCATGCCACATTCCAGCTTGTAGGGATCTGACACCGCACCAGCCCATCTAACAATATTTATTTGATTATCATACCAATATTTAAAAGTATTAACCAATTCATGAGGTATATTCGACTTCCTCATCTTCTTCCAAAGAATGTCATATGACACGAGGTCAAAAGCCTTCGAAAGGTCGAGGAAGCAGGCGTAGACGGGCGTTTTTCTTGTATTATAATACTTGACAGCACTCTTAAGACACAATATTGCGGACTCGGTGGGAAGGCCAGAACAAAAGCCGAACTGCGCATCATGACATCTAATATATCTGTTTAAGAGCGTTTACGTCGAACGCATAATGTCGAGTTTCATGTAATTCAGTGCAACTTTATTCACACAGAAGCAAGTGCGTCTGTGTGCGTGAGTTGGTTCATTATAGTCAAATCAAAAGATTTTGATCCGTGCGGAATGCGGATGCAATGTCGATGCGAGTCGGTTTATTATTATTGATTTACCACTACATTTTAGCATACTATTACTATTAATCCTAAATCCACTAATGCATTATGTTGAATGTTTTATGTTACTTTATAAAACATAAAATGAGTAATATGAAATTTTGGGCAAAGTTGTAATTTTATGTAGGTACAATAAGGTGATTGTCATAGTGAGACACAATTATTATCAAATGTTTATCATTGTATTAAAATAAAAAAATCGGATTTATATTATTTATTCAAGTGTAACCCTATTAATATTATGTACGCAAAAGCTTGTATGCATGAACATATTTTGTTACTCTTTCACGCAAAAACCACTGAATGGATTTTAATGGAACTTTACAACAATATAGCTTTAAATACATCAGAATAACACGCAACAATTTATAAACCACTGATCTCTACTATACAAGTACGCTGGATAGCTGATATCCTTTGAAATGACAGCTAATATTCCTTGTGCCTTTTTGAAGCTGAATCAGCGCCCCCATTATTCGGGTAGAGAAATAAATCTGACGTAAAAATGACATTTGAAAGCCGCCATATTGGCGCTGATAGCAGTAATGAGAGTACTTGGAACTAATACTAGTGATGACAACTGTTGTTATTGGTTGTGGTTACGTCAAATTTAGTTCTCTACCCGAATAATGAGGGCGCTGATTCCGCTTCAAATAGGCACAAAAAGCAGGGGTGTATCAGCTATCCAGCGTACTTGTATAATAGAGATCAGTGTTATAAACACATCGTGAAAATCCAAGATGGCCGCCGCCGTAGCCGGCCGGTAGTTGTAAGAAAAATTGCAGATTACACATATTTCTTATTACTACCTCAATATGGATATCAAATGAAAGGACTTGATTGGTAGAGAGGTAAAAAGCGGCCAAGTGCGAGTTGGACTCGCCCATGAAGGGTTCCGTAGTAGCAATAAGGTTTATTTTTATGAAATTAATAGGTGTTTGATTTATTTTTATATTTCAGTCGATTTAATGAATTTTATTAGATTAAGGTTTACCATTTATGACGTATAAACAAAAGCTACTGGCTAGATCTCGTTCAAACCAATTTTCGTTGGTAGTTTTTATAGTAATCTACATCATATATTTTTTTTAGAATTATCATGCCCCTACTTTAGAAATTAGAGGGGGGGGGGGACACACATTTTACCAATTTGGAAGTGTCTCTCGCAAACTATGCAGGTTAGAAAAAAAATGATATGAGAAACCTCAATATGATTTTTGGAGACTTATCCATAGATACCCCACACGCATAGGTTAGATGAAAAAAATTTTTTTTTGTTTCAGTTGTACTTATGGGGACCCCTACAATTTTTAATAATTTTTCCATTTTTGCATCAAAATCTTAATGCGGCTCACAGACTACATCTACTTACCAAGTTTCAATAGTATAGCTCTAATAGTTTCTGAGAAAAGTGGCTGTGACATACGGACGGACAGACGGACAGACAGACAGACAGACACATGACGAATCTATAATGGTTCCGTTTTTTTGCCATTTTGGCTATGGAACCCTAAAAAAATGATAATATATTTTATTATTTCGCAACATAACTGAACGAAATGCAGGCAGAAATGAGTGTAACTGAAATGGTATAGAATAATTATTTAAAAATCAAAAGCACAACAGCTTTTCAATAGGTAAACTTTTTTATTTATGTTATCAGCTACATATTCCTTTTTTTCTTTTCAATTTTCATCCACTATTACGGAAATCGGAGGTTTGCATGATTTTTACGCTCTAGGCATTCCACTATAATCCCAATAAAGAATTCTGAAAAAAAAAGGGAATTTATTTGATATATTTTATTATGATTTATGACGGCATAGCAAAGAAAAAACTGCCATTAAAATTTAAAATACGTTCAATTCAAGGTACCTTTTCTTAGTGTTGGTTTTCACATTCATCTAATATTCTTATTGTTTTTACCTTGGAAATCGGTTTAAATTTTTTGTTAAAAAAAAAAAAATCACCCTTTTTAGTTTTTTAAATATTAAATAACATAAATGTCAGTTGCAGATAGATATAATTTAGGCATGAAACTAGCACCTATTAACTGTACTTAATTTCGGAAGTCGGAAGTCGGTCAAAAAAAAATACTGCTATTCAAATACAATTCAAGGCACCTTTTCTTCGTGTTGGTTTTCACATTCATCTTTTTCCGTTGTTGTTTCTTCAGTTGATTTACTTTTATATTGCCTGAAATAAAAACACAAATAGAAAGCACACAAAACACGTTATTTCTAAGTAATTAAATGAAAAAATAAGTTGAAGTAAGGATAACAGTGATAATAGCAACCTTTTAGCCATTCTTGCCTTTTCCAAGCTTTTTTGCGCTTTTTTCTAAAATTTTCTACATTTTTGCGCTTTCTTTTCTTTCTTAAAAATATATTCGTTTTGTTTCCCATTAGTTCTGTAATGTAATGTGTTTTAATAGTAAAATTATTTTCCGCCATAAAAATACATACATAAAATGTATTATATTACTTACTAACAAAATAAAATATTTACTTACCAAACAATCAAGATTTTTCGATCACGCTATAAATGTTCACTACTCTAGTATGCGCGACAAAGGTCAACAGAGTTCATGCGCAGCAGGGAGCGATACGTCCACCCTCCAGCAAGCCTCGCGGCGGTCTGATTTCAATTGCTTTGTGCGCAGCGATTTATAGTAAGTTTTAAAATATTTGTAGAAAAAAAATAACAAAGTATTTGTTGATATTTAAAAAGTATACTTTTAATTAAAGTGTTCTTCTATCATATGAAGCTATTATTATATTGAAATAAGTAAGATAAATAGGTAAAAATAAGGTTTTAAATCCTTGATATTTCTCATTCTTTGAATTTAAATTACTTATAGTTAAATACCTAAATGAAATATTTTTTTCTGATAACTATTTGCTTAAGGATCTTGTCAATAGGTTATTATTTTTTTCTAATTAGATCTGTCGCTGGTTTCGTAAATTTGAGGCTTCGAAACTGATACTATAACGGAATTTAAGAAAACCTCTGTTATGGTATCGAGATTTAATGTACAAATACTCTATAAATCGTATTTTTTTCTCTGATAACTATATAGACAGTGAAATTTCCTATAAAAATAAGTTACCAATATTTTTATAAAGATAAGTGGTTAATGATTTTTTCAAGTTTGAAAAGTACAGTTTTAAGCCAAATTGAGCGTGAAAGGTGTAAACGCTCTTAAATGTGTATTAAGAATGCTGTCAAATACTTACTTTTGCAATGATAGTTGCTAGCGAGATGGGCCTGTAATTAGAAATATCTGATAGGCTTTTCGTTTTATTTTTCGTTACTGGGACCACAACAGTTTTCATCATATCGTGAGGCAAGTAAGAATGCGATATACAGAGATTATACAGCAAGGCCAAAACTCGCGATATATGAGGGCCAGCATATTGTAGGTGTTCAATGCTTAATCCATCGTGTCCGGGGGATTTTCCCTTGGATATTGATTTGATTGCCCTCACTACATCAGAAGCCCTAACGTTTACCTGTCAGCTATCTCTTTCTGGTCACTCGTACCATCCACAGACACCGGAAGACCAGGGCGGCTTCTCAGCCGCCTTAAATAGCAATATTGTAAATATTAAAATGTAATGTGTAATATTCATCAATATTATTGGACTTTAATTTTGCTGCCTAGTGCCTAATGTTGTGTTACATGATACTTAGGAGCTGAGCCCTGAGTGACATAGGCTATGTATGTCCCACGAGCGAAGCCGGGGCGGGTCTAGTTTTTAATATTTTGAAAAAAATAAAACCGAATATATTCGGTAACTGAGCCGAATAATTCGGCCGAATACGAATAGTGAAAAACATGCCGAATACGCCGAATACCGAATACGAAACGAATATTCGGCGCATCTCTAATTACAAGCACAACGTATCTATATATAAATGACAAGAAATTCTCTGCTCAACCTGATTCAAAACTCTAACTTAATATACGGGGTGCAATTAAACCTTCCTGCCAAATTTTTTCTAGGTTATTTTTTCTGTTATTTTTTTGTTAATGTCATATTTTATCCCGCTTAAAATCGTTGCAGAATGCTCACTTGCGGCATAGTGTATTTTATTCTTTGCTTGCGGCGCGGCAGTGGGTGTGATCGGGGGTGACGCGCGCGGGGGCAAGTCACACGCGGGCGACGCGTAGTGTCCATAAATTGTAGTGTCTTTTAGGATAACTTTCGGAGGCTATTTCTCAACATTTTAGTACTGAGTGATTATAAGAGAAAAAATACGTGTATTTTTATTTTCAACAAGGATTAATATTACATCAAAATTTGGCAGGAAGGTTAAATTGCACCTGTAGAGATAGTGTCGAGTAATCTCGAATAAAACCCTCTTAACCAGACCCTAGACGATCAATTATTGTATTGTGCAATATCACGCTTCAATTTCATTGAACAGTTTATTTGACAATTATATTAAAGGCGCGCGATGTTTAATATTAACCCTAGCTATACGGTCAATAATATTACGCAATACGTGATATTGCGCAATAAAATTGCTCGTCTAGGGGCCCGCTTCGAGTGATCGCACATTTATCAGCAAGCACGCACCGAACACGCCGCATTTTAGAATTCGTTATACATAATATGAAATGATGTGAAATCTCGCACATACTTCCGCACCGTACGCGCCGCATTTCTTGTACTATGCGGTGCGTTCGGCGCGTACGATGCTGACAAATGTGCGAGTAACTTTGAGTTTGATAAAAAACTTGAACGGTGTCAAGAGACACCTGGATGGAACGAAGTTATAAAAAAATCAAAAAAATCGTCGCTACACCACACTGTTCAATACGAGAGAAAGAGAAAAACACGCGCTACCGGCTACCGCACGACTTACAAATAAGTATAGCAAAAAGTGTCGTTACAACTGTTCGTCTTAATTTTTTCTGCAGTCTAGTTTCGCAACGCGCACTAAGGATCTTCGTTCTAATATTATTGAACCTTATCTGACGTCAATGTTTCAGAATGTGATGCGGTCAGCGCAGACGCACAGCCTGGGTCTGGACCTGCGCACGGCCGCCTACATCACCGCCATAGAGAAGATATTCGTCACATACGACGAGCACGGCCTCGCGCTATAAACGAAGTTATTTGTTTTCAGTGTGTGTGAAGTGTAAGATTGTTCACGAGATTACCCGCCTGTTAACTATAATAACCGATTGTTGACTAGACTACTTGATTGTTGACTAGACTACTCGATTGTTGACGAGGCTACCGTTGCTGACGAAGCTATACGATTGTTTACAAAATTATTCGATTGTTGACAAAGTAAAAGCAATGTTTTAACTAATTTGGGTAGAAATTATTTTTTTTTTCGAATAACGTTCTAGAGGTCGTTGACAGTGTATCATTGTCAATGTATTGTATTTTACTTATATATTGCGTATTTTGTTTAATAATGCCCATTTCATCAATCTAGATAAAATTTCAATTCTTAGATTTAAGATCACAAAAAATAATTATATAAATAAATTATTTAATCTCTCGTTATTTAGGTATGAAGCGCTTACACGGGCAACAATTGCGACAATAATAATTGCCCGGCGACACGAACGGACCGATCGTCATCGCTTCGCTAGCGAATACTAATGTCAAATCGCATACATTTTGTAACGTTAGAGTTAGCGTTAGCGTTAGCGTTTCGCCACTTGTCTACAGGCTCTGGAGCTATTGCAATAAATTGCGGCAATTATTTCGGCGATATTGCTCCAGATATTTCATGTCGCTCAATGTCGCCGATACGAATTGACGAATATCCGATGGACTCGTGTATGACGGTATTGCCTAGTAACTAGTTGATGAAGTTGCGCCATATCGCTCAACTGTATTGCGATGTATTGCGCAATGTTGCTGCTTGTTGCCGAAAATTACTTCAAGTAGTCGTGACGTCAAAGTTGACGAGAATTGACTGGAGTGGAGCAATTTTAGTTGCCCGTATAAGTGTACCCTTATAGACTGACGCGAGTGGACTCTGTGATATTGTTCCTTTATATTTCTGTTGGTAAATAAATAAAAATGTTTTAATCAAAATATTTATATTTCACTCAATTATCATAATATTCAACAATAAATAGGTATATTATCTTAATTGTATTTTTGATAGTATTTTGCAGAAACAATATAATTAATAAAATGCACTTAAATAATATTATACCCGATATATACTTACAAAAATATACACTCATATTTAACACAATAATATTATTATCAATTGGAGATATCGAATTGTCATTGATTTTCCGAGGAATGACCAATTAAAACCAGCATAAATTAAAGCTGGTATTCAAATTAATATCAGCACCGAGAGAACATTCTTTCGTCATGTCCGTTTGCGGAGTAAGTAGAAATTTACACATTGACGCTCCTCTATACGAATACAATATTGAGCTATCACGCCTTCACGGGCACGCCATACCGACAAAGAAATAAATACGATAGCAAAATTAATAAGTTGTGTCAATGTACCATAGAAGAAATTAATCCATAGGCATCTGACAGAACTACGTCATTTGGTCAGATAATGTCAATTCGATTAAATTCGTGATCTGTCAGCTGGATTTGACAAAACGCGACCAATTTACGTAGGTCCGCCATGTCTATGAATCAACTTCTCTGATAGTACAAAATTCTACGTCCTAGACGACTGACTTAAGCGTTTTCCATACTTGCACACTTGTCTTTGATTTGCACCGCTTTTGCTGGAAAAGCTCTAATGCGAATATACACCAAGGCTGCGTTTCCACTGGAGCTGCACTTCGAGGTATGTGTTACTAAGGGTCAACTTACACTCGGGCAGAGTCGAAGGCCGAAGCTATGCGTCACGATGAATATGAATATGCTGTAGGCAAAAAAATGATGCGCCGCGAAGCTTTGTCTCTGCCCCAGTGTGAAACAATTTACTATGAAAACGTAAATTACATCAAACATGTTTGTCAAACAAATTTGATCGTTTGCGGGCACTTTAGACTGCCCATAGACGGACCGCAAGTTGCAGTCGGGATCGACTGCTCTAGAGCGGTTGCGTTGAAATTTTCACCAACCGCTCAAGACCTGCTCGAGCGGTCCTTGTATTACGGATATGACTTTACTATGAAAACTGCAGATCGGCGTCCGTCTATAGCCGGTCTCAGGATCAAAAATTCAAAAGAACACCACACTTTAAATACGCGATTCTGTTTCTCAAAAACACTTGCCTTACGCAGCTCCTGTGCAAACGAACCAACATGGTACCAACTACCGTCCTCATTACAGTCTAGCATTCTCGTGGTTCGCTTTAAACCACTCCACAGTCTCTTTGACCGCGGTGGTAAATGGTGTGAAGGTGAACTCTGGACACAACTCTCTCAGCTTCTTATTAGATGCCGTCTTCTTGTATTGTCCGTCGGCGCGCGACGTGTCATACACGATCTTACCCTGGAAGTTGAATGCGGCCGCGATCGCTTCAGCCGCTTGTGATATAGATACTTCGTCTGATTCGTCCACTGAAATATGAAAATATTTAAATTACAACTGTAGAACTTGTTGACGCGGCAATAAGTTTAAACGCCTCGGATCTTGTCGGCGACGCATAGCGCGCAGCAGCTTTTGAGCCCTACCTAGACTGCCGACTTTCTATCTCTTGATCACTATGAAGCCGTATGGAAGTGCGCGATATTACAGCGATACAGAGTCGGCCGATAATTAAGTTTGATGGGCTATACGATTGCCTTCAAACTTAACTATCGGCAAACTCGGCCGATGCTTAATCAGTACGAATCAGTGGGTAGCGGGGCGCAAGTGGCGGCTGCGCGTGACAATGTATAGATTTATATGGATAAGCCGTCTAGTACGCCGCGCGACGTTCGCCGCCGGGTGACTTATCCATATAAATCTAATATCTATACATTGTCACGCGCCGCCGCCACTTGCGCCCCGCTGCCCGCTGATTTCGAAACTGAAGCTTCAGTGTACATTTTTCCGCGTTAAATCTATCCTTTGGCAGAGGTTACACGATCAGTATTTCATCAATCTGATCCATCAATCCTGATCAAATTGATGAAATACTGATCGCCTAACCTACTGGATTGATGGATTGATCATTTTTTTCAATATGAACTTTTTTAAAACCATCAGTATCCCGTCAATCAGATTGATGGATCAGATTGATGAAATACTGATCGTGTAACCTCTGCCATTGGGACGAAAACTATTCTCATACCCACCTAAATTGTTTTACCAGTTTTACAGTGACGGACACACTTTCTCGTTGTGACGAAAACTATTCTCATACCCACCTAAATTGTTTTACCAGTTTTACAGTGACGGACACACTTTCTCGTTGTAACATCTGTATAAATCACACTGTACCTGATAGTATAAGAGGGTCGACGCTGTCGTAATGCCGCAGCACCCACACGAACAGTCGCGCAAGATCCCGCGAGTATATGAACTGGCGGAGCGGCTTGCCGCTGCCCCACACCACGAACTCAGATTCACCTGCAACATAATACTTAATTATATGTTGACATCAATATTATTATCTTGTAATTCAATAGTTGCTTCCCACTGTCAGACAAACTCAAAGTCGAATAAAATCTAAACTTCAGGGGTGTCTGGCAGTGGAAAGCAACTGTCAAAAATAGCTGACAGTAGAAAACTAAATTTTTCTAGTTATCCAGAAGAAAATAAGATAAAAAAATAAGTTTAAACTTTAAACCTCTATAGGGGTCATATTATACAGGTAATAATATAGACATAAGATAACACCTTCATTTACTACATTATGTAAATAAATTATTTGATTTGATTTGATCCAAAAAAAAAATTTTTCAGCTTCTAAAAAATGACGAAAGTCTGGCTGTCCCTGTCACTTGCTCTTGGGTTATTATGTCAAATACCAGTCGTGATCAGTCAGCTGGGTTTGACACAAAACGACCAAATTACATAGGTCGGCTGTCTGCCTATGAATAAAATTCTGCGTGGTAATATCAGTGCATAATAATAGATAGTACCATTCTGCATGGCGGCGTGCATGCGGCGCACGAGCGCGGGCAGCACGTGCGCGGTGCCGGAGAAGTTGTCGTGCGGCCCGAACACGTTGCACGGCACCACGGACGTGAACCGCCGCCCGTGCTGCTGCCAGTAACCCCTAAAACAATTTTCGCAGAATATTGATAAAAATAATAACAATAAATTTTAGGCAACACTAATTACATAATTCATAAATGCCCATTAGCATTATTTAATTAAATTAATCGTACTTGCAAGTACGATATTTACAATTTTCCTAATTTTTAATCCAATCTAATAAATAATAATCTAATTTTTATGATGGCAGCGTGGCGGCCTTATTTTACAGGAAAAATTTATAAAATCATACTGTGCGGCAGGTCTCACAATTAAGGTTCATTTTGAACCATCGACAGACGTGTATTACCATGTGTTTGATCTGGATATTACAAACAGAGATAAATATTTTGTTTCATTTTTAATTCCATAATTTTGACCCTTTAAAATAATAAGAAAATAATACCTGTTTAGCACATCTATCATTCTCTTGGCATAGCTGTACCCATAGTTTGAGGAATGTGGGGGGCCATTATAAACCTGAAACATTATTTATTTTATATCAATCAATAGCGACCGCAACTCCGTTGCGACAAATTTGTTTATCGCGTGAGAATCGTAATTTTTTCTGGGATAAAAAGTATCCTATGTCCTCACCCAAAGTATCTTCATAAATCATACCAAATTTCAGCAAAATCATTTCAGCAGTTTGGCCGTGGAGAGGTAACAGACAGACAGACAGACATACTTTCGCATTAATACTATTAGTATGGTTATAAAAAACGGCCAAGTGCGAGTTGGACTCGCGCTGGAAGGGTTCCGTACCAATTTAGAGCAAAAATTATTTTACACCTTGTTTGTGATAATGAAAAAATGCCAATGGCATAATATGAGAGTTTTCTTAAAACTATTTCGAATATATTTTTAAACTTACCATAGTTTCATCTATAGGATATGTGGTTTTATCGGGAAAGATGCATGTGGAGAGGCAGGATACAACCTTCTTCACATCATACTTGTGGCTTGCGTACAGCACATTGTCGTTTATGGCCATGTTCTCTCTCTGTATTGAAACATTGAAACAATCAAGCATTGAAACAAAATCTAGATCAGGGCATTAAGATTAGATTCATGGAATACTGAATGTGATGTTTCAAAATACATTTTAGTGTAACTGGCTCTATTTCACACACTTTATACTAGTTTTGAGTCATTATAACTTTATTCTGTAAGTTCATCCCTTAGTTATATCCCTTGTATAATATACAAATATTGTTTCCGCAATACATAACAAAACCAGAAACATTTTATACAAAGCTTTTAGGATTTGAGTAACACACAAACATATCCTTACTTTTATCTGCATGATAATATCTTAACATGTGTTTTAATAATAATAATATACTTTGTTTATCTTATCTTTTGGAACTATAAGGGCCTGTTTCGCCACTTCCTGATAAAGTGCCAGATAGGTTATTTACAACTTTTTGACAGATTGACATACTCGATCTGTCAAGTTAATTGGTGGATAGCCTAGTCGGCACTTATCAGGAAGTGGTGTAACAGACCCTAAATAATCTTGATTTTAAATATATTTACTTAACATATTGCCAAGATACTTATAGAATATGAAAAGGGCCATTCCGCTACAGACGGCCCTTAACGAAATTTTTTAAAATGAGACATTCATTACATTTCTTAATTGGAATATACGTAAGAAGATGTGTATTTACTAATAAAACAACTTTTATCGGTTAAAGATGAAATTCGAATAATTTAGAGCGTTTTTAAGCAATATCATCTAAGGGGCGCGATGTTTTTTCCCATATTCTTAAATTAAAATAGCATATATTTCAAATTAATGTTTAGTTGTAGTATAGTTATACAGCAATATATCGAAATCTTTTGTATAAATTACACTATTCAATCGTTTTTAGTGATTTAGACGATTAATTTTGTCAGGCCAATAAACAACTGAAAATAAAAAAAACTACAATTTGGTGCAGTTTTATTACAAACTTATTAGTATAATTATATATTCCATATCGAAAATTTTAAAATTTGTTAGAGAATTACGATTTAATTCACCTTTAAGAGATTTGAGAATTTTGATGTTGCGCCCGCGATCGTAAAATGGTTAATAATTTCTAGTACTTATTATTATAATTACTTTTATCTAGTTACATAGTTTCTTTGTTTTATGCTATTTTGAAATATAGGCAAGTTATTTTGTAAAAGTTTCGGAATAACCAGTATTCACATATGAACTCATCACAGTTCTTAATGGTGGGTCAAATTGGTTGCACCGGCGATGGCACTTCAGACCTGTTTGTGGCCTTCCAAACATTGGATGAAGGTTTTCATTTATAAATCATTGTTAAACTAGTTAAAATGTATCCCTTCAAGGGATATTTTATTAATAAATATGCTTCATTTTGCCTGTAGGAAGCTTTAAGTGTGTCAAACTGTTGTACCCGCCTAATGGAATCGCCCAAAAGTTAAAAATTTAACCCAAATAATAGTTACATATTAATAAGAAACACCTGAATTTTTTATGTATATTATGTTGACATAGGAGAGTAAAGTAGATCGCACATTTATCAGCATGCACATTGTACGCACCGAACATGCCGCATTTAAGAATTTGCTGTATATTATGATGTGAAGCCTTGCACATTTATCCCCACCGTATGTACCGCATTTCGTGTACTATGTGAGTGCGTTCGACACAGTCATATGGTGTGTGGCTGAAAAATGTGCAATTAGCTTATGGGCCTGTATCACCACTTCCTGATAAGTGCCGGATAGGCTATTCACCGACCGACTTGACAGATGGAGTATAGAGAATCTGTCAAATATGTTGTGGATAGCTTATCTGGCACTTTATGGGGAAGTGGTGAAACAGGCCCTAAGTCTTTAAAAGTAATAAAATGTTTTGAAAATTAGGCTACTGCACTCACAAAGAAGTCTAAATTGTGTTCCATGTTGTGGAAAAGACCACCAACCATAGCAGCTAAGTGGATTACATGTGTTGGTCGGTGTTTCTCAAATATTGATTCAGTATCAGTTCTTTCTCTGAAAATGAATGATAATACAAAATATATAAATAACAAATAGTTCTCATATTTACTGTGAAATGTCTATATGTATATAACAGCTATTAAGCTGTAGTGACAATAATTAAAATCTATTTTGTTAAAGCATTATTCAGGAATGTTTTGCTTTAGCTGTTTCTAATAAAAATTTAATGGTTTACTGATAAACAACTTTAAAGTGTTAGTTGTTACCTTAAATCGCCATCCTTTGAACTAAGAAATATCCAATTTTCATTTTCATACTCCTTATTTCTTTTGCTTTTTTCTTCTAAAACTATTTCATTTATTGCTTTGCCAACTAAGCCGGAACCACCGGTTACAAGAATTACTGATCCACTCATTTTCCCCAAAAAATTATTATGAAAAACTTATTTAATGTTAACGTGAATTAATTAATAAAAACGATTAAGTAGTATAATTATTGTTATTTATTTTCACCGAATTCGCCAAATCGAAATCAACACACCGAAATTATTTTCTTTCTTTCTCTTCATTTTTGGCAACTTGACACAAAGTATGTGTATCACAGTATAGCAATATAATATCCCTACAGTAACGAAACGCCTTTGACGTCGCACGATGCCGCCACCGGTGTAAGTACCAAGCAGATATGCCAGGGTTGCCACTTGCCACGAAACGGGAAATAAAATAAAAATAAAATATTGTGCTTGTAATTAATCAGCGTGTTATATTTACATATTATGTCGTACTGCCAGATATTTACGTGAAACTTTATTTTTAGATGATTTGAGTTCTTTACTAGATGATGCGCGCAACTCCGTTGTGCCAAAACTCGTTAATCGCACGGGAACCGTACATTTTTCCAGGACAAAAAGTATCCTTTGTCTTTTCCCGGGACTCAAAGTATCTCCATGCCAAATTTCAGCAAAATCTGTCCAGCGGTTTGGGCGTGAAGAGGTAACAGACAGACAGACAGACAGACACACTTTCGCATTTATAATATTAGTAATTACGAATTAGTATGGATTTAAAAAATTTATTAACCTATCAAGCCCCATAAGCTCACCGGTGAGCAAGACACAATAGAATAACAATTTTCCAAGAACCCACGATCGAAGGATTAAAATAATGAAGACGCATTCGGATATATAAAATATCCAACAATAATTAATTATCATATTATAACAATTGGTAGGTACGGTAGGCCACACGTCAGGTGTAACAGAAGCACTTCAAAACTCGCTCTTATTACGTGCGCGGTAAGGGCGGTCCAAAGGTCAAAATGTTACACTTGATGTGTGGCCCTGTGTACCTAGCTAGGTAGGTACTAATTAGTATGTAACAGGGTATTTGACAGTTTTTTTATTTTTATTCTATAAATTGTTTCTCTCCTTGTTACACTTCTTACAACGTAAACAATAAAACAGAGATGCAAATTGCAAATAAATGCCACCAAGGCCAACACAATTTAGTGTGAACTGTGAGTCGATATTATATTTTATGACAATTAAATCCTTTTTGTTTTTTGCATCAGATTTACATAATTATTCTGTACACTGAATACTTGTTATATCCCATTGTTTATAAAATAAGATGTTACAGGCTATCGTTTTACAACACAAAACACAAAACCCGCCAACGTCACACCTGCGCGCGAAGTCGTTCAAAGTCGCGGAGTTTGACGGACTGGGCCCGCGCCGCCCGCTTCCCCGCGGGTACCCCTCCGTTGCTCTGCGCAAGTACATTCGTTTCACTACTGTAGGGATATTATATTGCTATACTGTGATGTGTATGTTGTGCCACAGACAAGGTAAAAAGGTAAGGAATATGGCGGGAAAACCGTATTCCTCCTATAATAATTTTCAGCAACGTCTTCATGTAATATCGTCAGGTCATTTAGTCTAGTCAAAGTCTAAGTAAAAGTCAATACAGTCAAGGAGTCATCAGTCAAGTCGGTCGTTTCATGGTCGTTTCAGTAAAGTGGTAGACGCTTTACTGAAACTTTCAATGGAGTTTTGGAGGGAACACAAAATCGCACGTTTCTGGATAATGCATCACTTTCCTACACTTGTGCACGATAACGAATATCTAATGGTTAATATTCTACCAATATTACACATTAAAAACCCAACTTAACACAATTTTAGGAAAATAATACAAAATCACAACATCACTCTTTCACATTCCCGGCAAAACTCCACCGAAATTATTTTGATTTTTGACATACCTAGGTTTTTTTTTCATAGAAATGTCAATACTAGCTGTCAACAAAACTGTCAATTTCTTTTTTTTTATTAGAGGTCAATCTTGTCTTGAGCCTTGAGGTCAATTAAGCAAGAAATACACGGTCGTCAACGGCGGTTGACGACCACGCAAAGTCTATAATGAAAAACTGGTTGACACTTGACAACACGTTGGCAACCATGTGGCTGGCAATGCGCATACTATTTTTTGCTGTTGACGACCGCCGTTGGCGACCGTGTATTTCATACCTTACGCACAGAATAGTTTATTTATTTAGTTTAACAACAGAAGCTCCTCTCTGGCAACCCGTTGAAAGAAATAACGACGCAAGCTTCGACACTATAAAGTTCAAATTCCGACGCGCAATGCTAAATTGCCTACGCTTAAATTTACCTACAAGTGCGCTCTCTTTCTATCGCATAGCGCGTACCTTATCTTACAAAATCAAGGTTTTCGCCTTTTAGAAAACAAATTACTATTGGTATGAGTAGCAAACCTTTTTATAGAAATATCAAATTTTAGTAACCCAACCCAACCTATATTTTTATAGTAGTTTTATATTCGAATATAGTGCAGGAAACTTTTACAATTTAAACATAGTAACTTGTGTACTTATTTCTGTGTAGTTTGCGTATTTTTTGATTGATGAAATTGGTTTATTTGCTATGTTTGTATAGTTTTTATCTACTTTTTGTATTTAAATACTATAATATTCAAATACATATTTCATTGGCCTTTTTTAATAGTTCATTTTTATAAGATTTATAACGATTTTGTCACAGCGGTTAAATCAGTATCATGAATTATCAGTATGCAGTATCAGTACGCGACGAAAAATATTGCGCGTTTGTCACCGCTCGCTTGTGAATCCCTTATGATGTGCCCCTCTCGGGGGGTACTTACAGTTCGATACCTACACGCGCGAGTGGGACAGGCCTGCCTTAATACGTTAACCGCGTTCGACTTGCGTTCGACCTTGACTTAAGGCCGTCACATACTTAGCTATAATATATATTATTAATATACCGTACTAAACACACTGAGACCAGAAATATATATTATAATTACTGAGTGTGTGGTCACGCGACAATTGTATAGAAAATATATAGTAATATGTCTAAAAATGTCTCATTCGCACATGCCTCCACCCGGGTTCGAACCTAGCACTCTCTCGAGTGCGAACCAAAGGTCGTAGCCACTAGGCCACGGACGCTCCATAGTAATATGCCTAGCTATAAACATAATATTAAAGCCTGACCAGAAATATAAAAAACCTGCGCTGAGGGCGCTAAATGAACTATGATTATGGCAACAAATAGTACAGTCATACACTTACGAATTGGCTAGTGTACAATTTTTAGCTGGTGTTCAATTTTATAATTTAGACATATTTTTATTATAGAATATTGCAGAAATAATTTGACAAACGCATAGCATTTATGTATAGTTTTAAAATATCACGAAATAAAGTCCCTTAACAGTAAAACTATAGGCATTAGGCAGCTTAGAAAATACAACTTTATACTTTCATTATTAGCTTTTATTCAATTTATATTCAAGTTATATTAATACTTCATGATCTTCGTGGTCAGATTGTAGTGGTTCAATGTCATAATATCTCATCTCTGAGTTCTGACTCATTCTTCTTTCATTATTTTTAGGTGTTATAGAAAATAAAACTGAGGTCTGACCTTCTATTCGTATTTTCATTACAAATGATCAGTATACACCTAAAAAACAGAAGTCTTAAATTAGATTAGTCACAACTCACAAACACAGCACAAATTAGCCAATTTACATTGCACACACTATAAAGAGGTACCTACCATTCATATTGACAACAAAGTCCGTGATGTTATTTAAAGGAATAGAGTCGATCCCTTCAGACATACGTAGTATCCCCTTATTAGTCTGTGCTTCAGACCTTCTTTCCGACAAGTAATTATTCATATTATAAATAACTTTTTATAACTGGCTTTAAATAGTTTTCGGCATTTTACGCCACTTTTCCAAAAAAAATATATCACGCACAATCGAGAAGTGAGGACACACTTTGACAGACAATTATTATGACATCTCATGAGCATCTCCATTGAGGTATATACTATTCATAAAGATTGTTGCCAGTTGAAGAAATTAGTTCCAATTGATTTCCGCAATATGGCGAGGTTTTTTATTTTATTGGTCGGGCTTTAACATAATATATTATAGCTAAGTCTGTGACGGCCATTAAAGCGGCCCATTCACTACCCTGCATTGCAGTCTGCCGTGCAGGCCTGCGAAATGGACGTAGCCCACACATTATCCTGCTTTGCCGTCCTGCTAGGGATGTGATATACTTGCAAAATTCAATATCTGGACTTCTAAGTACGAATACGTAACGAAACGAAGCATACAGGCATGCTCTACGTGGAAAATTAGGATGATTTTGTTCAGAGCAGACCTTTCTTAAGTGTAATTTGAGGGAGATACAATAGTTTTTTTTAAATGAGACGGCTAAGAGCGTTTTCACACGAGACACGACACGACACGACAAAAAGCGGTGACGATTCAGCGCGCCATACATTTCTATGCACCGTTTTCACACGGCACAGCACGACACACGTTTTTGAGACGACAATCCCAACGAATACTATACTCACATGGACAATCCGCTATGTCGTCACGTTTTTTAGCATAGATAAAAAATTTACAAAGATATTATGACAGTTATCTGTGGGTCATGTTTAAATATTATTATATTTATACCTTAATAGAGGTAGTGGAAAATAATCCGTGTTTATGGGACAAAAGTAGTGAACATAATAAAAAGATAAAATAATGAGGAAAAATGCGTGGCGCTTATTAGTCTGCAGTATTTTGGAGCCGGAGTTTGAAAATTTTGAAATAAAAAGTCAGGAAGAAAGAAGTGTTTTATTTATTTAATAATTTATAATTTTAACTTGCTACTAAATTTTATGTTTACATGCAATTAACAACTTAAAATAAGTTAAAATTTAGTCAACTACTTATCAACTAATACGTGTAAACCAGCTATAAGTGGTGTCGTCGCAGCAGAAATTTCTAATCTGTGGTGGCTGCGGTGAAGTCGCGAAATCGTCGCTCGTGTGAAAACGTGCAAACGACAGCCTGTGTGACGTCTGTCGTGCAGTTCCTAAATCGTCTCGTGTCGTGTGACGTGTCTCGTGTGAAAGCGCTGTCACGTGTCATACGCCACAGGTTAAAAATATATATGACACGGCTGCCGTGTCATCCGCACTGAATCAGTTAAAGTATTTTTTCCTTATTCAACTAAACGCTTTAAATACATTGTTGATTTAATATAGATCTATATGGCCCTTTACAGCATATGATTTAAATAAATATTTTCGAAGATAATATTACATAGGTACAGCTCGACAAGGCTTTAAATGAACGTGGGTGACATTGACGGGAGCGTTAGCTGTTATAGGAGAACTGTGAAACACATGTCAAAAATGACGTTTTTGCAACGTTTTTGTATGATAGAAGCGTATAGTTCCTTTTCTCGCCACGTTCATATAAAGCCTTGTCGAACTGTATTTAAAAATAGCGAGACATAGCTTTTGCGGCGGTACCGACAATGCGGGCCACGGGTATAGACGGTATGGTAGTAATAATGAATGTAAATCAAAACTGCTAAATCGAATTTTAATTATTTTTTCAGTGGCTACATTATAATTTTATACCTGTGCGAAGCCGGGGCGGGTCGCTAGTAAATTAATATTCATATTCATATTCATATTCATAATATCCTTTATTTCCAAGAAATTGATTACAATGATGTTCTTAGGTCTATGGGTTTTACAATTTCTACCTCAATGAGGTGTGGAAATGTTATATCTTATGTCCCTACTAGTAACATAATCTTAAAATGAAAATAATATAATTGACTACATAATAAGGACTTACTATTAAAATTATTTATAGTTTAGATTTAATCATTTGAACCAATCAAATAATGCAATTAAATTAAAATAAACATCCTACTTCCTTAAAATTATTGTACAGTTTAGTAATTTAGTCAATTTACTTAATTAATATTAATTACTAATGTCCATTTTCAATACAATATATTAAGTCATTTAATTATTAGTCATTCCATTATTTATTAGAAAATTATCACACTAAAGATAAATTCTGTCATTTAGTCAATTACATTTAAAATAACATTAATAATAATTTAAATAATATTATTTCTTTGCCGACAAGTGTCAAAAAAAAACAAAATGCAGTCCTGCAACCACATTCATGGTCCTGCGCGGCGGACTGCAAGTGGCATTGAGATACTATAGCAGGAGAGAGCCTTATATCAGTGTACAAGCGTCAAAAGCGTGTAATGTTATGTCCTACTTACTAGGACATAACAAAGGAGTCGGTATGCATATTTCATGTAATAAAAGTGATAATAAAGGTTTTTATTGAACATTTTATGCTAGAAATTGTTGAGTTCTATGGTTCCGCTAAAATAAAAACCATAAGAATGGCCAAAGAATGCCTCAAACACGTGGATTTAACATTAAATACGTAAGTTTTGAACAACGTTTTTTGGACTTTTCAATTGGTATTTTTGTAAGCTAAAAAGGATAATATTTAAGTTTAATAATCCCTTATTCGTGCTATGTAAGGCATTAGTGATAAAAATGTCACATTAATTACTAATTTGACTACAAAAGTTGCATAGCTTTTTACGTGTGTTTACGGATTCTCATTACTTGAACTATAGTTTATCGATATCATGAACTAAATGACTTTCTTTTCTAGATTTAAATGTGCTTCGAAATGATCGACAAATAGAAATATTCAAGAAAATAAACGCACACTACTTGTATGAAAATAAGCACAAAATGGCCACGCGATGACGGGCTAAGACTACATCTACCTATATATCCTTAATCTGTGGCAAGTGGTGGGCGGAGCTTGCAGGCTTTGTGCAGGACCTAGGTCGCGTCCTGCTCGGTGTATCCTGCATTAGCCGGCGGACTGCACGGGCCACGGCGGACTGCAATGCAGGATAGTGAATGGGCCGCTTAATATGTCAATAGCGGAGAACCGGAGAAGACCCTAAAGCAAGAAATACACGGTCGTCAACGGCAGTTGACGACCACGCAAAATCTAATCACGTTGGCAACCGTGTATTTCATACTTTGAGCATCAAATACACGGTCGCCAACGGCGGTCGTCAACAGCAAGAAATTGTATGCGCGTTGCCAGCCACACGGTTGCCAACGTGTTGTCAACCAGTTTTTTTTGATGAAACAGATTTTGCGTGGTCATCAACCGCCGTTGACGACCGTGTATTTCTTGCTTTAGACTGAAAGAAAAATGTTTTGTCTATGCTTAAAATCTTGAATTTTGATTGGTCCATCGCAAGTACATCGTTTTTATTCGGGCTTCTCTCGCTCTGAAAGGTGAAAACTGAAAACGCCAAATAAGCTTTCAAACCAAAATGGAGGATTTGTCGGTCGAGGTGTATGGTGAAAATGGTGCTTATTATAAGGTTTGTAAATTGTGAAGTACGATATTTTTGTGTGGAAATCGTGTATTTTCGGGTAGTGATTACTTCGATCAATCATTTTATCATGTTTATTTTGACTTTCGCTTTATACTTACAAAAATATTTTTCCGGGAAGATCATCGCGGCTGGAATGGACGCCATGTCCGACTGACAGGGCGTGAATTTTCCATGTGTTTCAGTCTTATTTATTTCTTTTATCGGTACTACAACTTAAATAGTAAATATACATATTGTCTAATAATTTAATATTTTGTTAGCGACGCAGGCACACGCTCTAATATAAGTCTTTGAATACTAGCCGAGTAACTTAGGTACGAACCGTTTTCTGTTCTAATAATTCTTATATTTTTAGGCCACTGTCACCGACGTGCTCGACAACGAAGTTCTCGTAGCTTTCGAAAATGAGTACGTATACTTCCATTGCCGTATTTTCTATATTTCCTTAGATCTAGTATTTGACGGTTGACCGATTGTCTGTTCTAGCTGGCAGCCAGAGTCCAAATTTCCATTTTCACAAGTATTTTTACCGCCCAAGGATGCGGGGAAGACGACAGAATTCGTGGAATTCCAGGAAGTGGAAGTTTTCGCCAGATCAAATGAGAAGGAACCGTGTGGGTGGTGGACAGCCAATATTAAGGTATTAAATTACATTTATCATATGGTTACATATTACATTATGGCTTACATTTGCTTTCAAAGGGACATTATGGACCCTTGTAAAGCGAAAAGAAAACCCTGCATCCTGTATTGTATTTACTACCCTCCAAGGAGTAACTGCCTTAGAGATTCACCATTACTTATGCTGTGATCCTCTGAACTTATTTTTGCAAATGTCCTTTGGCGGATTACATTCAATGACCTCAACAACGACATTTTTCATTGACAATAATTTTTATGTATATTTTATTTAGGCATATAAAACCTATCTATTTTAGAATTAAATATGGTCAAAACTAGGATTTTCATAGTGTCTATATCAGAACATATTTTTAGGAACATACATTAAGTACCTAATACCTATGTAACTTGTCCCAAACACATCAATTTTTTTGTAATGTAAATTTTATACTTAAGGGCCCGGGTTACCCTCGAAATTTTCATACATTCTTAATACCAAAATCATTTTCTCATGCGAAAATATTTAACATGTTTGAGTTATTTTTCAGCTTAAGATAGTAATTACCTAGGGTCCTGAACAAATTTTTTTTACATAATATTTAAATACTAAAAAAAAAATTTTTGTGTTTAAATATTTTTTAGTAAATTTACTACTAAATATTTAAACACCAAAAAATAGACAAAAACACTAAAAAATATATAAATAAATAGTAAATTTACTACAAAATATTTAAACTTTAAAAAATATTTTTTATTATTTAAATATTTTGTACTATTTATTTATATATTTTTTAGTGTTTTTGTCTATTTTTTGGTGTTTAAATATTTAGTAGTAAATTTACTAAAAAATATTTAAACACAAAAAATTTTTTTTTAGTATTTCAATATTTTGTAAAAAAAAATTGTTCAGGACCCTAGGTAATTACTATCTTAAGCTGAAAAATAACTCAAACATGTTAAATATTTTCGTATGAGAAAATGATTTTGGTATTAAGAATGTATGAAAATTTCGAGGGTAACCCGGGCCCTTAAGTCTGTTATTATTTTATCTAAATCCACATGACATTAATGAATTTTATTTATTAACAAAATATGAGGTGAATGACCTGTGCACATTTCTTATTAGCACAAATGTTTAGGTTGGAGTTAATTTCTAACCTTCTTCTCAACTAAGACTGCTCATTAATTGGAAGCTAGTTATTGACCTATAATTTCATCTGATTGTTCAGACTTGAGTACTTTAAATAAAAAGCATAAACCTTATGCCCTAGCTGTGACAATGACTGACTTTTTAAATAGTGTTACAAAGAAATTCTCTTCTCATTTTTATTGTCCAAGTAAAAACAGTCAATATTTTATCAGTATATAATAATATATACTTCGAAAGCATAGGTAACTATAATTCATAAGTGCAGATTGGATGAGATAATGTAATGACTTCACTTTTATTATTATTATTGCCGTTTTTATGATAAACATTGTTGATGATGAACTGTAGTTATAGTTTTATAATACACTAGCTGTCCCGGCAAACGTTGTTTTGCCATTTAAAGTATAATATTTTCTACATCATCAGTTGATACATGTTTTACCCCCTCTTTTGTCCCCTAAGAGGGTGTGGGGGGGGAAGGTCATACACCAGATGTTAAGTTGAAAAACACAGTTAATACCTAATATGAAGTAAGTCCACTAAAGAATAAAGTTGTATACAAAATCTGACCCCTCTTTGGTCCCCAGAGAGGGTTGAGAGGGGAGGGCCCCGGGGAGGATTTTTATACACCAGATGTTGAGTTGGAAGAAGACAAATATAATATATCTGTGAAAACCGTATGCAAATCTGTGAAAACCGTATGCAAATCGGATCAGTAGTTTTCGTGTTAAAGAAAAAAGTTTGATACAAAATCTGACCCCCTCTTTTGTCCCCTTAGAGGGGTGGGGGGAAAAAATTTTATACACCAGATGTTAAGTTGGAAGAAGATAAATATATCTGCGAAAACCACATTCAAATCGGATCAGTATTTTTCGTGTGATGCTGGAACAAACATACAGCCAGACAGAAAGAGTGACAGACAGACAGACAGACAAAAAACTAACCACATTTTTGGCTTCTATAGCGATGTAGTGACAAAGGTGTAATTTCGGTTGTCATTTCATATCTTTTATGTACAGAATTTTCATTTCTACAACAGAATATTGTCTTCCTACCGCACGCGCTTTGGTGACGCCCACTATCGTAATATTTTAATTTCGCCATAATTTCAAAACCAAACGTCCAATTTTAATCATTCAAAGACCAAATATTATCTACATAAACTGTACTTAGTGATAAAATAATTTATTTTGATAAGGATTAATAGCGTGAGTAAAATATATCCGTTTAAATGTAGTCAAAAAAAAAATCTGGATTTTTAAATAAATAAATGGCTATTGTGCCTCACTCGACATAGATAGGTATAGTGTGTCGCGGACTTTTTTGTAGATATTTATAAGATCTACAATTACTTAGAACATTTTATGGTTCTATCTTTTATAGTTTAGGCAGCGTACGCAAAATAAGTAACTTTTCTAGCTGATTTTTTACACCTTGCGTCCGAAAAACTCAAATATCTTACGGAACCCTACTTTTTTCCAAAATAAAATGTAGCCTATGTTCAGCAGAAATAATGTAGGATTCCAATGGTGAAAGAATTTTTCAAATCGGTCCAGTAGTTTCGGAGCCTATTCGACTCAAACAAACAAACAAACAAATCTTTCCTCTTTATAATAGTAGTGTAGATAGTATGTTATTTGCGTCTCTCTTAAAATGTGTCAAAATGTGTCCCCCATCCTCTTCCATTACTCTCTATCATAAATGTAAGTCTCATCAGAGTCTTTGTCCCCCCTGCCACCTGTTATCATGGACAGATAGCCCGTCTTTAAAAAATTAAATAAGTTAACAATTTATGTGCATAAATACAGTATCCCATGGAAAAACTCTCACTCAATCTAGTTTTATTGATCTAAATCATGTAGTAGTTTATATTATTTATGTACAAAATTTAATTATCATTCTGTATTTTTGTATGAACAGACATCTAATAATAATAATCAGTCTTCACAACCTTTCAACTTATAAATAATAGGAGTAGGATTATTGGCCCCTGCTCAACATGTCATATTTTATTTCGGATAAACACAATTACTAATAATTAAATTTTAAATTTAAACCATAAACTAATAAAAAGATCTATAAAATATGATATGCTTTAGGTTTACAAAGTTAAGTAGACACTAGGTAGTCTGATATTATATTAAAAAAAAGTCTTGTTGACAAGACTTGAATAGTGATTACCTATTTTTACATGCATAACTTTCATTAGGTTGTCCTACAATTTTAAATTGAAACATAATGTCTAGACTTCTATTTTAAAAGAAAAATGCCTAGAGGACACCAATAATAATAAATTAATAATTACAATTGAAAATAACTAGCATAACTTAAAATGTTTTTGAAAATCATAAATGATGATTAATCATTTATGATTTTCAATTCATTTCATTTCATAAATTTGTAAGCATAATATTATTGGCTGCATAAATCCGAAATGAAATTAACTCCTGTAACTTAATACAACAGACAGTCTTACTTGTAAATACTTGTAATATAATAAATGACTATTGCAAGTGCAAAGAAACAATAATAAATATAAATTTTTCTTCTATTTACGGAATTGGGACGAATTATACAAATAATAAAGTTAAGATTAATTAAATGTGATAAAAAGCGCGCGGACCCCATACACATTGGCACTGCGCCAACACAATCATGCTCAGTTGATCTTACATAGTTTAGGAATAGAGCTAAGCATAAAGTTAGGAGTTAGTTATTATTTAACCTGGGAAACTGCTACGCCATTAGGTAAATCGGCGTGAAATAACGCTTACATCAATGGTGAAATTATAATTCATTAAGAGGAGTCCACACCACCGTTTTTCCATACAAACGTTCTCCCCTGTTTCTTCCCTGGATAATACCGGTAGAGTTATATTTTTTTTCTAATTTCTGAATATCTATGGCCACTAATACAATGTCCCTATGTTTTCTTTTTAACCGACTTCAAAAAAAGGAGGTTATCGATTCGACGCGTATGTATGTAAATTGTAATATTTCCAGAACTGCCCAGTTTTTGTATATGTTAATCTATAACGGCTTCTGAACAAATGTGCCAAATTTCAAAAGTGTATGTATGTATGTTTTATGTTTGTTCGCGCATATCTCCGGAATTAGGTGTGTTTTGCGAACTCTCCAAAGCCTTCGATTGTGTTGAGCATGCTACATTGATCAGGAAACTGCGCCACTACGGCATAAAGGACTCTGCTCTCAGCCTTTTGACCTCTTACCTTGAAAATAGGACTCAAAGGGTTGAGGTAAATGGTAAAAGGTCAAATGAAACCAAAATAGAATTAGGTGTCCCACAGGGATCTATATTAGGCCCATTTCTTTTTCTCATCTATATAAATGACTTACCTTATCTAGTAAAGGATAATAATAATGAGATAGTGCTTTTTGCTGATGACACTTCACTTATTTTTAAAGTGAAGCGACAACAGTCGAACTACGACGAGGTAAACAGTGCTCTCTCAAAAATCGTACATTGGTATTAATAACTTACTTTTAAATTCTAGTAAAACTAAATGTATAAAGTTTACTTTGCCCAATGTTAGGCAATGTGAGAAGATGGATTTGGTAGATAACACTGTATTCCTAGGTATTACCCTTGATAGTAAATTACAGTGGGTACCTCACATTGCTAATCTTAATAATCTTAATAATCTAGGTAGGCTCAGTTCTGCAGCATATGCAGTCAGAAAAATTAGAGAAATTTCTGACGAAGACACGGTACGATTAGTATATTTTAGTTATTTTCATAGTAGGATGTCCTATGGAATCCTTCTATGGGGAAACGCTGCCGACATTAATACAATATTTGTGCTGCAGAAGCGAGCCATACGATCTGTTTATAAAATGTCTGCTTTAGAATCTCTGAGAGATAAATTTAAAGAAATTGGTATTCTAACTGTTGCTTCTCAATACATTTTGGATAATGTAATATACGTTAAAAGTGACATTCACTGTAGAAATACTAGAAATAAGCACAAGCTAGATATACCGGTGATCAGACTTAGTAAAGTCAGTAAATCCTTTAAAGGTCAATGTATACGCCTTTACAATAAAATCCCAGAAAACGTTCAGAATCTTTCCATTAATAAATTTAAAAAAGTAGTTAAAGAACGTTGGTGTGCCAAAGCCTATTATAAGGTCAATGATTTCATAAACGATGGCACATCTTGGGAGTAGGATGGCTTCTTGCAAGGCTACTTCTACACTATTGTATGACTTACAATTATGTATGTATGTACATTGTATATTTTTAAGTTTACAGCAATGTAAATTTTATTTTGAAAGATTAATTTTTTTCTCACTTTTTTTGGTAAAAAAGTGGGCCCCGTGCGTGTTTCTTACGCCGGTTCTTCTCGCCGGGTTAGTTCCCGAACCGGTGGTAGGCACCAGTAGTATCAACGTTCTGAAAGCATTTTTTTTAAATCTATTCAGAAATAAAACAATTTTTATTTTTATTTTTTTATTTTTTAACGAATCCATGATTTTCTGTTCTTTTATTTGAACTTTTGTCGTGTTGTGTCTATCGCGCTCTGCGTTGGCCGGTGGGAGACTTGAGATTGGAGAGAGCAATACATTTTCAAATACCTATTTTAAAATTTCTCTCGCTCTTGGTGTATCCTCTTAAGCTCCCAAAGAAAATACAACAAAAACAACCCTCCCGGCGCAGTCGGTTAAATGTTTATTAGTTGTATCGTATCGGGATCGCCTAACTCGGACAGTGCACGCATTCTCGGTCGGGAATGGGCCACGACTGCCGAACATATTAATTTTTAAATCCTCACGCCGTTCAAAATATATAGGTACAACTAATATTAGAATCAATAGCGCCGCGTGGTAGGAAGCTTCGCGCTTTAAGCATCCGATCATAATATAAACGCCACAATGATAATTGAAGTAAATAAATAAACGAGTAATTTAATAAAGTAGCTTCTAAAAAAATGTACTTTGTATTGATATATTATATTACAAAATTGAAAATATTTTGATGGAAAACTACTTTGCACTTCAAAAAAAGTTGACACAAATTGGCCACATGGTAAAATTTAATCACCACTCTTTTTTCACAAACGAGCTATTTGATATTTTTTTCAGTACACGGCTTTTTAATAGGTGTTTAAATATTTAGTTACATTAAATTACAATATGTAATCCTTGTAAACAATTTTATGTTCTTAAAACATCTTTAAAATGTATTACGCTCGTCAGTGACGTTGTACTTGTTTACTATTATGCCCTAAGTAATAATATCATATTTCATGGGTATTTAGACCTTAAAAATGGTATTCTTATTAACCCCGGACCAAAAGGAGGGGTGTTATAAGTTTGACGTGTCTGTCTGTCTGTTTGTCTGTCTGTGGCATCGTAGCATCCAAACGGGTGGACCGAATTTGATCTAGTTTTTTTTTGTTTGAAAGCTGACATGACGGAGAGTGTTCTTAGCTACAGTTCATCATCATCAGCCTGCTCATTGCTGAAATATCACGGTATATCTGGTTCGTGATAGGACGATTAGCAACTTGCAGTCGTTTGATGGGTTTTATATTTTGCATCCTGGTTCGTGACACTTATGAATATATACACATTATTGGAAAGTTGACCTGGTGGTGCAGCATCACCTGGTAATCAATAGGATACCCAACTCCTCACCAACTTAGAGCAGAGGTTTCGTGTTTGGGCTCATTTTAATTGCGACAACCAGCAAAACGTAGATAAACAGTAAATATTTGCATGCTTCTGCTGCAGCATCACCTGGATTCTATAGGAGCTAAGCTCCGTATGAACCTAAAGTGGAGGTTTCATGTTTGGGCTCATATTGACGGCCTCATCCAAGAGGACATATTTTATAGATGGTATTCATTGGGATATGATCCAGTTAATAGGAATTATTCTGCATAAGTTTAAAAAGCATAAAATAAAATTAAATTAAGAAATTTAAAAAAACCCCCGCCAAAAGACTTTAAAAAGTAATGAAATAACATTTCCTGACTTTAAGTTTATGTCATTCCTAAGAGTAAAGTAATATTTTAGTCCATAATTGTTGTCAAGGTGTGTCGGGGGACCGCTAATGTAGATGTTTGATTTCACATAGCAATATAAATTAAGGGTCTGTTCACAGCGAACCGAATCGAGAGAATCAGCGACTATTGAGGCGATACAAAATGCAAAAGTCGCTGTTGTGATAGTTTACTTAGCGGTCCCCCGACACACCTTGACAACAATTATGGACTAAAATATTACTTTACTCTTAGGAATGATTTAAACTTAAAGTCAGGAAATGTTATTAAATTTTTAGGTGAAATATTTATGTTTTTCAACTAGAGTATGGTTGTTGAATATCTTATATTGACTCGTCTCTACTTGTATCTTTTACACAGTCGCACACTAATGTATTGCAATTGCGCTTCTGTATGCGCGCTTTTGAAAAGAAAATTAGTGATGGTTCAATGTACGAAATTGTATGTTACCGCACATATTTTTATGTGAAGCTCACACCATACATGACCTGTCCATCAATAAAATATGGCATGTTTCAAAATCCTTGTTAGCATGTTTAGAACAAGGTGCGCAGCTATGTCAAACAGGCAATATGTAACTTTTCGGTTTTTAAACCCCTAAAAACCCCTCCTGGCTACACGCCCATTCTTCCTGCACCATACATATTATGAGGATGTGTCGTCTTAATGGATTAGGATGGCAATTGAGATACTGTTTTTGTTTCAGATGATAAGGGGAGAGTTTTTAGTAATAGAGTATACGGAATGGGACAACTGCTACACAGAGATCGTGCCCAAGGACCGACTCAGGGTGAAGACCACCAAGACACCCATTGACAAGAACACCTTTCATAAATTTGAGATCAAAGTTCCCGAAGACCTGAAGGACTAGTGAGTACTAGCTTGATCTTTTCCAACTGACGCATTGTGGAAACTTGAATCATTAATATGCGTTAAGGAATGTGGCGGTACCCACAATTCGCCTAACATTCCTGCATCGCGCTATCGAAGTTTTCTGAGCGCGTCAGCATATTATAATATACGGCAGCTGAAATGTATCACGTGGGCTCCGGCCTGAACGAGCATAACACCTTGCTCGGTCGGAAGATCTTCCTTTGTGGCCACCACACATATCCCACAGGAAATTCGTTTATCAACCGGGAACCGTACATTTTTCCCGGAAAAAGTATCCTAAGTCCTTTTCCGGGACCTATAAAAGTATCTCTATACCAAATTGTGCAAAAAATTCGGTCAGATATACACTAGTTTTTTTTGGAGGATCGTATTGTATCAGGGCTTATGAATTGAACGTGTGATGTTGCAGCGTGCACGAGATCCACGCGGCGAAGGTGGAGAACGCGCACAAGGAGTTCCAGCGGGCGATCGGTGCGGCTGCGGTGTGGTACGTGCCCGAGCGCGGCGCCCTCGCCGTCATCTCCCGCTGCGAGACCAGCCAGAAGCGCGCACAGATGTTGCACGAGATGCACTTCCGGTGAGCGTGTTACACTGGCTGTGGATGTTAGGGTCACAGCACACATATCAACTCGGAAAGGGATATTGTGGGAATGGAATTAATAGGGAGTCTAGTGTCTACCGGGTAGTCTCTACCCTATTAATTCCTGTACTCACAATATAGATGGTATGCCATAGATTTATCTTCGAGTCCCAATGACACAAAATTACACCTAGGACTTGAGTAAATCTTCATATCTCAGTCATAACAGGAAAAAGTAGCAATAAATAAATCCTAATTAAAAAAAATTAATCCGGTCTTCATGAGCAACACCATTTTTGTCAAAATTTATGATTCACTAGTCACTACAAACATTTCGCTGTCTCAAATATCCTGTTTGTCTCTTTGCACTTTACTGGGATTTCAGTTTCACAGTCAAAATTGGAATTCCATTTGTACGGCTAGCAGACTCACTAATCGTACAAATTGGTGCATACATTAACAGAAGTTTCAGGGCCCTCAACATGAGACATTTGTTGTGATGGTAGTATGAAGCTCCATACAAAAATACATATCATCAATCATGTACGAGGCATTTTGAAGTACCATTTGTTATGTTTTCCCTTATTGTATTTCAGGAATCTAGGCCAAAAGTTATTACTTCTTAAAAAAACTGAGGAAGCGGCGAAACAATTGGAGTCCACGAAAATTCACAGTCAAGGAGGGTGAGTAGCAACAAAAACTTACATATTTCAGTTTACCATTTTTTATACATTGTTTAGTAGTAAAACTAATTAAAATGAATTTTACATATTCTATTTTTCCTTGATTAGAAGTTACAACGTGCTACAGAAACTCGGCGGCTTTCATTATGTTATGCTAAAGTGTTCTGTATTCATACAAGATATACGGACGAGTTCAGCGTGCGCGAGGACCTGATGGGTCTGGCGATCGGCACGCATGGCGCTAACATCCAGCAGGCGCGGAAGGTCAGCGGCATCACCAACATCGAGCTCGAAGAGATGTCGTGTACTTTCAAGATCTACGGAGAGGTAATAATATATCCTGTTTCTTTCTACGGAAAATTAGGCAAAGTGACAAATTGACAAAGGATTTCCGTACAATCTGTCACTTTGTGTATGAATGAAATGAAATGAATATACTTTCATTTCATTCATTTCATTTGTGCCTACAGTTTGCCAATACTAATATATAAATAAGTATTGGCAAACAGTTTAACATACAGTTTGCCAATACTAATATAAATAAGTATTGGCAAACTGTAGGCACAAATGAAATGAATGAAATGAAAGTATATTCATTTCATTCATTTCATTTGTGCCTACAGTTTGCCAATACTTATTTATATTCTTCCACTTTCTACTTCCCCATTTTTAATGTGTCGAGAAGAGATTAAAGCCTGCGAATTCCCAATACAATATTGCAGTTACTCTCAATCGATGCTGGTCAATGGTAACAAATAAGTTTTTTTTTATACTTTCACAGCTTTTTCAAACTACCGTTTACAAATATTTCAATACAGTCCAGCTTCATTAACTGTATCAATGATAAGCAGTACTAAAACTTTGACGTATGACAGTCGGCGGAGGCGGTGCGGGAGGCGCGGTCGATGCTTGAGTACGCGGAGGAGTCCATCAAGGTGCCGCGCGCGCTCGTCGGCAAGGTTATCGGCAAGAACGGCAAGGTCATCCAGGAGATCGTTGACAAGGTGCACAACCTCCTCTTTGATACACGACATTCTTTTTTTTTTTTACTTAACATTTGAAATTGTTTGTTTGTACCTTTTTTTCTTAATATTTATTAACAAGCTGTCCTGGCAAACCTTGTTTTACCATATAAAATATTATTTGTAGCTGTAATGTAGTTCTTTATTATTTTACTGAAGTGACTAAGTATGGTACCATGGCAACGTCCATCGCTATCCCGTCGCACAAATAATGGTCGCCGTCAGTCTCGAGTTGTAATAATTTAATATTATTTATTCAACAAATGCACTTATCAATATTAAAAGTAGATGTTATCCGATTCTCCACTCTAGCCGATATGCTCGCTAAGATTCACGAAAATCGGTCGAGCCGTTTCAGAGGAGTTCAACCACGCACACCGTGACACGAGAATTTTATATATTAGAAGATTTAATATTGTATTGTATCGTTAGAGCGGCGTGGTGCGAGTGAAGGTGGAGGGAGACAACGAGCCGGCGCCGAGCGCGCCCCGCGAGGAGGGCATGGTGCCCTTCGTGTTTGTCGGCACGCGGGAGAACATCGCCAACGCCAAGGTGCTCGTCGAGTACCATGTCGCACACCTCAAGGTAAACTACAAGTTTAAAAATTTATTTCAGCGTGTACTCTGTCTTAAATCTTGACAGGGTGTAAGTATATTATGTTGTAAATATACTTACACTCTGTCAAGATTCAAGAAAGAGTAGACGCTGAAATAAATTTTCCAAACATAATCACGAGCTACCATTTGGGTATTTTTTGCGTAAACACAAATAACACAATAATATCTTTTACTTTCATTGATTTTTATTTTTATTGAACAAATACTTTTGCATAATATAATCTCAAGTTCAATTAATGTTGGATATAGCTGTATCTTAACGATTGCGCGATCCTTCAGAAACTATCGATTTTTCGAAGCTCGCGGAGTATTGTTTTTGTGAATAAGTGGAATACTCAGTGTGTGGTGGTTGCAGGAAGTGGAGCAGCTGCGCGCGGAGAAGCTGGAGATCGACAACCAGCTGCGCGCGGCGTCGGGCGGCTCCTCCTCCTCTTACCCCCCGCCCCGCGGCGCCCCGCCAACACGCGCGAGACGCCCCCGACCGCCGCTAGGACGATACCCGACAGGTAATTATTATAATATTATCCAAAAAGTAGGCCAATACATATTGATTTTAAAGGTTTAGATTCCAGTGACTTTTATTTACTTGCATTAAAAAGGGCCTCCAAATTCCAATATTATAATAACGTAGAATTTATAAATCTAATTGCTTTTTAGGAGGACGACGACCAACCCCAGAGCTAGACGAGAGAGGAGACAACTCGTCGTATCGCGGACGGGCTAGGCCGCCTCGTCCAAACAGGTACTTAAAGTCTTAAACAATTTAATATTTACAGCAATATTCTGCTTGCAGATCGTTATTTGTGAATAGCACTCATGAGTTACAACTTCTTAGCAGGTTGTGGGAATTATTTCGTTTCGGATATTTGAAATATGGCCTTATCGACATTTTTATATTATATCGAACAATGATCGTTGCAGGTCGAGTGAGCGGCGCGGCGAGGACCGACGCGTACCGCTGGAGAACGGACGCGCTCACATGCCGCGACCCCCGCGCGAGAACCGCGAGCCCAGGGAACCTCGCGAGCAGCGGGAACCGCGCGAACAGCGGGAGCCGCGTGAGCAACGGGAACCGCGCGAACCCCGAGAACAGAGGGAGCCAAGAGATGCACGTGACGCGGTGAGTTAATTTGTCATTTGTGAGCATAAAGCTTTTTCCCAAGGTGGAATGAAAGAAAAAAAGACAAAATGTAAATGTAAATATCCTTTGCTTATTGCTTGAAATCTGCATTTCACGTTTATGAGCATATTATAAAACAAAAAGTCACAACGGCAATAAGTCTGGAGTAAAGTGACTAATTCACACATCAATGGGTATTAAAATACAAAATATGCAAGTTATCAATTCCATGTCCTAGAGAACCTTTTGAAACCAAATTATAATCATTTATATTAAAAGGTCATTATTAGCTGAAGCTAGCTTCACAACATATCAGTTTCAAGGCGTACTGGCTGTAAGTATATTGGCTGTTTTTATTATCACGACTAATAATATTTGTACGCGTATTGTTTACAGAGCGGGCGGCGGCGCGACGACCGGCGAAGGCAGACGGACGATGACAGCTCGCAGCTTGACAGTCACGACGTGTCGAGCGCTGACAGAGGTATGTGTGCACGTTCGCACGTTCGCACGATGATACGGCATAGTTTATTTCCTCTCTGATATAAACATCCACATTCCACACGGAATATACAGTCATTAAGTTATACAATGTTTAAATTTGTTCTTGTCTGTATAGCCATTTGACACATTTTCATTATTATACAATAGTAAAACATAATAATATGGCTATAACATAATATGTATGCAGTATACACAGTTTGCATCTTTTTATTGGTAAAGGGTTTGGTTGCAAGTCAAAAGAAAAAAAAAACACATAATAAGTAGTAACAAACAAGATTTAAAAGTTCGTGTAACTTAATAAATGTATCTTGTTTGAGATTTTAAACTTAACATTCTCGTAATAAATAAAAAATCTTGATATATTGATAACATTGCAATATAAATTATTTATTTATATACTTTTGGATTCCATTTAAATGTCCAATTGTTTGGACACTTTTCCTGTAATTTTAATAAGTATTTCATACATAAAAATCTGAAAATATTACTGAACGTGCTAGTTACATTAATGTAGTCTTTACTTGTAAGTTATGAATGTTAAAAACTTCATATTTTATATTGTTATTGTATGTATGCTATTGTAGTTTATTTTTGCATCCTTAGCTACATTTTAATTAGTACATGTACGACACTAGGAGGAATGGGAATTGTTAGGACGCCTTTGCAGTCGGTTAAGCTACTTCTGGATGTCTGCTCTGCTTGTAGATTAGTGCCAGTTTTGTCCTAGAGTGGGATGGGGCGCTCCGTAGTTGTTCTGTGGCGGGTTATTTGTTGGCGCAGAGCCGGCCCTACCATGAGGCAAACTGAGCACGCGCTCAAGGTGCTAACTCCCAGAGGTGATCAAGAGGGCGCAATAATCCGGTCTCGTGCCGGCCTAAAACTTGTCTCGGGCCGGCACTGTGTCTGTGGGGGTGTGGCGGGCGTCCAGGAGTGGCGAGGAGCGGGGGGCGGGGCATGACGTGTGGTGTGTGTCATGTGTGCAGAGTCCGTGTCGTCGGAGGACGGCCGCGCCGCCGGGGACGCGCCCGCGCGCAGTCGCCGCCGCCGCCGCACAGGTACACGCACACCGCACACCGCACACACATGTAACGATAGTCGCCATTATTTATAGAATACAGGCTCTATTATATTGGTAAATTTCCGATACTAAAATATTACAATAATTATTAAGAGCCGTTGTTTTAACAGATTTAATTTATTAAAACTTATTAATTGGGACTTAACGCGACTTATTCTAGTAGTAATGCTACTAGAATAAGTCATAGTAAAGTATGTACTCGTAGTAGCATTACTACTAGAATAAGTCGCGTTAAGTCCCGATTAATAAGTTTTAATTATAATACAACGCGAAAGTTTAAAATGAGATTTAATTTATGTACTGATAAATAATTGAATATTTACCCCATTAAACATTTTGGTATTAGTTTTTAGCTTGACTGAACACTTTTACAATACATGGTAACCTCAGACCAAATAAAAACTCAAGACAGAGCGCTGCGAATAACAAAGTGAAGCCGATCGAAAGTACACCAGCTGTGTATGTACTATGTACACACTTACGCCCACATACGCAAAACGAAAGTACGCCATTTTTCGTCAGTATATAATATCGCGACTCGTGACGGCAGCACCCGTTTAGAAAATAATTTGTAAACACTTCAAAATGCCGAGCTGTGTTGTGAAAAGGTGTAAATATTATATTTATTTCATTGATTTTGGGGTAATTTAAACAACACTACAACAACAACTAACAACACTAGTCCGCGCAGTACGCGGCGCGCACACATGCTTAAAAACCTGCTTCACTCGCGTTTTTCGCAGCGCTCTGTCTTGAGTTTTTATTTGGTCAGAGATGGTAACTTACAACAGCATGTTTTGTCATAATTATTATGTCTAAATATTTCTATTATATTATGTGTGCAGTGTGCATAAAGGTTTTTATAGTTTAATGTCATGTCCTAACATCTAGATCATTATGTAGTTTTTATAGTTTGCATGTATTTAGTTTGTGCACATGAAGTAAGATTTTCAGATTTAGACTAATCGTAGGGATATTTTAAGTGTAACATGTAAGCTATGGTCAGCTAAATAATAACTCCAGTCGGTTTTAAAACGTATTTATTATTAAATATTAATATACAACATCAAAAAGTACTATGATATTTATTTACACATTGTTCACCTTCTATGTACAAAATAGCTTTATCTATACAGACTAAATTAAGATTCGGCTTTAAAAACTTCCTCGTCTAAGGCTGGCTTTACATCTATCCGGGACACTCGGATAGCTGTGAAGCCAGCCTAAACGACGTCCGCCTTCTACTCAACGGGGAGACTTATATACTTGGGATGTGTTGCAGGCGGCGGGTGGAAGAACGGCGCGCACGCGGGCGGCGGCGGCGGCGCCGGGGAGGGCGCGGCGGCGGGGGTGGCGGGGGCGGCGGCCGGCAGCAAGGGCCGGCGCGACAAAGCCAAGGGCGAGCCGCTGCTCAACGGCACCGCGTAGGGCGACCGGGCGGCGAGACCGCCACGACTTGTATCGCTCGGCCCCCCGGGCCGGACCTACCTAGACTTACTCGTATTATGCTTTCGTAAGAGATTCGTGATTTGTACTCCTGATTATTCGATAATATGAAAATTCGAGATGTGTACGTCGCTCCCCGGACGATACTAGACCGCGGCCTTTCGGTACGTTTATGGGGGACCGGACATAGCGCAGAACATACGTGTGCCGTAGCTTGTACTCTGTGGTTATGTGGTTTCCTATAAAATAAACATTTCTGTACATATTTTCAACCGTATTTTTATTTGTACGGAATCTAGTGCGACGCCGCGCCGCGCGCAATTTAAACTTTACGCCTCGTGTATTAATATAAAATTGTAATCGCGATTCTGCAGTTTAGACTATTCAACGTCGTTCGATACTTCTTTGGAATCTCACTAGGAAAGGCTGGGGTACACCTATTGTTACACACGGAGTGATTCTAATCTTATTAGCGATTAGAAGCTACGTCTAATTAAAAGTTAGTTTTCTCTTTTATGTCCTATATTTTTGAGCTAAAACAGTATATAACCGTATTAACGGAGTATAATTTCTCTAGATGTTAGATAACTATATAATTTACGATACCTACGTCAGTCATTTTAATCGATACTGTGATATGCATTATTGCCGGTATCGCTACTCGCTAAGTCGCTAGATACTCACGGATACTACGCCCGATGCTCGTTACATTGGAGTTACATCACGTCACGGAGACCGTCGCCGGCCGAGAGCCACTCGCGTCGTCGGACAGGAGGGGGGTTACGCTCGGAGGTTTACTTCTAATATTTTTTTATAACGAAGTGACTTTAGGCTTAGGTGTTGCAAATTTTGTACTTGTTGTATGTCGATCGCGGGACGAGTCGGGAATCGTATCGGACGACCCCCCCTCCCCCCCTTGGCCGACCGAGACGTCCGGCCGCGACTCGCGGGTGGCCCGGCGATCACATTAAATTTGACTGTCAAATATTAACCGGTGTGGTCTAAGAACACTGTTACACTGTTCGGTACGAAACGTTCGCAAGTAAAACTATTTGATATGTTTTCTACTGGTTTTGTAACGCGTTCGTTTGTTGTTGAGAGTTCACAGAGGAGCTAGTTTTGGACAATTTTGTGGGACGTCACTAGCGTTAGGAACGCGATACGTTTACGAGATCGTACTTATTTTATTTCATTACTTCGACAGCTAAAACAATAATAAAGTGTTCAGTGACAAAACAAGTTTTTTTCTTTCGTATTATAATACAATCGCAATGTAAACAGACTACGTACTAAAGCGTTGTCGCGAAGCACGAACAGTTTTGTGCTTTCCGTAATGTCTCATTATACGCGCAGATAAGTGTATGAAATTCTACGAGCTTCGCGACGGCGCTGTCTTACCCTTCCTGCACTATTACATCTTCTCAGTTATATTTTATATGCCCATAATATAATTATTAAGTATGTTGTGTGGGGGAAAACCTCTAATGACTGTAGAGGATGTGGTGCACTTCCCTTTATCCTGTAAAATATTTGCTACTCAGTAGGCCCAATAACTTAAATACATACATATATAAATTGAGGTGTCCATGACAACATCAACACTAGATATTAAAAATATAGATTTTACTTAAAAGTCAATACAATTTTTTGTAATCAAATGACGATCGTGGAGAAGTAATGTCGCAGCGAAAAGTTGATGTTTATGGTCTGTCCGCAATCGAGACGAAGTTATTGAGTGGTCGCTCACGACGATACGTCCTCGCTTGGCTACTGTAGCCAGGGATTCCTTTATCTCGGATTGTTTACTAGTGATGGTCGGATCCTTGATCTGGCCGCGGGACAAATTTGAACTCCTAAAACTGCAGCATTATCTTGACACCATCAAAAAGTTTTTGGGAATCCTCGGGTACCACATCCGTTGGCTCACTTTCGGTCCCACGGCCTCGTACCATGAGGCTGGTTTTGATAATCAGGCTGACGGAGTTTACCATCTGCCGACACGCTGATGTGCAATAATATATGAACCGTTTTTAGACGCGAAGGTTGCTGCTGATATGTAATGTCGGCGTTAATAGGGGCCGTATCACGAAACCGTTTTGAGACTCAAACGAATGAGAATGCGCGTCCTAATCTAACAAACGAGAAATGACGTTGTTAGAGCAGGAAGCACCATTCTCATTCGATTGTTTGAGTCTCAAAACGGTTTCTATCCTATCGAGCAGCGCGACACTAACCAGCCTCGTGGATGGGCGGGGGCTACACGAAGGTGCCGAGACTAGCGGGGCGGTCGCCGGCAACAATGAGGTGGTGGCATTAGAGCAGACGGTGGCGGTCTTCGGCCGGCGGGTCCGGGTCGGAGCTGTCGCTGTCGCCGCTGTCGCTCCAGTGCGCGAACTCCTCCTTGTGGTGCTCCAACGCCATGCGGGATGGAAACAGACTGTCGCATGCGCTGCACCTGCAACAGAAGATGGTATAAGTATGCTTGGTTTTTGAAGGATATAAATCTCCCTTTGCTAGATTAGAAACTAGCCTACGAATAAGACGTAATAACGAAACGTAACTCCCATATTATGTACTTCAAGCGTTTTGAATTAATTGGTTCCTTTTCGTACAAATAGCTACGAAACACCTAACACTCTTTACGAAATAAAGTCGTTGACAATAATTGACAATTATATTCTATAAATACCTACACAAAATTGTGTACCGAATACATGTGCATAAAGCATGCGCGCATGTATTGGTCTCATTTTGTAGACTCGCGGAACAAATGTTTGACACCGTTACATACTTTTCCTTAGATTTTATTATTCGTAGAAACTAGAGCTCAAAAATTTAAACAGCGATGCCAGTACTCAGTAGACGTGCAGTTGATACGCTGTGTCACTAATAATTTACTTTACGGGGATTATAATTTATAACATAGGAATTCATTAAAAATAGGATCAAATAGAGCAGCAATCTTGCCAAATATGCTAGGTAATCGTCGTTTTTATTTAATAATTTATGTTTATTTCACCCTAGCGCCTTATCTTCATAATAGTAAGACCACGGAATATATAACACTAAAGGAAAGGGCATAGCAAGTAAGTTTCATTGAAACTGGTGTCGCCAAACTCACACATTAACATTTTGCGTAAAACAGAAGAAATAACCAATCACAAAGAGATTCCTTTTTAAGTACAATGTCGTAAAAACAACCCTATCTCTTTTGAAATAAAGAAGAATTTAAATTTAGCAATACCGGCTCTGACTACTGAGTTCAGTTATTCAACGCTAGATGGCGCTCGACAGCTAAATATGATAAGACTTGAAGTTGTACGCAATTTTACACCTTACGTCAACTAGCGCAAGGCTTGAATTCGTACTCGCGCACTCTCTTTTGCGTGCGAGTTAAGTTACGTCCAGCTGGACCTAACTATGGCACGCGGGCCACGCCCACATGCCCTTTCCTCTAGTGTTATATATTCCGTGAGTAAGACCTACCCGAAATGTCTTTTCTTCTGTTGGTGGTCGCTCAGCTGGCGCCGCGTGGAGAACGCCCGGTCGCAAACGTTGCACGTTAACGCCTCGTCTGAAACAGTATTTTTTAATTAAGTCACAGAATATATAATAGTACTCATTAAGTATACCTTTATTAAAAGCCTGAGCTGCATGTTTTCACATTATATTAGCCTAGACAAATATCGGTTCTAACTTCTAAATCCAAATAATAGGCCGTTAGCCCGTTACATTTCAAAGTAGCTTCTACTTCTGTTAATTTGAGCAAAACTTCGCAGTTCGTACTATGGATTCCAATGGTTACAGATTAGAACAAAAAAAGGCATCTTGTGCGTAAAATATGATTGTAGACCTTTATTGATTGGACCGGAAACGAGCAACGGATCGCCTGATTGTAAGCGATTTCCGCCCCCATGAATACTCGTTAAATCTTAATCCAATACCCCGGTTTTTTTATTTTCTGAGGCTGTGAGTTGTGACATCAGACATGGTTCTCCCTTATTAATTCACACAAAATCAATAAATATTTTGATCATGTTAACGTTGCGTGGATGTTGCAACTGAATTACTATGTCAGTAGCTACACGCATCGACTTTCTACATGTTTTATAACACATTGATAGAATTAACTTGGACTCACAGGACTAGTGTTTTTGATTTTTTAAATAATTACTTAATATTTTAATATTTTTTAAAGGCTAAAGTAATCACACACTTGCCAATCCTCTATTTTTGTGAATAATCAGTATGATTGCGTGCTTTTCGGTGATCAGTGATCGCTGATCTTTGGGAAAAATGAAAATGACCACAAAGCTTGTATAATTTATGATCAATTTATTTGTATAAAGATATTTACAAAAATCAGTTCTGATTCTGAGCTTGGCCATGTAAGCTAAATACATCATGTTAGTAACTTCAGCACTAAATAACTTCCAATTTAAATTTGTTAGTAAAAATAAATTATCTAGCTACAACTTACAGCACACTCAGGAACTTAAATTTTAGTCTAGACATGTTTCCATTCAATAAAATAACTCCTGTAGTTATTGTGCGTTTAGTAAAAGACAAAGAAATAAAATAAGTAAGTAACTTTTAGATATAAAATGGGATAAATTTGAATTTGCAGACATACATGTTAACACATACACAAATCAAATATTAGTGTCACCATTTAAGCAAAATGGTGTAGATAAATCTGAAGAAAATTGGTCAAAAAGTAGAAGCTAAGCTACAATTTAAATGTAGCGTCCTTGTTATAAAATAAAATATTAAAATACATATATTAATAAGACATAGGTAGTTTACATTGTACAATGTACATTCTTGACTCTACACATTGCCGACTAATAATTAATAACATCTGAAATACAACATTGCATGAATGAATAATAAAAAATTTAGGGCTAGGATAAGGCTAAGATGAACTGAATTCTTAAATTTATGAATAAATATAATAATAGAGAATATGCACCAAACCGTTAATAATTGAGAGTATTAAAATTATTATAGCTACAGACACTTCTGTTGCTTTCAACTTTTTAATAATATTCTCAACTCTTTATGATATGGTCCGAATTTCTTATATTAAACCGAAATACTTTCAAACTCATTTCACTAGCATCTACACATTATCTTTTCATATACACTTTATGTAAGTAAATACAGAATAATTATTATAAACTAAAGTATTATTAGAGAAACATAAAACATTGTAATGTATGTTAAATAGGCAAAGTGTTGGAAACTGAAGACTTGAACATGCTTCCGAAGAATCTCATTCCAGACGAGCCACCAGGTATGGAGCCGAGCATCGTCCACAACAGGGCGAGTACTTGTGCCACGGCAAATATCACAGTCAGCGGAGTGCTCTGAAGGTGTAGGGCGCAGTACAGTGTGCCGACTAATGTGAAGCCGTACACACAGGTAGACAGTGCTTTTTCTTTAGAAAATAGTGACTTCAGATGGTTCCAGGGTCCGTACAGAAAACTGAAACTGAAAAAGGATTTGTTTGTAAATAATTTTATTCCAATGTTTTTTTAATAGGCTACTTGACCTATATTCAATTTCATTGAACAAATGCATATTTCTAGTAGAACTTGGCGTAGGAAACCGTATTTCACCCTTATCATCAAATAAAAGCTTATGATTGATAAATAAAGTCGATTTGAAAATATGATTTTATGAAAATATGATTTGTACTGACTAAAACGCTTTTGCAGTACTTCCGATTTGGATGTGACGTCATCATGTTCGTAATTTAATATCTTTTATTTATCGCGCTCGTTATGTGTAAGTTTATTTGTACATAAATAATAAGAATAAGCCTAGAAAGATTTGCAAAATATATTTTCTTGAGTAATTCAAATAAAACACCAGTTTTATATATTATCTCCATTTATTGTAGACGGAAATGAAATGGCCAAAACTTTTCTCCAAAAGTTTTCAACATTACAAATGATTTCTAATTTCTTATTTAATTCTTTTATAATTTTTGGGCACCTTAAGACTCGTACATTTAGCACATAAAAAAATGTTAAATAAAGAGACTCTAAAATACAAACAGTATGACGTCACACTATGGCGGACAGTGTTTTCGGCGCCATTTATAAGGCGTATTTTTCAATCAACATTTTTATGGGTTTTTACTGTGTAAAATAATAAAATATTAGTTTATTTCGTGAAAATTAATGATTAAGAAGCGAATAGCATGAAGAAAAAAATTAGGTCAAGTAGCCTATTTACATTTTGTTATAGTTATGATCATAATAGAGTTACGAATTTCATAATAGTTACAATATTTTAGTCCCTCAATCATGGAAAAACGAGACACAATAGCCTTTCTATTGTTATCCGGTGGTAGCCGGTTACCGCTTGGGGCTTGAAGTATTAATAAGAAAATAATAATAGATTGTTTCTTGTTCTCTTGCCTTTACTTTGAAAGCTTTACTTTTAAAAATTTATGTTTTAGTAATAGTAACACTCAATACAATATGATTGTTTTGTCTAGAGATCTGATTATAAAAAAGCAATAATAATTATTAGGGCACTTACCTGAATATAAAGAAGAGGCTTCCCAAGGTGAACAAAAGAGAAAACTTCCTCGCTTGTAGCAGTAATAGGGGTATATATATGAAAGACAATATAAAACAAAGTATACCAAAACACATACAGATACCGAACCCCATAAACCGTTGTGTTCGACTCTGGAAATGTTTACAAAACGATTAGATACAGATAACCCACTTTTATAACATTTAAAGTACTATTGACTTTAAGGTACTACTCACCAAAGTAAAGTATTCCTTCTGCACATTTTCAAACCAAGAACTGGTAGTGGAGGTACTGCTTGGTGTTTCGTCATTGTTTCGTTTGAATATACTGGGAGTCGAGAAGGGTAAACTAAAGTTGTAGCTTCGTCGACTTTCGTTTTGAAGAAGATATTGATCTAAATCTGACTTCAAGTTTGTCATTGTATCTTTGCGCAATAACCAAAATTACACTTTTATGAATTTTTCAACCAAGTTTAGCAGGAAAATACACTGTAAATAATGTTTTTGTCCTCCGAGAATCGCTCGGCTATGAACTCATGAATGACTAATGACATTGACATTTGGCCTCAATTGACACTGACATGTGCACTGACAGGTAAACATTTTTTATAGCAGTCTCAAAGTCTTATTATTTATTCTTCAGCTTGAGAATAGGTATTATTCTGATATTTTCTACAATAATAATTGAAGAAGTTTTATTATGTTAGAGCTTACCGTAATCGGTATCGTCGCTAAAATCATCATGGGAGTGCCTGTGAATGTTGTTGTTATATCGATCATGCGCGCAGGGCGGGCAAACTCCGCGCGTGTCTCGCTCGTCCAAGTCGGTGCTGCTCTCATCCGAGTCAACTTCAGGCTCCTCGATGTAGTTTACGTCGTCTGTCTGTCTGTTATCTAACTTCTCGTTTGACGACAGCTGGTTGTAATCTTTTCGCTGCGGCCTCGATTCTGGAAAGTAAGAATAAAACAGCTGTTAAAAGCACGTTTTTGTGTATCAACTATCGACGTTATTCGTTACCTACCGGCTACCACGTAACTTCAGAATGTGCACACGCATCTAATAAACATTAAACGTACATGCATGAAGTATGCACTCTTACTATAGCCTTTATTCGTTGCTTCGACATAATAATAATCGTTATTATGTGCCTAAAATAAATCGGATTCGAACCGACGCGACGTGGTTAACCGGTAACTAATAAGCTGCGTATCCACTAGAGGCAGCCTCGGGCTGAGCAGCCTCACCCTGAGCCTGCCGAGTGCCGGGACATGCGGAAAGTTAATGCGTCTCCACTTGAGCTCACGAGTCACGAAAATGTACCTTTGATGGGTATCCACTAGACTCTAGCAGCCCGAGGCTGCCTCTAGTGACTAGAGGCAGCCTCGGGCTGAGCAGCCTCACCCTGAGCCTGCCGAGTGCCGGGACACGCGGAAAGTTAATGCGTCTCTACTTGAGCTCACGAGTCACGAAAATGTACCTTTGATGGGCAAGCCTCGAACCTGAGCCGAAATTTCCTCAGTATTTTTTTGCCACCATGTGTGACAGACGTAAAGTTGCTGCAGCATTGGTATAGGGATGGGCAAATGGAAAAAATATATCGATATATATCGTATCGATACTTTTCAAATGTATCGATATATATTTTTTAAAAATATCAATATTTCGATATATCGATATTTTTTGCTCAAGCCTCGAGCCTCGAGGTTATCTATATAGTACGGAAGCCCTAGAACAATTTTTTTGTGATTACTAACCTGCTAATTTTTTGTGAGTAGCTACATTTTGATAAGACGAACAACATTTTTAGTTTCGAAAAATCTCGAAAGTGGTAGCTAACAGAGATAGAAAGGATTTCATACTTTGACTTGATGGTCCTAAAATATGGATTGTTTTATTTGTAAGACAAGGTTTTAGGGTTCTGTAATCAACAAAACTTGTTTGACTACTGTACCCTAAAACGGAATCCTAACCAGCAGATTTTTTGTATAATATTTGTACGTTAATAGTTACATAAATTAAAAGTAACGGGTAACCTTGTCCTACAATTAGAACAATCCATATTTTAGGACCATCGAGACAAAGTATGAAATCCTTTCTATCTCTGTTAGCTACCACTTTCGAGATTTTTCGAAAATAAAAATGTTGTTCATCTTAAATATCAAAATGTGCTACTCACAAAAAATTAGCTTGTTAGAAAACAAAAAAAAATGTTCTAGGGCTTTCCTCACTAACATAGTTGGCAATCTCAAAAATTATTTATTAAAAAATGAAAATTCGAAGCGAAATAATATCGTTTTTGATATCCGAAAATAAATATCGAAAATCGATATTATAAAAAATAAAAAATCGCCGATATATATCGATTATTTTCTGAAAAAATATCGATATTTTGATATATCGATTTTTTTTACCCAAGCCTACATTGGTAGTTAAATGGCAATACAGATTACAGAAGGAAAAAATTAGGGATGGGCAAATGGAAAAAATATATCGATATATATCGTATCGATAGTTTTCAAATGTATCGATATATATTTTTAAAAAATATCGATATTTCGATATATCGATATTTTTTGCTCTAGCCTCGAGCCTCGAGAAGGTTATCTATATAGTACGGAAGCCCTAGAACAAATTTTTTTGTGATTACTAACAAGCTAATTTTTTGTGAGTTGCTACATTTTGATAAGACGAACAACATTTTTATTTTCGAAAAATCTCGAAAGTGGTAGCTAACAGAGATAGAAAGGATTTCATACTTTGACTTGATGGTCCTAAAATATGGATTGTTTTATTTGTAAGACAAGGTTTTAGGGTTCTGTAATCAACAAAACTTGGTTGACTACGGTACCCTATAACGGAACCCTAACCAGCAGATTTTTTGTATAATATTTGTAGGTGAATAGTTATATAAATTAAAAGTAACCTTGTCCTACAATTAGAACAATCCATATTTTAGGACCATCGAGTCAAAGTATGAAATCCCTTCTATCTCTGTTAGCTACCACTTTCGAGATTTTTCGAAAATAAATATAGATATGGAGGCAAAAAAAATATTTGTCGAAAATTCGAAGCGAAATAATATCGTTTTTGATATCCGAAAATAAATATCGAAAATCGATATATAAAAAAATAAAAAATCGCCGATATATATCGATTATTTTCTGAAAAAATATCGATATTTTGATATATCGATTTTTTTTACCCAAGCCTAGAAAAAATGTGAGAATTGAGAAACCACAAAGTGAAAGCATTTTCTTTTTTTTAATTCTCATTTCTTCGCTTACTAATTTCCAAGAATCTTCCTTGAAAGTACTATTATAATAATTTTGGTTAAGTCAGATCCCACAATTCTAGCTTTTCATACAAATTAACTAATTGAACACATTTTTCTTTATTGTCCATCTTGCCGCGATCCGCGCATGCGCAGTGCGCACGACCGTCTCCACTGAACGCACGCCGCGCAGCGCGCTCTGAGGCTCCTTTGAGCACACCCGTTTACCCACAAAGTTTGGCTCGCGCCGCAGCCGCACTTTTTGCCTCAGAGTCGCGGCAGCCTCGACTCGAGACAACGTCTCCATAATATGCGCAGCCTCGGGTCGAGGCGCCCGCTCAGCCCGAGGCTGCCTCTAGTGGATACCCAGTTTAAGGAGCTTAATTTTTGGCGAACACAACGGCTTAACTCTTATAGGTATCGAATGTAAGGTTTTTAAATCTTACCTGCCTGCCTAGCATACGCCAACAAGATATCTCACTCTCGAGTTAAAAACTACTCGTCTCATAATGTCAAAATCTCGACATTATCTCGACAAAATTCTATAAAAATGTGTTATTTGATGATAGCTAGTCTACGCGAGACAAAATGTTTGTCATGCTAGGGTCAATAGAGATGAAGATACAAATTACAAACTATCAAACATCGAGAAACATGTAGAGTGAGATATCTCGTTGGCGTATGCTAGGCCGGCTGAAAATCCAAATCAAAAACGAACTACAGACAATTAAAACTTAGGTAATAGGTAAGTACATAATACCTATCTCGAATAAGTACCTAAAAGATTTTAAAGTCTCGGTAAAAACGTATTCTTAAATCTTAATAAATAAGACCTATCATGTCAACTTTGGAATGATAACGATAAGTAACTCCTATTTTATTTTAAGAGCCTGTTGATAGTGGCGTAATCAGTTTGATACGTACACAAACGACACTGGCGTATACAGAGTACAGAGTAGGAAAGGTTAGTCAGTTCATCTGTGGGATAGTGTCGCGAGGTCGTACAGAAACGGACTTTGTGAATTGTGAACTTCTTTTATTGTGAATACCTACATAGGTTAGTTTAATTTACTATTGTGAGTTATTATTATTTGTGTTCAGTGGCGGCCTCATAAATTGCGAGGCCCCAGGCCAAGTAAATGTGTTCTATGCCCCGGGCGGAAAGTCTGTGCGAGAGGTTCTGAGCGATAGGCCTTTGCGAGGACCTTTGTCTTCCAAAAAAATAAAACCCCTTGCGAGGCCCCTGTTAGAACGAGGCCCCGGGCGTTTGCCCTATTCGCCACCCCCTACTGTTTGTGGGCGTGTGTCCGTCCGTAGACCCTCTGTACCGTATTGGTACCGTAGCATTATGCGCCATAATAATATACCAGCATTTCGTTCATTCAGACTTATTTTACATCTTGACAATCTGATTGACGGATCTCATTGAACTTCGGCTGTTGGATATTTCATGTTTTAACTAACAAACAACAAATAAACTGTTATAATAGATAAGTAAATACTGCTATTACGATACTACGTACTTACTAGTAACAGCTGTGGAATACAATATTATAATTTATTTTGTGTTCATAATTTTGTGTTCGTACGTTAAATTAATATTTAAATATTTTATAATTATGCCAACTAAAACAGAGGGACGCGACGCTTACCTAATTGATTCTAATTTATCGTGGTCTATTAATAATAGGCAATAATATAATTTTGTTTTGAACTAGTGGAAACAACTACTTACCGACCTACCTATTTAGGGCCCGTATAAATAGTTGGCTTTCAAAATTCATCTCAAGACGCTATTTGGTTGATATCCTCTCAAACACTGATCAGCAACTTAGGATCTAATTAATAGTCTAATATCAGGAGCGTTTCAGTTGATATTAACATCTCACTCACCCCAAATCAGCAACTAACAATCCAAATCAGCAACTAAATATGAAATAAATATTGTAAGCCTATTCTACACATACAAATTACGTTTCGTTTAAGCGAATCACATTTCTTCGTAAGTTTCACTATTCACGGATATTTTGCTAAAACTGCCGGGGCTCGTGGCGCGACCTTGAAACTTTCAAGGCACACCTATCTACCTGCACAAGTATTCATTCTGTAAATTGTTGACATTGCAGGTGAAGATGGATGCGCCGCGCGTGGCGGTGGTGGGCGGCGGCGTGGTGGGGATGACGGTGGTCAGGGTGCTGCAGACCGAGCTGCCCCGAGCACATGTCACGCTCATAGCGGAGAACTTAGGTATGGTGGGATTTTTTGTATGGTAGTGGTTAGTTCATAAAACGGTCCTCCGAGTCTAAATCACAGGTAGAATATGATCAAAAATTAGTGACACCTTACTGCTTCTAAGTTTTGCTCGGCAAATACGCCATTTTTGGAGAAGGTCTCTGTGGGTGCCTATGTAACATTGTATTCATATATGTTTTCTAATTTGCAAATTGTCGTAGGTGATGACACGACGAGCTGCGTGGCGGCGGGCATCTTCCGGCCCGGCACCAGCTTCCGCGGCCCCACGCCGGAGATCACGCAGCGGTGGATTGACGACTCCTGGCACTACTGGCAGGACATCCTCCGCAGCGCCGACGCCCCGCGCGCCGGTGTCACCGAGCTCGGCGCCTACATCTTCTCGCGGGAGAACTACCACGTCACCAGAAACCACCTCATAGAGAAGCTGGTGCCGGTGTACCGCGCGGTGCAGGATGACGAGATGCACCTCTGCGCCGGGGACTGGCGGCACGGCTCCTACTTCTCCACCGTCAAGATCGGCTGCGATAACTACCTCCCGTGGGTGGAGCGATCTTTCTTACAGGGAGGCGGGAAAATATTGAGAGAGAAAGTGGTGAGCCTGTCGGCGCTAGGGGGACGGTACGAGCTCGTGTTCAACTGCACGGGAATGGGCGCGAAGCAGCTTTGCAGGGACCACGACCTGGTGCCGCTGCGGGGGCAAGTGCTGCGCGTGCGGGCACCCTGGCTGAAGACGGCGTTCTACGGGGACTATGACACGTACGTGATCCCGGGCGCAGGCGGCTCGGCGACGCTGGGCGGCGTGCGACAGTACGACAGCTACGACTTGAGCATCAGTCCTCATGATACCGCCGCCATCCGCGAGCGTTGCGAGGCGCTCCTGCCGGCGCTGCGGGGAGCGGAGCTCCTGGCGCAGCGCGTGGGGCTGCGGCCGCACCGCGTGCCGGTGCGCGTGGAGGCGGAGCCGGGCCGGAGCCGCGTGGTGCACTGCTACGGGCACGGCGGCTACGGAGTCACGTGCGCGCCCGGCACCGCGCTGCACGCCGTCAGAATAGGCCTCGACCTCCTCCGCGGTAACACCCGGTGCAAGATATAGAGACTCGACAGTGGAAAACTTGTCGGATTATCATTGCTTTGATATTGATTTGGAATATTAATTTTACGACAAGAAGTGTTGTCAGCTTCTACTATTTATAATAAGTATTTTACGACCATTTTTCTAAAAAAAACTTCCCATATCTACTACAAAAACAGCAAACTTTGAACGGGACTAAAAGATGAGGGGATCAGAAGGAAGACAAACATCCGTGAAACATTTTACTAATTACGCTGTTAGCTGAAAATTCAATAAAGTGAAAATGTTTAGCGAACGTCTTTTTATATTACAGTGGAAGAACATTACCCGTCGAGTGTGGTTTAATAATTAATTCACAATCTCATTCTTCGTGAATCACGTGTTTGTTAGGGAGCTTCAATCTCCACCTAATATTAAAACTCCTGCTTTAATTTCTCTTTACTTAATACTTGTATAAACACTTCACCAGCGATTCTCTTTACATTTTCTCGAACGCACCAACTCAGCGGTTTTAATTTGAAGGAATATTTACGTAATAAAAAGTCTTCAAAATGTATAAGGTACACTAAACATTGTACTTTAGTGAACAAGTATCGATGTCATTAATGGCTTTGGCGCTAATCATTGTTAGCTAATGAGGAATGTCTTGTGTACTTTTATATTATTAATTCTTTCCATTACCAGCTAATTAATACAATAATTTGTAACAAATAATGACTGCATTATTTAAAAGATAAATGTTGCATTAACTATATTAAATAAGCTGCAAGGCAAATATATTGCGAGAAGCGAAGTTATTGTTTCCATTCTAAGAATTTGTTCAAGTTTTGTGAGGAACACGAGCGTAGCAGCAGGATGTAGTAGGACAATAACAAAAGATTTAAATCATAACATATTTTTTACCGTGGTAGAGCCATGCCTCGGCACGAATGGACTGGCTCGACCGGAGAAATACCACGGGCTCACAGAAAACCGGCGTGAAACAGCGCTTGCGCTGTTTTTCGCCGAATGAGTGAGTTTATCGGAGGCCCAATCCCCTACCCCTTTCCCTTCCCTACCAACGCACCTGCAGCTCTTCTGATGCTGCGAGTGTTCATGGGCGACGGAAGTTGCTTTCCATTAGGTGACCCGTTGTTGCTCGTTTGCCCCCTTTTTTCATAAAAAAAATTCGTTCTAGATGTTGCCCGAAACTTTGAACATAAATTCGTATTACAGTACGGGAACCAGAAGCGTAACGTGCCTCGGCGGGTCCCAGTATAAAAATTGTTTAGGGGCCCCCTAGGAATGGTAAATATTTCTTACAAAACAGAAAACTGCTTACAATTCACGTTGGGGTCCGAGGGCCCCGTATAATCGGTACGGCAGATATTACGGCGATAGCTACGCCTCTGACGGGAACCATAGTACGTATTTCTGCAATAAAAGCCATTCTATGTCCTTTTCCGGGAACCTAAAGCCCACTTTATAACCTGTTACATGTGGTCGTTAAATATTATATGAACACTACTGTGCTAACGATAACGATATGTTTATGTTATAAAATTGCAGACCAACAATGTTTGATAGATAATGAAAATCCTAATATTTACTTTGGATTAATACTAAGTAGACCCTTAATACTTGACAGACATTGGCTGGACATAGATAACAAACTTGTAGATAGCTCTATCTACCTACAAGACGTTTCTGACTAATCGGGCCCAGGATAGCTATCCTGGTCCAGAGGTTTTACTATATTGTAATACGTTTAATGTTTATAATTATTATTACAGGGGTAGCTGTTTAATATTATTATATTCTATCTTCCGCTCGTCATAACTTAGTGCTGTCAGTCCGTGAGTCGTGACGGATGGTCGACCGCCGTCACAGCCGTCTGCCGTAACGGCTTACTCGGGTCGGGTATATCCAGGAATATGTAAAAGGCTCGGGATAACAACATGCTTTGTTTATGGAAAAGAATGAAGCATCGCAACCCGGTCGGTGGGTAGAAAGAAATTCGGTACCTAATTTTACACGCGCATATAAAGTATATTTTGTAAGTGGCAATTGGTGTGTATGGATACGAATTACGAATCCATGCACACCAATTGCTACTGAGTCGGATAGCAATATTCCCGTTCACGTTGATCAATGTACGAATATTTTATTCTCATTATCTTGCGACCAGTCTTTATTAAAGAATATACACTGGTTGGTGTCTTTTTTCCTTTTTTATTGGTAGCCTGAGACGCTAGGTAAGTTGTTTTAAACATATTACGTACTATCAGAGAAGTTGATTCCTAGGCAGATGGCGGACCTAAGTCACTTAGGTCCGCCATCTGCCTAGGAATCAACTCACTTAGGCTAAGTGGTTATTCAAACTCATTCGACCGATCACAGCTAACATTGAATTGACATAAGCCGACCAAACGACGTAGGTCCGCCAACTGCCTAGTAATCAATTTCCTCGGGTATACATTTTAATTAAATTGTTTCGTATGAGACATTGGATTTAGAATTTGTGGACGTCAAAATGTAAAATAATGAATGTTGCTTGGAATTCAAAGGGTACCTATGTAAATCTACAAGTAAATTTGATAACAATTTACACTGATAAACTTTAAGTTAAATTTTGACCTCAAAGGCTGATATCTGCTTTGGATTATTTCTCCTGTGTCTCAAAGTATCAAGACTTCAAGAGTGGTGAATGGTGATACAAAAAAATATTTTCATTCATTTCTGCCATTCGTACCTACGAATTAGCTAGAGATAATTACTACTTAGAGAAACATTATAGGTAGTTTCCTTTTACGTACCTAAAGTCTACTCATTACTTACACAAAAATATTATTTCAAGGTTGGCTGGCATACGAAAGTAAGGATTCAGAATAATTTAATGTAACAGTCGAAAGATTAGCGGAAGATCACGTGTGAACGATAAATACAACTTCAGCAGACAAGATAAAATGGCCGCCGCACGTGACGAATGCTGACTACTTTTGGCGCCAAAAGCTTTCTTGTCGTAAACGCGATAGAATATAGATAATACGGACGCGGCCTTTCCCTGGAAAAAATACTGAAAAAATTTGGATAAAATTAAATAAGTATTACATTTTCTGAATATATTAAGGGGCTACCCTTAGAGTTTTGTTGGTACCTGGTACAACAAAAGCATAAGTTTTTCGAGTTTTAATGTACGTCTATCATCACGGGAAATAGGTCACGAGGCAACACGGAAAAGGTCAGAGTTCGACACCGCAAACCACAGCAGAGGGGTGTACAAAGAGAACCTTGTTCAAGTGCATAGCGATACAGATGATCATTAAATCTGGTCTACAGATATTTTTACCGGGTTGACGAGGTGTTCAATTTGGTCCCAGCTTTAAAAAATCCCAAATGTTTGTTTACATCGTTTTTATTTCTGTTGTACAAGGACTGGCGGATAAGGGTCAAATCAGACCGCAACTCGACGTGCAGATGCATTTATTTTGTATGGATTTGACAGATTTAAATTGCATGAAACGACTTGCAAATCTCAAATCCATACTTTAGATTTTATTTATTTATTTATTTAAATCAGATATCTTGTCAGAAATGCATCTACTCGCCGCGTTGCGGTCTGATTTGACTCAGGCGACGTAAACAACTTTTTCAAGGCCAAATTGCTAAAAACAAGGCACGTGCCGACGTCACAAACAAAAAACAACGGCTTAAAATTCCAACTCAGTCCTCGACAATCCACGACCACTAGCGAGTGAGCTGGTGGACAATGAATACCAAGGTACAAGGAAAGTTGCAAACGCCAAACGTCAATGGGGAGTGGGGACTGTGGTTCGTACATCTAACATGCCTCCATCACCTACTACATTTAACTACACAGTTAAAGCTTATAATATTATTTGTAAGATATAGTTGGTAAGAGACAACATATTTTTAATTAGAAGGCTCTCTTCAGTGTTAGAAGTATCTAAATAGCAGATAAACATTGAAGTCTTCCTTATAATTATTATAGTCCAAACTTATATTTAAAATCAGCATCGACAACTAACACCGTTCACCACAAAGTTTGACTTGATTTTCGGACAGTTCCGCGCACAATATCATTATCTAGAATTGGGTTCGCTCACGGTTCGCTACTCGATCATTAGCTTCTACATTCTACAATTTGTAGAGGATACTCCTGACTGGTTATGCCTAGGAATATAACTACAGATATTGGGGTAAAATGTGTTATGGGCGTTATGGCACAGGGCGTGACGGCTGCATATTACCGCAACAAAACGAAACTCATTACCATGCCGGCCGCTGCACGCAACGAAATTAATGTCAGAGGGAACTGCAATTCCTATGACCTATATTATTTACTAAAGGTACTACAGAATCTACGCAAACGGGCTACCAAGTTGACAAGAGTAAAATTTTGTTTTCGTAGTAGCTGATAGGACTAGTAGGAACGTTAAATCCGTAAAAATAAAAACGAATTTCAGATTTTTTAGTCTCGCTAAAACTGGGGAACGGCAGAACCGATTTTGCAAATAGTCTTGAAATATTTGTGGAAGTCCAGGGAAGGTTTATATTCAGGAGGGAAGTGATATGAAGTTCACCGGGTCATCGAGAATTTGATAAAAACTGCATCGGCTGCAGGCGTAGTTGAGCTACGCTACACGTAATTGATTTTCATCATGTGCCTGGTAGAGAGATAACTAACCAATAGCACCCAATAACGTAGCAATTGTGTAGAACAGCGAAAAATCTGTTCAAACAAGTGATGAATATGTAGGTAAATAAAATTTAGCTCGTTTGGATTCTTCGTCACGGTTGCAGACTTTGGACACAGGAAATTGCTACAGGATATTTTATGATTTCAGTATAAAGCAGCTGAAATAGTTTTTAAGTTTACAATAACCTTGCATTGCTGCAGTGCTTTCTAGAGAACTGAGACTGAGAATTCTCAAAGTAATCCTTCGAAAATTATTGTTTTAAAATGATACAGTGGATATTGTGTCTTCAGTCATTCGGTCATTTCCAATCTGTGATGGAATAGTAGGGGTTAGGTTTAGGTTTTAAGACATTTATTCTCATAAGAATTTACATAAATTCACTTACATGAGAAAGACAATATAAAGTAGAGATACAAACAAAATATGTAGTAAGCATTACAAATTACATCGAGCGAGCTTAGAAGATAGGTTACAATCTTAAGTTTAAATAATACCTAGGGGTTGGCGGTTTGACTAAAATGTCGGCTAGGACTGCGCAAGCCATGCATGCCAACAATTTTACTACAGATTCCTGACCCAACTAACTGTCCGACACGACCGCAGAAGTTATAAAACAACGCCAGTATTTTAAATTCGCGTAATAACATTTTTACCACCGCACGAATGTTCAGTAGAATAAAGAATTCATACATATTTTTTTCGTAGCCTATATGCAAGAACCAAAAACATATTTTGTTTTGATATTCAAAAATATTTTTCAGTTTCATTTATTCAGGTTTTTACGACTTAATACTGTTGTGAATAATACTGTTGGACATCACACAGCTGTTTAAAAACATTCTCACAGAACAGGTAAACGGTCATTAATCATTACCCGATTGCATCAGGACCATAATCGGGACAGTTTTTAGTGTGTGTATGCAAACTTCTTTGGCACATTGTCAAAACTTTATGCTTGTTTTTTAATAAGTACTTAGCTGTACTTATATAAGCGACAGTTTCATCATCATTATATATGTTTTATCATCATAATATAGTTATTATTTTCATATATTCATACATTTAACGTAAATACTTCTGTTTTTACGACAGTTTACTTTAAAGAGCCCGTACGATAATATGGCAATCATTTATCGTTTACCAGGCGTTATTAACAGCAGTAACTCACGAATATTAGTCGTCTGATAAATCAATGATCCCTTAATTAATGCGTAGCAGAATTTCTGCTGAAAAATCGGCTTATTAGGCTTCATCACCATTCACCACACACAGTGTAAATAATATTATATCAACATGCACAATTTTAGCTTGTGAGTTATAGGTTCTCTTGTACAGTTAGCCCGGGGTTAATATAAAGTACGAGTAAGACAATCTAACGAAAAAATGTCCCAAGCCTAACAGGCTGTACCTACTCAAAGATGTTTGATTAAAATATATTACTTAACTTTAACTTATATATTTTAAGTGCTTAACACAAACTATAATTGTACTTCAAAATCTTTATTAAATTAAACTTAATCAATAATGTCTTAAAGTGTAGCCATTAAATCCATAAGACACAGTTACCTAAATTAAAATTAATCCAGTGTTATGTGCATTGTTTTTTTCTCGTTTTTTCTATAAATTATGAAAGATGATATTTTAACACAGAATGAACTATTACTCGGCTCGAGTAGGATGATATAACTCGTAAGCCCTGGGATATAATTTAATTAGGCACAAAATACTCGGAACTTTTGGGATGAACATCAAACAGAAACGAAAAGTTTCCTCAGGCAGGTAAGGTTTCCCAATACGGTGCCGGCCATATATCTCCATTATTATTTATTGGACGCCCCGCGGGAGGTAGAGATAAACGCGGCTCTCTGATTTGCGAACTGCAATATGAAAATGTTTTTTTTGGGTCGTATACGCAAGACACTCGTAGTATCTGGATCATGGAGGAGAATATGAACTAAGCTAATAATATTCAGAATAACTAGCACGATTAGACATGATGAATTACGAGTAATATTCCGCGTTTTCACATTACGGCTCTATACGCGCGATAAGAATGCTATAATAATCATACACGAAACTTTGAAATTGTCTGACTGGTTTGAGCCATTAGTAGTTTTTCGCTTAACTAATAAGGCTCCCAATAGTTCAGTTCAACGACGCCAAAGGGATTCAATATATTATTTAATTTGTCTGGAGCAATACAAATATTTCAATCACAAATCGACCTCCCGACTCCGCTGGAGTTCACTCAATAATTACATTCCTAATCTAATTGGTCTAGGATCAATCGCAATTATTTTGTGTATTTGAAATTGATCACTTACTTAAGTCTCTTTCAATAATAATTTCAAGGAGATAATATTGTAAACAAAACATCGCGCGTCGCGTATGTAATAATATCACTTTTCCGACAACAGCTAAGAGTATTTCCATGGATTTTAGTGTTTTTAAGTAGGAAAATTCCATCTATGTCTTATCTCTAAGGAACAGCTCATTTTAAGTCATATTATACTTATAAAAATCCGAGCTGAGCTCATTGCAAAGGATAAGTACCGTGACGTATATTTAATAGTTAAAAATGTTATTTTAAGTAACATGTAACGTAATAATTAACGTTTAAAAAGTTCTTTTTGAAGCTTATTTTGAATAAATGTTAGAAAGAATTGAATATAAATTTCACGAACTCAAAGTTTTTTTATAATATTTCCATTTCACTGAAATGTTCATAATAATAATATTATTAAATAAAACGAGATAATATGAGCCGACAGCCGAGCTTTCACATTGGTACACAAATTTATTATTCTCACTGAATGGGGGTGTTTTATGTTTTTATTTTTTAAACTAATATGTTTACAATATTTTTTTTTTCGTAAAAAAAGAAACATGTTGGGGCGAAAATATTGTAAAAATAAGTACTATGTATCACGTTTCAGGTGAATAAATGAATTTTATTGAACAAATTACTACTATTTGTCTGTACTTTTACAGTCAGGCTGAATTAGAACTAGCTGACTAATGGTTAGCTAGTCTGTCCGTGGTAATAATGTACTTAAATAAGCTCAAGCTTGGATAGTGATTTAAAGTTAAAAGCTGATATCGGTAAATAGCTACATATTATAGTTTAACAGCGATGTATTAGAGCTACAATTGAATTACTAGCTTGTTGTATCAATATCGACTATCAAAATCTACAATAATCAGTACAATTCACAATCAGAAACAATCACCTCATAAAGTATGAATATGTTCCATAACAGCTATCAGGTATTTATTAAATGAAACATATTTATCAAAATAAGTGTGCAATACTATCATGTATTTCATTATTATTTTTGCCTTACCGGTTAAGAAACTAGTCAGGTGAAAATCTGTATTTTACAAAAACATAGTTTTTGGTCCTCATAGGGTCAATTCAGACCGCAACGCGACGCGTAGATGCATTTCTAAATTAGTATGGATTTGACAGATTCGCAAGACGTCTCACGCTGACGACATCTGTCAAATCCATACAAATTTAGGTCGCGTCTCGTCGCGCCTCGCCTCGTCGCGTTGCGGTCTGAATTGACCCGTCGTAGAGAGCTACGCTGAGCTACGCGTCGTAACACCGTAGCAACCTGATGTTGTTCTGTGCTACGACGCGTAGCTTAGAGTGGGTTGCACCGGCTTACTATAACTTTAACCATTTAACAAAATGTGAAATGAACTGTCAAATCCCTAGCAAAAGTCGCCGTATTTGACGATAACCTTCACCTTAACTACGCTTCTGGTGCAATTTACCCCTACTTTATATTACGTATTATCGAAGGTAGAAAGCGGACCTTCGTCATTAAGTCGGGTTATATTAATTCAATATTAGTCGTTATTCGTCTGCTGGGTTTGACGTAACGCAACCAATTGATGTAGATGCGCCATCTGCCTAATAGTATTTAAACATACCGTTATGTCTAATTTCATAAAATTATAGACCATGCTGATTTTGTAAACGTAGGGGTGCATATTGAAACTTAGTGCAATACTACAATACAAGACTATGTACTTGGTGTTTTTAATGTCATAATAATTAGTTAATAGAATCAGGCGTTACTTTGCGGAAATCCATAGCTTAAAATTTAGTTTGTTATTATTTTTAGCAATATTCCGCGAAAACCTTAAAGGTTGAGGTTTATTTCGCGGAATATTGCTAAAAATAATAACAAACTAAATTTTAAGTCATAATAATTATGACATTTACAAGAGAAGCGTCGTTATAGTAAATGCGGTTCTTTAAATATCTAATTTGCAGAGCCACGCCGCATCACGTTGCAGCACAATCCTGTGTGAACTAACCCTCATACTTTAAAACCAAATAACGTCTAGAAAGTTCTTAACTCTTATAAGCACACAAAATCTCCTTTTGATTCCATTAAGCAAATTGTACGTAAAACTTACCTTACCTTTGCAAGTCATACCGAGCGTAATGCTGCATGCCGAGCCTTTGTGATAAAACAAAACAACGTGAGTGTGTGGGAGCATGTGTGTGGATTTGTGTGTGTGGTTTCACACACATACACACATAAATCCACACACATGCTCCCAGCCTTTGAACATACACACACATACGTGTGTGTGTGTGTATGTTCAAAGTCTCCTCAACAAAGGAGGACATCAAAGCTCCGATACGATTAGCTTTGTAAGAAAGTGCGTTAGTGTTTGAAAGAAAAATATTATAATATTATATTTTCGTTCATACTTCTCACCTAAGCCGTGGCGTGAAAGAAAATGAAGGAATTGGATAATATGTATTTGAACATCTCACATCGCTGTAAGTAGGATTTAAGTACATATATATTCAATTAAAATCATATTATTTAGTTTTATCAACTTATGGGGTATGGGGGGTGATGTTATCGACAAAATCCCAAAAAAGGAATAAAAAATATCGTAGTTATCGTTTAAATATATTGATAAACAGAGATAAATTGACTTATTAATGCGCTTGCAATTTTATTATTACTTAAGATAAGTTCAGGATAGGGTATCCACATTTATCTGACAGATACTCTAAGCTTCACCTGTCAGATAAGTTGTGGATTGTCTATCATACAGGCACTTATCAGAAAGTGGTGAAACATAATAATATATATGCCCTTGGTATTGCTTTCTAACCGGAAACATATTTTGTCGTGAAGTATATTTCTAGTGGTAAATAGCAGCAGCAGCTATCCTAATTATATCTTTTACTCCGGGAAAGAACATCAAATAGTTTTTATTATAGAAAATTGGTACGAACATAGATACTTCTCAGTTCTCGACTCAAAGACGCTTGCATAGTTGATATCATACAATTACAAACTTAACTTATAAGTTATAACGTATAGTTTGTGATAATTCCTTGAAGGTTTGCAGGTCGTATAGGTCCGGAAATACTGCTGGTGACAGTTCGTTCCAGAGTTTTACAGTGCGCGGCAGAAAGTTACGCGAAAAACGCACTGTGGGAGACTGCCACACATCAAGGTGATGAGGATGGTATGTTTTTCGCGTGGGACGATGGCGAAAAGTTGCAGGGGGTATGATTCCGAACAATTCCTCAGAGCACTCCTCGTGATACAACCGATAGAGAATGCAGAGTGAAGCTACATCTCGGCGTAATTCCAAGGGGTCCAAGCTGTTTGAAACACTATGGCAGTCAACAATTCGAGCGGCCCTTCGTTGGATACGATCCAGAGGGAGCAGTTGGTATTTTGGCGCCCCTGCCCAGAGATGAGAACAATATTCCATATGAGGCTGAACCTGCTCGCTCTGTTAAGAACACCAAGCTTCTTCGAGGCTAATTTGGCCTTACCCTCTAGATGATATCGGAACTGGACTTCGCTCGATATGTTGACGCCAAGTATCTCAATGTTAGGGGAGATGGTTAAAGATGTGCCCTCGATAACCCTTTAGCACCAAATTAACATTAATTTACGATATATAAAATTAATTAGCTGTCACTTGATTTGTTAACTCAATAGAATTAACACCGAAAAGGGTTCAGACAATTTGAGGTCAAATTTAAGCATCGCATGAATTCCGAATGTTAAAAATGCTGGATAAAACTCCTTCTTATTTACTGAAGTATTTTGTGATACTGCGATTTGGGAACTGTGATAGATGATGATTGATGAATAATAATTGATGATGATGAATAAATGACCAATGACCAATGACCACAGTCAGCATACTGTGGTCATTGGTCAACGATTCTTACATGATGTGTTGGTACACCATGTATCTCTATCCTCACATTCGAATGGTTACAAAAGATATACCCAACTAAAACCAAACAATTTTTTTTTTTTATTAAATAAGGGGGCAAACGAGCAAACGGGTCACCTGATGGTAAGCAACTACCGTCGCCCATGGACACTCGCAACATCCGAAGAGCTGCAGGTGCGTTGCCGGGTAATATTCCATGTGAGGCCGAACCTGCGCCTTGAAGAGTTGTAGGCGTTGGTCCGGACTGAAGTACTGTCTCGCTCTGTTAAGAACACCAAGCTTCTTCGAGGCTAACTTGGCCTTACCCTCTAGATGATATCGGAACTGGACTTCGCTCGATATGTTGACGCCAAGTATCTCAATGCTAGGGGAGATGGTTAAAGATGTGCCCTCGAAACGAGGATATATGACCATTGGTGACTTTTTAGTGGTGAACGCGCAGACTTGTGTCTTGGCGGGGTTAAATTGGACTAAGTTACGTCTACCCCATTCAGAGACTTTCTCCAATGAATTCTCTATTTTAGACACAAGTTCGTTTCGGCTCTCAATGACATTTTGCCGAGAAATATTGCGGGAGCCGGTATATACAGCATCATCTGTACTATCATCCGCATAGCAATGAATGCCGTTGGTCTGTAACATGTCATTGATATGCAGTATGAATAGGGTAGGCGATAGCACACAGCCCTGAGGGACACCAGCATCAACAGATTGAGTTTCCGAGCATTCGCCGTCAACTACGACCCTTATGCTTCTATCTGCTAAGAAACTAGTGACCCACTTACATAATTTCTCGGGCAGCCCGTATGATGGAAGCTTTGAAAGCAGCGCTTTATGCCAAACCCGATCAAAGGCCTTCGCAATGTCCAAACTAACAGCCAATTTCTTCTTTTCAATCCTTTCCTGTGAGCAGTATGTTTTTATGCATTCTCGATCCTTCTCCCAGCTCTTTTCCGCGTGCTCCTAAGCGGTTCGAGCGGCTACGTCATCTAAAAAGCATAAATTTAATTTATTTATTAATCTAATTTTGCGTATTTGCACTAGTTAACCAATAGTTTGAGTGCCAGAAAAGCTCTAATACCCTAATTACGGTAGTGCTAATGATATTCTCGGTCTCTAATGAGCAATGACTATGCAGTGTGCGTTCATTAAAATACTAACGATATTTCGCTGATACGTCATACATAATATCATTCCTTTTCTTCTTTTAAACAAGCGGAGTCAAATGATCATTAGCTAAATATGATTTGTTAATGTACTTGCACCTTTGTTTTCCCTATATAAATACTCCATAAGTGCACATATTTCATCAGTTGCTCTGCGATATTATAAAGTAAAGGATCGCATTATATTTCCTTACTAAAATATGGATTCGTGTACGAGTATATTATTCTTTAATTCACAAATAGATGATGTTCTGGAAGGCATAGAATTAGACCGATTGTGTAAAGAAGTTGAGGAAGCTGATTTGTTCTCACATTGTTTTCTTGAAGATTTTGTTGATAATCAACATGTAGCTGATGAAAATCATACCAAGTAAGTAAATTTTAATAAAAATGTAATTTTAATATTTTCATTATAAGTATAAGAATTATGTATGTATTTTATAAAAGTTTTTAATTTATTGTAACACAACTTTTCTCTTTTGTTTTAGTCAACCACAATTACAAGATGGGGGACCTCTAATAGGAAGTTTGAAAGTATGAACAACGCAGAATATCTTAAACATCGCAAAATGGATACAACAGTATCAACTTCGTCGAAACACAATTGAAGGATCTTGTACTGAAGGAGCATCAACTTCGGCTATTACAACCGAAGATCCATACTGTTGCTTTATGTGGGGATACGTACAGACTACAGAGTCCCACACGGGTGTATTATAATATAATGTTTTTGTAGTGTTTGTCGAGAAGAAGTACGTAGATTACATATTGCGCAAATCGTTTAAAAATCAATGTTCACAAAACCAATGTCCATAAAATTTGCTAAAATGTTTCCGTAAAATCTGATTAGACATCTCATCTGTTGACAAGTTTAATCTTCTCCATAGTACAAGTCCTAAATTGATTTATTTGATCACTTTGAAAAAAATTAAATTAAGAAATTTAAAAAAAACCCCCGCCAAAAAACTTTAAAAAGTAATGAAATAACATTTCCTGACTTTAAGTTTAAATCATTCCTAAGAGTAAAGTAATATTTTAGTCCATAATTGTTGTCAAGGTGTGTCGGGGGACCGCTAAGTAAACTACCACAAAAGCGACTTTTGCATTTTGTATCGCCATAATAGTCGCTGATTCTCTCGATTCGGGTCGCTGTGAACAGACCCTTAATTTATATTGTTATGTGAAATCAAACATCTACATTAGCGGTCCCCCGACACACCTTGACAACAATTATGGACTAAAATATTACTTTACTCTTAGGAATGATTTAAACTTAAAGTCAGGAAATGTTATTTCATTACTTTTTAAAGTTTTTTGGCGGGGGTTTTTTTAAATTTCTTAATTTAATTTTATTTTATGCTTTTTAAACTTGTGCAGAATAATTCCTATCAACTGGATCATATCCCAATGAATACCATCTATAAAATATGTCCGCTTGGATGAGGCCATCAATATGAGCCCAAACATGAAACCTCCACTTTAGGTTCATACGGAGCTTGGCTCCTATAGAATCCAGGTGATGCTGCAGCAGCAGCATGCAAATATTTACTGTTTATCTACGTCTTACTGGTTGTCGCAATTAAAATGAGCCCAAACACGAAACCTCTGCTCTAAGTTGGTGAGTTGGGTATCCTATTGATTACCAGGTGATGCTGCACCACCAGGTCAACATTCCAATAATGTGTATATATTCATAAGTGTCTCGAACCAGGATGCAAAATATAAAACCCATCAAACGACTGCAAGTTGCTAATCGTCCTATCACGAACCAGATATACCGTGATATTTCAGCAATGAGCAGGCTGATGATGATGAACTATAGCTAAGAACACTCACCGTCATGTCAGCTTTCAAACAAAAAAAACTAGATCAAAATCGGTCCACCCGTTTGGATGCTACGATGCCACAGACAGACAGACAGACAGACAGACAGACAGACAGACACGTCAAACTTATAACACCCCTCTTTTTGGTCGGGGGTTAATAAAATCAAGAAGCTTCTTTAAATCCGCCACATTAGATGTTCTGATGACTCATTCTAAGTTTGAAACGAGATTTTAATGTTTAAGGAAATTATTATTTTAAAGTTGGACTTTTATTTTAATTTAAAACCTCAGTCTTGCCTTTTAAATAATAATGTCTTAGCTTACTTATTTCACTTGTTCGCACAGTTAAAAATAATTATTTAAGTAATATATTTTTAAACACAATGTTTCTCTATTCCGCTAGGTATATTAACTTTATGGTCAAAACACAAACAAAAATATGACCAAAAATTAAATTAAGAAATTTAAAAAAACCCCCGCCAAAAAACTTTAAAAAGTAATGAAATAACATTTCCTGACTTGAAGTTTAAATAATTCCTAAGAGTAAAGTAATATTTTAGTCCATAATTGTTGTCAAGGTGTGTCGGGGGACCGCTAAGTAAACTACCACAACAGCGACTTTTGCATTTTGTATCGCCATAATAGTCGCTGATTCTCTCGTTTCGGGCTGCTGTGAACAGACCCTTAATTTATATTGTTATGTGAAATCAAACATCTACATTAGCGGTCCCCCGACACACCTTGACAACAATTATGGACTAAAATATTACTTTACTCTTAGGAATGATTTAAACTTAAAGTCAGGAAATGTTATTTCATTACTTTTTAAAGTTTTTTGGCGGGGGTTTTTTTAAATTTCTTAATTTAATTTTATTTTATGCTTTTTAAACTTGTGCAGAATAATTCCTATCAACTGGATCATATCCCAATGAATACCATCTATAAAATATGTCCTCTTGGATGAGGCCATCAATATGAGCCCAAACATGAAACCTCCACTTTAGGTTCATACGGAGCTTGGCTCCTATAGAATCCAGGTGATGCTGCAGCAGCAGCATGCAAATATTTACTGTTTATCTACGTCTTACTGGTTGTCGCAATTAAAATGAGCCCAAACACGAAACCTCTGCTCTAAGTTGGTGAGGAGTTGGGTATCCTATTGATTACCAGGTGATGCTGCACCACCAGGTCAACTTTCCAATAATGTGTATATATTCATAAGTGTCTCGAACCAGGATGCAAAATATAAAACCCATCAAACGACTGCAAGTTGCTAATCGTCCTATCACGAACCAGATATACCGTGATATTTCAGCAATGAGCAGGCTGATGATGATGAACTATAGCTAAGAACACTCACCGTCATGTCAGCTTTCAAACAAAAAAAACTAGATCAAAATCGGTCCACCCGTTTGGATGCTACGATGCCACAGACAGACAGACAGACAGACAGACAGACAGACAGACAGACAGACAGACAGACAGACAGACAGACAGACAGACACGTCAAACTTATAACACCCCTCTTTTTGGTCGGGGGTTAAAAAGGAATACGCCCAGCGAATATGTCATAGTTTTAAATTCGTAGGTAACAAGTTAACAACCCTAGCGACGATTTTCGTCATAATACGTCAAATTTAAAAATTTCAACATCAGTTCTAAGTCGGCATACTCTATAATCTGTCTACTCTGCTTTGACTGAGGCGTTGAGGCCGTTTGTCCACCGCCGCTATCACCGGGACGTCAGTCGTCACCAACAAATATTCTAATAAAATGCCACTTTATGACCTATGCTATAAGCTTCATTTTGCTCTAATAAGCCACTACAAACGGCGCGCGGCATGGGTAAACAATGAAACCTATGGCCTAATTCAGGGATGGCGAACCTTTTCGTATCAACATGCCCTTTTCTGAAGAGTGGTTGATTCTACTCAGAAATAAAACAATTATTATTTATTTATTTATAGTGGTAGTATATTTATAAATTTTTGTCGGTGACTTCCCGGTGACGGCAGCGGTGAAGAAATGGCCTAACGGTCGTGAAGCTTGAATACACCGCCAAGTGACCTCACCTGAAAGTATTCGTCGAGTTGACGAGTTCCGTAGTTTCGCCGTTTCAGGGAAGTACAGTTTTTGGAAGTCATGAGAATGTGTAAAGTTAGATAAATGGACCATAAGGAAAAGAGAAAAATTTTTAATGATTTTAAATATTTTTCAGATGACTAAGTTAAAAATAGACTGTAATTTTGCTAGAAAAAAGTTTTTTAAAATTATTTATTCATTCATGATATTTTGCAAAAATCGCATTTTTGCTGTAATGATAATTTTATACAATTACGAATCCAAGAGCCTATATTTGTTCATTTCGTTTTAAACCAACTCAAAGCAAACAAACAAACCAACATAAGTGTAAATACGAATTTATATGTATTTAATTTGAATAACGATCAAATCAAAATATATTATTAAGTATTTTATGTTTTATGTTTTACAAGAAATGTGCTAAGCTAAGCCAAAGTCACAAGCGACCTAAATTTGAACGATGCTTGTAATTTTTGGCTTTCAATGTCTCGAAAGCGCGGTATAATGTCAGCACAAATTATGTCGCTGAAAAAACTCGAGTATTAAAATGTAAGCGGTCTCTTAATTACGCTCGTCGGGTGTAAAATGAGTTTTGTGATAAGGAGATTAAAGTTGTTTATGGCTCGGCAGCAGCTCCGGAGCAATTAGCGAAAGTGTACAACATAACGAACGTTCGTTTACACGATTATCGCGACTAGAGATCCTGTGGGCGATAGGCCACAGTGGGAGTGGGTGGGAGATATGGCGAAAATGTATGAAAAAATTTGAGAAATTTTCTTATTTTTCTTATAACTGGAAAAGTTGTTTATTTTTATATAAAATTTTTAGCGGACTTTATAGAGGACTAAATAAGCAATAATTTTTTTGTATATTTATTTTCCTCAGTTCAGTGTATTTAGATATTACGGTACCTAATCAGACCCCATTTTTTTCATATTTTGCGATTATTGTGATGGTTAAAACGTATTTTATGTGAAAATTTTGTATGCGGCTATAGAATTTTTATGGTACAGTCGTGGAGATGAATATATTATCTTTCATTTGAAACCAAAATATCCTCGCAGATTGACTCCTAATTATTTAAAAGGGTACCGGAAAATCGCTGATATTTGTAATAGCGTCCTTAAATAATGAACAAAGTAAGATATAGTTAAGGAGACACACGGACACACTTTAATAATAATAATATATTAGTATAGTAGTAAGTATACAGATTATAGTTACTTACTTAACTACATATTACACAACCTTTAAAACATTATGAAGCTTGTATTCCCTTTCAAAATTCTATAAAGTAACTTAAATTGATCATGATGACGACCTTAAGTTATATCATCATGATGATGATAATTCCAAACAAAGTGATTTTATAACGAGTCTTCAGGGGAATAGCTACCGGCTACAACTTCAAACGGCTCAGAAGTCTTTGTTTCGAGATATTCTAATATTGCGAATGTTCAAGGACTTCAAGATAAAGCTTTATTGATCTGATTTACGAAGGACTTAAAACTTATTTGTATTTAAATATGGATCCGAACAAGTAAAGCTTAAGGAATCAAAAGGCGAGGCCTGTTTTTTATGCGTGTAATACAATTAGTATTCTGTTTGTTTGTAGTCCATAAGCCATGAGAGACACTTATATTACTGCAATGTTTTTACTCTAGAGGTAGCACTAGCATAGACAATAAACCAAAAGTTTTGTTCGACGTTTCACAAAGTTTCTGTCTGACGTGTGCAACATGTTACATGACGGGTTTTGGTATGTGCTAGTAGCGCCCTGTGACCTCCGACCTGAAGCTAATGCGAAGTTATGTTACACTATTGTTGTTGTACTTGCACCACTTGGTATCCGCTAAACTTGTGTTAAGTTATCATGTCTTCAAGAGAAGACAATACAAAAGATCATATTAACAAAAAAACAGGAGAGCTGTTGATATGATGAATGATATGTTAACATCAGATTAATGATTAACGTTAACCCTGACTGGCGTCTGGCGCTAGTGGGTCTGAAATAGATGCTTATATTTTGTTAGCGCCGGCTGTTCCAGCCTGGCCAGTGCCCGCTGCCGCTGCGGGTGACGGGTTATTAATTATTTTTAACACTGAACCTTAGATAATAAACTAGTTTTCATGTCTCTTAAAGGTTATGTGTATTTTAGGTTATATTTAGTTACGAGTACATGGATATTTTTTTGAGCATTGATTTTGAGATGGATTGATTGAGACATTTTTTGTACAACACCGGCAACAGCAACTCCCGGACAGCACAGATGTTAAACAAATTAAAGCGATAAGCATCATAATTTTATAGCAGTTACATTTTATATAATATGTAGGCGATATGCATAAAAATTATAATATCCTTGGTCGCGTTTCATATTGTAAAACTCTTTCAATGAAGCCGACCACCGTCACTGAAACTGAAGAAAGCCCGGTTCCTGTGTTTAATGACATCTAATAAAGTTTCCCAAAATCCGTCGAGTCGAACACACATATAGGTTCGTTAACAATATCACAGACAATATGGAGCATGAACCCTCGTGCGGGCTGAAGTATTGCTGAGTGGTCAATTCGGATACAGCCCTCAAAGCCTTTAATTAGGTTTGGAAAAAGAATATGACGTGAAGGATCAAACAAAAAAGTAAAGTTATAGTAAAGCCCAATCATTGGCACTTTAACTGCAAAAAATACTTACTCGCATTTCTAGTTTTTTCAAACAAAAATCTAAGGTGTGATATGATGACAAACAACGATTGGATAGTTTGCCATATTATATATGGAGCATACAAGTGCTGTGTGGAGACACACCACAATTTTGATAAATTAAGACGCGTATAAAAGTAGTGTAGCCTACATTACCTTCTGCCCATGGTCGGGAATCAGGATGGTTTTGGCTTGTGGTGGGAAGTCAACGTTCAGCAGTGGACGGCGATAGGCTGATGATAGTGATTATGATAAGTATATTTTTTAACTCGAATGTAATCAATTTATATTTTATCTGTATTATATTACATCGCATCAGTAAGTATTAGAGTAAATATAAGACCTAAGGCGACAACACTTCGGGCGTGATTGGCTTCGAACCTTATTAGATAAAGGGGGTGACGCCGTAGACTCGAGTAAGGACGACCATAGAGATAATGCTAGGAAGTGTGTGTGTATAACATTGACTTGTATGAGTTGTAGGTCAATTTTACGACGTTGGAATTATGACTATTATGAATACCTTTCAACAAACTGGGACACTTTTAGAAAAAAACAATGACATAATATCTCCTCTTAACTTTTGTCAGTTTTTCAACTACTTTCGCTCTATACTCTATAGTGCGCGAGTCCGACGCGCACTTGGCCGATTTTTTATGCTTTGTGAAATAAATAGCTGCTTACTCTTTTTATTTTTGTATTACTTCTATGTAAACTGTAAGTTTATGCTTCCTAAGTACCTACTGCAGCCGACAGTCCCTATACACACAGCCTTAAATTTAAATAATGGCGCGTGGTCGATGTAGCAACTTGTGTCACCGGCTGTACTGATCTAACCTCCTGCTCTGAGGTTGACTTCCCCCAGATCCTCCACTCTCAGGCTCCGACTCGATCAATCGTGTAAACGCAATTAGAGATCCAATATACGCGATATAATTCGAAATCCTTTGGAGTGTCGACATAATATAAATATATACATGAATTTAATACGTAATACGTATAATGTTACATTTTTTGGCACAAATATAAATATAATAAGGTAAATGAAGCTATTTAAAAGGCAATATGGGTCGCCAACAGTAGATCAAGAATTATTGTCTCAGATTTGTTTTCGTGGGATAATATTGCCGTCACGGCAGTCACGCGACGGCAAAAAACACGGTGAACCCAAAACAGAGAATTAAGGATTTGACAGTCTAGAGCTCTAGACAGTATGTATGTTTGTGTCCTCGTAGTGACAAATTCTAAAGAGCGATAAATATTTTTATACAGGAAGCGTTCATTCTCCATTGCTGTTACCAAATCTTTAGACGTTGCAGCTACGAAACATTAGCGATCACTTACAATTACTGGAATACGCTCAAACTCTCATTAATTACACTCAAAGTCTTAGGAGTTTTCTCATTAATTTTAAATAAGTTGTGCCCGTATTGAATATAATTTCCGCATCGAAAGTATTCAGGCCGCGCGGAATTTCGTTAAAATTTGGCTATAAATTACGAGTTGAGGAGAACTTGCTAAGTTTTTTAGAGCGCCCAGCGACCTTTAGCGCATATTGATTGATGTTACGTTACGCCATATTTATCTTAGGTATTCAAGTATACAATGGACTATGTCTTAATTTTAGAGAACACCGAAACGATTATTATCGATATCAAGCAAAAAATATTATGCAGAATCCTCTAAAGCAGTGATTATTCACATTCCATGTAAATCGATTAGGTTAGATTTTATGTAGGCGTGATTTGTCTTATTAGAGAGCATACACCAGGGATAGCGAACCCTGCCTTATCAACGTGTCACTTTCCTGAATAATCACTAAATTGTAAAGCATAGCATCTGTTACTTAAATGCGAGCGGGGCGGGGGGGGGGGGGGCTTGAAAACCATGCTACAGATGCAATATGAAAGCGTTTATTTAGCGTTCGTTTTATTACTAATACAAAATCCTTCGTCGATTTGTCAACTGGGCACACCCCCGTGTGGTATCACTAAATATTTTATGTACAGTCATTAATCACTCTGATCGCTATTCAATGGCAGTCCGGTGCGGGGGGAGGCGGGGTGCGGCGGGGGGGGGGGGGGGGGTACTCTCATAAGGGCCGAATCAATTTCACATTCTTGTCCTACGAATTCGTCTCATATTGAATGTTTGTTCGCGAAATTGTTCTTATTATTTGTTAAAAATTCAGACTTTGTCATGAGTACGGTATGAGGTGTCTCGTTTTCAAGATAGTTATGAATTTTAGTAAGCGATAAAATGAAACTTATTTCCAAGTGATGCACTTTTCATTCAGAAGCGCGGCTACACATCAAAGTGCAGCTTTTGCTAATATGCATGAATAAAATTATCTTTTAATTTTATGCTGTTACAATTTTTATGATAATTATAATTTAATTAAGTATGCCTTATAAATTATTAGTTATTACACTTCAAACAGTTCAATGTTAAGATAGTGGATTAAGTGCGAATACTTGTACAAAGTTGCGTCTGCTAGGAATTAGCCACAAACCACCAGTCGCGGGACATCTTCTCCGCTCTCCTGCTCTCCCGAGAGAGGTCTCGCGCTGTCGTCTGCTCTCGACATCCGCTCACCATATCATGCGCATTATGTAGATAAACTTGTACATTGTTTATATTATGTTTGTACCATCGAAGAAATAAATTCATAGGCTATAGCTGTCCTACGTCGTTCGGGGCTATGTCAATTCAATGTTAATCGTGATCTGACGGCTGTATGTTGTGATAAATCTATTTCTCTGATAGTACATTGCGAATGAAATTAACATTTGCGTAACTTTGTAGATTTAATTCCGTACCTGGCGGCCATATATTATATAGTATGGCCGTCAGGTACGAAGTTAACTCGACCGAATTGTGCTTTTCTTTAATTTTTATGAAAATAATATTAACAAATCATTTAATTTTCACCACTCAGACGAAATTATTGTACAAACAAAATAATTATTTTATATTTTATGCAAGTAATTAATATAAACAGTTGTTTTTTTTTTACTTCTAAATTTAAACAAAACTAAATACTGATCAAAATAAATTTTATGTATAGCTGCGTTCCAATAAAATCGGCTACCGACGCCAAAACAATGTTATTAAATTTTATTGAAATTTTCAGAGCTAAAATTGAATTTTATTTATGAAATATTTACTCCAAAAATACATAAATTTTGAAGCATCGAAGATAAAAGTGTAAAGAATTGAGGTTAACTCTGTACGTGATTCCGCCCGACCACTCCGGCCGCTCCGCTCTCGACATGAATATTCATTATTCGTATATAAAAATCGTTAATTCCGACCATTGTGTGTTATACCGAACTGAAGTTTAAATTTTTAACAATGGCACGACTGTTTATTGCAAGGAGACACAACATTTTTGAAACAATGAACCCATGTACTAAAATGTGTGAAGTTGTCTGCCTGTTATCTCTTTATTTAACTGCTAAACTGCTGAACCGATTTCAATACAATTTGGCCTGAATTTGAGTCCCGAGAAAGAATAATTCGTATCAAGGAAGAAATACAATTTCTGCGCTATACGTGAATTTTTTCAAGAAGTTTCAAGCAATATTCAGTAGTTTATACATTAAATATTCAAGTTGGCAACCAATTGGCAACAGTTTGTTGCACATTGAGTTCAATAGCCATTGATTTCGCTTTACAAAACAATTACGTACGGAAAGTGGCGCTACGTGCTACGAAACCGTAGCACCTCTACGCGCTACGAGTTGCTACGCGGGGCACGTCCGCGCCCGCCCCGGGTCTAACGCCTCCACGTTTGTACCCATGTGACGTCACAGGAATTGCAAATGTAAATAATATATTATACAGTAGGTCATATTCATAATAACTCCCAAATCTATGCAATTATAAAGATAACTCTTAAAGTGCTCCCGCACCGGGAGCATTCGCGTGTAATGTAACATTATAGATTCGACTTTGAGCATTCCATCCATATCAAGTTGACCTCACTGTCACGTAGCATCGATGTTACAAGTTGTATCAAGATATTACACATTGTATCTGCGCATTGTAATGTTCGGTTCTCCTCCCTCACTGATGTAATGCTCGACTCTGTAACGTTACATTACAAGCAATTAATGCTCTCTGTGGGAGCTAATGCTAATGCTAATGCTCCCAGGGGAGCATATTTAATATTAAAACAATGTATCACATCGCTTTCATGTCTCCGTTTTCTTGTCTGACTGAGTTACGCTACTGTATAATAATTATATTGTGAATATAATATTCTCTAAAGCAATTTGTCAACTGGGATATATCCCGACAAATTGCGGTGTCATCAAAACTATGTTACATAATATTGTACTTACGCCCAAGTGAAATATAAAAAATATGGCGAAATTATTTCGGAATTTTGCCCCTAAGGCCGTCCATTTCCCGACGAAATAGCCCCGTGGGAGAGTTAGCACCCGGGATGCGTCAGATACGCCGCGGCCGGGCAGTCGATATCATCGAGATAAAAAAAGAAATACCGACGGTAGGTCGTAAGTTCTGAAGCTCGTATTTTAGAGCTTTAAAGGATGAAAATAGGTTGCTAATATTGTGACTTCGATGGTTTATAAATTATGTCCGTCTCTTCACGTCGTCGTCTCCGTAGCCAACCTGTTGAAAAACTTCTGTTTCCGCTATAAACATAAAAAAAAACAAACATTTAGAGAGGACTCTCATACTTGTTAGCCCTTTGTACGGGATCTTTCATAATATTATACGAGTTCGAATCGCACTTACACGACATTAATAAGAAAAAATAGCAATGAAATAATAATATTATGAAATATCTTGAGAAAAGTTTGATATTGGATTAGTTTTGTAGTTTGAAGGTGAGCCGGACATCTCGGGGACAGCAAAAGGATTCGTCCTCGAATATTGAACATGTCTCACCAGTCACGCAGTATAAGTAAGAGCTATTAATATTCAGTATCAAATAGTTTATAAGAAAGACTTGTTAATAATAATATTATTAGTGTTTTGATTTTATACTCAGTTTCAATTTATTTTGAAAATTGAAAATGTACCAAATTGACGTGTAATTAATTTTTTAATTACGTGCACGTGACATTTAAATCGGTAATTTATATAAGCCATCTGTGAGCTTTGTTTACATTCACATCGAAATGAATTGAAGCTCAAATTGATTTTGAAATATTAAAACGAATAGAAACAGACTGTGAAATGTATTTATTTTCACGAATACTTTCAAAGCAATATTCAACCTCAATCGCTTTGGAATCTATTATGGCTCAAACACAAATTCATTTGTCAAATTGAGCATCGAAAGTCGTGGAATCGGAAAATATTCTTCGGATATTCTTTATATTTCACCGCGAAGGTAAAAGTTTTGTTCATCGGAGCGCGGCAAGCGACACGTTTGAAAGGATTTACATTTACAATCTTTTTGCGTTTTCCACAGAAATGATTCTAAAATATGTCGTAAAGTACTCACAATAAACGTAGCACTTTAGATAATCGAGTTTCTATGTCTAATGGCGGTCGTGACGACATTAAACGTTGATTGAAACGTTTAAACTCTCATAATAATCGACAGAAATCGTTTATTCTTTGAATTGCCATTTTTGAGTATGTGTGATTTATGGATGATGGACCTACCTAATTTAGTCGCGCTAACGGCCGTTCGCAATATTCAATCTATCTCTGGTTTGACATACGACCGATCGCAGCTGACATTGAATTGACATAAAATATATTATGTCTCTAATGTCTAATGAGAGCTATTCCTATCTCTAGTAGGGCAAAACCAGTGATAGATCAAATATTGGGAATGGCCGTAAGTCAAACCAACCGATAGATAATAACTAACATTAAATTAACGTTTCCCGACAAAATGATCATCCGCCACCTACCTATGAATCAGATTCTCTGATAGTACTGGTCCTGGCTGGCTAGCTAGCTAGGCTAGGCCTAGCTGGCTTGCTATTGGTAATGCATATTACTTTTGCTTTTCAAGTTATGTCATCTGTAGATGATGCTGATTATGATGATGAATATTGAATAATGAAGCAAATAGCTCGCTGCTGGGTACTGGCCGGCATCCAGCAAACACCTCACGTCCCCGTAATTAGTGCTACGGTTCGCTTCTGGTTTATACGATCATTTGTGGAGTCTCTGGAGCATATTAACGCAAAAATTTGTGAAAATGTTCTATCAGAGAAATATTGTTTTATAGGCAAATGCTGGATTAATGTAAATTTTACTGTTTATGTCAAGCTCAGATGGCAGATCATGGCAAAGGATCATGGTGATCAACATTTATTATCAACATTACTTGACAATATTACATGGGTCCGCCCATTATGTTGCACTAGAAAAAATATATTTCTAGGCAGATGGCCTAGTCATCAGTTATTAATGTTCCATAATGATGAGCTGGAGGCGTACCAGCCGGGCTGGCCAACGGTGGCGCTGGAGCGAGACAAGTGGAAGACCCTGGGGGAGGCCTTTGCCCAGCAGTAGGATAGGACAGGCTAACAAAAAATGGTGTATAGTAATTTGTTTGTCTTTCTGCTTTCATGCTATACTTAACGCATTTGAATGGAATTTAGGGCCGAGCTTAATCGTAGTAAATAACAGTCTCAGGTGCTACCACGTGTATGGTTGTGGTAAGTAGCCGTATATCCTGGACTAATTAACAGCGGCTTGAGGCAGGTGCAGTTAGCAGAGGGGATTACTTGTTGTTTATGATAATGGGGAAATTTCAGAGCGCATACATTATAGGCTTTAAGAAAACTAAGGGCCTGTTTCACCACTTCCTGATAAGTGCCGGATAGGCTATCCACCAATTAACTTGACAGATCGAGTATGGAGAATCTGTTAAAAAAGTTGTGAATAACCTATTTGGCAGTTTATCAGGAAGTGGTGAAACAGGCCCTAAGTGATAATACTTTAGTGTGTACATGTGTTATATAGAGTTCACGGTAAAAGTAAAAATCTCTGAAATAGTTACTTATGACTTCTGTGTTTCTTTGAGAAATGCCCAAATGCAGCGGCATGAATTTTCTCTGAAGAAAATAATATTTTGCTCTTTCTGCGCTAACACTTTCACAGTAAAGTGTAAACTCTAGTCAAGGAGCACATGATACTCGACGTACACGCTCTTAAGTATTATGAATGATCACTTAGTTTAGTTACATCTTGCATAGAGTGTACACAGTCGATGACGTACGTTTTTTTTGTAGCTTTAGTATAAAAATTTAATTATTTTTTTACACAAGAAATAATTCAATTTTGTAAAATAAAACTGATTGTGTACGACATTTTAATTTTTAAACCATCATACTATTAGGCTTCTTAATGTACTTAGTTAATAGCAGTTAATAGTGAATACATTAAGATGTCTAAAGTATGATAGGGATGCCTTAATTGTCGGTATAATGTCTGTCAATTAAGGCGGATTTAATAGTGAGTTCAAATATGACTAGCCGTTTCGCATGTAGTGTGTAAGATAAATTACATTATATAGTATATACGCAATTGAAAAACAAAGTAGCAGTCAGGTAAAATTCTTAAATGAATATCTACTTCATCGACCACTTTCTAATTTAAAGCTTTTAATTTATTTTAGCGCAAAGACTTTTTCTCTACTCCAATTAAAGTTGCTTGTTAATATATGGAATATTCTCTAGATAGTTCGACAGTTATTACAATTAAAGTTTGTAATAGTATACATACTATACAAGTTTAATTAAACATCTTTGTGATTATATTCTAGACCAACGCTAGTTTACTTGAAGCGTCTAACCCGCTTAAATGTTAGGTGTAAGTTAGCACAGTCGAGTGTCGTGTTAGTCAAAGTCCAAACATTCTCCAGCTCTAATTCTATATATTATAGGTACCTACTAAGTTATTTAGGTAATTTACAGACCAATTATTAAAACAAGGAGATGATAACCCTGCATCTTATCTAAAATGTTATAATTTAAAAACAGCCAAGTGCGAGTTGGACTCGCCCATGAAGGGTTCCGCAGCAGCAATAAGGTTTATTTTTATGAAATTAAAATGTTTTTGATTTATTTTCATATTTCAGTAATCTACATCATATATTTTTTTTAGAATTATCATGCCCCTACTTTAGAAATTAGACACACATTTCACCACTTTGGAAGATTCTCTCTCGCAAACTATTCAGGTTAGAAAAAAATGATATGAAAAACCTCAATATGATTTTTGGAGACCTATCCATAAATACCCCACACGCATAAGAAAAGTGGCTGTGACATACGGATGGACGGACGGACGGACGGACGGACGGACGGACGGACGGACGGACAGACAGACAGACAGACGGACAGACAGACAGACAGACAGACATACAGACAGACAGACATGACGAATCTATAAGGGTTCCGTTTTTGCCATTTTGGCTACGGAACCCTAAAAACGTCAAGAACACAGAGCATTTCCGTAGGGCAAACGTGTACATGATAGTAATAATTATAAATTAATTTAATATAATGAAGGCGAAGAAGTGAGAACTAAATATTAAATGACTGTGTTATACAAAGTTGTAAACAAAATAATTAATATACACCGGGATGAAATTACAAACTTCAGTACATTTTGTACTCAGAGCGCAATGCCCTTGCACTAGACAACATAATATTTGATAGTGTAAGAACCGGCCAAGTGCGTGTCGGGCCACGCTCAATATAGGGTTCCGTAGTACCACTTGTTTTTGAAATTTTTTGTATGGTCAATGAATGTACATTTACAACATGTTTTACACTACTAACAACATCATCTCAGTTACTTTCAAAGGAATTTGAACGAAAAGTTCCTTTATACTTCGCCGAATACATTTTTTTTAGTTGATCGACTATTACTCAATAACTTATGAAGTCTTCTTAGCCGTGATAGTTTTCCTTTTAAATTCAGCATATTTCCTACTCCCATGAATTTTTTCACATTTCCAGAAGCAACCGTTTATCTGGTAGAAGGGGGGGACACTGGACTCTAACGATTTTTTCCACTTTAAAACTTAATATTTCACAAATGGATCCCTAAATCGGAAAATGATCTATGAATACTCATAATATTTTCAAAAAACCTATCCAACGACACCCCACACGATGGGGTGGGCGCGAAAAAAAAAATTCAACCCCGCTTGATGTGTAGGGGAGGTACAATAAAAAAAAAATTAAATATTTTATGTACCATTTTGTCGGCATTAATAATATGTGTATTTATGCCAAATTACAGCTTTGTAGGTCCTATAGTCTCTGAGCAAAACCGCGGACGGACAGACAGACGGACGGACGGACAGACCGAAACTATAAGGGTTCCTTGTTGACTACGGAACCCTAAAAACGAGTTTAAACAGAAATCAGACGAAACGTGGGATGATTTAGCAATGCACAAAATGTGAATAGCATGATGCACATCTTTTTATATTAATCGACTCCCAAAAAGGAGGTTCATGTTCGGCGGTGGATATTTTTTTTATTTTTATTATTAGCCTGGGAAAATTAAGGAATTCAGACCGAATAATTCGTGTAGTTTTGAAAGTTGGTACAGTTGTTCCTGAAGGTGTCCAGATGAATATAATAAAAATTCCCCGATGGTGGGACAAGAGCCGGCGGTGGGGGAGGGGGGGAAATGTCTCTTTTTCAAGGTTTTTGCTTGTAACTCGAAAAGTATTTTTAATATCTCGTTAGTGGCTTCTACATTAATTATCTACATTAAATTTCCTATAAATTACGTCTACACATTTTTACTGTACGATCATTACTTTAGAAAATACAGAGTATTAATAGGGTACGCTAGCACTGTTTTGCCATACAAACTTATTTCCCAATTTACTCCCTGGACAATGCGTCTAGACAAATGATTTTTTATACAATATTGGGATCTATTAAAGCATGCCTCTACATTCGATTTTTTTCTAAAATTAAAAATATGACCCTAAAAAATTTGCAAATAATCGGCCAAGTGCGAGTCGGAATCGCGCACGAAGGGTTCCGTACCATTAAAGAGCAAAATTAGGCCATAAATTGTGTTTTTTGTATGGGAGCCCCCCTTATTTTTTGGATTGGATTTCAACTCTTTTTTGGGCCAAAAATAAGCCGATAGGAACTTGGCCCCATTTTTACAGGTACTCGTATGTTTTTGATGGGATATTATAAATACTTTTCGAGTTACAAGCAAAAACCTTGAAAAAGAGACCTTCCCCCCCTCCCCCACCGCCGGCTCTTGTTCCACCCTCGGGGACTTTTAGTATATTCATCTAGACACCTTTAGGAACAACTGTATCAAATTTCAAAACTACACGAATTATTCGGTCTGATCGATGATTTTGAAGCTAATTTTCTTAGACTATATCACCTTAAATAATAATCTGCCTAGCCGTTTTCGGCTTCGGTGACTTGGTTTTATTGTACATATATCATTATGTTTTGCTTTAATATGGCTAATATACCCGTGCATCGCCGTCGTCTATTAGTACCTATATAATATGGTAGCAACACAAATGACTGTTCGATAAATTCAGCCGTATCGGAAACTTCCGAACTTGGAACTAATTTAACCAATCCCGGTACTTCATACTAGGTTTTTGTTATACTTTGTATATATGCTTTTGTTATTTTACTTAGGTACCATAATATACCATGCCTGATGCCATATAGTTTTGGGAGTATTTACCAAAGAACAATATTATGATACGTGTTGAATGTAGTATAATAAGAATCATCCATTTTGATTTGGAATTCGAATACCATAGGAAGTTCACGGCAGATACAAATCCTCCTTAGTAAGATAGCGACGTGTCCAGGCTCGCAGGAGACTGAACCACAGTATCTCCAGGATCGGCTTGACACCGAACAGCATGAACACGTAGTGTGGGTCGCGGGGGGCGCGGTACTCGGTCAGCTTGTACACAGCGAACAGCACGTCCGCACCCAGCAGCACCATCACGTGCAGCAGCAGCAGCAGCACGCCGCGCGACAGCCGTGCCCGCACCACGCTCACCCCTAGCACCGCCACCGGCACGCTCATCACCAGCAGCATCGACGTCAGCCGGATCGCCGCCAGCGTCTCGCCGAACGGATCCGTCGCCTCTAGCATCCGCTTGAGCACCGCCAGCGCGAACCCGAACAGCTCCTCGCACACGTGCACCGCCAGCGAGAACACCGCCGCGAACCGCGCCACCTGCCGCATCGCGTACACGTCGCGGTTCTTGAACATGAACAGGTTCGAGAATACCAGCAGGGAGGTGCTCAGCGTCCAGAACGGTGTTATGAGACTGACGAAGGAGAACAGCTGGTAGGCGGCGGAGGCGAGGGGGCCAGGGCCGGCGTTGAGCAGCAGCGCCACGCAGCACACCTGCAGCGCGGCACCGCGCGCGTGCTCCAGGCTGAGGTCGGCCAGCAGGTCGGTGGTGTGGCGCAGGCGGTGGGCGGCCAGCGCCGTGCAGGCGACCGCGCCGGCCGTGGCCAGGCAGGCAGCCAGGCCCGGGTCGGGCCCGGCGTGAGGCAGCTCCGCCCGCAGCACAGACATGTACGACTCCAGGTAGCTCATATTATCCTCCTCATTATACTCAGCCTCGTAGTCTTCCTCCATGCTTCTTACGAAATTAGCCCAGGTGGAAGAGAATCAACAAACTTTTTTTACAGTATTGTGGAGGAAAGACCAGCGTACGGTCCTCGAGCGCCCGCTGAACTATTAGTAGTTATGTAGGATATAAATTCCCTTCATTAAAATAATATGAAACAAAACCACACGCTGAGTATAATACACAACATGGTTCCGTAAATGTGTTCGAAAATATAAATACAATTTTAGAGTAAAATTTGTTTTTAGGATTCCGTACCCAAAGGGTAAAAACGGGACCCTATTACTAAGACTTCGTTGTCTGTCCGTCTGTCCGTCTGTCTGTCTGTCTCCAGGCTGTAACTCAAGAACGGTAATAGCTAGAGATTTGATATTTTCACAGATTATGTATATCTGTTGCCGCTATAACAACAAATACTAAAAATAAAATAAAATGAATATTTTAGGGGGGATCCCATACAACAAACGTGATTTTTTGGCCTTTTTTGCTGTCTCCAGGCTGTAACTCAAGAACGGTAATAGCTAGAGATTTGATATTTTCACAGATTATGTATATCTGTTGCCGCTATAACAATAAATACTAAAAATAACATAAAATGAATATTTAAAGGGGGCTCCCATACAACAAACGTGATTTTTTTGGCCTTTTTTGCTCTATATCAAAAATGGCAACAGGTAGGTAATTGAATTTTTCATAAAATCCTTAGTTATATGTGCACTTTAATATTTAATAATAATATTAAAATAAAATAAAAAAATAAGGGGGGCTCCCATACAAAAAACACAATTTATGGCCTAATTTTGCTCTATAATGGTACGGAACCCTTCGTGCGCGATTCCGACTCGCACTTGGCCGATTTTTATTATAAAATTATGTTATCTGTTAACCAGGATCATCAAAATTCAAATCCATATAATATTCATTTCATCATAAAGATACGACTAGTAAGTCCTATCTTTATCATTACAAGTCATAACCTTTATTCATCAGTCGTATTTAATTTATTATTTATTTGGTTTCTTTACGTTACCCCAAAATCAATAATAATGGCATTGATTACAATAACAAAACTTATCAGTTAATTTGATAAATAGTTTAATGATCTAATGCCCCTAATAGTATATTTTTATAGCTAAACTTTTACCATACTACTAATTATTTTATTTATCACCTCATTAATGATAACTTAATCAGCTTAAGAGATCTAGTGTTTAATAAAATCGGCCAAGTGCGAGTCGGACTCGCGCACGAAGGGTTCCGTACCGATAAAGAGCGAAAGTAGACAAAAAATTGTGTATGGGAGCCCCCCTTAAATATTTACTTTACTTTAATTTTATTATTAATTACTGAAACACAAATATAAATAAGGATTTTGTGAACAAGTGCCTAGCTGTTACCATTATTGATTACCAGCAAAAAAGGCCAAAAAAATCACGTTTCTTGTATGGGAGCCCCCTTAAATATTAACTTTAATTTATTTTCAGTATTTGTTGTTATAGCGGCAACTGTGGTGGCAACAGATACACATAATCTGTGAAAATTTCAGAAGTCTAGCTATAACGGTTCTTAAGTTACAGCCTGGAGACAGACAGACAGACAGATAGACAGACGGACAGACAACAAAGTCTTAGTAATAGGGTCCCGTTTTTACCCTTTTGGTACGGAACCCTAAAAATGAAAGGTTTTTCAACTATCAAATTTTACACCTTGAAGAAAAATCGATGCTTAGGTATATTTTTAACCCCCCACAAAAAAGAGGGGTGTCATAAGTTTGACGTGTCTGTCTGTCGGTCTGTCTGTTTTCTTTCTCTCTTCTTTTGATTTTAAACATAGGAAATTAAACTTAAAATAGTTGGGCAATTGACAACATTTCAAAAATGTTAAGCCTTAAAATAAAAAATACCGTTTCTTTAGTTTCTTTTCCTGATATCAAAAAAATATTCAAAAAATTTTTATATTGCTTATTTACTGAGAAAATAAAGAAAAACTGAAAAATACACTGTGACGTCATACTTACGGCATATCAGACATTTTTTCTTTGCCTGGTGTAAAAGCGTTTTAAAAAAACATCATGAAGCATAAAAAAAACAGTCACTGTCAACAATGACATTTCTACATACGAAAGTACCACGATGACATTGACAGACGTCCTAATAAACGTAACAAACTTACACTGACATATTTTTTCTTTTGTAAACTGTAATGGAATTAACCGTTCAGGCGTAAGTATGACGTCACCTGGCGCTTACGTCTCTTTAGAATACGAAGGATTAAAATCTATTTTTTAAGTATCTTAAAAACATAATTTTGAAAAAGCAAGAAACACGTGTCGCCTTATTTTAAGTCTACTTTCTTATAAAATAATAAAAAAGCCATGTTAAAATGTTGAAATGTTGTCAATTCCCAACCCAAATCATATGTCCAGGATAATAGACCCCATATAGTATAGGTACAGCATGACTGGTGAGACAATACCGATACTTAAGGAGAGTATTCAGTACTCGATTCTCATTAAAAATATGTAATAAAATTAGGTGCTTAATTTTTGACCAAATTTCCCTTTAAACAAATGAATCACCGACACTTAGTAAATTACTATGCGGCCGCGCGTCATGCGCCCCCCGCGCCGGCGCGCTACCCCTCCCGCGCGCGGTGTCCGTGCGTTGGGTAAATAATTATTTAACTTTAAGCTACATTTACTCAGTGATCAATTTATATTATTTTTTTATATATTTTTTTCCAACTAATATAATAGCCAAATATCACGTCCTCGAGTATTGAACATGTCTCACCAGTCATGCTGTATAATATATTCTATTCGTCGTCGTTTCAAACTTGATTTAACACCTAGAAAATGTTACTTGGTAGTAACTCATATTAGGTTCTGGCATTGCGCCTCAGATAATATTTTATTAAGGCCCACTTGCGCCAATCTGGGTTAAAGTTAACTCTGAGTTAAACATCATGTCATATCTGTCACTCACCAAGTCAGTGATAGAGATGACATGATGTTTAACTCAGAGTTAACTTTAACCCAGATTGGCGCAAGTGGGCCTAAATGAATCAAACCCAATTTAAATGATTTGGCACTAGACCTCTGTACCAAGATAACTGATGAGTCGGACAGTGAACTGTTTAAACACATTCCAAAAGGGACATGAGTAAACATCCCTCCCTACTAAAAGTCTTCAGCAAATATGAAGTTCTAGTAAAATAAATATTTAAGGGCTGTCACACAAGGAGGGTTTCCACACGCTTAGCGTTTCACATTGCAGCGCCTCAAGGCGTTGGTATTTTTATACAAGCTGTTTGTGTTCTCGTATCCTAATGGTGGCAGCTGGAAAGTGTCTATGAAGATTTATAATCAATCATTTTCGTAATCACGAAGTCAACAGGTGACTCTTTGCATTTGCCCCAAGTGGCAAAATGTAGAAGCTGTTTCATACGGAGCCCTAGATTCACAGCCCGACTCGCCCTTGGCCAGTTGAGTTTACTCCACAAAATATCGGGAGAGCGTCGCGCAATTTGCATTTTTCATCAAAGTGCCGGAGTACTTAGGTTCGGAACGTGTACATAATTTATCAGATACAAGAGAGGATTATGTGACGTGTGGAACAACGCTAAATTATTTAGTGGAGCATGTTATAGTACCTAAACTTCTTTCGAAAGGACTCAGATCAGTATAATATATAAAGACTAAACACATAAAAATCGGCCAAGTGCGAGTCAGACTCGCGCACGAATGGTTCCGTACCATTTTAGAGCAAAATTAGGCCAAAAATTGTGTTTTTTGTATGGGAACCCCTCTTAATTTTTTATAATAATTTAATATTATTATTAAATATTAAAGTATACATATAACTAAGGAGCTTGTGAAAAATTTAAGTACCTACCTTTTTCCAAAAAAGGTAAAAAAAATGACGTTTGTTTTATGTGAGTCCCCCTTAAATATTAATTTTATTTTGTTTTCAGTATTTGTTGTTATAGCGGCAACAGATATACTATATCTGTTGCCGCTATAACAACAAATACTGAAAACAGAATAAATTACATAATCTGTGAGAATTTCAACTCTCTATCTATTACCGTTCTTGAGTTACAGCCTGGAGACAGACAGACGGACAGACGGACAGACAACGAAGTCTTAGTAGTAGGGTCCTGTTTTTACCCTTTGGGTACGGAACCCTAAAAATGCACACGGTACAACACCAACACTGACAGTTTGCGGATATGATTCTTATAAAAACCAGTAAAGCGCAAGTTACACCAAAAGGAAGGTTCCTTACAAAATGACTTATCCAGAAACAGATGGACGTAGTATAAGTGGTATCTTATTAACAAAAGCTTTTACTCTTCCACTACGGAACCCTAACAACGAAGGAAGCGTTCAGAAGCTAAATATTTTAGTCAGTATCATGAGATAAGAATTACGTGACCGCAAATAATGTGTTCACGAGCGAGATAATCAGTTTAATAAGGGCTTTACGGGGAAAATTCCGGGAGTGCATAAAAATAATTGAAATGGAATTTTGGGATATAATATACTGCTGTTGATCACGCAGTGTAGGTAATAAAAGAACTAGTTTCTATAGCTTCTAAGTTATTTTTGGTTGGTTTGATTGCTTGATTTTATGTTTGGTTATTTTATATTGGTATATGACGACTACGTGACGCGCTTCGTTCCGGAGTCTCCCCCGGAACCTCCGGTAGACCACATCCATCTGCCAGAACTCCGGCGCCTCAAAGGTCGATCCTTGAAAATGCATGAACGTCGATTCTGCGCCTGATCTCTACCAGCAGAGTCAATCATCTATTGTTCACACACTAGCCACTATGAAACCTCTCCTGCATAACATGGTCTGGTACCGATGAAACCGCCTCCGAAACTTGTTGGGAGGCATTATGTGATGAGTGATGACGATGATGAGTGATGACGTCACGGGATATGCATGATTAAAGTGTGTAATAACGTGAGCAGTTAACAGTCCGACAGATTTACAGCCCCCGGCGGCTGCGGCGAGCGTATTGCCAATATCGTACATCATACGCTTGTTATCATCAAATATTCTGCATGTAAAATTGAATATTTCCACTTTTAAGCTGGATTTATATGCGTCCGCGTTAACGAGCGGTCTAGCCGCTACACCGCGAGGTTACAAGCAATAGTAACGATTTATTTAAATAGCGGCGCGGTCGTTTTGTCATTTACATACAATTGCTTGAGATCTCGCGGTGAGCGGCCAAATCGCGCGTTAAGGTAAGCGCTTATAAATCGATAAACTATCAGAGAAATCTATACTAATATTATAATTCTGAAGAGTTTGTTTGTTTATTTGTTTGTTTGAACGCGCTAATCTCAGGAACCGCTGGTCCGATTTAAAAAATCTTTCAGTATTAGATAGCCCATTTATCGAGGAAGGCTATAATTCAGGATTTCCCAAACTCTGTGCCGCGGGCGGCGCCCTGGTGCGCCGCAGAAAGGCAAGAGGGGCGCCGCGCCGCGAGTCGATCCTCCATCATTATCAATAACCACAAATATTATAAAATAAAATTATGATATGAACTAGCTGTCCCGGCAAACGTCGTTTTGCCATTTAAAGTATTTCTACTTCATCAGTTGATACAAAATCTTACCCCCTCTTTCTAAGAGGGGTGGGGGGGGGGATTTTATATATATAGATTTTATATATATAGATTTTATATAACAGAATATGTTAAGTTGGAAAACACAGTTAATAATATGAAGTAAGTCCAAGAAAAAAGTTTGATACAAAATCTGACCCTCTCTTTGGTCCCCTTAGAGGGGTGGAAGGGGGGATTTTTATACACCAGATGTTGAGTTAGAAGAAGACAAATATATCTGCGAAAACCGTATGCAAATCGGATCAGTAGTTTTCGTATTAAAGAAAAAAGTTTAATACAAAATCTGACCCCTCTTTCGTCCCCTTAAAGGGGTGGGGGGAAATTTTTTTATACACCAGATGTTAAGTTGGAAGAAGACAAATATATTTGCGAAAACCGCATTCAAATCGGATCAGTAGTTTTCGTGTGACAGTGGAACAAACATACAGACAGACAGACAAACAGACAGACAGACAGACAGACAAAAAACTAACCACATTTTTGGCTTCTATAGCGATGTAGTGACATCCCCCGCTTATTAGTTTTTAAATATATTTAATGTACAGAATTTTCATTTCTACAGTTTTATTATAATATGTATAGATTATACAAAGCAGGCAGATGATTAAATAATTATTATTTACTTGCTTAATGCAAGTTCCTAACTGTAATCATTAAAGGTGTTTATTTATGGATCTTTCTGTAATAGCTAGGTAGAGTAGGGCGCCGTGACAAAATATTGACTTGTAAGTGCGCCGCAGGCTGAAAAAGATTGGGAACCCCTGGGCTATATTTTATCACGCTAAGACTAATAGGAGCAAAGAAATAATATAGGAAAATTTGGAAAAAAAAATCGGGGAAATTATTATTTGAAAGGGCTTATCTGACAAACTACTGGAACAATTTTTGTGTTATTTTTTGCACAGATAAGAAGTAGATCACATGAAGGATCATAGGCTATTTTTTGTGGACTAATTTGTCTGTGAAATATCTAATTTACGCTACGTTTAAAATAAAAATTAAATTAAGAATTTGGTGATTGCCTAGAATAGGCTTTGAAACTACTAAACAGATTGCGATGAAAGATAAGTAAACGACAATATAAGCACATTTTCACGCTGGTTTTACCATTTACGAGCCGAAACTATTTAAAGTGTAAACTGTATAATTTATCAATTTTATTTCAGTGTCTTTTTTTTTTTATTAAATAAGGGGGCAAACGAGCAAACGGGTCACCTGATGGTAAGCAACTACCGTCGCCCATGGACTTAGCTGCAGGTGCGTTGCCGGCCTTTTAAGAGGGAATACGCTCTTTTCTTGAAGGTTTGCAGGTCATATAGGTCCGGAAATACTGCTGGTGACAGTTCGTTCCAGAGTTTTACAGTGCGCGGCAGAAAGTTACGCGAAAATCGCACTGTGGAAGATGTGTGTGGAAGAAGTGTCTGCTGTTATCATGTAAAATGTAAATCAACCTGCATTAAAATCGTTTCGTCCATCTACAATGAGCAATTAATATTCGCATAAATATCACAAATTAAATAAACTGAAATAAACTGTCAAGTTCTGATAGTTTTATGAATTCATAATATTTAAATATTCATAAAAAATTTCAACTTTCTTTATTATGCAAATTCTTTGCTGCTCGGACTATGCACTTTGTACTGTCGGAGAAATTGACTCATTAGTAGAAGGTAGATCCACATCATTTGATCATGATATGGAATAACGTAGGTCCGTCAACTTTCTATGTATCAATTTCTCTGTTGGTGCAATTCAAAAATTACGCCTAATTTCTGAAGCCTTTCTGAAATAAACGGCCATTAAAATTACCTGATGATGCACTTGAACGATTGCATTTTAAGTAATTGAAATTAATAAGTTTATTTGTTATATTAAAAGTTTATTTATTCAGCTTAATCCACAAAATGTAAGTAAAGCTAAGGTCATCAGAAAAATAATTCCTTATAAGGTCTGAACGCCCGATCTATCTGATCTTCGCCGGCACCGCGGGTTCCGTACATAAATCAATTCTTAATTCATAGCCCAAAGGGAAATTTAGCTGAGGAGAAAAACTTATTTATGGAGATAACTTTTACTTTTATTCGCGTGATTTACAAAATAGAATTATATCAGGACGACGCCGGTCCCAAAGGTAGCGTCGAGTCACCTTCATTATTTCGCTTTATATTTCTAAGGCTGCATATAAAAAGATACATTAAACATAATTCCAACATAAAATATTCACATTTATAATAATTAATTGTTAGAAGAGAATAAAGACTAGAGAGCTTTTACGAACTTTCGGTTGAAAGCTCCATAAAGCCGCTCATATTCGCGATATTTCTTGCTCGTAAACTTTTCTACATTACGCTCGTTACTGCAAAATCTAGTCTGAACTCTATTAAGGAATATAGGAATTTATTGATTTTTTATAATAGACGAATTATAATTTTTTAAATTAGTAAAATACGTTGTTTGTACAGTTTTATTTGTTTTCTTAGCATATTAATGTGAATATGAGACGTTATATAACACTGATCAACAAATTTTAATCTGCTATAGGTACGTACATGTTAATTGTAATGCTAGTGGGATTTAATAATACTTTCCTACATACAAGGCCTCAGCATCAGAGTAAACCTGCGGCCCTGCAGCGCTCGGTCTTGGCAAGTGGCCAAATACAGCTTTTTTTTTATCAATCTTTTTTAAAACCTAGTGTGATAACGAGGTAAAATATTTAAAACTCTACGAGATATAAGAAGCCAAAATAGCAGCCGTATATTTTACCGACATGAAAACTATCCTGCCTTTCTTGAGACTGGCTTAATAGCTTAAATGTAAAGAGGTAACAGACAAACCAGTGAATTTTTTGATCATTTTCAAAATTTAATTCGCTTATTTTGAAAATGGTTTTTGTAAGGTTCATATTTTTTAATAACATGATATTTAGATAATTACTTTTAGCGATGACCCAGCAATGCAAAAGTAGGCCTGAAGATTTGTATATGTCTATAGTAGTACTATCGAACCATGTATGTTATTATTTGAAAATCAAAAATATTTTGTATGACGTACTATGGAAACTTTATGCCGATAGGCGCGAGTTACTATGGACCCGACCGATTTTTTTTTTGATTTGAACAAAAAAAACTTTACAAATCTATAATTGTACTACTAAGATAGAATCATTTTATTGCGGGAAAACAACCATTAAAATTTCCACTGTAACCTAATTAGCGATTTCCTCATAAAACTGAGTTTATTGTTGTGGGCTTAGACCGGGGCTGGCCCAGGCTCAATGCTGGGGTTTCTAGCCGGCGAGGCCGGAGATAGCCGTGTGGGTCAGCGCGGGGTGGGCTTAAGCCTGCGGTAGGGTAGGATTTTGCGGTTCTTTGACCACGGTCACGGTGACCGGTATTAGAGATGTATTATTTCGTAACTAAAATGTATTTCCTTTTTATGGCTTCTTGATGGCAAAAATATAATCTTTACTAGTATTATAAATGGAAATACTTACGCCTGTCTGTTGCCTTTTCATACTTAAACTACTGAACCCATTTAGAACAAATTTGGTTTAATGATATTTAGAAAGACGTGGTTGGACATAAAATAATTTTTGTTGCGAAAAAATGTATGGTTCTTCGGCTGTACCTGTTTCGGCGCACCTGAAGTGCGGGCGTTATAAAGTCACCAAATAATTTTTAGTCAAAACTTTGAGTAAAAATATTCAACATTTATACATTTTATACAATTATTTATCGTTATCAATATTAAGAAAAAAGTTACCAGACATGTTCACTTGGTCGTGATTTGTCACTCAACTCCGGCCATACTCATATTTTTACTGTAACTTATAAAAATATTATATTTTGTGGCGCGTCGGTGATGAATTTCTAAAGCATTAAACACCAATGGAGCGCAAAATTGAACGATCAGTGAAGCTATTTTAAACGTCGCAATGTTAAATAAAATTCGCTATGAAATATTAGCTAAGTACTACAGTCTACAACAACGTTAAGACTGATGTTTGCCTGCAAAGTAATTATTATTTAAAATTTTAAAATGTTCAAATTGTCTCGCTTCCTCTTTACGGAGTGAAGCGAGTCGAAGACGAGGCGGAAGTCGAGGTACGAATTTGAATGTGCGACACATTTACATTGAAACTTCCGCTATTACTGGAAACCCGCTGTTCGGCTGCCTTGAACATTTTTGCTTCCTTCTTTATCCGTCTTTGAATTGGTTTTATCACCCATTTATTTTTAGGGGTGTGAATTAAAAGTTTTCTCAAAGATATAGGGGACACACTACTATACAAATAAATGAAGTATCTATTTTCAGGCGTTGTAATTTGAATATTATATTTTTAGGCAAAGAGGGAAATTTTTTTGTAACATCAACTCTAGTAAGTATGAAGTATCGGAGGATAAAATAGCCAACTAATAAACGTACTATAATGACTAGATAATTAGTATTCCAAAGTAGTCGCGCATAGGACGGCGCGGCGGCGCGTCTCGCTGACTTACACCAAATTAAACTTCATTGTCTTATAATTTGGGTAATTAACAGAATTGCCTCCTTTATGTTCTTCATTATTAAAGGTCTTTTATAGTTTGAACATAAATTATTATTAAAAGCTTTGTATATATACGTGTTCTTTTCGCGAGACAGATTTTCCGAAGGCAGGCCTCAATAGACACATTGACACACAGATTTTCCGAAGGCAGGCCTCAATGTGTCTACAATACTGTCGTGATGTTAACTGCCTATTTGCTAATTAGTAATTCGCAGCCACTATCGTTTTTCTTTTGTTTAGGATTTTGCTTGGTTGACTATTGCAACAAAACTTGGTTGACTATAACTGAACCCTAAAACAAAACCCTAACCAGCTGATTTTTGGTATATTGGATTTTTTTGTATATTTAAGCGTAACCTTGTCCTACAAATAAATCAATCCATAATATTTTAGGGCCATCAAGTCAAAGTATGAAATCCTTTCTATCTCTGTTAGCTACCACTTTCGAGATTTTTCAAAAATAAAAATGTTGTTCGTCAGTCGTCTTATCAAAATGTAGTTAAAAATTGCCTGTTAGTAATCACGTAAGCGTTTGTGTACTAAGCCACATTTTTTTGTCGAATGATGAATGCAGTCTTGTTCTAAAATCTTAATAATCTAAAGAACATTGCATTCATAGCTCAATACGTAACAACAATTATTGCATTCATAGATCAATACGTAGATAATTTTTTGTGGGATGATACACAAATGCAAATTTATAATATGCAGTTAACCAGCTCGTTGGTTAAACCAGCTCGTCCATAACTCATGTCCGGCGTCCGATACGTCACGGTCCCGTAACGTGTCGCCGACAATCCATCAGGTTACAGCCGAAACGCATTCACAAAATGGCGGACATAACTTTATTTGTGTTCGATTTTTAAATAAGTAAAAATATTCATAAAATTTTGAAGCGAAAACTTTAGCGTAGTTGTGTACCTAATAAAAATGTTGAACTCGTGTCATTAGATCGTGATCCCTCACTCTCCCGAGTGCTAACGGCGCGGCCAATGAAAGGCGGTCATTATTCTACCGTAGAGAAAATATTATACATGCCTTTTTCTACTATTCCGTTTTCAATTGTAATGACAGCGGTCTATACTATATAGCACTCTAAATAACAATGTTATAAATCTACGAATAATAAAAACTATTTATTATTCGTAGTTATTAATAGTAATTTTGAGCTACGGGCGGCGGCGCGATTGTTAGAAAAAAATGACGCTTTTGATTGACTTACGTCAAACAATTAACCAATCAACGACGCCATTGAAAAGATTAACTCTTGTTAAAATACCCCCAGAAACCGGCCTTCAAAGAGCGGTCGCTCGTTTCCGCCGTTTTATTACTTGCGAACGACAATCCCACAGGGACAAGTTAATTAATGTAATATTTACAAAAGTTAATACTGGGGGTCTTATGTTATACTCATTAAACGTCTATTGAATATTAACGCCCGACGCGCTGAGCCGCGATATGAACGCTTTCATCAAACAATTTTCTTCCATCAAAGTGAAAATTGTTTTTGGATAAAAATAAAACCCTCAAACAAAATATATTAAAGCGTTGTTACAAAAATATGTACCTTTACAATATGTAATCAATTTCACTTATACTGATATGGTTAAAGTTCTATTTAGTTTTGATATTGTTTAATTTGTTTTTTTTTTCAGAATGTTTCAGTACTAACCATAAAGTCAATATACCTAGCGGAATAGAGCAACAATCTCGAGCTGTCAAACGAAACTGAAATTCAGTTACGTCTGTGTGTAAAAATTTGTTTACGTATACACTTATACAAGCATCTTTCTAAGAGATTAAATTGTTAACGTGCCGATAAGTGCCGACTGGACGTCAAACAGATGAAAAAAATTGGTTCTGCTGTCATGTATCACACGTCTCTTTTTACCACGCAGTGTTACTGATAGTGACATCTCGCTAGCTCAGGCCTTTGTTTCTTTAATCCGCTAGGTATATTAATTTTGTGGTGCTTACCTAACCTACCAATTCTTTAATTGCTATCGACATCCATATGCTAGAAAGCTATTAGTATTAAAACAACATACCCAGTTGGAGCTAAGTCTAACACAGCCCTACAGTATTAGCTGTACGGTTCAGCTTTTAGCCAAATCCCTTTGCCGTGAGCCTATGCAGTCGACTGACGTAATCGTGTTTACCCAATTACAAATTCGAAATACCGACTGTTTCACAAATCCCTCTGTACCTTTGTTAGTTGTTACGCATTCAAAATTGAAAAAGTACTTATAGATTTACAACACGTCATGTCGTTGCTCAATTAAAGCATTAGTTATTTGTTTAGATTTGCACTAGGCCTTTGCACTAGGTTATATCGTACTTTACTTTAAGCGGGAAGTGAAAGCATAAATCATTTCCCCATGAAAAAGAAGGCCTTACCTACATTTAAACACCAAGAAAGTTTTTGCATCTTCGACAGACCTTAGTTGAGTGTGCAAACGGCAATTTTTTTTTATTAAATTAGGGGTCAAACGAGTAAACGGGTCACCTGATGGTAAGCAACTACTATCGCCCATGGACACTCGCAACATCAGAAGAGCTGCAGGTGCGTTGCCGGCCTTTTAAGTGGGAATACGCTCTTTTCTTGTAGGTTTGCAGGACGTATAGGTCCGGTAATACTGCTGGTGACAGTTCGTTCCAGAGTTTTACAGTGCGTGGCAGAAAGTTACGCGAAAAACGCACTGTGGAATTTCTTTTTTCGCATTATATAATATACGAAAGTGTGCCAGGTGCCTGACATTTTCTTCCTTCTTCAAACCACTTAAACTTTTAGCTATTGCTACAAAAATTCAGAATCTTTCAGATTCGGTCGGTATCTAGCAATGTTATTGGTGATAGTGTGCAGAGTACTTAGAGCATTAAACCAGTTAATGCTCTAAGGCAGAGTAGGAAGCAAAAGCTAAATAATGAATGATATCTTATATCTTTAAACGAGCAATTCTTGTATATATACAGTGTGAAATTTTAATGGTTGTTTTCCCGCAGTAAAATGATTCTATCTTAGTAGTTAGTAGTACAATAGATTTGTAAAGTTTTTTTTGTTTAAATAAAAAAAAATCGGTCGGGTCCATAGTAACTCGCGCCTCTCGGCATAAAGTTTCCATAGTACGTCATACAAAAAATAACATGCATGGTTCGATAGTACTACTATAGGTAAATCGTTCTGCTGCGGGAAAACAACCACTAAAATTTCACGTTGTATACATATATATTTTGGAATCTCGGAATCAGCTCCAACGATTTTCGTGATATTTAGTATATAGGGGGTTTCGGGGGCGATAAATCGATCTAGCTAGGAATCATTTTTAGAAAATGTCATTTTATTCGTGTTTTATGGAATACTTACCGAGCATAGCTCGGTCAAATAGCTAGTAATATTATTATTTATTAAATGGTGATTACGTGCAGAGCAGAGCAAAGCTAATAACGAACAACATAAACTCAGCAACATAACAGTTAATCTATTGTGATCCAATGAGCATTATCCCGCTCATACATAATGCACGGGACCGCGGCAACAAGCGGCTCGGCGCTAATGAGACGTGCTGTCAGGACGGATAACGCGGGTGCAAATGATATTATGTCCTTGGAAGCTGTTATAACAGATACCAATTGATATCAAACGTATCAACAGAGTCAGTGATTCATATTTCATATTTTATTCCCTAGTTTAGTTAGGAATTATTTGTATTAACCTGTAACACTTATAGAGAGTGTTAAAATAAAATTAGAAATGAACTTAAGAATATATTTAAATAAAGGCTAAAAGAATATAGAAATAAGAGAATAGAGGTCGTGGTTCGTCGTTCACAATGTGAGACCCTGTTGTGCCTAGGTGAACTTTACTTTCCTGGAGGCAGTAGGAAGATAGGACTTGAGCGCAGGTGGAGAGGTTCTGGTAGGTGGGTGGTAGATAGGTTGGTTGCAAGGAGTCTGGATGCAGGCAGGTAGGGTTCAGGTAAGCTGGTTGAAGGCTGGTAGGTTGTAGGCTGGTAGGTAGCTCTCGCAGCGGTCGCAGAGCCCGGAGAGGTGAGCTCGTAGTGACGTACCCGTCGCGGTGATACCCGTCGCGGTGATCCCCAAGTGGGGATAGTAATAATATTATAATATTTTAACTGCAAAAGTGGAAAATTTATTTAATTACTTTTCCAAAATTCGTCTAGTCATAACTCGCAGCAGCAGAAAATCCGAAGCGAAAATGTCAAAATGAAAAAGAATAAAAACAGTTTTGGCGTCCCAGCCAGTAAACTAAAAACATAATAAAACCTCATTCATTATGATTTGTAGGAAAGTGGAAACATAACATCGTTACATACCCCCCTCTTTACATTAGGATTATTTATCGTTACAAACCCTATAAAGATTTTTGAATTTGAATATTATTTTACAATCTGAGTACTTAGTCAAAACGCATTCGCTAATTTCGGTAGCGAAGTTAGTATTGGTTGATTGACATAACACATTGCTAAGGCTGATTTATAAAATTTATATATGCGGCAGTACAGCGCGAAATTAGCGCGCGTTTTGGCCGCTACACCCCGTGATTACAAGCGAATGTATGTAACGATATGATTTGCTGTGGAGGAACGTCTTTCAAACCTTTAATACTAAACTTACTTCAACTTTAAATAAGTAAGACTTTGACTCTGTGCTTTGACTAAATCAACATTGATTAGCTCACGTATGTAACAAGACAATAACATGTACATTAGTGTATGAAGCGGCAGTCTAAGCTAATACCCCTGTATAAACCTCTCCATCAAGTTGACGGATTAGTTAGGAGACTCGTTAAAATTATAATTGATTGGGGCACAATCAGCTTACTCGCAGTTCGGAGGGAAATCCCGAGCCACAATATTAGTGATAATATACAGTAGAACATCATCGTCACCGCCTAAATTAGGCCATATCTTGAGATAAGTAAGCTACAGGGATTTATAAGCAGATTTTTCACAATGTCACAAAAATATCTTTAAATATAAAATATCTCACTCACGTAAAAGTTATCTACCTCTATGCGTTGAACGACTTTGATTTCAATTATAAGACTCCGTTAATCTACTGTGTGTTATTTACACTGTACACGTATCAAGAGGCGACCGAAGTCTCAATTTTCTTCCGACCTTGACTATGTAATGAGGTTTTTCATGAAAATTTCTCTCTTTACTTTTATTAAGGTGTTGCCACTTGCCAAGCTTTACGTTATACGAAAGAATCGTTCCTTAACCCTTGATTAAAATAATAAGTGTAGATTCAATGTTGTTCTGATGTTTTGTAAGACAGTCTATCAAGACACAAGATGACCAAATATGTGAATATTAATGTGATGTAAATCAAACGTTTGTCAACGAGCCAGCATGGAACGCAGCATCGGTGTCAAAAGGATGGATCGTATCCGAAACACTACTCTGCGCTCCAAGACGAGGCTTAATAATGGACTTGGGCAGGAAAGCGGCTGGCTTAAAATGGAACTGGGACACGTCGTCCGCATGCACCCGGACAGATGGGCGCGTCTAGTTACGGAGTGACTACCGAACGGTCGGCGAAACAGGGGCAGACCCAAGAAAAGGTGGCGCGTCGAGCTAGACGCTGCAGATAAAGAGTGGCCAAATACAGCGAAGAATAGAGACACGTGGAAGGAGGCAGGGGAGGCCTTTGCCCAGCAGTGGGACACTAACGGATGTTAATAATAATAAATCAAACGTACAAAAGGACACACATATATATATACAAATTATACTCAGTTCAAATTATTTTACATTCCTTACAACCTTTTTAAAAAACTATTATGTCCTTATAATATCCTTTCGCACGGCTATTTAATTTCATAGAAATCGGTTAGGTTAGGTTTGAGCGTCAAAGGGTAACAGATCAAGACAAGTTATGCGTTTACAATATTACTATAATATTATGTGTTATATGGTTACTTTATATCTATAATATTATGTATATTACCCTAGAGTTTATTAACTTGCAATCCACCTAATACCCTTTAACTTTATGGGCTTCTAATACTCGACCTAATAGGCAATTTGATGCCCCGGCCAATATAATATTATGAAACTCTAATATATTTCGAAAGGTGAAGTTTTCGCTAACGAGCGGTGTAATGTGCTGCAGCGATATTAACTATCAAGCAGAGATAGCAAATATTTTCGTAATAACGTGCCATTTTTGTAATTAAATCTTTAGTGAGGTCAAGTGCTGCCATCTAAAATCAATATTTTTATTCGTGATTCCGATGTCCTTTTCAAAATTTGGTGTATACTGTAGATTAAAATATTTAGTACTAACAGCGGATATAATAATATAGCTTTCAAAATGAATAGTCAACAATAACGATACTCATGATCAATGGCATGCCCAAAATAATGTGCCCCAAGTTTTCCCTGACCTACCGTATTTGACCCGGTTATGTAACGAGGGAGTATGAATTTAATAATAACATGTGACAGCCGAGAGCTAATTACCTTCCTACTTTTAAACCTACTCTGTCGCGAGACATTGCGATGTATTTTCAAATGAGCCATTCAAAACTGAACATTATTTACTATGCTACAAGATACATATTATGGAATCGATGGACATTTTCGCTCGCGGTGTCGGGCTGCCTGTTTCAAACTTGAATTGCTTAAAGTAAAATAATCTCTTTCAGTGATTAATGCGATGAGCTAAAGACAAACTTTGCTATGGTCATAATTAATTTTAGTTCAGGAAACTAACATTGAATAGTTTTTGTCCCGACAGAACGTACGAATTTGCAATGAAGGCATTAGTTTCTACACTACCGATTCGTATTATAATAATTATTGTGGCCTATTTTCGTATCAAATCTGAGATAATTGAATATAAAACCGGTTAATTAATTCTATTTTAAGGCGATTACAAAGTAATTCCACGACAAGCCGTTCCTTAGATGGTAATTTAATTTAGATTTTATCCCGTAAGCTCTACAAGTATTAAAATCTAAGCGGCCGCCGGCCGTCATCTTCAGCAACTGTCGTTACATGATATTAATGGACTGTCAGATATTGTATTACGAAAATTAAAATACCAAGTTTCTCATAACATAATTTTCGGTATGTTTTTATTTTTGAAATGAAAACACCTTTGTGAACTTCTTTGGGGTGGAAACAATGTAGTGTATGTATATCTATGTTATTAAATTTCTAAGCGTGATCGAAAATTCGTAAGACGGAATTCTGCTTATGATGTTTCGGCCGACCCCTGAAGTCAACCCGTTGCTTTTAAATGTATATTTATATTGCAGATTTTTTAAAATACGAATAATTGTCTGCAGCATTAGTCAATAATATATTCAAAGTTTATCACGATCAGAATACTGGACCATGAAGGTTCATCCAAACGGCCAACTTCTCTGAAGAAGCACAAGTTTATTTAAGAGTGTTAAATTAGTTACTTGAAGCCGCAGCCTTGCGGGCGAAGTTTAAATCAAATAAAAATCCAATATAAAGTATTGAACATGGGGGTGGCGTTAGCGCGAGCCGGATTATCTGGCTCAGTGCAGGTGCTGGCGGTAGATCGGCTTCAGGGTCAGGGAGCATTGCAACGTCGCAAGAAGTGGCGATTAATTTTGAAGTCTTTAAAGAGCCTTAAAAAACATTATTTAGCACCGCCGAGACGAGCCAAGCGAAGACACTACCTACCTTTTCTCACAGTGTTTCGACGTTTTTTTGAACACTCATAGAGGCCGTGTAGATTCAGCTTGGCTCTACATGAGATATCATATCTTTTCCACAAGGTAAACCTTATGTGTTCGTCTCGGCTACATTTTACAAGTAATGTTTTTGGTGGGATCAAATTCAGTTAAATACTACACCAAACTATAATATGAAACAGGCCTTTATACCTTAGTCCTTACTGCTCTGATCGATCGGCGACCACCATCATCACAAATTACCATATTACTTTATAATGGAACATTAGACGAAACCTTTTTGTATATTGAATATTATATTTGGGTCGTTATTGTATTCGCTACAATATAGCTTTACAAAAAGGTTCTCGTTATTCGTATAACAATACTAGTATTATGTATGCATGTGTGTTGACTAATTATAATAAAATACATTATTCAATTGTGATCCATACTCTAGAATAGAAAAGAAGCGATAAAATTTTGTGCTCATTTTTTTTTTACGTTATTACTGGCTTAAAATATAAATCTACGACCTTATTTACTTTGGAGCAGGAACACTTTTATCCAAGAAACTATAGTTATTTCTTCTCTACGAAGACTGTAAACAAATCTAAAAGGCCATGCTAAGTGGCAACCCTAGTACCGGACAGCGTAGTCTATCCGGACATCTCTTACGTACACATTAAACTACTCAGCGCTGACAGCCGCGGTCATCCGTTTGAAGTGATCTCAAGGAGATTAGGGCTCCAAAGGAGCTTTGGCTGATACGATAATCTATATGTATAAAAAGTAATAATACTGGCGGGTAATGGAATATTATTGTAATAAAAACATTTGATGTAAAACGTTGCTTCGCTTCTATACAGATTCAGTAGGATTAAGTTGAATCAATCCATACTTACATACTTACATACTAATATTAAAAATCCGAAAGTGTGTCTGTCTATCTGTCTGTCTGTCTGTTACCCCTTCACGCTCAAACCGCTGAATCGATTTTGCTGAAATTTGGCATGGAGATACTTTGAGTCCCGGGAAAGGACAAAGGATACTTTTTATCCTGGAAAAATGTACGGCTCCCACGCGATAAACGAGTTTTAGTGCAACGGAGTTGCGGGCGTCATCTAGTATTCTATTACGGTGCAAAGTTTCATTAAAATGGTTGTGTTAATTTCGGACCCTATTGAATGCAATACCTTTTTATAATATGTATATATCTAAGCATACGGTATTTGAATTCATGATTATTATCAGCTTATCGCCCGTCCGCCTTTAAATTAAAAGAGACCCATTGTTTTATGTTAACAATGAGACCAACTTAGATCTGAACAATGGTATACAATGGTGACGCAGAACATTAAGTTCATCGACCCGTAACACTATAACTAGTTGGAGGCTGTGGAGGCTTCGATCCTCGAGCTCGGTGTTCCGTGCGTCCCCGGGGTAGTTGCTAACTCCTATTAATTAAACGATACGTCGATATTAGGCTTCCATCATGATCGTTTCCACTAAATAAGTATGGATTTTGGAATAAAATTATATCGGTTTCGCATGCATATTAATTATTTCAGATTATCCGTAGTTTTGCTTACGGTAAACAAACAAAAACAGATTTCATTTCATAAATATATTTTTGCTCTGTGCTTTTGCAGCCAAATTCTAAAGTTTAAGGCTCCTGAAATCATCAGGTGTACAATAAAAACTTTTCAAAGAGCGCAAAATATATTTTTAACGACCGGAATCTTTCTACCCTAGAGTATATCACTTTGAAGATGAATATTCAGAAATGATAAGCTATTTATTATTTAAACAATAAAGCGAAGCAACTGTTTGTAGAGCTTAGTTATCATTTGTATGCTATTTATATGCAAGCAAGTTCGCTTGCATTGTTTGCTATTAAAATTAAATATTGTGCAGGGAAAATTATTTGGAAACATTTAAAAAGTTAAGCTTTGTTTGTTTGAGCTTATGGAAGTTTCGTTGTCCGGTAGGCTTTACACAGAAATCTGAAGTTTGAGTTCAAGTAAAATGAGCTTACGTACGTAAGTAATAAGAAATGTTTTCGCAGTTCAACGTCTGGTGGGGTAAATCGGCGGTAGTCGGTCCTCCTATCTCAGGATAATCCCGCAATTAATAGGGGATCTTGTTGTAGGGGCTGTTTACCCGAACTCTACAACACCAGATCATAAAAAATCGGACGAAACAGTTTAATTAAATCTCTTTTCTACTACTTGGAGTAAAAATGTATTTAGCGGCGCTGTAAACATTTCGAAGATGGGTAAAATGTTAAGCTCGCGTCGAATCCGCCGGGAAAACGCATGCCTGCTGTTTTGTTTTGGATTTTCCAGAGTGCAATCAATTTTATGATCAATTTCCCAAGTCCTAATCTACAGATTTTGTATGTTCCTTGGGTACTTTAAGTAGTTTCAGATTTTTACCTATTGCCGATGTTTTCAGTCTTTGTGAGAAAGGTCAGTGAACCAAAGCCCATTTAAGACGACAGTACCGCACGAAGACCCAAAAGTTACCAGACAATCTTGTTCGTATGTACAATTGTACATTACTTCGCGTAATACAAAGGATTTGTAATACAAAGAACAATTTTAGTCATGTGGAACTACCATTAGCGCACACCAAAGTGAGAAAAACGCATTATTTATCGCGCGACATATCAGGCTGTGCTTGGTGACGGAGACAAAACGATTTGTATGTCTTTTTATATGTCATCGTTTATTACATAGGATAATATAAGATGTGATAATAATATATTAACTATGTTTCTTTACGCGTTTCTTTTATACAGTTTATACTCTATGATCTGAACAAAGAAAAGAGACACAAAACTCTTCATTTGCCTTCGAGATCAGGCGATTCTATTGGTTCTCAAAAACACATTCCTCGCAACGCATCTTGCGTGGGAAGGCACCCTTTGTTTCTAATATTATAATTTATAGCTTGTCTCTTGGAATAATCAAAATTAATTTGGAAATGCTTTAGCGAAAGAATAAAAATACGTTTTTCGCGTTTATAATTTTAGCAATTCAAATTGTTAATTTGTTTTAAATCATTTACAGACTGACTTTATAATTCCGACTAAACGCAAAATGTTTATTAACAAGTCACTTATTAAAATAGGTTCAAAAATAAAACTTAATGTCTAAATGTTAAAATTTATGTCTGTCGTTAAAAGTTTATTAAACTACAACTTGCTCGGCCTACATTTCGTAATAAAGAATCGCATATTAAGGATTTCTCGTCGAAAGTCCTCATTAAAAATGTTTAATGAATTCGTCCACAATTAATTCTCCAAAATACCTACTTCCTTTACAATCGAAGAACAATTAACAAGCTACGTTATTTGTTTCACTTTTAATTATTCAATGTCTGTTACAGTAAGCTTTTTACAATACTTTATTTTCAGTTCTCAGTACTACATTATCGGATCGATGAATTGTAAATGAAAGCCATAATTTCGTTTTTCATTATTTCAAATTATGTTACAGTAGATGTTGCTTCGTTCCCGGAATTTTGTGTATCGTTGGAAACCGCACATTTAGACATGAGACTTTAAATTCATGACAATCATATTCGCGGTCATAAAGTCGGAATGTACCAGCATGTAACATGCGGCACGAGGCGGGCAACTGGGTTATGAATATCAATTCACAATCCCTCCACATTCCACATACTGGGAGTTAATGTGCGGAAATATCAGACGTCAATACGCTGCGCTTGGAGTACCTACCGATGCCAGCAGACTTCAAGCTATTTATTGTGACTTGCAAAAAGGAGAAGATATATTTGATCTATTGATTTTGAAATCTACGAAAATTATCTACGAAAATTAAAGCAACTTTTCTATATAACGAAAAAATCTGGTTTCGAAAAAGGCGAAATGAATCACACGAAGTAGGCATTTAAGGTACGGTAGAAAGAGAGGTCTTAATACTTCCATTCCGAGGCCGCGCTGACAATCTACTCTCCTTGCTTCTTACGAGTTTTCGATCACGTGTCCTGCGAGTTTAATATTATTTACCCCTCCCAAAAATGCACAACGCCTAACGACTTTTACTATAAAAGTAAAATTCGAGCTACAAAAGCACCAACATTAATATTAGATTTTAACGTTATAATTTAATATTTGACCTCAACTCCCATATTTTGTCGCTCGAGCGGTAAATTAATGTCTTTAATCTCCGCGGGAATCCGAACATTATTAAATAAACAATCGTTTAATTAACAGGAGTTATTATTACCGACAATAAATATTAGTCGTATTACACTTGGGTGGATAAATCTGTGATTACACTAATTAAGCTCCTGTGGAAATATTACGTAATATGACTTTGTAAAACGGTCGCCTCTCGTGTTTTAAAAATTTTGGTGACTGCTGTTTGGTGTATTATAGGTCTTATGTGGCAAACATTTTGGATACTTATTGATTTTTTAGGTTCATGAGAATATTTTTCATAGTTTCAGCACTTCACAATATCCGTATTTTGTCGCGAAGCACTTTTCTTATTTCGACGATTCGGCTACTTTTTAGCGACTAAATTCATGACGGCAACATTCCTGAGTCGAGAGTGAGTATAATAATATTATTAAATACAATAGAATAAATTTATTTGCGTTGCCTAGTACCCTCAACACGAGTTCTTCGAAAACTTACAGTGAGACCAGACTGACGTGGTGTGAAGCATCCAGAAATATTACCTTTTATATTATAATTATATTATAATACCCAATCATCTAGCTCCTTATTCTGCCACGTTCTTCTTACACGAGCTTCAGCCCACATCTCACGCGTTTCCTCAACGCCAACGCACGCAACATGTATTTTAGTAATTTTTCAATTCTATAAATTTCTATTCTATAAATTTCTATTTTGTAGAATTGGACGTATTCGCAGTTGAGCTAAGGAGTTTTTCATCGACAATTCAGTAGTATGGTTTAAGGGTTACGGTAAGATATTAAAGTTAAATGAAAAAGAACGTTATAAGTATATATTATATGTTGATAGTACGGATTAGTAAATGGAACTGATGAAAGTAATTACTAATTATTATTATTAAATTGCTATCACTACTACAAGCACACAGCCACACAGCGTGTACATAATGTCAAAATGCTTCTAGAAGTGCAACCAAATCGTCAGTTCAAACTTCACTATTAAGTATAATAGTCAGCTTAAGTATATTTTATTTAAGAATAAGAAAAGGGTTTTTATTTGCAAAAATATTATGGTAGTTAAAATGAGAAGGTTTTTGCCGTTGTATTGGGTTTTTGTAAAGTTTTGTACACCATTCCTTCAGGTATCTACGTAATGAATCAAGACTCTGTGATAGCCCCTAGCTAATCTATTTCATAGTGCAAAGTAATTCGAGTACGTCGATTCTCGCAACATGCATGTTGTTTTAATAAACTTGCAGTGCAAGTTTAATGCAGTATAATTATTCTCGAAGATAATAGCATGCGTTTGTAGCGCCGCGCTGTAAATACTGCACCGCGTAATTGAAAAACATAGTTAATCTTCAACAGTATTTTCATACGTAGTATGCTTGCCATAAAATACTTACATAGAAGAGTTACAACATCTAAAGTTCAAGCGGCAAGACGAGGTACAAAACTTCATACAAAATGTCCAAGAATTCATTATATGAAGAATTTCAATTCTGTGAAGCAAATTACTGTGATGAAATCAAACACTCCAGTTATATTAAATCACCTTTTAATTTCTCACTTTCAAATTCTTCATAACACTATCTATAGTAATTATTTTGAACCACACTAATAATTCACAGTGACAGAACTTCAGTCAAGTTCACTCTATGCCTGCTCTAAGGAGAATGCCCCTTCCAAATCAAAAATCAACTATTTATAGATCGTTCACCGGAAATACGATATTTTAAAATTATATTTAGTAAAATGCATTTCCGGCTACATCCGACCGGAAACACACCCACTAATTTTCATTTAGTTATGAATTGGCATTCTACTCAGTTAAAATATAATTAAGAAATACAAATTTAATAATAGAAGCCTTAACATTAATATTTAAAGGATTAAAATAATCATTTATTAATAATATAAAATGTAAATATAAAATTAATATGACTTCCTATAAATTCATGAAATAAATAATATTGATTTATTTAGTAAATATAAAATAATTTGATTTACTATAATAAAAATAACTGTATAAATTAACAATCTCTCAAAAATCATTACATTCGGCCGTCCTACTACGTGCAGTCTCCTGACGCACGTAAAATAAACTTAACGTTACATTAAAATCATTGAACAAAATATGCTATATTATTAAATTATTAACCTAACAAAATTTTTATAATAAATAATATTACAATCATTACATTCGGTCATTATTTGGACGCAGATTGACTCTGTGGCGGTTCACAGTCACTTTTATCGTTTTCATTTTCTGATGAGCTGCTACTACTACTAGAAACTCTTTTATCATCGTTTTGATCTAAGGCATTTACATTAATCCATGGTCGTATTCGATCAATTGCTACTACACTATCGAACTTATTCTTTCGCTGACTAAAGCCAGGTATTTCAGCAACTTTATATCGGTCATTACTCAAAACTTTTTCTATCCTAAAAGGGCCTATAAATTTTGACATTAATTTAGTGCTATTACCTTTGTTGTTAAAATTCGTTCTAGTTATTTTAATTAAATCACCTTCCTTATAAACTGGAGCAGGTACTCTATTTCTATCATAGGTTTCTTTTTGCTTTAATTGACTAGACTCTATATTTGTACTTGCTTCATCTCTTACTTCTGCAATGCTAAGACGCGACTCGTTATCAATATCTAACATGTTAGTTAAGCTGTCACGCAATCTGGTTCCAAATAATATTTCCGTCGCAGTTTTTTGAGTGGTAGAATTAATGGCATTATTAATTCCCCACTGAACTTTGCCTAAATACGTGTCCCAGTTCCGTTCGTCCTCGCCGTCGGTATATTTTGCTAGTGATTCTAAAATTGTTTTGTTATACCTTTCAGCTTGGCCGTTGGCTCTGGGACATGCAACGGCATTAAGTGTATGTTTTATTCCGTGAGTTTCACAAAAATGTTTAAAAGCTGTTGAAGTGAAAGAAGTACCTCTATCCGACACTATTCTAGATGGTATTCCAAAGTCATAAAAAATGTTAAGTAAGACTTTTATCGTACTTTTAGTCTTTGTATCCCTAACACCCCTTACAAACAAATATTTAGTGAAACCGTCGACTATAGTAAGAATATAAGCATTACCATTTTTGCTTTTGACAAACGGACCCAAGTGGTCTATATGGATAGTATGAAATGGAATGCTTATCTTCTCAATTGGAAACAATTGCCCACTCTTACGTTGTGATGAATCGTCTTTATTATATGCACATTTGATACAAGATTTAACATATTTCTTAACGAACTTTCTTAATTTTGGGAACCAATAATTAGATTGAATTCTCTCAGTCGTTTTAGCAACACCTAAATGACCTGCATCATCGTGGTTAGACACACATATTTGCCAACGAGCGCTGCGAGGTACAACTAAACAAAGTTTTTCACCTACTCTTCTGTATACTCTATTATTCTTTACAACGTAATGTTTCTTTATTTCTTTACTTTCTTCATCGCATTCAGGTTTCAGAATCTTAAATATTCGCGCAACATCAGGGTCAGTCATTTGCAAAGTTAAAAGCCAATTACTTGTTTCAATGTTATACACAGTTAACTCCGAATTATCAACTATTTCAGGTGATTGCTTTGTATTACGACTTAATGCGTCTACGTGAGCCATACGTGTTCCAGGTCGATATTCAATACTAAAATTAAATTCACTAATCAAAAGCCACCATCTCGCTATTCGGGGAACAAGATCGCGTTTAGTTAGTGTGGTCCGGAGAGCGCTACAGTCTGTCACAATCTTAAATTTTAAACCTAATAAATAAACTCGGAACTTTTTTAACGAACAAACAATTGCGAGCGTCTCTAATTCATAAGAGTGTAAATGACGTTCTTCGGGTGTGGTCTGTCTACTGAAATATGCTACTGGTTTAAGAACCCCGGACCCAGGTTGCCACTGCAACAATATTCCTCCTACGCCTAAAGAGCTCGCGTCCGTGTGTAATTCGGTCTGAAACTTAGGGTTATATAAAGCCAGAATTGGTCTGTCGACTAATTTTTCTTTTAATGTATTGAAAGCATCAATTTCGTTATTTGTCCATTTAAAAGAGTTACCTTTTTTTAATAAGTTAGTTAAAGGCCTAGCGATTTCCCCGAATCCTTTAATAAATTTTCTAAAATATCCTGCTAAACCCAAAAATTGGCGTGTTTCATGTACATTTTGTGGTGTAGGGAATTCTTTGACAGCTATAATCTTGTTTTTATTTGGACGTATGCCGTCAGCACAAATTTCATACCCCAAATAATCCAGCGAACTATCAAGAAAACAACACTTGGACAATTTTAAAGTTAAACCATTTAACCGTAATAATTTCAGAACTTCTTCTAGCTTTACAAATCCTTCCTCTATCGTAACCGATGGCACAAGAATGTCGTCCAAATAAGCTAGAGCTGTATCATGACGCTTATCACCAAGCATAGAATTCATTGCACGTTGGAACGCAGCTGGAGCATTTGCAAGCCCAAAAGGCATCCTTTTAAATTCATAATGCCCATCAGGCGTTACAAATGCTGTTAATGGACGACTTTCTTCTGCCATGGGTATCTGATAGTACCCAGAAGCTAAATCTAAGGACGTGAAAAACTTATTACCACTTAAATTCGTCAACTGGTCATCAATTATGGGTAAAGGAAAACAGTCTTTTCTAGTTTTATTATTTAGGGCTCTATAATCCACGCAAAGACGTTGCTCACCAGTTTTCTTCTTAACCATAAGAATAGGACTCGCATAATTAGAATTAGACTCGCAAATAATGTCATTCTCTAATAATTCATTAACTATTTCACGAACTTGATTTCTTTCAGAAAATGATAGTCTGTATGGTCTATACACGACAGGCCTGTCATCTAATAGATCAATTTTCATTTTGGTGGTATTAATGCAGCCTATTTCACTAAGATTAAATGCAAAACAGTCCCGATAACTAAGTAAAAGAGAGTGAAGCCTAGTTAAATTTTCTTTGTTCACATCAGGACCAACTTTAATATCAGTAATCAGTAAGGGCTCTAGTTTAGAATTAGTATTATTTATATTATTTGTATGTGTGACCTGCCTTTCGATAAAAGGAAATGCTCTAGCTAAGATGTATTTTTCTGGAAATTCTATGATTTTATTACACAAGTTAGTTACTCCTAGAAAACATTTACCTTCATCGATATGGTAAGCACCTTGCTGTACTTGGAATTCTCGTCTAGGCTCAGTGCTACAGTATCCCTCGACATACACATCCCCACTAAACGTTGGGTCTGACGACGAGACTTCAACTAAACCTGACTTTAAAATTTTAAACTTGTTAATTAAATTCAATTTGAGACAATGTATTGGCGAAATACTATCAAAAATTTCAGGACTTTTATAAAACAATAACCTACTATTATCTTTAAAAACAGTTACACAGGGAAGTTCAGTTACATTTTGACCGATCAGCATTGATGATTGCAAGAACTCGTCATTGACCACCAACAACTCCACAGTAGCTTCAATTTCATCTAATTTTAATTCCACAGTAGTTTTGAATAAAGGTAAAACGTTAGAATTACCAAATCCTTTGATCACAGGCAAATTTTTAAAATCTTTTTGTAAACAGAGACTGTTAGCATCAGATTCGCGTATTAAAGTACATTCGCTGCCGAAGTCAATAAAAGCTACAAAAGGCTTATCGTTAACCTTTACATTTTTATAAAATTTATCACCACCTTTATTCAAAGTTGAAATGTTTAATGTCTTTCGGTCCGCCAAAATGTTACTATCAGACTGCTTAGATTCGTTTCGTGAAGTCAAGGGTTCAAGCTTACAATTATCATTATTATGTCCTACTCGATTACACTTCATGCATTTTATAAGAGGCTTGGGGCATCTAAAGTAAGGGTGTCCCTTTGAACGGCAATTGAAACAAGTAATCGAATTATCAGTTGAAGATGACGCAACGTTATTCATACGATTAGGCATTATGTTATCACCACGTTTTCTAATGTTAACTAAGGTGTTGGTATTATCAAAAACAGAACGTTGAGAACTGAGAAAATTCAATAAATCTTCCGGTTCATCACACGTTAATGCCTGGGCACTACTTCTTATAGATTTATCTAATATTCCATGAATTACACAATCTACAGCCTTTTTACCTCTTATTTCACATCTATTTAACAAAGTTAATTTATCATAAAAATATTCGCGTAGATTTTCGTTATTCCTAGTAGTCCGAGCTAACATTTCTTCAAGTAGTCTACCATAGTTCTGCTCATTTGGAAACGCCCTTTTCAATTTCGTTTGCCACTCTTGCCAACTAAACACGACGCTTGGGAGAGCCTCAAACCATCTCTTTGCTAGCCCAGAAAGTTTTTGTAAAGCAAAGTGGATAGTTTGCTTCTCATCCCATTCGTAAATGACTGTACACTCATTGACTGTCCTTATCCAGCTATCTATATTCTGAGTTTTGCTAGCTGGATCAAATTCCGGTATAACATTGTTGTAATGGTTATTACTAAGATTTTGCGACCTACTTTTGTTTTCCTGAAGAGAGTTAAAAAGATTCAGTACCTCTTGCGTGGACCAACTGCCAGCTTCTCTACGTTTGGCCCTTTTACGTCGTCGCCTGGTCGAGGAACCTCCATCACTGGACAGTGACAGACTGCGTGATCGACTGCGTCGCCTTTTCGACTTTTTCTTAGATGGCTTGGCCCTATTGGTCTTTGATAAAAGGTTCTGATTTCGCCTTGGAGGTTCTTCCTCCGGTGTCATTGCTCCGTCGGAGTTCATACCCTCAAATTAAGAAGAGAAAAATAAATCATTAGTTCACTTAATAAGAATATAGAAAAAAAAAAATATGTTAAAACTGAGAAAATATATATATTTCTTCATCATTAAACTTTTATTCACTAGATTTCACCGTTAACTAGAGCACACTTGGCTTATTTCACTCAAGGCTGGAGCTCACATGGCTCAATAGGTACACATGACCACTAATAACAAGCACACTTGGCTTGGTTGGCACACATAGCCACTCAAAAATAAGCACACTTGGCTTTGTAGGTACACATAACCTTTATCAACAAGCACACTTGGCTTGACAAGCACACATAATTTCTCATATCAAGCTCACTTGGCTTGGTACACGTACATAGCTTCAGATCTAGTAAGTTGCTAAAACTCACTTGGCTCACTAACATTTTGCTGAAATTAGCCTATTAAAACTTGTAACATCTAACACGTCTTCATCATAAAATCAATAAGCCATTATTTGTTTATTCCAAAATACATTATAAAGATACATACCTTAAGTTGGGCCAATCCCACTTCTGAAATGTGATGAAATCAAACACTCCAGTTATATTAAATCACCTTTTAATTTCTCACTTTCAAATTCTTCATAACACTATCTATAGTAATTATTTTGAACCACACTAATAATTCACAGTGACAGAACTTCAGTCAAGTTCACTCTATGCCTGCTCTAAGGAGAATGCCCCTTCCAAATCAAAAATCAACTATTTATAGATCGTTCACCGGAAATACGATATTTTAAAATTATATTTAGTAAAATGCATTTCCGGCTACATCCGACCGGAAACACACCCACTAATTTTCATTTAGTTATGAATTGGCATTCTACTCAGTTAAAATATAATTAAGAAATACAAATTTAATAATAGAAGCCTTAACATTAATATTTAAAGGATTAAAATAATCATTTATTAATAATATAAAATGTAAATATAAAATTAATATGACTTCCTATAAATTCATGAAATAAATAATATTGATTTATTTAGTAAATATAAAATAATTTGATTTACTATAATAAAAATAACTGTATAAATTAACAATCTCTCAAAAATCATTACATTACTGTCATATCGTTATTTTGATATCTTGCCTCGTATTGTCAATAAGCTATCTTTGAGTACGGCACGTGACCCCGTCACGTCACGATGGTCATGACTCATGTACAATGTACTATCAGAGAAGTTGATTCATAGGCAGATGAGGGACCGATTTGGTCACGTTATATCAAACCCTGCCGAGAGATCACATATTTTAACATTAAATTGGCATGATCCCACCAAATGACGTGGGTCTGTCAACTGCCTATGAATCAATTTCCTCGATGGTACGTCATGTCCCTCGCTAATCTACTAGGCTATAGCGAATTGCTTATTGCAAAACGTATGAAACTCATCAGTACTTCAAAGTAAACACATACATAACGTCAATTAAATGTTTAGTCTGTAAACTTAGGAAGTTATTTGGGATCCCACCGCAGTTCTACCTGCCGCCATACATCTCCATTACCGGGAACCCCCGCGGGAACTCCCCTGAAGGATAAACGAGTATCTGTTCTGATTCGCCAACTGAACGCGTTTAACTTGCGTGAAATTTCATTCTGTTTATATCTTGATGGTATGAAGAGATGTGTTTGATGTTGAAGAGCGTTACCTGTAACAAAACAAAATCTTATTAACAATCGATAAATTATTACAATATTGATAACTATAACTATAACGATTATTATAATACTGATCCCTCTATTTCAATCATTCTCCTTAGTTCCCCTTAGTTTAGTCTTTAGAATAATTACTTGAATGTGAAAGTTTGTGAAGATGCATGGATGCATAATATGTAGATATATCATATAATAAAATAACATCTTGACGTCACTTTTATTTATTAAAATAAAAATATGATATCGATGTCGATCAAGTATACATGTCGTACTTCCGGAATCATATTAACTACCATGCTATATTATAATTATAATAAAAAATTTATAATAATAATTATTATAGGTTACTTTTTGTCCCGGAAAAGGGTTACTGTATTTAAAGAAACATATAGTACCATTATAATTATCATAAAAGCTAAGGCATAAAGGATATTTGACGTGATCTGTTTTCAAGTAACACCTGTACACACACATATATTATGTAACACCTGAATGTAAATATGTAAATTCACCGTTTCAAGACTCACAGATCATTGGCGATAACCCCAAATTCGATTAAACTGGAATTGAGTCGGCGCCGAGCGGCGAACAGTTTTTCACTCAGCAAATTAGAGTACAGTCATCGACGTGACTTTTGAACACCATTTCGATCTTATCATCATAGAAGCAAGGTTTAAAGTGGTGTAAAGTGATTTTTTGTAGAATGTACATCACAAAATTAGTTCGGTTGAACGGCGCGGCGTAAGGGTTTCGTTAGTGATATTAAATTTTCAGAGCGACATTAAATACTTTAATCATAAATCAGTTTATTTTACGAAAGTTTATTTTAAGCTTTCATAACAGTGTTGTTTTTGCATCTTTGACCTATGAGGTGCATACCTATTACCATACCATACCATACATAGTACATACAATTAATTTAAAACAAATATTTAAAATTTATAATGTAATAATATCTATGGACGCTTCACATCACGTCAGTCTGGCCCAATGTACCTGAAGTACTTGTCTTACTGGTACCAGACAATGGAAATATATATATTTTAATACTTGTACATACTATACACATTATATTGAAGTTTTTTATTATATGACTAGCTGTCTCGGTGAACTTCGTGTCACTTTAAAACCTTCCCTGGACTTCTGCGAATATTTTGAGACTAAAATTAGCCCAATTCGTTCAGCCGTTTTCGAGATGTACCGTTACTAATACAATTGAAAATCCATTTTTAGGGTTCCGTAGTCAACAAGGAACCCTTATAGTTTCGGTCTGTCCGTCCGTCTGTCCGTCTGTCCGTCTGTCCGTCCGCGGTTTTGCTCAGAGACTATAGGACCTACAAAGCTGTAATTTGGCATGAATATACATATAATATTATTAATAATGCCGACAAAATGGTACATAAAATATTTAAAAAATATTTTTTATGGTACCTCTCCTACCCCTACACATCAAGCGGGGTTGAATTTTTTTTTTTCGCGCCCACCCCATCGTGTGGGGTGTCGTTGGATAGGTTTTTTAAAAATATTATGAGTATTCATAGATCATTTTCCGGTTTAGGGATCCATTTGTGAAATATTAAGTTTTAAAGTGGAAACAATCGTTAGAGTCCAGTGTCCCCCCCTTCTACCAGATAAACGGTTGCTTCTGGAAATGTGAAAAAATTCACGGGAGTAGGAAATATGCTGAATTTTAAAGGAAAACTATATCACGGCTAAGTCGACTTCATAAGTTATTGAGTAATAGTCGATCAACTAAAAAAAATGTATTCGGCGAAGTATAAAGGAACTTTTCGTTCAAATTCCTTTGAGATGATGTTGTTAGTAGTGTAAAACATGTTATAAATGTACATTCATTGACCATACAGAAATTTTCAAAAACTAGCGGTGCTACGGAACCCTACATTGCGCGTGGCCCGACATGCACTTAGCCGGTTTTTATACATATAGATACACATATTTAATACACGTCTAATACCCAGGAACTTTAAAAACTTTTTGTTCCGTCAGCGGGATACGAACTTATCCACTGAGTTTACCCACAAGCTACCAACGCGCTTATTCACTGAGCCACAGAGGTCGTCGTAAATTAAATAGGCTATAATTGAAACGGTTAAGACTTAAGGACCTGTTGCGTAGCTCACACTTTATTAAGCATTGATAATTCTGGGTTTATTATTCCGTTACATTGATACTGATTAAGTAATTTTTACGTTAACTGCGCCATTTAACATCTGCAATGAAACTGTAACAGCGTGTCATCTCGCTGTTACCACAATCCACATAAACCTGTGTCTCCACTAAACGCACGGCATCGACCTTATAACTATAATAATAAGGTTCAAAATGTATATTATACGAGTCTTGCCATACGGAACGATTACGGCCACTAAAAACGTGGCATAAAACCATAGAACAATCCGCGGGCAGTAACGTGTCTCTACATATATTGTACTAGCTGTTGCCCGCGACTTCGTCCGCGTCCACGTCAACATTTTTTTTTCGTAAAAAATATTTTTTTAAATAAAAAGTATCCTATGTTACTTCTGATATCTCCAAGACAATATTGTGTAGGGTTTCACGATGATTCGTCAAGTAGTTTTTGCGTGAAAGCAAACAACGTAATAAACATCCATACACTTTACATATTTTATAATATTATAATAGTAAGGATTATATTTGGTTACATGTACAACTAACCCAAAGGGTGAAAACGGGACCCTATTACTAAGACTTCGTTGTCTGTCCGTCTGTCCGTCTGTCTGTCTGTCTGTCTGTCTCCAGGCTGTAACTCAAGAACGGTAATAGCTAGAGATTTGATATTTTCACAGATTATGTATATCTGGGGCTCCCATACAACAAACGTGATTTTTTGGCCTTTTTTACTTCTATATCAAAAATGTCAACAGGTAGGTACTTGAATTTTTTCAATATTTAATAATAATATTAAAAAAATAAGGGGGGCTCCCATACAAAAAACACAATTTATGACCTAATTTTCCTCTATAATGGTACGGAACCCTTCGTGCGCGATTCCGACTCGCACTTGGCCGATTTTTTCTGTCCGTCTGCCTTTGAAATGAATTTTTTCTCGGGATTTAAATTTCTCAAACGAGCCTTTGCAGTCGCGGGAATGCCGAAATGGATTTCCTTTACCAAAGCTTTGTTGTGCGGAAAATGTCATTATTCGTTAGCCGAAAGGTCTTTAAAAATCATTCTCTTTTGACAGACGTATTTAGTAGATTTGTATTAGCATTGAGTTTTACTGACTCTGGTAGAACCTGTCATGTTTTATTTTGTTTTGATCCTTATATTTTATTTACAAAATTTTATCTAATTTTAATATAATATATAGCAGTCAAAAATAAGAGCAAAATTTCCCTGAGTGCTACGCTTTGTTAAACCTCTACGCCGCCGTAGAACTGCTGAGTCGTAGCGCTACGAATACGCTACGCGCTTGCCATGAACCTCTTGCTCAAATTTCTTTTTCTTTTTGTTAATACTAGAGATCGACTATTGACGACCTCTGTGGCTCAGTGGATAGCACGTTGGTAGCTTAAGCCGGAGGTCGCGGGTTCGAATCCCGCCGACGGAACAAAAAAAAAAAAGTTTTCAATGTTCCTGGGTCTTGGATGTGTATTAAATATATTTATCATATAATAAAAATCTTAAATATATGTATAGTATAAAAGTATTAAATATATTTCCGTTGTCTGGTACCTGTAACACAAGTCCATCAGGTACTTAGCATGGGGCCAGACTGACGTGGTTTGAAGCGTCCATAGATATTATTATTATTATAGAGATCGCCCAATGGTCGAAATTCGACCTTAGTTTCAACGACATTAGGTCTACTACCTATATTTTGTAAAAAAATATCGACTTTATCATATATTTTTTTCAACTCTTGTCTCTGGGACAGACTGATTTCATTCACCTACGTTTCCCTATTTTTCGTCAAAAGGGATACAAAGTTTTTCACTCCCGTATTAATATTATACAGATAACTTAATAATAGTAACTAGTTGACCCGGCAAAGTTGTTTTGCCATTTAAAGTATCTCTACTTCATCAGTAATTGATACAAAATCTTACCCCCCCCCCTATTGTCTCCTAGGGGGGGGAGGGGGAATTGTGAACATCTGATGTTAAGTTGGAAAATACAGTTAATAATAAGACGTAAGTCCATTAAAGAAAAAATTTGATACATAATCTGACCCCCTTTTGGGTCCCCTTAGGGTGGGGGGGAAAGTTTATACACCAGATGTTGAGTTGAAGGAAGGCAAATATACCTGCGAAAACCGTACGCAAATCGGATCAGCAGTTTTCGTGTTAAAGAAAAAAGTTTGATACAAAAACTGACCCCTCTTTTGTCCCCTTAGAGGGGTGGGGGGAATTTTTTTTATATACCAGATGTTAAGTTGGAAGAAGACAAATATATCTGCGAAAACCGCTTTCAAATCGGATCAGTAGTTTTCGTGTGATAGTGGAACAAACATACAGACGGACAGACAGACAGACAGACAAAAAACTAACCACATTTTTGGCTTCTATAGCGATGTAGTGACACCCCCCGCTTATTATTTTCTGAATATCTTTGATGTACAGAATTCACATTTCTACAGTGTTATTATATCTATAGATGAAACATTCAAACATTTAAAAAATAATGTCAATATTAGAAACTGTAATCATAATATGTAAATTATTGATATTGTCAATTGTTTTAATTGAGGATTTAAATTCAAACTTTAGATAAATTATTTTGACTTTTTATACATAAGTTTTGCCAAGATTTGGCAATGAGACTTAACTAGTTCCAATAAACTTTTATTACTTAATGTAGAACCGATCTCATCGCTTTCCGTTATTCTCCAGTCTCAAGCCGCGCGATAACACGAAACAATAGGGCGCATTGTGTTCAAAGGGGCCCTAACAAAGGAGCCGTATCAAAGGTTTGCGATTAACCTCAGGCCGGGACCTCCGGGATCACCGGGACGTCATCGACGAAAATTCAACAGCTGTTTTGTAGTCGCGTAGAACAATATGATACCTATAGCCTGGTCATTAAATGCCACTTTATGGCTATAGGTTTTATTTTCTACAAATATTGTTCCAGCGACCCATGCCACTGCTGCTTTGTAGTGGCGTAGAGCAATATGAAACATGTAGCCTAGGTCATAAAGTGGCATTTTGTTTGAATTTTTGTCGGTGACGTCCCAGTGACGCTGGATGTGGACAAATGGCCTTAGAAAGTGTGTATATTGGATGTAATATATTATGTTATGAAGTGTAAGTGATGTACACAGCGTTGTTGTTAAAAAATATAATGTGAACAATGAATAATATTAGATTTTGTGCCTGCAAATAATTAGGGTAATCATTAAATGTCTTTAAGTGCGACTGTAAGCCTGGAATTTATTTATTTTACTTACATCTAAAAAAGGTTCTTTATTTAAAAACAAGTCAAAATGCTCAGCGACACACATTCAGAAGTGCGACAATAGTGCTCTTAGTAATGAGCAACAACACTTTCACATTTTAAGGAGTAGCCTCACGCCATGTAGCTCTTTAGTAATGACTTGTGAATATAGGTTATAAAAAAACAAATGCGCAGGTTCCATACAATATTATGTTACTTTTAAAATTAGTTCTCGGGACATACCATAAAGTTAATATACCTAGCGGAATAGAGAAACAAAGGCCTGAGAAAGCGAGATGTCACTATCCGTAACACTGCGTGGCAAAAAGAGACGTGTGATACATGACAGCAGAACTCTTTTTTTGACGTTCAGTCGGCACATATCGGCATGTTGACAATTTAATCTCATAGAATTCATGTTCAATCATGCTTGTGTAAGTAAGTGTATACGTACAGATATTTTACACACAGATGAAAACCAATTTGGTTTCGTTTGACAGCTCGAGATTGTTGCTCTATTCCGCTAGGTATATTAACTTTATGGGACATACATTCAGCACTTTCAAATGTAATGACATCAAAATACACTAACTCGTATAATATGTTATTTATAGTATTATTTACATAATAATAGTTTTAGTTTGATACTGTCGTTGTCTGTCAGGTGGCTTTTCCAACGTATTGAATAAAGATAGCTACATGAAGAGCAAAAATGTAGTATTTATTCATAGGGGTCGAGCCTCGAGTTAAGGTTACTAAGTTTTTAATACATTTTGTTTGTAAATGTGAAACACCTCTGAGCTAGCTCTGTATCTTTCAAAAGTATTAAAATTCACACCAATGTACATTTATCACATTAGAATGTGGAATAAATTTGCAAATTTTCGCAGCGAAACTGCTAAAGTTTGTACATAAAGTTGATGTTCGCGTGTTCCGGGGTATTAGGTGTGCGATTACAAAGTTTGAGAACAGCTGTGAACTATGACCCGGCCCCGTGATGTATTAAATTAGTTTATACGGCGGTAATTGTGGGAAATTTAGACCAAAAATTGAGATACACGACAAGTATATAGTATGGTATATCTTATATGGGGGACGTGCAGAAAAAATAGGTGGAAGCGAATGCTATGTAAATTATTGGGTACAAGTTTTGGATTGGCGAGACTAGTTCGCTCCACCTTTATTGGGTACGTTTCCTATTCCGTTGCTGAAATAATGCATGGTTTTCTGACAATTGATCACATTACTGTAACAACATGTTGTACCTTATTTCAGCAAATAAACGATTTCAATTCAATTTCAATTCAATTCAATCGAGTCACACAGTTATCACCACATTGCTATTTTGTTACTACTTACATCATCCATACTAATATTATAAATGCGAAAATGTGTCTGTCTGTTAATTCCTCACGCTGAACTTTCACCGCTGAATCGATCGTGATGAAATTTGGCATGGAGATACTTTGAATCCTGGGAAAGGATATAGAATAAAGAATTATTTTTATACACGAAAAATATACGATTATTGCGCGATAAACGAATTTCGTTGCAATGGAGTTGCGGCCGTCATCTTGTCATAGCAAAACTAAGAGCACATTTTACTCGGGTCTAAGGGCCAACCCACACGTACCACAACCACACGACATCGCAACGACAAAATGTCGTCGAGCAGTGGTTACGTGTGAATGGTGTCGCTGCAGCTTTTTGTAGTTGCGTTGTGGTACCGACAAAATGCTGACGTGGTTGCGTTGTCACCAGTGGTTGCGACGTGGTTGCAATGTGGTCGGTATTTGACAAGTGGTCAACAACGACTGCAAAATGTGGTACGTGTGAATGGTCCAGTTCATTTACAATACGAAATATATGCCTGACCACGTGGTGTAGTTATCTTGTGGTTTTGGTTGTCGTGTAGTTGTGGTACGTGTGGGTTGGCCCTAACGGATATGACGGATGACCGCAGTGTGACATGATATATTGTGACGTCACATAAGCTGTGACGTCACAATACATCAGCCCCGTCACATGCGTCATATATATCAGGTTAGGTGAAGCTTACTGTTAATTGTCCACATAATATAAATGTAAATAATATGTGTGGATTAAATATTAGTAGAATTCTACGTTTTCTACAATTTTTTGCCAAGGGAAGATAGTAATTAAGTTAGGCAAGCCGAAAATGCTATCTTGAAAATCTAAAAATGAAAGTGCAGCACCAGCACCATTTTAATGGAAAATAAAAACGAAAAAAATCAACTCTCAAGAGCTCACCTTTATCGCAAAAAGTTCAAGAGCACTATGAAAAATAACAGTCCAAATAAAACAACGTGAAATACAGCCTCAATTTTATCTGTGACAAAGTTTCTGATATTGATTGAGTTAGTTCATGAGTTTGTTAGTTTGCAGATAGTTTGGAGGTTGTTGTGGAGGTGATGCCACAGGCTGTCTGTCCGTAGTTGGCCCCGTCTCGGCTATTGTTATATTAGATTAATATTAAATCTGTACTAATATTATATTATTATAAATGCGAAATTGTTGGTGTCTTAATGTTCAGACTGCTGAACTGATTTTAAGAAAATTTTGTATGGAGACACTGTAGTAGCCCAGCAATGAGAAAATAGAACCTACTAGTGCATTTTTCCGTAATAAAAAATAAACTGGCGTGATGAGAGAGTTCGCACGAACGAGTGGTACTTTGGCAGCTGCACCGCGATATTACAAGTAATGGTATGTAACGATTTATTTAAATAGCAGCTGGCACGTCACGAGATTGTTGCTTGCGATCTCGAAGCGTAGCGGCCAAAGCCCAAACAGCTCGTTCGTACGGCTATATAATATATATAAAAAATCGAGCCTTATGTTAAAAATCGTTTGTAGTACAATGACATAATAGAACTCGTAATCATGTTTAATTACCATCGTCATGGTTGAGGTCTTTATAAAATATATTTTAAGAAGTTTTCAGTTCTTGCAATCTTCTTATCCAGAAACTTTAAACATCGTGAAGAAACCGCTGTCTGTATAAAACTATTTGTTTTCTCACCTCACGTGTCAAATCTTTTATCTCGTAGTTGCTAGTTTGGCGATTCACAGGTCATTTCTCTGCGCAGTAACGTGACAATTCAGCCATTTTTGTGTTAATAAAGTTTATGTTCTCTGTAGCGATAGAACATTATGAATAAACTCTATATTATAATTCTCTATTAGATGTAAAATTTAAAAGGTGTCGTATACCGTATTTCTCGTTATAATTAAGAGGAAATTCTGTGTTTATAAACAAAAATTACCGAATCTTCTAAACAAATAAAAAGTAATTTCAATTTTTATTAGTCTCTTAGTTAGTATTTAGATTTAGCCGACCTTAGTCCTGTAATATCCGTGGAATTCTAGGGAAGGTTTACTTACCTACTAGAAGGAAAGTGGTACGCATTACTTTTATATTATTCACATTTAAATAATATATAAAAAAATCTGAGGCTCAAAATAATTCTCACAAATACATCTGAAAAATATCACCAGCCTCATTAACGAAATATTACCACCCGCGCAGCCTCGCATACCGACCTACACCGCTTATTACATTCTTCGACAAAAATATTGATCTCCTTAAGGTGACTTTCCGAAACCCGCGGCAAGCGAGCGCGACCGACGAAAATAAAATGATACATAAAACGGAAATTACTTTTCCTTAATCGCGTCAAAAGGGATGAACGAATACTATTTGAAAATAACACGAATTAATTATATTATTTATGATGAATTTATTGAGGTGGAACATTTATTTAAGACAAGATTCAAAATAATTATATTATTATGGTTATTAATTCTTGGTTGCATGTAATAATACTTTTAAATTGTTCATAATGAATGTAGAGTATATATAATATGGTATTTAAAATTTATGTATTGTACCTAATACTTAATTACCCCTTACAATGGGCTCGTTCCATACTAAAGGTATTTAGGAAAGCATTACGATCATTTAGGAGTAAATTAATAAAAGTTTGCAAAATATCGAAGTTTTTGTGCGAGGCGTGCAGAGTTTTATGCCGAATGTTCGTCTTAATAATTGTCGTTTATTTACTTACGATGAAGTTACACAGTTACGACGAGCTAATGCTATAAGAGGTGTTTAGACGACAGCTCGTTACGAAGTTCACTTTGACGATTTCGGTTTAATGACCACACGATTTGTTTGTTTAATTTTTGTTTATTACTCGTCGTAGTAGAAGGCATGACGCAAAAGAAGTTAAGTATACTTGATTTGAATGCTCAGTCTTCGTTTGTCAAATTTTTGTCTATATTTATAACTTGTTAAGACAAGGTTACATTGTAATAATAAATTATTATTTACATAAATGTAATTAGGTAGACGTTACTTTCATAACAAAAATAATTTATTTTGTTGATAAATATTTAGAATAGGTGCTCGTTCATAAATAATTTTAGAATAAACAACGCGTTCAACCTCAATTGGTATAAAATGTTACCTTTTAAATTGAGCACAGAAATCATGGAACTGGAAAAATACAACTAAACATTTTATTTCAAATCAATGAAACTTCGTTCAGCCATTTACATTGATAAATTCTAAACGTTTGCGAAATAATTATTGTAAAATGTTTGGTGTCCTGTAATGGGTACTTACAATAAATGTAGCACTTACGAAGATTGTGTTTTTATGTTTGATGTCGGCTGTCACTCGCGAATTATTACGTTGATGAGTTCTTTTAACTCATAATATATTAAGTTTCTTTTGGCCTGATATTATTTGACTGTCCGGACGTAGGCTGTGTGGTTTGGGCGGTATATTTATTTTTAGTTATGACATCTGTCATTCTTTTTGTTCTAAAAACTAATATTTTAGCTAAAATAATTTAAATTAATTTAATATTGTTCACATTTTGTTGTTCATGATTTTAAATCACATTATTAAGTTTTACGGGATCGGTCTTAGATGATAAATGTAAAAATGAATATATTATAATACTAGCTGTCCCGGCAAATGTTGTTTTGCCATATAAAGTATTTCTACTTCATCAGTTGATACAAAATTTTAACCCCTCTTTTGACCCTAAGAGGGGTGTGTGTGGGGGGGGGGGGTTTATACACCAGATGTTAAGTTGGAAAACACAGTAAATAATATGAAGTAAGTCCAAGAAAAATGTTTGATACAAAATCTGACCCCCTTTTTGGTCCCCTTAGAGGGGTGGGGGGAATTTTTTTTATACACCAGATATTAAGTTGGAAGAAGACAAATATTTCTGCGAAAACCGCATTCAAATCGGATCAGTGGTTTTCGTGTGATGCTGGAACAAACAGACAGACAGACAGACAGACAAAAAACTAACCACACTTTTGGCTTCTATAGCGATCTAGTAACACCCCCCGCTTACTATTTTTTGAATATCTTTAATATTTAAGCAATCTAAGGGCATATACACATGGGCTAGTTCTACATTGCAGGACATTACATAAAAGTATATTTTGCCTCGACCGATGTGGCAAGGATATAAGTTAGATAGTAGTAATTGTATAAAAAACTGAAAATGGCCTAAAAGTTTGTTAAGATTAATGTATGAATAATTAATTAAGAACAAGATAATTAAAAAGAAACCAAAGGAGTCATAGATGTCTCGAATTTGCATAAAAGTTAACAAAGTTAATCGTTTCAATTTAAAGATTCTCACTCATTCTGATGCAGATGCTGTCAATTTTTCAAGCCCCAAGCGGTCGCATGCGACCGCGATAATAAAAGAAGGACTAAAGATTTCCGAGAATCTGTGATCGAGGGTTTACTATCTAACTTGAGCACCGGAGCCCAGCGTGAAGTGTGTAAGTGAATTTTGTATGAGAGTGTCACGTGGTGTCACGCTCGCCCGCTGAGGATTGGTTCGCCACTCACGTCATATTATACATTATTCATACATACTCTCAAGCTGGATGTCCCGGCCTCTGTAAAACTTTGAATAATAATTTCACTAAAATAATAATGTTACTGCTTTGATGTTCATGTGATGTGATAAATTATCTTGTAGACTGTAGTTCAGTAATATGATAACTGAGCCCTACGGCGACGCGTGATTGAAGTCTGAAGACCGTTTAAACACATTCCAAAAGGGTCGTGAACAAACAAGTCCGTCCTTTGTAAATACCCTGAGCAAACACTAACCTGTCAACACAGTACAGACTACAGTTAATATTATGCTTCAATTTTCCAGTTGTGTGGTTGTTTTAATGCCATTTTTTCTTTGCTCCGTGTTTCTTTATAATAAATACAGGAGAGTGTCTGTTTATCAATATTTCTGTATCACACCTATACCGCTAAACCGACTTCGATGAAATTTGGCATAAATTTACTTTAATTTAAGGAAAACGAAGGAAGTCTAATCGCTGCTAAATCTACTGTTCTTGTCTTGACCTCAACGAACCACCATATTCCTTTATCGGGGTTGAATGTCTTCAAAATATCTGTAGATAACAGTACATTTTAATATGTTTAAATCTTATCTAATAATATCAGAAAACGTACGTCATTATATTTAAAAAAGCGGCCAAGTGCGAGTTGGACTCGCCCATGGAGGGTTCCGCAGCAGCAATAAGGTTTATTTTTATGAAATTAAAATATTTTTGATTTATTTTTATATTTCAGTCGATTTAATGAAATTTAGATTAAGGTTTATTATTTATGACGTATAAAAAAAACTACTGGCTAGATCTCGTTCAAACCAATTTTCGTTGGTAGTTTTTATAGTAATCTACATCATATTTTTTTTTTAGAATTATCATGCCTCTACTTTAGAAATTAGAGGGGGGGGGGGACACACATTTTTCCACTTTGGAAGAGTCTCTCTCGCAAACTATTCAGGTTAGAAAAAAATGATATGAAAAACCTCAATATGATTTTTGGAGACCTATCCATAGATACCCCACACGCATAGGTTAGATGAAAAAAAAATTTTTTTGTTTCAGTTGTACTTTACTATTTATGACGTATAAAAAAAAACTACTGGCTAAATCTCGTTCAAACCAATTTTCGTTGGTAGTTTTTATAGTAATCTACATCATATATTTTTTTTAGAATTATCATGCCTCTACTTTAGAAATTAGAGGGGGGGGGACACACATTTTTCCACTTTGGAAGAGTCTCTCTCGCAAACTATTCAGGTTAGAAAAAAATGATATGAGAAACTTCAATATGATTTTTGGAGACCTATCCATAGATACCCCACACGCATAGGTTAGATGAAAAAAAAAATTTTTTGTTTCAGTTGTACTTTACTATTTAAGACGTATAAAAAAAACTACTAGCTAGATCTCGTTCAAACCAATTTTCGTTGGTAGTTTTTATAGTAATTTACATCATATATTTTTTTTAGAATTATCATGCCTCTACTTTAGAAATTAGAGGGGGAGGGACACACATTTTTCCACTTTGGAAGAGTCTCTCTCGCAAACTATTCAGGTTAGAAAAAAATGATATGAGAAACCTCAATATGATTTTTGGAGACCTATCCATAGATACCCCACACGCATAGGTTAGATGAAAAAATTTTTTTTTTGTTTCAGTTGTACCTATGGGGACCCCTAAAATTTTTAATATTTTTTCCATTTTTGCATCAAAATCTTAATGCGGTTTACAGACTACATCTGCTTACCAAGTTTCAATAGTATAGCTCTAATAGTTTCGGAGAAAAGTGGCTGTGACATACGGACGGACGGACAGACAGACAGACAGACAGACAGACAGACATGACGAATCTATAAGGGTTCCTTTTTTGCCATTTTGGCTACGGAACCCTAAAAAGCGAAAGGACGATGGTACTTCAGTCCCTTAAAGTCTAAGAAGCTTATTATTAATACTCTTTCTATATATAGAAGCTTTGGAATATAATTTTGATGTGGTTAATAAAGAATTTCCAAGAACAGCTCAAATCTCAATATAATTAAACAAGTTTGGAGTATTTCGGTCAATAGCGAGCGAAGAGCGGTACTTGTGCGCTTATATCTCAACGACGAGCTTCTTCGAATAAGTACTTAATAAAAGTAGAAATTATAATTATTCCGATACGTCTATTTTACTTTGAACGTATATTTTGTAACTAGTATTAATAATTGTTTTTACAAATGGCACAATAAGTAGAATGAAATAAAAGCTAACATAAGTGTTTCCGCAGAAGCAATCTAAACTAATTTTAGAAAAGCGAAAGTGTATCCGTCTTAATTGCTTCATCAGTCTGTTATCTCTTTACCCATAAACGGCTAAACCAATTTTGAGTGCCGCTAAAGGACAACTAGAATAGTTTTTTACGGAAAAATGAACGGTTTCCACTCGATAAACGAACTTAAACAAGCAATACTTCTATATTATTATCAAAAAGTAAAATCTCACAAAATAAGACGTCTATTTTAGTGCTCTTCCACACGATGTTTATTTTTAACGCTCGTTTGTATCGATACAAACGCAAGTTGAATGCTCAGCAAACGAAAAGAAACCAAGTTTTAGACTGTATATGTGCCAAAACGCGATGAAAATGCGCAGAAGACGAGCGCATCACAAACGCGCATCGTCAGCGCGCAAAATAATACGTCGTGTGGAAGGGCCCTTAGCGCATATCTTATACACTTTTAAGTACATTTTCTTCCCCAGTGGATATATTTAGTGGTGCTTATTTTCACTAGCGGCTGTATCGTTTACCCGAGTGGGAGGGGAGGGGTTAGCCCATACGATGTTGTTATTTCCACCGTTTCGTTTACTGAAAGTATTTTGTATTCGAGCCGCTAGTGGTAAGCGTTATGTTGAGTAAATATTTGCTTGTTTGTTGATTCTGGTTTTGAGTTTTATGCCTTGTTACCATAAACAATAGTTTATTAAAGGTGAATTTAGCAAAACAAGTGTTATAAATAATATGTATGGATATCAAAAATTTTTACTCAATTATTTAGAATATAATGATTCTTATGATATTATGTTTAGACATATTTTGTTAAGTATTAAGGCTGCGTTTCCGTCTAGTCTTCAAGCGCTGCCTTAAGCAAGGCCAATGAATTGATTCTATTGGTTTTCAAAAACACATAATCGCAACGCAGGTCCAGTAGAAATGCAATCTAAGGCTGAAGAGAAGAACAAAGAAAAGAGGAAGGTTGACACAATACGAAGTCAGAAGCATCCGTTTGTATAATTCTTTGCTTCCTCCCGTGTTAAGATGTTAATTGGATTTATGTTTAGTAAACTAACAAGCACTCCACCTCACAAAGCTTGAGCAGGTGTTGACATGGGCAACAAAAGACGCCAGACGCCAGTGAGGCAGGTCAAGTGAGTCACTAATGACCTGGCTTCACTAACCTAACCTAATTCTAGGTAATACACAGCTAGTGCCAATACTGTGTTGATAAATGAGTAGTCAGCAATATCACCTAGCAACATAACTATATTTCTAAAGTTGTGACCAACAGCAAGCAATAACGTAGGTACATTAATTTTGAAAAAAATAGACACACTTTCGGTTTTTAATAATAACTACGCAAACCTAATATATGCACACAGGTGTGTCTACTACACTGACACCGATGGAGACGCCGTGGTCAGCTTTATAAAAAGATCTTTGGAGGCGTCAACCGATTTTATAATGGAATATAACATCAAAATGGCGACGAAGGACAGAAATGACCAAGTCCTAGGCCGTATAGTGAGGCACAGTCTTCAAAGGTCGGCAAAAATAAAATGTTAAAAAAAATAAAAAATAAAAAATAAAAAAATAATAAAAAAATGTGGGACATGGTTCTGGTGACCCCACTAGTAGTAGCTAGTAGATTCGACACAGAACGATATCTTCTTAAGATCCTTGAAACTCCACCCAGCTTGAGTGACCGCTCTCCACCAAGAAAATGCCACAACATCTAAAGGCAAAGGGTGCAGCACCATACCCGAAGAAATCCAAAAATGTCGAATCTACTGGCTATACTGGGACCACATACGCCCCTTCAGTGCATCAAATAATATAAAATAGTGATAAATATATATATTTATTAAGTTAGGTAATTTTCTACATAAATAATAATAGTATTAAGCGTAATATAATATACAATAATATCAATAGTATAATAATGTATAATTTTAAAAGGTCCAAGGCGTGATGGACTTACAGTAGATTAAGAGAAAATGTAATCTTGGTACGCGACCAACGCGCGAGACATTTGTCTCATTGTCATAATATGGTCGTCTATGGGCTAGTCGCCCATACCCTTTATTTAAAGGATATGGGCGACTAGCCCATAGACCCTAATTATTATAATTAAAAAAAAAGAATATATGCACAGACAAACAAATAGCGAAAGCTAAAAATACATTATATTTCAATTTTAAAATAATTATGAAATATGACTCGAAAAGTATCCAGTCGGTCAGACGACTATAGTTTTGTGAAGGGCATAGCTAATGTAAGACGTATTGTTTGACTTTTGAATATAAAATTTAAATTATAATTTGAACTGAATACTTTTGTAATTTTTATTCACAATGTTGGTTTTCTTTATAGAGTAGGAAAAATTAAAAAGATTTATAAAGAAAGTTTTATGATTTATTGATACCAAAGTAAAAGTGAAACTTCAGCTGCCGGCTATCACATTCATGACCTGCGACAGCCAGCCAAAAAAATTTCACTTACATGTTAAAATTATGTTGTTTGTATTTAAGTTAACCAAAAAAGGTTTAAAGCTGATTTTGATGTGCATAGAATACACAGACATATATAATACACAGTCATAATCTGAAAAAATAAGAATGTGTATGGAGCATACTGATATTATTAATTAATATGGCTACAATGTCGTAAATACAATAACTAAAATTTTTAATAATGAATTTTCTGCTTCAATCTTATCTTTATAACGTCTGTACTTTAATATCGTACTATAAACCTCTTCGTAGCTGCGAAAAGAAAAACGTACTTATAATTTTCTCAAGTCCTGTAAAAATTCTTACATTAAAATTGTTTTAAAGCTTTGCGTTGAACTCACCAAGTACTTCGAATTTCACATTTAGATACAATCTTAGATTAATTCGCTCCCCTATATATTAATATTGCTTTTAATAAACTTGTTAATGAAAGTTGGAACGCTGAAATATATTTCTATTAGTGAGATAGTCCAGTGAGCGCGTGTAACATTGTACACAAATTAATAACATTTTGATCTGAATGTGCGGTGACCTTAATAATGAGATGTAATGATTTCATCAGAACCACGTGAAATGTGCTCGCGCGAGAATCCTCTGATCTCTGACGTGTCAACTTATCACACGATTCAATTCTCAAAGTGTCGGATTCAAGTTATTAGTTATTACACTCGAGAAGTAACGTGGATTAATAATAATCTAGTTATTTGTTTCAGCGAGTTATAAGATTTTTTTGGTAGTTTCTAAACAACTTGAAAAATCTAATCTAAAAAAAAGGTCTTTCGTCAGTCGCAATCCTATTTATATCGATACTAACTCGTACTGACTGAAAGTTATAACTAAAATCTAAGCTAACCCCTCAAGTCACGCATAGTAACCCATATAGTAGGTTGTTTTATGAGGAAAGAGCGATTTTATGCGAGTCGGTAATATAAGTTATCAGTTATAACGTGGTTATAGCGGCGGCCTGACAGATTTACAGCTCCCGGGCTGCAGCGCTGACGTATGGCCAATAACGCCTATGATGTGCTTGCTATCATCACATTCAACCCCTTATTGATCAAATATTTTTACAGCTAAACATAATATGACTGTTTGTCTTGGCCTGACAAATTGAAAAAGTAAAATTCAATTCAATTCAATTCAAATATTTTATTTGCCAGAATATGGTACAAAAAAATGTTAATAACATGATGTTAATAAAAATTATTAGCAAAGAGAGCAAACCTCGATTAATAATACGCTGCTTAAAAATATTGATTACTAGCTGTACCGGCGAACGTGGTGGGGGGGGGGATTTTATACACCAGATGTTAAGTTGGAAAACACATTAAATAATATGAAGTAAGTCCAAGAAAAATGTTTGATACAAAATCTGACCCCCTTTTTGGTCCCCTTAGAGGGGTGGGGGAGGGGAATTTTATACATCAGACGTTAAGTTGGAAGCAGACAAATATATCTGCGAAAACCGTATGTAAATCGGAAAAGTAGTTTTCGTGTTATATACAAAAGTTTGATACAAATTCAGACCCCTCTTTTGTCCCCTTAGAGGGGTGGGGGATTTGTTTTATACACCAGATGTTAAGTTGGAAGAAAACAAATATATCTGCGAAAACCGCATTCAAATTGGATCAGTAGTTTTCGTGTGATGCTGGAACAAACATACAGACAGACAGACAAAAAACTAACCACAGTTTTGGCTTCTATAGCGATGTAGTAACACCACCTGCTTATTATTTTTTTAATATCTTTAATATACAGAATTTTCATTTCTACAATCTTATTATAATTTATGTATTATGTAATATAGATAGATTGACTATATAACATTCGTATCACATCTTAAATTTTCTTCATCGTATAAACCTTCGCTGAACTTCCACGAATATTCCAAGACTAAAATTTGGCTAATCGGCTCAGCCGTTTTCGATTTTTAGCGAGAATAACCAAATTGAAAATTGGTTTTTGTTTGTATCTGGGGGCATAGATTGTTTTAAGTTATGTTTAAATTGAATAAATGTAATAGGTGCATTACAATATTTTTTACATTGCAGTTCCCTTTCCATTGTATTCTGAATACACAACAGCTTTTTAGTACTTAGTAGAAACATTTTTCATTATTTCATTGAAAAAATATTATTGTATTAGAGAGTAAACAAATGGCTTAGACGTACAGGTGAAAGTTAAGTAGATACATTATCCTTTATACAACAACAGCTGAAAGGAGATTAGCTGAAATGGATAAACAATTGTTTACTCGCAAACAAACCTTATCGTGTTAATACATTTCTCTGGCAAAATGCTGAACATAATAATAATATGATGTTTTATTTCTAATACAAATCTAATCCCGCTTACGTCTTATAAAGATGAAGGTCAATTCTAATCAAGACGTGACGCGACGCAGCTCATTTATCAAATACGATACAACATCAGAAGTATGCGTTGCGTACTGACGCAGATATTGTGCATAATATTCAAGCGTCTTCAAGCATCATCCTGTCACTTCTCATATGACCTTTATATTACTCTCAATGCCTTACATTTTTTCCACATAAAATTTCGCCTCCGGTGGTAGTTTGAGCATGTTTGCCTTCCAATTCTTTATGTATGTGATTTAATGTGAGCAGAGAATGGATTTCGCCTTAAGGTCGTCGTTTGTACTTAATAAAGAGACTCCCTCAGGGCTCGCTCAACAGAAGGCTGACTACCTACGTCATTTACCTTTCCGGACCTACATTTTTAAGGTTGTTATCAAAGAAAATATGTGTAAGATTTAATATTAATATATAACAGTACAGTACAGATTTAATATTAATATATAACAGGAGTAAAGGAATAGAGAGTGCTCTTGTGTAGTGCGCACACACCTGGGCACTATAAAATTACTCCTGCGTACCTGGCCTGGTTTCAATGAAGCCGGCCACCGTCACCGAAACCGGTGTGGGGAGTATTATTATTATTATTATAACCTTATCATCATTTATTATTAACCATGATAAATTAAAATTATGCCTCGTTATTCGTTGTAAGATAACAAAGAATAAAGGCTTTATACGACATTTTGGTTAAAAGCTAATAAAGCCGCTCTGAATATTCGCGATATTTCTTGCTCGTAAACTTTTATACATTAAGCTCATTATTGCGAAATCTAGCCATAACTGTAACGCAAGACTTTACTGATTTCTTGGTGCTACTACTACATTTGTGCAGTGCGTTCAAAGTTATTTTACCATCGATAGAATCCTTATATGGACGACATAAGGAACAGCTTCACCTGCGGGTTGATATCTGAATTTTCTATCGTGGTAACTCGCGTGGCGTCACGCAAGGATCACCGTCTTTGTAAAGTTCCGCATGGTAAAGTATACAGTTAGATAATATAAATTATATTTCCCCATTATGTATATCTCTTGGATAATACATTACTCGTGCTACGTTTTCGAAGTTCTCTGATAGGAGCATTAAATGTAATCTTTATTTTGCTTTTCATTGGCTTACGTGAAACAATCAAACAATTGACAACGATATAATATTGAAAACATAAACACTAATCATAAAACCGCAGAAACAGGCTATAGTTCTTGTCCGCAACTTCGTGTGCGGTGAAATCCTGCATAAAGTAGTAAATTGTCGCATTATCCTTTTTCATGGTCTGTTTTATATTATGTGCGCGAAATCAGACCTGATGACCTTAGTCAGTCCAGTAGTTTAAAGTTATTACTTATTATGCAAACTGTTAAATCTTCATCTTTCTATTGCCTGTTTTAATTTATTTTCCAATAATATTTTTCTTTTATAAGACTTATCATGTAAGTGTATAGGCCATTAGATGGATGTTTTTCGGCACAAGGGCTTGGCATCCGGCGCATATTGTAGCATGAATATGTGAACTTGGATTGTGTCCAAATATGCTGCAGCATTTTATCAACTTTATATAGTCAATCTTCTTTCAAAAACTTAGGATGGGTTGCACCAGAGGCGTAGTTAAAGTTAAAGTTAAGCTTAACGTTAAAGTTAAAGTCAAAAGTTTGACATTCATTTGAATTTTTGTTATAGTTAAAGTTATAGTTAACTGTTAAAGTAAGTTGGTGTAACCCACTCTTAGAATATAATATTTTTAATATTGACTTATTACACAGATAAGAATGTTTACAGACCCATAAAAAATTAAATTAAATATGTCCTTTTGCGCTAAATACTGAGTGCCACTAATTAATGTTAATGTTATATCGATTCTAGTGTGATGAATAGTTCATAATTTAATTAACGAAAACGTTCAAAGTTGTGTAGATCCCATCAAAAGCAATGAAAGTAAGTAAAGTATCTGGGTACCTAGTTGAATTCAGTTGAATTAGATTCCAGCCCTAGTTTCGATGGCGAATAATTCAGATGTCAAAAAGGTATGGGATTTATCACAGACTTGAAATATGTTTTGTCAAATCTCAAACACTTTGACATTGAAAAATAGCGATACACGACGTTTTTTGTCCCTGTTCAATTTTACATTATCCAGCTGGGATAATGTAAAATTGAACAGTAAGTAAGAGTCACGTAATTTTTACTAGATATAAATTACAAGGTCATTATCGATGAAGTTTATTAACAAAGCTCCAACTCTCGAGCTTTATCTTATCTCGGGAACTTCCATAAAGTCTGTCCTTCGCGAGGCTTATTTAAAAACTCTCCCGGCAGAATACGCAATTTGTTTTAGAGCTTATAAAAAGGGCATCCAGCTGATTGTTCCGCGCCTTTACGGCTGTATACAGAATTGTATACATAGAAGACAAGCTGAAAAAAAACATTAAGGCCTTCTCACTCAAACAGCAAAGTATAAAAAGAATGTGACGAGTGGCGACGTGACGTTGGGGTAGTTTTGAAGTTAAGATAAAAATTGAGACACAATTTGTGGCACCTCCTGTGTATACTTATTCTGTGGAGGTCTGAGAGGTTTGCAGCAGTAATAGACCTGTATTTGAGAGTCAAATCTCAACGTCGACTCATCTTATTATCTCAACTCTGATTTCGCACGCCCTCCTCGAAACATCTTGGGTGAGAAATGTATTCTTTGTTTCAAGATTTTTCATCCAGTTTGATGAAAAAATTTAACTTTACAGGTAATGCCTCGTAAACAATATTATAATATAAATTACAGAAGTTTGTTACCTTTGGCAAGTTGTCGACCTGCTCGACTAACTCGAGCTCGTCTTCGACGAGTGACGGGCCCATCAGGCGAGAATCGTCGCTCAATTTAGACGAGTCTACTAAAACTTCTAAAAATATTATTTTATGAGGCATCGATGATTGATTTCTAAAGCGTTTGACACCAGCGGAGCGAGAAATTTGGTTTTACTTATATTTTCAAAGGCCTATATTCAAACGATGAGAATATTCACGAATCGCTTTTTCATGAGTCATTTATTTTTTCTTTGCTTTTGCAGATAAATTCAAAAGAAAGTTAAAAAGTTATTGTACAATTTAAAATTTAAATATAATTGGTCCGTCATAAGATACGATATTTGATTTTGCAGCAAAATATGTGAAATTAAAACAATATTTTTAAGCGAAAATATTCGAGCCACGAGAATTCGAAAATTGAAAAAATACAATCGGATCGAATTGGTTGGAATAAATAAAGGTGGTTCGTTCCCGCGCGATATTTTACTGCGACACATTTTCATGCTGCCCGCTTTTTATTGCTCACTAGAGGCGCAATCGCCTTTATTGTTCCCCTTTATAATACCAAAGGGTTTTGTACAAAGGAATTGCCTATGCTTGTATTTCAATTTGTACGCATTTCTCATTTTATTCGTAACATGATTATGCGTAGCTCGTTCTAGGAAAGCGTAGTGTATAGCTACGACAGCGTAGTTCAGCTACGACAGCGTAGTTCAGCTACGACAGCGTAGTTCAGCTACGACAGCGTAGTTCAGCTACGACAGCGTAATTCAGCTACGACAGCGTAGCATGCAGTTACGTGGCGTGGCAACAGAAACGTAGTGCATGTTTTGTAAGCGTAGAATAGCTACGTTCTTAGCAGTAACTTTTAAACCACTTTTGGATAATTATGTGTATTTTTATTTGTTTTCTGTCGATTTAAAGTAATTAACAATAACAATTATTAAACTAAGTATTATGGCAAAAAATACGCACAAACTTGTTATATACCATTAAAATATTCTCTTTGAAAATAAACACAGTAATGAACACGCAGTTCTAAATTAAACGGCGACAAGGTTCTATTAAGATGATTTATTTCGCCTTTTACGTAATAAAATTAATTAAGTGTAAAGTTATTAGCTCATAAACGATGTAATTGAGCGCGTGCTTGACAACAGCCGACAACCCGCGCATATCAATCGAGAGACGATGACACATTTTCTTACAGGTAATTATATGTCATTGTTTTATGTTATGCTAATAATTAATGACGTCATTAATAGATGTAATATTGGGTAGGCCATAGGCGGTAGGCCTGCACTGAAACATAAAGTTAATATACCTATATTAACTTTATGGGACCTTCTAACTTGAATCGACTTGATTTTTTGAAGTTTGTAAAATTAAACATGTGCTAAGCGTAGCATTATTATTATTAGTTTGCAGTAAATCAAAACGCGAGCAATCCTAGATCGCACTATCGGAGTTTCTTAGATTGGGGGGACGTATACAACGTCTGAAATAATGACAGCGGGCTTTTGGGGTTCAGTTGATAGATCTTCCTTTGTGGCCATCCATACTTCCATACTAATATTGTAAATGCGAATGTGTCTGTCTGTCTGTTACCTCTTCACGCCCAAACCGCTTTTGCCGGAATTCGGTGTGGGGATATTATGAGTCACGGGAAAGGACATAGGACATTTTTTATACCAAGAAATTTGACAGTTCTCGCACGAGAAACTAATTTTGGCGCAAAGGAGTTGCGGCCGTCATCTAGTAACGTCGTCGGCATCGTCGTCGTCGTCTCATATTTTCAAAAGTTGGATAAATAAATAAAAATAAAATACGTTTATTTCAGGTAATAACCCATAGAAAAATTCTTAAACTAAAAGGAAATAATTAATTTAAATATTTGCCACCCTCTGGCGCACCGGATACATGCACGTGTGCACGGACCCAGTGCTTCAGGAGCGGGCTGTCCAGCTTGTCACTGAGTGTTTTCAGGATGATGTTGGGGCTGCCGCGCGTTCGGTACATCAGCGATGCAATGCGACGTCGCAACACGGTGTGAAAACCGTCAGTGCGTGCGTGCGCAAACATCGCCGATGCACTATGCCATCGCGGAAGCCCCACCAACACCCTGAACGCATCATTATATTGTACCCGGAGAACGTTGATAGCCCGCTGCGTATAGTTGACCCACAGATTGCAGGTGTAAAGTGTTTGACAAAATGCTTTAAATAATGTAATTTTTACATCTGTGCTACACTTTGCGAATCTGCGCGCAAGCATGTTACAGCGGATAAAGTTTTTTATATTATTTTGAAGAGGTATTATCAATGATCAACTATTTTTGTTTGAAAACGTAAAATGACACTTATTGTTTTACTTTTTAGGGTTCCGTACCCAAAGGGTAAAAATGGGACCCTATTACTAAGACTTCGATGTCTGTCCGTCTGTCCGTCTGTCCGTCTGTCTGTCTCCAGGCTGTAACTCAAGAGCGGTAATAGCTAGAGAGTTGAAATTTTCATAGATTATGTATATCTGTTGCCACTTTAACAAAAAATACTAAAAACAAAATAAAATTAATATTTAAGGGGGGCTCCCATACAACGTCATTTTTATGACCTTTTTTGCTCTATATCTATAATGGAAAAAAAATTAAGTACCTACCGGTACTTAATTTTTTCTCAAAGTCCTTAGTTATATGGGTACTTTAATATTTAATAATAATATTAAATTAAAATAGAAAATTAATCCCATACAAAAAACACAATTTTTGGCCTAATTTTGCTCTATAATGGTACGGAACCCTTCGTGCGCGAGTCCGACTCACACTTGGCTGATTATTACATTGTTCGTCGAATTTCAAAGAACCTACACTTTGTTCGGAATCTCAAGTGTCCAATTACCGTGGTAGTATTCTATATATAGGACAATGGCGGCTCCGATATCCGAAATAATGAATTACCCTGTAATTAATACGCCGGCCCATTGAGCCCTCACGCGAGAGTAAGGGCTACTCAGGTGACCTCACTACCCTCTCACCATGCTAATATTATATAGGTAAAGTGTGTGTTTATATTACTGCAATACTTACACAATTCAAATTACAATAATTATTACTTAACGTCAAATTTAGTATGGATTTAGAATTTTACTCAATGGCAAGATAAAAGCATTGAAACTTAATCGAAGATTATATTTATTGATGTTGAATCAAGATATTGGCTACAGACCTAAAGTATTCATTTAAACGATGCCGTTTATCGAAAAGTTTATAGTCGAGAGAAACACGACCTTACTTTAAGTAAATATATTTCTTGAATAAATAGATCCTTTGGTTGAATTTGAATAGGGTAATCTTTTAGGAATCTTAAGAGCATCTTAATTATTACTTAGTTCGTTATATTCAAGGACCGCTATATAAGATCAATGACTAGATTCTGTACGAGTACTCTAAGCAAGCGGTTAGCAGACCTATTTAGTATTTACTGAAGTGGCTATTCGAAAGTCGAGATTTAATTAGGTACTTATAAGGTACTTAAACTTGAGTTAAAATGACGTCATTTCTTAGAAAAAAACTTCTTTAGCGGAGTTGTGTATTCCTTTTTGAAAGAGTAAAAATTTAAACTTATGTCGGGATACGTTGTCTCCTCGAAAATGTGTTTGACGAAAGGAGATTAGACCGTCGGCGCGGCATAGGAGATAAAATCAAATCATCCTCTCTTTCTTACGCGCCGTCAAATATAATATGTTGCTTCTGCTTCTGTTAATTTTATATTGCTTATAGTTAGTAATGTCCAATATAAAAAGAGTCCGAACATTAATGTTATTTTCCACTGTCCAATGACAATTATACTTGATTCTATTTGCCAATACGGCGCGCAATACATCTCAATTATTGGAAAACGATCTCCCGCGGGACTGGGTCTGCTCGCCCAGAGTTTAATACGGGCTTGTTTCGCTCTGTGACCTCACAGGTAAAAGGCAATTTTGCTCTATTTGTTCTAACTTCTACACAGGTATAATTTAACTATGTATATGAGTAGTAGACATCTATACTATATAATAAATAATGTTATATCCAAACTAATATTAAAATACGAAAGTGTGTCTGTCTCTCTGTCTTATCTTTTTTTTATGAAAAAAGGGGGCAAACGAGCAAACGGGTCACCTGATGGAAAGCAACTTCCGTCGCCCATAGACATACACATACATCAGAATCAGCATCAGAAGAGCTGCAGGTGCGTTGCCGGCCTTTTACGAGGGAATAGGGTAATATGGTAGGGGAGGGTAGGCAAGGTAATAGGGGAGGGTAGGGAAGGGAAAAGGGCAGGGGATTGGGCCTCCGGTAAACTAACTCACTCGGCGAAATACAGCGCAAGACTATCTGTCTTTCTGTCTGTCTGTTACATCTTCACGCTCAAACCGCTGAACCGATTTTGCTGAAATTTGGCATGGAGATATTTTTAGTCCCGAGAAAGGACATATGTCCTTTTTCGGGACTAAAATGTACGATTCCCGCGCGGTAAATGAATTTTGATGCAAACGAGGATTGTGGTCGACATCTAGTATGTTATAGGTAAATTAATTCAACAAATACTAAATCTAGTCGTTCAAGATGAAGCTCATATTTCCACTTGGATTTCTACAGTAAATTTCAGCCTGGTCGAGCGTCTTGTTGCAAGAATTTCCTTTGTACAACATTCATGCATTTAATATAATTGTGTGCTGGAAATTTGGTCACTTAGGATTCGATATTTTGTAACCTTCTTGTGAAAAGCTTCGCCAATTCCTACATAATATTTACAACCTTAGCCTCCCCTATAATTAATTTTCCGCTTCTATGATCCGCTGCAAATTAACTTACTATTTGTTTTAAAACAAACCAATTTTTACAAATTTATTGATTTTTATGAAAAATTTGGTCCCCTTTTGTGTTTGTGTAAACGAAAAGAACATTTAATTGAAAGTATCATTATCATAATATTTTGGTGATTATAATGTATGGACTGGAACGTTACATCATACATCGTAAAACGTATGTAAATGTGTAGTAAAATATTACTTACAGTCATGGTCTACAGCCTCATCAGTATGCGAATAGTGCTGCGGTCAGGACGAGACGTAATCGTTCTGTTTACTGCTACATAGTCCACATTTATACTTCCATCCTTACTAATATTATAAATGCGAAAGTGTTTCTGTCTGTCAGTTACCTCTTCACGCCCAAACCGCTGAACCGATTTTGCTAAAATTTGGTATGGAGATCGTTTGAGTCCTGGGAAAGGACATACTTTTTATCCCATAAAAATGCGGTTCTCGCGCAGTAAACAAGTTTTGGTGCAACGGATTTACGGGCGTCTAGTTCTAAGTAAATACGACAATATTATTATTATGGTTACGTTTGCGAACCAATACAACCAATAGAAAAAGTTTTTGAATAATATGTAGCAAGTATAATATTAGAAAAGTTATACATTTTGCATGAAAGTAAATAAGAAAACCTTGAACAGTCGTTACAGTATAAATATTATTTATAAAGCTTTATAAACTCTCCCCTCTGAAGCCACTTTTGTCAACATTAAACATTCTGTAAAACTTTTCCTTAATATATTTACTCTCGTGGAAATAAAATTAAAAAGCTCTGAAAAATTCATCGCTAAAAAGTGTCTTTGTGAAAAACAAGAACAAATGAAAGTTTGGAAGTTTCCATGTCCTTTTCGTGACGAAGTTTGCTCGCGAAATGCCTCGTGGCGTCAGTTATGCGACTTTCAGATTGTTGAAAATTAAAATCGATATTTCTATGGAGATACTATGAATCTCCAAGTCCTTTAAATCGCTTCTCTGCTTATTTTTACCTTAAATGATGCCGTATTTATATATTTTGTACCCCAATAATTTGGTTGGACAAAACAGGGTGGTCGTTAGGTGATGATGGTCTGACAAGAGAGATTATCCATTCTTGAATGAAAAAAGTCGTCGTCTGATCTCTTACCAGTCATGTCAATAATATATCCCACTGGGTAAATAAAATAAAAGAGAGAATGCTTTTATATGCTTCGCACACATTTGGGCACTAAAATTTTTTGATTGGGCCTGGTTTCAATGAAATCGACCATCGTCACCGAAAGTGGTGTTCTATTGTATCTGATTACATTATTGACAATAATAGCTTAATACTCTCAATCTGAAGGGCATGGAAAATTACAGCACTGCAAAAAATATAAAATGACATCCTTATCCAAAAAGGTCCAATATGGTCGCTACATGGACTCCACATTAATTCTTTGAGAATATTATGCGGAGTCAAAAGGAAGGGTTCGGTGAAGCGTAACAAAACAAGGTCCGAGCCCTCGCCCGCAGTGGGCCGCCGGGGGGGAGGACTGTCATTGTACAGCAAATCGATTGCTGAGCAAAGACTAGATGATGGAGTCTGAAGTGGATTGCCGATACTTCAGCGATAATATAGATCCATACCATGGACCAATCATACATTGGTCCATGTCCATACTAATATTATAAACGCTAAAGTGTCACTGTCTGTCGGTCGGTCTGTTATCTCTTCACGCCCAACTGAACTGATTTTGCTGGGTATGGAGATACTTTGTGTTCCGGGAAAGGACATAGGATACTTTTATCCCTGAAAATGTTCGATTCCCTACTAAAGGGATCACCAACGAAAAATATCTCTAGTTTAGTCTAGTTATGGTATAAAACAGATTCAAAGTAAGGGTATTTTCTTAGAGTATAATTCTTTTTATACGCTTTTTATTAGCTTCACCTGTATATTTGTTTGTAACATGTTTGTAACCGACTTCTTTGGGCGCGATTTTGACCCACTTTAAACGGCCAGATTTCGTTCAAACCTTGTAGATTTATCGAGGACCGATGACAATACACTAATTTGATATAATTATTCCATTTTTCAATTTGTATGTTTGTTTGTAACCCTTTATATAAAAAGCGTGTTTTTAGTTTTTTTAACTATTACTTATTTTAATTTGTCATTGATCTTTTTTAATACATAAAAAATCTTTTGAAATATGTACCTACGATTCATATTTTCGTGCCAAATAAGAATCACATTTTATATCACACAGCCGCAGGCGAACAGGTTAACACATTGCCTATAGAATATTAATCTGGCTTTGTGTGTATCCTGAAGGAAAGATCAACAGCATACTAACTTCTTAAATTGTAGTAATACAGTGTTATCTCCTAATAAAGGCATCTCATTATATCGCAGCGCGTGCTTAGTCACGTCTCACGTCGAACCATGCGAGCGGTGCCTCGTATGTATCCCGTACGAGGTATTTGCGAGGCATTTGAGGGGTCTGTGAGGCACACGAGGTGTCTGTGAGATATACGAGGTGTCTGTGAGGTGTTCGAGGTGTCTATGAGGCATTCCGACAAGAATCTCATTAACTGCAGCCGAGGGTATTTGCATAGTCAATACTCAAACCGATAATGAGTATCTTGCTTTTACATTTTTCAGTTCACTTTTTCATCAAACCTAAATTTATGCTTCGTGAAGAAAGAACTTAGGTTACAGTTGGTACAGCTTAAATTACCGATGCAGGTACTAAGTAATCAAGCTTTAGATAATTTTAGCGTTAAAGCGTGGTAGATATAAAGTAAGTTTAAACTTATTTATATAAACTTAGGGCTGATTTTTCAATCGTCAGATAAATTTTTCCTCTGGAATAACTTTGGCGTTTTGACAGATTTAATATGAAAAAAATGTCAACGTGTCATATTTATTCTTTAGTTAAAAGTTATCCCATCAAAAACATACCTGTAAAAATGGGGCCAAGTTCCTATCGGCTAATTTTTGGCCCAAAAAAGAGTTGAAATCCAATCCAATGCCAAGTTCAGATGCACTTCATCGATCGTAATCATCTTCATCAACAGCCTGATCCATGATAATTCTAATTTGAACTTGGCAGGTTAATTTAATTATATAATTATATTACCTAATTAAGTATACAATTGATAAAGACGTGTTACGTATAGCACGAAAACCTGGTGCCGTACTTCAATAAAATAATATGGGTGAAATACTTTATATTATGGCAAAACAACGTTTACCGGGACAGCTAGTACTATAATAAATGAATAGGTCTTACTTAGGACCTTTAAGCCTCTTCGCACATAAGGAGGAACCTTTTTGACATGTGTTTGAGCTGGAAACAAAGGGGATTATGAAAATCATTAGAGCTCGGAGACGAGGCTGGCTCAGCCTAATTCTACGTCACGAGCGCCTACACGGTATTTACGAGTAAGACTTACTTTAACCCGTATTTCCTTCACTAACATTAATTGTATTGAACTTAATATAACGCATAAAGATGGATAAATTAAAGTAAAGAAGAGTCATGAATTAGCTTTAAGTAAAACTTTCAAACTATAAAAAGTCCCATTATAATTATTGATATTATAATGCGGACTTAATGCCCTACGGCATTAAGTATGAAATGTTTTTAGCTGAAGTACTATGCGACTACAGAATTACACGACACGATACGACTACGACTACGACTCTAGTACTATAAAAGGTAACTTTAAAGTTTCACCGTGTAAACGAGTCTTTACGTCATAAATTATTATGCTCGAAAGTAAATATCAGTTTTGCACCAAAAGGTATGAACATGAGGAATTAATAAACGGTACCGGTCCGGTAGACCGGTACCGTTTGTTCATTTCATACTTGAATTCCATTTGAGTTTCACGAGTCGCGGAGTTCTCAACATTTTCAATTACTCGGCTGACTACACTTAAAATGTCGCACTAGTGGATTAGCCGCTAAAGTACAACACACAGATTTTAAACTCCTGTCGTCGTCATATACGCGGCTCGCGTATTTTAAACGAATGAAATTCTACATGCAACAGTCTCCAGGCTATGTGGTCGATTGTCTCCATATTATGCGCATGTTTAAAAAAGTATAATAATTGTCAAAGCATTTAAAATATGATGTGTTAAAAGATAAAACTCTACTAACTCTTTGTAAATCACAAAAAAGTAGGAAGTGAGGAACGAAGGAATATACAAAATTGTATCACACTAAGCCGCGATATAATACCACGATAATGAAGCAATTTATTCACACGAAAGAATAAGGGATATAGCAAATTTATTTTGCTCAAAACAAATCTTCTTACATGAAATATTCGTATAATACTTGCAACAATTTTCGCACGTTACAAAGGTTTTTTGTAAGCCTATTCCACATTTTTATCATGTTAAAAACTTTCTCACGATGGAAGCCATTTTATCGTTCATAATAAGTACATTTCTCTACTTTTTAGAGCACGCCCTTTTTATATGAGGGACCTACGGGGAGGCTAACCAGCCCCCTTAGACAAAGTATCTTTAGTTAAAAACGATGACGAAATTCGTTATCAAAATGTATGCGGTTTGACATAAGTCATCGCTAAATGACGTTTCGCTTGCGAAGACTAATGTCAAATCCCGGGCCGTAGACAATGTATTCTTTCGTTAAAAACGATGACGAAATTCGTTATCAAAATGTATGGGATTTGACATTAGTCTTCGCAAGCGAAATGTCATTTAGCGATGACTTATGTCAAATCGCATACATTTTGATAACGAATTTCGTCATCGTTTTTAACTAAAGAATACATTGTCTAAAGGCCCCCATACATTTTGATAACGAATTTCGTCATCGTTTCTAACGAAAGGGAATTTATCTACGGCCTGACCAGACTGAGGCAATGTAACGCAACGGAGCACCGAACGCAATAGAATGTGGCATCGCTCAAGTCACACATAGCACAAATATCTGTGATTTTCTCAGTTCATAACAAACGAGCCCCGAGTCCCGCTCGGCGCAGCTTAGTCAGACACAATTTACTCAAGTTATTTCAGAGCGAAACTTTCAAGCAATAACTACAAATACTTTTGATATTTCTATTTGAAATACCGTACTGTGAAATTCAATCGCACAAAATTCAATATCGATGTGTTCGATCCAATAACTTACGTTAATTTAAGTTTATTCGAAACCAATTATTTATTTTATTTCATTAAGGCGCTACCAGGCAATTTCGACTAAGTTCAACCTGTATAAAGTCTGATAGAACTTAAAGCACAATACCGAAAAAAATATATATTGTAGACTGGTCTTTGATCTTTAATTGCTCGCGAGGACTTTTTTCTGAAGTTAATATATTTTTAGAAAAAAAATATACCATGGTCATCGATTTTTCTGCAAATACTCTATTAACTTCGTAACCTGCTGACTTAGAGCACTGAAAATTTTATATTCAATAAATTATCAGTTACACAACAGTTCCACAAGAGGATTTTTTGGTTGACTAATTAGTATTTTTTTAAATGTAAAATTTCTGTCACGTACAATTTTGTAAAACGCGGGGATCTGCGCGGGCGACGGGCGACAGTCGGTCGCCAGCCTTCGGACGGGGAACCTGTGTTCGTTTGTTGTCGATCGCTCCGCTCTGCTCGCGTGTTTTGACAATTGAAGTGGTGTTGTTTAAAAATCAGTATTACAGTGGCTAAAATTATAAAAAGGACTCAAGTGAGAAAAACAGCGGAAGGACGCTTTTTTAAACGTTGTGAAAAGATAATATTTTGGTAGCTTTGTAAATGTTATTATATATAGACGAATACCTTTAAAATTGTCGATACTTCTGGAGTCTGGACAGTGTATTTTATTGTAAAAATGCCTAAAGTTTCGAAAAGAAAGCGATATCTAAGAGAATCAATTGAAAAAAGAAGAGACATCTTGTAAGTACCATAATATTTTTATTAGTAATTTGAAGTACGATACGATCAAATTAACTAGACGCACGGTTTGATGACGTCATTATGGAGCTCGCATGTTATATAATATATATACTTTCGATTATTTACTTATTTCGATGCGTCAAGCTAATTTGACCGTGTTGTAAGTAGTAGGTATGGATCGGTAAGCTTCGGAAATTTTAATATTAGGTATATATTTATATTTTCTATTCTATTTTCAGAATCCAAAGAAGGTGGACTTGTCATAAAAATCAAGTAAATACCGACGAGTCCAATCAGTATCAAACTCAACATTTGCCCGTCACAATGTAAGTAATATAGACTAAGAGACCACGCACATTTCTGACAAAATATTTCATCGACGCGATCTTATTGTTATATTTGTTTTTATTGTATAGTGCAGCTCGTAGTCAAACCGAAACACACACACACTTCGTCATACTTTTTGAAAAGCAGAAACTGCGTTACATGATGTGATGTCTACTTTTCGAAGTCTTCTTATTTTTATACTGTTGATAGTCAGACAAGTGACCAGTCTGACTAACCTTTTAAAATGATTTTACCTAATAAAATGATAAATAATATTCCTATTTTATTAAAATGCACTGTAATATTGTATTAATTGTGTTCTATTGTTATAGATCGGGGGATAAAAACATTTTTACAGAAGATACAAGTAGTACAGTTGAAATAAATTCCAAAGATGTTGAATTTTCGACATCTTTACAGGTAAGTAGTCGCAGTCAAGTACATTAGACAGTGTATGACTGGAAAGTCTTTACCAAGAAATTTATGAAGCAGATTTCTTAAATAGCATTAACTTATATAATTCAATTTTCATTTGGTATTTTGTATTTATTTACTATTCCTAGTAAATTATATTGTGTAAGTAGGAAATCAGCCCACTAGCGGTGACTACAGAATAAAAATGTTGTACAAAGATAAAAAAACACTCACAAAAATTTTGTCGATGGAAAGGACATTGCTGGTACTAACAGCAAAGATCGCGGGTTCGAATCCCGCCCGCGACGAAATTTTTGTGAGTGTTTTTTCATCTTTGTACAGTTTAGAGGACTAACATTGTAAAATGTTTAACACATTCAGTGCCTTTAACACGCCTAGCATCTCCACACTAATCTCTATCTCTATGCCGGGAGCACGCCGGGCGTGCTCTCCGTTTTCCATCAATATCTCAAAGATAAGACAGTGTTTTTCACCGAAATGCTCAGAGCATAAACTTTGTGCCGTAAGCTAATAAATTCTTAAGTGGTTCCATGAGAGCCGAGAGCACACCTAGCATGTTTGCGTTTTTTGTATGGCGGCATCGCTGGGAACTACTAGAAAATTGTGGTGGGCATTGAATGTGTTAAAAAACTCTTTACAAATTTAAAAAATAATAAAATGTTAGTGCAATAAATCAATACATTTTATTTTTGTGTAAATAATTGTCAGCTTATAAAGATAAACATTTTGATTTCAGGTTGAAATTATAAAAGAACAACCTGAAAGCCCACCTGCCTTCGAAGGACGAAGAATTATCAACCTGATGAAAGTGTACGAAAAACTTCAAGACATATCTACTCATGGTCCTTTCAATTGTAATTTAAAATGTGTGGATATAATTTATATTATTAATTGATAGTTTATTTGTTATAAAATAAATGTTTTTTTTAATACAGATTAGGTACCTACTTGACTTTTATTTTTCATTTTATCTGCCTTTGAGTTATCGCTGAATGTACATTGTTCTCAAAATAGATTTCATCGTAGAGGGTGTAAATAGCCTGATAAATATTGAAACAATGAATTTACAATACAAACGCCAGTGACGACCTCTGTAGCTCAGTTGGTGGGCGACTTGGTAGCTCAAGCTGAGGGTCGCGGGTTCGAATCCCGACGACGGAAAAAAAAGTTTTCAATGTTCCTGGGTCTCGGATGTGTATTAAATATATGTATAATATAATAAATATCTTAACACATTCAATGCCACCACGATTTTCTAGTTAAGATATGTATTATATGATACATACATATTTAATACACATCCAAGACCCAGGAGCATTGAAAACTTTTTTTGTTCCGTCGACGGGATTCGAACCTGCGACCCCCAGCTTGAGCTACCAAGTTCCCAGCGATGCCGCCTTATAAAAAACGCAAACATGCTAGGTGTGCTCTCGGCACTGCAGGATGAAATTACGTAGCACGCTAGGCGTGTTCACTGGCACTGTAGAGTAAAAAAAGTGTGGTAAAATCATAAAAAGCCTTTTTTCTTAGTTGAAAATAGTTAAAAAATAGTCCTTCTTGAGTTACTGCAGAGATATTTTGTTTTTAGCAGTGTTTGTGGTTTTGAAGGTTCAATTTTGGCAATTATGACATGGTGGATTAGTGATGGATTGTAAATCATTCGCTACCTATTGGTACCTACTTTATGATATACCTTATAGATAGCACATTGTATTGTCAATATTTACATATTTCAGCTTTTTAAAGCATCACGGCAGGCATGATAACGTACCCAGTGTTGTGCTGTTTTATGTAGTTTATTATATCTTTTTTGTTCAAATTATAAAAAATACACTATATATATTTTATTATTCGCATTATAAATTTAGTAATTGGACCAAACAATATAAAAGGTTGAGAACTCGTGTAGATGAACACGCCTGGCATGTTCGCGGCATTACCGCATTACATAATAAATTATTTTCGATAATATAAAAAAATAAGATCATGGAACCACTTAAGAATTCATTAGCTTACGGCAAAAAGTTTATGCTCTGAGCGTTTCGGTGAAAAACACTGTCTTATCTTTGAGATATTGATGAAAAACGGAGAGCACGCCCGGCGTGCTCGCGGCATGGAGATAAAGATTAGTGTGGACACGCTAGGCGTGTTAGTGGCACTGAATGTGTTAAATATTATGTATATGTAGTATATAAAAGTATTAAATATATTTGCAGTTGTCTGTATAGTTGTCTGGTATGGTACCCGTTACACAAGTCCTTCAGGTACTTAGCACGGGGCCGGACTGACGTGGTGTGAAGCGTCCATAGATATTGTATTATTATTATTATTACTGTACAAGAACTACTGAGTTGAAATGTTGATAATTTTTTTGTATGTCAAATCGTACGTAACTATAAATAACACTATCTCTTAGGCTATACTGATTCACGATTACTCCGTAGTACAACTATAGATTGAGAGATGGCGTAATTAGGTCATTGACCTCACAGTGCTAATCCTAGTACCGACGGTTGTCGGCAGATGGCAACTTTTACGTAAATATATTGCGGGGAAAAAGTAGGTGCAGGGGGAGAGGTTTGAAACTCCGCCCATATCTTCAAGGTTGTTAGCGCATGTACAAGCCTTAAAGTCTCTCTTCAGGCTGGGACATGATGGATAACCAGAGAAATTGATTTATAGCCAGATGGCGGTCTTACGTAATTCGGTCGGGTTATATCGAGCTCAGTCGATAGATCACGAATAACATTGACTTTATATAAGGCGACCTAATTACGTAGGTTCGCCGTCAGCCTATGAATCAATTTCTTCGATGGGAGATGTTTATGTTGGTACGATGTGGAGAGGCTAATAAATTTCGTTTGTTTATTATTTTGTTTACTACTTGTTGTTAAAGCAACGCGGGTACATAAAAAAATGTACGGTACTCTTGGTACGGAACTCCAAAATTATTATGACTCCCCATTAAACAGCGATTAGTCTATATCGATGAAATCGTAACGATCCAATTTGAAGCGTATTTCGTTCAATAGGCGATGATAAGCCGCGGTAAGCCCGGCTTTGTTCCTGTGTAATTGACGCACCCCGATCACCGCACAGGGTTACAACTTACAGCCTCCATAAATTTCGTGAGAAGTTTTAGACGATTTTTGACCCCCTCCTCCTAGTTAAGATGTCGTGAGTTACGCCCCTAAACCTAATCTTAAATGAGAATTAGCCAAAACAAAATTATTCAAATATTATGCTTTTTTTTTAATTTATTCTAATGTTATGACTTATGATATATAAATAATTATTAATTACACATTAAATTTTGTATCTATTCTTATATAAGAAGTTTCTTAAATACTAAGCTCTAACTAACTAAGCCTCAAAAATATGCTTTTCAACTACTTAGTAGGTAAGGTTTATTATATTTTATTTGCACGTAACATATCAGCTTACGAATGAAAAATGAATAACGAGTTTCATTCACAGAAGCTCTCGAGATACGGAATCGTGAACATGGTCACATATTTACATTTCCTATGAAATTAAATATTCCCAGAAATAATCAAAAGTTAACACGTATCATCAGCGTGCAGTCTGTGTAATAATAAAGAAGCTCTGAAATATTGTAATGAGAATAAAATCGAAAGTTGTTTTATGGTTTATGACACTATTTGAAGGCATAAATTCTTCGTAGATCATTGATAAGACTGCGACTGCGACTGAGAGGAGCCTATAATATCCTATCGTGGCTCAATCTATAAAGATTCTTTAAGACAAAAGAATTTTATAGGGGAAAAATTAAAAGATCACGTTGCATATTCCAAATTGTAGACGTTGTCAAGTGCAGAAAATAATCACTACCTATCTTCCCTCAGCATAACGTCGAAACACTGTTTATTTTATGGCTATGAAAACGGCTTTACTTACATAAACGGCCCGCAGTATAATTTTACACTCCCAACTGTAAAGGCAGAGATTATACAAAGATGTCGTGATAATAAACACATAAATTATCACAAGTTCTAGGGAAGGGTAAATGTAGATTACTGCTGAAACTTAGGTGGACTCGTATAGTATGTAGTTGTAGACTTGGAAGAAAAGTTAAAATTTATGTGGTATCGCAAATTCACTCATATATGTAGAGGCATAGTGTAACGAACTTAATACAACAAGCACAATAATATTATTGTGCTTTTCTAAAATAAATCAAACGCAGATTTGCATAATATTATCTGTGCACGACTAGGCAACGTTTCTTCATTATCTCAGTAGAAACGTATTCTTTACGTGGAATTACAAAATTAGAATGAAATGTAACATCTATTTCATTCTAATTTTGCAACTCCGTTGCACAGATACTCCGTTTATCACGCTGCACTGTAACCGTACATATTTTAGCCGCTATAAAAAGTAAAAACTATCCTGTATTCTTTTCCGGGCCTAAAAAAGTATCTCTGTACTAAATTACAAATTTGCGTACCAAAAATTGAGTTAAGAAGTAACAGATGGAAAGACTTTCACAATCTATATTCTATATATTAATATCAGTAAGGATAAGGAAAAGGGTTTTGATTTGCTGTGTCTTATCTCTATATGACTAGGCTTAGCGCAGACGAGTTGCGGTAGGTTCTATCGTACCCGCAACTCTGCCTTAAGCGATGAGTGGAGCACCATGGGGTTTTAGTGGGTAGTCTACCAGGAGTCCCACATACCCCGGCCGATATCCCCAACCTGCCGGGGATGCGTAAAGCATTTCCCCATGTAAAAAAAAAGGCTTAGCGCAGACGGACCACCGACGCCGAGTTACTCTCGTATATATATTATATATATATTTGTAGCGCCGCGAATGCTCGTGTCCCGCCTGCGCCGAACCTACCTTCATTATGCAATTAACCCTTACAGAAGTTGCCCATTATTTAACGTTACAATTGGCTCTCTTCAACATTTATTATGTCATTTGCTGGGTAATTCAGAGGTGAGAATACGAGAACGAATATTGTTGTAGATGTTTCATAATTGAATTCATTCCGTTGTGTGTAACAAGCTGAAAGGTAACTTTATAATAAGTTTTTAATTGACCTTTTAATTACATTTTCATTTTAAATGGCTTTAAAGCGATGAACATGTTTTTCTTACGGGTAAATATCAACCTTTGTTGCAAATGAAAAGGTAACTGACTGACGTAGGATTTATATTAAAGTCTCTAGATTTATGTTTTACCCGACTGCGTCAGGGTTATTATATTTTTGACAGTATACTATAATAATATTATAATTTATAATGTTCAAGTTGTTGAGCCAAGGTCGTCGTAGCAAACTTTAAATTGAATAAATATTAACTATCTCTTCCTCACTGCTTTGCCTGAAAGAAGTGTTATCCACACTTTTTAGTGAGGATAACACTTGAACTAACATCATGAAAGAATAAACAAGGTGTTTAGGATAAGGACGTGGGCCCGTCAAAGCATAGATCTATACAACAATCAGATTTGTATTTTATAGATACATAGATTCCTATCTTTGGGCGCAGTCGGATAAAAATAAAAATAAAAAGTAATCTTCTAGTCTCTATATTCTAGAACAAGTAGGATTAATATCGGATATCTAATTGGTATTTGACGGGATCAAAACCCAGGACGGGGGAAGGACGGTAATAAATTCAATCCTGGACGGAAATTACGATCGCGTCATCGCACCTACACCATATTTGTATCAGAGTGCTCTGTCAATTGATTTTCTCTATAAAATTGCGTTGATTTATGAATCGTATCTTGTTTTATTTTTCCTTTTATATAATAAAAGAAAGAATAGGTAAGTAGAATTATGAGGTACAGAAAAGCTATTTTGATTACTAGCAAGTGTACCCGGGAATTGCTAGACAGATTTTTACAAAGTATGAAACAGAGACATAAAAGATCACGTTAAAACATAATAAATATTACTATGGTGGAGGGGGCTTCTGCGGGATTTTGAGAGAAAAACTGGCCAAGTGCGTGTCGGGCCACGCGCAATATAGGGTTCCGTAGTACCGCTAGTTTTTGAAAAATTTTGTATGGTCAATGAATGTACATTTATAACATGTTTTACACTTTAGTAGTGGAAAACAGCATCATCTCAGTTACTTTTAAAGGAATTTGAACGAAAAGTTCCTTTATACTTCGCCGAATATACTTTTTTAGTTGATCGACATTACTCAATAACTTATGAAGTCTTCTTAGCCGTGATAGTTTTTCTTTTAAATCAGCATATTTGCTACTCCGGTGAATTTTTTCACATTTCCAGAAGCAACCGTTTAGCTGGTAGAAGGGGGACACTGGACTCTAACGATTTTTTCCATTTTAAAACTTAATATTTCACAAATGGATCCCTAAATCGGAAAATGATCTATGAATACTCATAATATTTTTAAAAAACCTATCCGACAACACCCCACACGATGGGGTGGGCGCAAAAAAATTCAACCCCGCTTGATGTGTAGGGGAGGTACCATAAAAAAAATATTTTTGAAATATTTTATGTACCATTTTGTCGGCATTATTAATATGTGTATTTATGCCAAATTACAGCTTTGTAGGTCCTATAGTCTCTGAGCAAAACCGCGGACGGACAGACAAATTTTAGAAACGGTAGCCTAAAGCCTAATACGTCGAAATTATTAAGTGTTGTACGAGAAAGGCACATTACTGCGAGGCCTGAACCTACCAAATTAAGCTTTGCACGGTAAATTTTGGGTGGTGGAAAGCCTAAAATGATAAATAACTAAGCTAACATTTTAGACTTTACAACACCTTCGTATAGATGTAAAATACAGACAATAGGGACTTAAGCAGCGAAATTAGGTATGGAATAACAATGTCAATACTTGGATATGGCATACGCCATCAAAACTATAGCTCAATGTTTTTGCATGCAAAATGTGTATCGAGAAAATATTGTCGTCCCTTACACTAATACAATATACTACTTTCTCTTTCACTCGTTTTACGCTTTCAATGCATATTTTACGTAATCAATGCATTAAGGTGACGCCTTGATAATTTGGCTGTAGCGATGTCCGTTTTTCTCAGCAATGACTAAACCTAAGAAATTAAAGTTCACTGTCAGTATTCATCATGTCAGTATTCATCTTTGAATTACCCATAGCATAACACGATTGGTCAACTTTTATAACACAGAATAATCAATCAAAAAGACCTCTGTAAAAAAAGGGATTCCTATTTTGCCAACAGAGGAGAGTGATATAAGCTTCCAAAATTTGTACATAAATTGATTCTAGTATACACTTTAATTTGTCCATAGCTTATATGAAATGTATTTATGGTTTTTAAATTACGCGACAAAAACCATTTTGTCGCTACGCCCTTTCAATTTTTTGCTGTTCCATTGCTTGTTTTCTATGAGAGGCCGTGCCAGCCTCGCATAGAAAATAAGCAATCTCAAACACATCCAACACGGTTTTTTACTTTAACATGGCGTCACCTTAAACACGTTCCTCGAAATGCGCACCATGGCATACTTTTCGTTGGCTCTCATACTCGGGTGTTCGTTGCCTAACGTGTTTGTGACAGCAATAACAGAGTAATTTGGATGGTATTTCGACGGGCTTGACGGCCGGGACACAAAAACACGATACGACGTCGTGTCGTACCACGATGCGAATCGCATCGTGAAACGACGCCGCGTCGTGGTACGAGTTACGACACGACGTCGTATCGTGTTGTTGTGTACCGGCCCTGAGATAATATATTTGCTTATCATGCATTTAAGATAGAAGCTTTATATCAACCACATAATGATTACTTACACAACCTCCAAGGTAAAGTAATTCTAAACACAGTAACGTGACAGCACTTACGAGCAGGTGCGGCGTCGTTCGTTACAACTCCGCAAATTACTGCTGTAATGCTGACGTGGTTTACAGTGGAGCTGGAGGTTTAGTTATAACTTATAAGCATCAGCCCGTGTTGTTGTGGGTCTCATTCATGAACGTTACATAGTATTATCATTCTGTATTATCCTATCAAACAGTATTGCAACTTGGCCGTATTTTCGAAATATATACCTACAGACGCGCCACGCTCGTGTACGTAAATATGCGATGGTCCTACCTGCAGCATTTCTGAGTCTTTCTTTAGTTCTATATCCAGTTTTGTCGTTGTATATTTTATTAATTAATAAGTAAACTTTGTTTAAGTCATTGTCTGTACCTACTTCAATCCATACTATTATTATGAATACAGAAGACGTATGTGATATGTCTGTCTATTACCTCTTGTAAAATTCTTTAATTCTCTCTTAGTATGATCTTAGATCTTTAAACGAGCTATTCTTGTATAATATATATAATTGGAATCTCGGAATCGGCTCCAACAATTTTCATGAAATTTAGTATATAGGGGGTTTCAGGGGTGATAAATCGATCTAGCTAGGAATCATTTTTAGAAAATGTCATTTTATTCGTGTTTTATCGAATACCGAGCGAAGTTCGGTCAAACAGCTAGTGTCTACTTAACACTCGTATAATATGTAAAGTAGCAGTAGGAGTTAGGACACACAGACAGATTGTAATGTTGGCCAGCTGCGGGCGGAGGGTGCGGGCGGGGGGTGCGGGTGGGTTGTTTATGAGGAGCAGGTGTGCCAACTCGTTATATCCTGTCCTGTGAGCTGTGACACGGAGGTTACGGCTCAAAGTAATATAAACACCTGTTTATATTATATCGGGAAAAGGACTCAAAGCTTTAAGTGGTAATTCAGACCCTTTCAGCGACAGACCCAGACAAAACAACAACTACTTACTCAGGTAAAAGATCTAAATTTCAGGTTCTCAAGCATATTTCTACAAGCATAATATGGCAAAAAAGTTTACGGATCAGCTAGTATTAAAAACATCTCGAAGTAAGTTAACGAAAACTAAGCACCAACGATATCTGTGACAGCTAAGAAATAACCCACGTTTCAGTTGTAAAAGAGGAGCTTACTTCCACTGTCCAGAACGCAAACGCTCATCATCTTTCATAAATAAAACTGTACGAGCTAGCACGTACATTGCTGATTCAGACATATATTTTTCCCGTAGTCCCGGCTAAGTGCATACTCTCGGGCAGTTCGCTACTAGCCGTCATCAATCGCGCACTCATTATTAGCATTAGCACTCAATCAATATATTATCATTTTTATATCAAGGACTTTTAATTTAACAATCAACTATCATATCACAAAAAGGGTGTAGTCGAGTAAGCAGCTCCTACATCCCTTTTTTGGTCCTTCGAGCTTTGTGACCTTCCGCGTTTTGGTCAAAAGCAGGATCATACGCGTGTGAGGACTTTTATCAGTGACCATCAGAACTATCAGTGCCTATCATCAGTGAACATCAGCAGCCAACAACATCTAGCAGCACAGCAGCACATCAGCATATCATCTAGCAGTATCAAGCATTTCAAGTAAGATCTTTCCAATTATTTTACACCACATTTCTCGATTCAAACCATGTCGAGTGTGGAGGAACTATTGGCGAACCAGCAGCAGCTGGTGACGCGTGTAGAGCAATCATACACGAATTTTAAAAAGGATGGCGCCGACCGAAAGACGCCGGACTACATTCAGGCGAAATTAGACGCCTTAGATCAATACTGGGCAGAAATCGAAATTAATCATAAAAAATTGAGCACGTACGAGTATGCCCAGTCGTTTACTTACTTTAAGAACAATCAATTTGAGACGGCAAAAGAGAGATTTCAGCAGATTCGATCTGCCATAGCAAATTATCAGCCGCTGGCTCCGGCGAGGGCTGGCCCGTCCACCCCGCTAATTAGGCCTGCGACACCTCTGGCAGACGCAGCAGCGTCCCGCCAGCCATCGCCGTTGCCCGGGACTCAGTCTCACGGTACCAACAGCAAAACAGACGAATTATTAAGACGTCAGAGCAGTAATTTTAAGGCTTTTCGACACACGATAGCAAACATTGCTCTTGATTTAATCACCGAAAAATGGGAATTCGATCATTTGCTCCGGAATATTCAGTCTCGCTGGACAGCAATAGACTCTCTACATTGGGAGTTAGACGGTGAGCTAGGGGGTAGGAATTTAGAGTATGAGCAAACATATTATCAGACAGAAACAGAATACAACGACGTAGTCAAGGCTATCAACCGGAAGTTATGGTCGACTTCTCATAGGGAGCAGGTTACCCCTCAAATAGAAATACCAGTTTTCAATGGCACTTATAATCAGTGGACTTCTTTTAAAGATTTATTTACAGAGACGATTCATAGTAACCCATCATTGTCTAGTGCGCAAAAAATGCAGTTCTTAAAAACTAAAGTCAGGGGGGAGGCAGCAAGCCTCATCCAGCATCTTAATATTTCCTCAGATAATTACACTACTTGTTGGAATATTTTAAATAATAGGTACAATAACAAAAGATTGATTTTTAACTCTCACGTTGATATTTTACTTAATATGCCAGTTGCTCATCATTTATCAATAAATCATGTTAAACGCATTCACGATACCGCTTTAGAAACACTAAACGCTATCAAAAACATAGAAATTGATATCTCATCCTGGGATCCTTTATTAGTATATCTTTTGTCGCAAAAATTAGATTCAGAGTTGCATAGCGAATATTTGACGTCGGTAAAAAATCCGCGTGAATTACCTAAACTTGAAGATTTTTTGAAATTTTTAGAGAGTAAGTTTACTACTTTAGAGTCTTCTAAACGTAAATTTGATAACAGTCCATCAAAATCATTTAATCGTTTTGTGACACCTAATAATAAGAATACGATTGTACATAATAATAAAAATTATAACATGCATAAAAACTTCAACATAAAACAATCTTTCCCAACGCAAAACAAGGTATCACAATCTTTTTCCCAGGATAAAAGTGCTTCAACGGTGAAATTGTATAAATGTCCAGTATGTAACACGAGCGATCACGCTCTTTTTAGTTGCCAGCGCTTTATAGATATGCCACATTACCTAAAGCGCAAAATCGTCAAACAGCATGACATATGTCAAAACTGCCTTTATTCTCATAACAATAAGGCTTGCTTTTCTACCAAACGTTGCAGACAATGCAATGAAAAACATAACACTCTTTTGCACGAAGCGTATGCGCAAGCGCAACCGACGGTTTCGAAATACGAGCCAGCGCAAGTGAACTCTCACAACTCTCACGTATCTTTACAGCGTGGGATTCCAGAAATCCTTTTGGCAACAGCCATCATCAACGTACAAAAATCAGATGGTACATACGTTCAATTGCGTGCACTAATAGATCAAGGTTCCCAAATATCTCTAATTACTGAGCATGCAGCTCAACTTTTGAACTTGCCTCGAAAGAGATGCAAGGGTATTGTATCTGGTGTCGGAGCCAAAGAAAGCAGCTGTAAGGGTGTTATTTCTCTTAATTGTGCAGCAATAAACAGCGATTTTAAATTTGAAACGGACGTGCTGATTATGCGGAGTTTGGTTAAAAATTTACCTAGTTTTTCATTCGATAAGCCAACATGGCCATTTTTACAGAATATTTCGTTAGCCGATCCTAAATTTAACATAAGCCGCCCAGTTGATTTGTTGCTAGGAGCCGACATATACGCTCTTATTTTATTAGACGGAATGCTTAAGGTAGATAATTTTACGCCTATTGCCCAAAACACATCATTAGGTTGGATTCTTACAGGGAACGTAAAAACTATTCAATGCAATGTAGTTTTAACCGATTTAAGTCAAATAGAAAAGTTTTGGGAAATTGAGGATATTTCCGAAACGTCTAAGTTATCAGTTAGCGATCAAAAATGTTTAGATTATTATAATGAAACAACGACGCGCCAACAAGACGGTCGTTATGTTGTTAGGTTGCCCTTCGAGGAAGATTTTGAAGACAAGCTAGGGTTGTCAAAACCTAAGGCAGTAGCTCAGTTTTTATCTTTGGAGAAAAAATTTAAGAAAAATTCTAACATGCATCAGGAATATAAAAAATTTATGGAGGAATATCGAGAGTTAGGTCATATGATACCGTCAACAGATAATTCTATTTCATCATATTTTAACACTCATCACGGTATTCAGCGTGATGACTCTACGAGCACACGCTTTAGAGTAGTTTTCAATGCATCATGTAAAACTACTTCGGGTTTAAGTATCAATGATTTAATGTTATCCGGACCCAATTTACAGCAGGATCTCCAGTCTCTTATCATCAAATGGAGACAATTTCAATTCGGATTTACTGCTGACATTGAGAAAATGTTTAGAATGATACGGGTCCATGATGATGATCAAAAATATCAAAAAATCGTGTGGAGAGACGCTCCACACGAACCTATCAGAGAGTATCAGTTACAAACGGTGACGTACGGCACCAAGGCCGCACCGTTCCTCGCTATGATGACGTTAAAAAAGCTAGCGTCGGACGAAAAAGCAAACTATTTAAACAGCGCGGCTCTATCTGTTCTTATGGACTCCTTTTATATGGATGATTTAGTGCACGGTCATCATAATTTATCAGTGGCGAGGCAGCTACAGCTGGACCTTATCAAGTTGTTACAATCGGGAGGATTCCACCTTCGCAAATGGAAATCGAATGTACCCGAATTATTAGTAGATGTCGATACTGAAACCGCTCCTGGTTTCTTTTTTAAGCAAGAGCAGAGCAAAATTCTAGGGTTAGGTTGGAACCCAAATCATGATAATTTTTCTTTTCAATCAAAGATCGACTCTAACATTTCTAGCAAAACAACAAAACGTTTATTACTTTCAGAAGTTTCCAAATTATTTGACCCGCTAGGATGGCTCTCACCCGTATCAACCAAACTAAAAATCATTTTCCAAAAAACATGGCTAGCAGGCCTTAAATGGGATGATGAGCTACCTGCCGATATTTACGCGGAATGGGTTAAAATCAAGGTCGATTTATGTAACATAAATAAAATAAATGTACCGCGGTGGATAGGTACAACAGAAAACGAATGCATCGAGTTACACGGTTTCTGTGATGCGTCAACAAAGGCGTACGCAGGTGTAGTATATTGTCGTATCAACCGGGCCGAAGGGTCCCGTATAGCATTATTAGTAGGCAAGACGAGGCTTGTACCGAGTAACAAAACAGTATCATTACCCCGATTGGAGTTGTGCGGGGCACTTTTACTATCAAAATTAATAAATAAAGTTAAAAATTGCCTTAGCGGTTATGACATAAAAACATACGGTTGGGTCGACTCCATGATAGTTTTAGGCTGGTTAAATGGAAACCCCTCTCGTTGGAATGTTTTCGTGGCTAACAGAATTCGCGAAATTACATCCATCATGCCACCGGAATGTTGGCAATATGTTAAGTCCGAAGAAAATGCTGCCGATTCAGCAAGTCGTGGCCTTGACGTATCCCAGTTAATTGACCACCCTCTGTGGTGGCAGGGACCAAGCTGGCTTCCCAATTTTAAACCTGATCATGCAGCACAAACATATTTTACCGATGAAGAGCTTAAAGTTTCCGCATTAGTTAACTTTGTCACACAGGAATATCGTGACAATTGTATCATATTACAATTACTTATGAAACATAGTTCTCTAGCTAAAGTTGTTAGAATAGTAGCATATATGTTAAGATTTACATCAAGCAAAAAATATCAAACAAAAGCAAAGCACTTATCACTATCAGAGTTAAGCAAAGCAAAAAACACTATCATAAAAAATATACAATATTTAAGTTTTAACAAAGAAATTGATAATTTAAAGCATAACAAGAAAATTTCATCAAGTAGCACTATTATAAGTCTTAATCCTTTCTTAGATGAAAATAATCTTTTGAGAGTAGGCGGTCGGCTGAAACATGCCAATTTAGACCCAGATATGAAAAATCCTATTATAATAGACAATCAGAGTCGATTAGCAGATCTAATAATAGATCAGGCCCACGATCTCACCTTTCATGGTGGACCTCGTCTTACGTCCGCATTCATACGTAAGAAGTATTGGGTCATAGGTGGCAATAGGGCTACCAAAAAACGCCTTAGGCTATGTGTAACGTGTAGGAGACACAGCCCTAGCAAGCATCAGCAATTAATGGGTGACTTACCCTCAGCTAGAGTTAATCCCTGTAGACCTTTTCAATCGGTAGGGGTGGACTACACCGGACACATCATGATAAAGAGTAGCAAAGGCCGTGGAATTAAAAGCAGTAAAGGTTACGTTGCAGTTTTTGTATGCATGGCCACCAAGGCCGTACATCTCGAGGTCGTATCAGACTTAACCACTTCAACATTTTTAGCCGCTTTACGCCGAATGTCCGCTCGTAGAGGGACACCTAGCAAAATCTTTAGCGACAACGGTACAAATTTCTTAGGTGCCAGCAAGGTACTTCAGCAGGAACACGCGGAGTTACAGAAAATATTCGATGATACTTTTTATAGTGAAATAGCCGAAATGGGTATAAGCTGGCATTTTAATGCCCCATCATGGCCACAGGCCAGCGGTCTTTGCGAAGCGGCGGTTAAGAGCTTTAAGCACCACCTAAAACGAGTAATAGGTGACCAAAAGTTGACGTACGAGGAGTACAACACTCTCTGTACTCAGCTGGAGGCGTGTCTCAACTCCCGACCTCTGTGTCCCATGACCGAGGATCCGGATGATCTAAATTATTTAACTCCATCTCATTTTCTTGCGTCCGGTCCGATCTTAACAATTTACGAAACTGAACACGATTTACGAACTAGGTGGTACATAACACAAAAGATTTTTCATGACGTGTGGAAAAGGTGGCAGCACGAATATTTAGTTAATTTATCAGCGCGCAGTAAGTGGCAAAGGTCCTCGCAAAATATTAAAGTTGATGATGTAGTTATCATCCACGACAACAACCTGCCAGCAGGCAAATGGGCGTTAGGTAGAGTCGTGGAACTGCACCCAGGTAGCGACGGGTACGTTCGAGTCGTTACCTTAAAGACAAAGAACGGTTACATGAAACGTCCTATAATCAAATTATCAATTCTACCTGTTAGCGAATCTCAGAATGATCAATCGAATTCTAACAATCAATCAGAGCAGCAAGCTCCTAAAATAGAGGAAAGAGCCAAAAGGAGCACCAGAAAACGCTATAATTTGCCTACTATCATGTCAGCTGTTTTGTTATTTTTTATGACCCTTATTGCTACTTCCCAAGGTTCATTTTATAATAATACTCCTTTAAACACTAAAGGTTTCTACTTTGATAAAATAAGTAACATGCATGTAATTAGAGATGATTGGCGCCTGGTCGTCTACTACGACATGAAGCCGTTCTGGGAAGGCATCGCGGCGTGCAAAAAGCATATTGTTTATCTTGAGAAAGCGTGCGCGGAGATAAGCTCTGTATCATATTGCTCCAGTATCTTGTTACAATTAAATCACTCCTTTAATGAGCTGCAGTACTATAATAGCTTATTAATTAATCAACATTTTGTAGCGCGCACCAGACAACGACGGGGACTTATTAATGGCGTAGGATACATCGCAAACAGTTTATTTGGAATTTTAGATCAAAATTTTGCGGATAAATACGAGCATGATATAAGTATAATACGTCAGAATCAAAATCATTTAGCGTCCTTATGGAAGAATCAGACCTCTTTAGTGGAGGCAGAATTTAATTATATCAAAAGAAGTGAGTCTGTAATGGAAAATCAGCACAAGTCTATTTTTAAGAAAATAGGTGCCATCGATAGCTTTGTAAGCATTTTAAAAGATAATATACAAAATGTGTCCTATATCACTGATTTTATTCTATCATCTATAACAACTAGTAACTTGATACATCATTTAACTTACATACAAAATAATTTACTGGATACAATCACTAATGTGTACGACGGAAAGTTTAATGTTCACATATTAACACCGGATCAGCTTAAATTAGAATTACAGAAAATATCATCCTTGCTATCTAAGGATCTAGCTATTCCTTTTTATACCGATTTAACTCAATTATATCACTTGCTTAAAGTTAGAACGCGAATAAGCATTAATTATTTGCTATTTGAAATAACTATCCCGTTGATAGCCAGCGACTCGTACGAGTTGTACGAATTGTATCCTATCCCCCGTAAAGCAAATAACGCGATGAAAAGCATTACTCCCATTGGAAAATATTTAGCGATTAATTTGAAGAAGGACACTTTCCTTACCATGACAGAAACGGAGTTGCTCCTTTGTTTCAATCAACATTCAGAAAATATGTTATGTCGCCTCAGTAAAGCAGAATATCAACTTAAAGGTAACGAGAGTTTATGTAGGCGAAACGGAGTGACTAAAGGTTGTCTATACAGAATAACAGAGTGTGATAACATGTGGATCGACACACACAGGATCAATACATATTTTTATTTTTGTTGTGAATACTGCTCCTTAAACATACTTTGCGATGATGAAATAAGCTCTGCACAATTGTCACAGTCAGGATTGTTTAGCGTCAAACAAGGATGCTTGATTAAGTCAAAAGACTTTTCTGTTCACTCGCACAAAGAAGATAGTAGTATGCTACACGTAAGCCCACAGGTTTCTTTTGGGGATGTCGCTCCGATCAATCATCTATTTAACATGTCGTTCTCTGAATCATCACCAGAAGTTAATCATAACCAGTCAGCTGAACAGAGAGAACAGTTACATGCCTTACAGAAGCAACTAGACGATTTAAAGCAGAACGATCCAACACTGGAAAGCTTCTCGTATCATGACATTCATCATTATACCGCTATTTATGTCATTGCAGCGTTAATTTTGATTATTGGATCATCGTTACTATGGAAATGCAGAGCGTTTTTTGTAAGAGCAGCACCTCCAATGCAAAGGGAGGCTGAAGGAATAGAGATGACTTCTCGCGGAAATATTTTAGTGATGTCTCAGCAATCTAAAAGTGATCAGTGTCTTAAGGAAGTGCAAACTATTAGTGATAACAAAGTGTGTGGCCCTAGCAGGCAAAGTCGGGGCACTTCGCCCGTACTTCACTCTTTTGTGTCAATCGACGACAAATAATGTATTAGCATTAAGTTACTTTAAGGACCTATTGTCTATCACCTTGTATCACCATCATCATCTTGCGGCCCGGGAGCATGTACGAGCTAGCACGTACATTGCTGATTCAGACATATATTTTTCCCGTAGTCCCGGCTAAGTGCATACTCTCGGGCAGTTCGCTACTAGCCGTCATCAATCGCGCACTCATTATTAGCATTAGCACTCAATCAATATATTATCATTTTTATATCAAGGACTTTTAATTTAACAATCAACTATCATATCACAAAAAGGGTGTAGTCGAGTAAGCAGCTCCTACAAAAACATTTGCAGCCGCGACTGTCCACCCGAGTTACTGTCAAAGCAGGTACTGTCACGAGGAAAATTAATCCACCCACCACATTTTTTATAGGTCAGACCTACGAATAATTAATAATTACTAAAGTACAAATACAACTTAGGATTTTGTAAAAATTTCAAGTGCCTAGCTGTTACCATTATTGATTACGAGCAAAACAGGCCAAAAAAATCACGTTTTTTGTATGGGAGCCCATCCTAAATATTAACTTTATTTTATTTTTAGTATATTTTGTTGTTATAGCGGCAACAGATATACATAATCTGTGAAATTTTCAGAAGTCTAGCTATAGCGGTTCTTGAGTTACATCCTGGAGACAGAACGACAGACAACGAAGTCTTAGTAATAGGGTCCCGTTTTTATCCTTTGGGTACGGAACCCTAAAAACTAGTCAGACAATATTAAATATACATTTGCAGGTAAAGATAAATTTAAAATTATTGGAAATGAGTATTAATGTAGAAGTTTCTTGAGATTTGATGTATGGATAGATGGATATAATTTTTGTTACTTACTATTTATTAGTAGGTAGGTATAGGGTACTGCTACTGCGGCATCTATTCTGTCGGATTAATCGCAGGCCGACTAACGGCCGTTCCCAATATTTGATCTATCTCTTACTTGAGATAGGAATAGCTCACATTAGACATTAGCTCCATATATTTTATGTCAATTCTATGTCAGCTGCGATCGGTTGTATGTCAAACTAGAGATAGATTGAATATAGGGAACGGCCATTACCGAACTAGCAATAATTGACAGAATAATGAAGATATTGTAAAATTTTCGCCTGTTGCATTGCGGACGTAAGATACACGTGGACTCGTGCACGCACGAAAATGCACAAAGCGAGTCCAGTCAGGGTATATACGGGGTATCCTTATGGCTTATATTTATAGCAGCTATACCTACTCGTCCTCCGACCCGCCGGGATTGTTTCAGCGTGAAGTTAAATCATTTTGAAATTCACAACCACCGGAAAAATAGTCAAAATGTCTAATGAACGTTCTTCAAAATTAAGGATTTGAAAGTGGAATCAAATTACACGACTTTCACGACGACTTCGAACTATTTTGCCGGTGTGCGTGAATATTAAAATTTCTTGATTACACGCGGGCCACTGATAAAGTCCCGGCGGGAAACAGGTTGAGTACAGTAATTAGTAGTAATCTATTCTATTCTTACTCTGAAAAAGTACACAATTCAAGTAGTAATAAGATATAGTTTTATGAAAATTTAAAAATATATTAAACGATAGCTACCGATACAACTTCAGCATTTTAGAAGTCGACGTAATTTGTTTCACATACAAACAACAATAGAAATAGATTTGTAGAATATAAATAAGCAGCATTATAACAAGGAGGTTAAAGTTGTCCTTTAACCTCTCTCTTTTTAATTATATATCTCTCTCTTCATCATTCAAGTTGGTGTTTTTCCGACAGTATCGAATAGAGAGAGCCATACTTACAGTTTATTCAACAAACCTGTTTTATTGTTGTTGTTGTTATTTGTGCCGGACGCCTGGCTGAACAGAGACGCGCCGGTCAGCCGCGCTCGCCGGAGAATCCACCACATTTTCACAACACGCGGTAAATACAATTAAACTACTCAAAATACCACTACTACTACCCTTATAGAACCTAATCGATAATATTTATATTGATATGAAGTGGTTTTAATTGATAAATGAACGTCTGTACATCGATGTTCACTGTAGTTTGCTCGCGAGCGGCATACAGTGCCCGCCGTAGTTCAAGACCGAACTGAAACCGTCACCGACTCAACACATGCGCAAAACGAATTTCATTTTCATTGCCATTATTTATAACACAATTTTGGTTTATTATGTTAAGTTATGAATATTGTTAGTTCGATGTTATTATAACTTGCTTTTGTTGCAGCGTTTATTAATTGCGTTTTCACAAACTCATAATGAAATTGATGAAGAGCTTGTTACAATGACAAATCGAGCCAAAAATTTTGTATTAGACTAGATGTTGTCGCAACTCGTCTCGTCAAAATGCTTGTAAATTTATTTATGGTTAATAAAGTATTTGTATTTGTATAACTTTTATGAATAAGCGCACGGCAACCAAACTTTCCCCAAAGTATCTGCGTACGAACGATTTAGCACTCGGAATCAAGATTGAATAGGTTGAAAGACAGACAGATACTCAAACAAAATAACACGTTTTTGCAATTTAAGTATTTGTGTAGATGTATTGTATTAACAACTTTGTTCTTATTTTTGAAGAATTAAGATGGTTTTTAATAACTTCCTGGCTATTGCGGTAGGCTCTCGGCGAAACAGCCTAAACCAAGATCCCCGACTAATTACGGGCTTATCCTGAGATAAGGACCGCGGACTTACCCCGCACGACCCAAATTGTGCACTGCCTTTACCCAAAACACGAAAATATACTCTAATCCTACAGTACCAAACCCCAAATTGGCGTTTATTAGGTGACAATCTCCCCAAAACGTCGTAAAAGCACGAAAAATAACATGCAAAATAAAATTTGCAGCAGCCTTTTTGCCTCTAACTCGTTTTCACGGCAGAACAACTCCAAACAACGAGGAAAGGAAGCTTAAGAAAAAATTAGGAACAATGCTTGTAATGACGGCGTGTTCTTTTGAAAGTTACATTTAATTGACTTCATACTGTACAACTTGTACCTACTAATGATCTTTTGTCTGTCATGATAGAGCTCGCGTTTGTTTATAAAACGAGCAAATGGGTCACCTGATGGAATGCAACTACCGTTGCCACATTAGAAGAAGTGTAGGTGCGCTGTCGACCTTTAAAGAGGGAATACGCTTTCTTCTTGAAGGTTTGCAGGTCGTATTGGTCCAATACATATCCTTTTTGATATAATAGGTTTAATGATGAGGCGATAATAATGTATGTATTTTTAATGAGCCATTCAAAAATGGAATAGGCAACCCAACACTGCGGGAGTAAGTCAATTCATTGTATATTTTTGTGTGGAAATAAAGTTCAGATTTGAATGGCTCATTTTAAAATGCATAGCATCGCCTCATCGCGTTGCAACGTAATCTATCTTTGGCTCCTTCCTACCTTTCGTGCTTATCACAGCCTTTAGGGAAGTCAGCTGTAAAAAAATACTTTTTAGGGTTCCGTACCCAACGGGTGAAAACGGGACCCTATTCATGAGACTTCGATGTCTGTCCGTCTGTCTGTCTCCAGGCTGTAACTCAAGAACGGTAATAGCTAGAGAACTGAAATTTTCACAGATTGTGTATATCCGTTGCCGCTATAACAACAAATACTAAAAGCAAAATAAAATTAATATTTAAGGGGGGCTCCCATACAACAAACGTGATTTTTTTGGCCTCTTTTGCTCTATATCAATAATAGCAACAGGTAGGCCCTTGAATTTTCCACAAAATTGTTAGTTTTTCTTGTACTTTAATATTTAATAATAATATTAAAATAAAATAAAAAATTAAGGGGGGCTCCCATACAAAAAACACAATTTTTGGTCTAATTTTGCTCTATAAGTAATGGTACGGAACCCTTCGTGCGCGAGTCCGACTCGCACTTGGCCGATTATTTGACGTTCTCGACTGTTTGGTGAGGATACAAGTACTTTATGTCGCTGAAGAGTTCTGGAAGTGATTGTCCAAATAATTAGTCTGTTTTTTGCTTTGACCCAATTTATCATTTCTGAATATTCATCGAAGCGGTATTCCCTCACGAAGAAAAATTGGATATTTTTATTGAATTTTTCTTAAAAGGACCTTTTTATTGCGCACCTGATTAATTCAGGACGCAGGTATTGTGTGATTTGGTCGTACGGGCATGTACGTTTTACGTTATTTTGTAAAGAAGCAGTAATATTATATAAAGTTTTGGTTAGTGTATTAAATAAACCTATCTTAGGTTAGTAACTCTAAAGTCTAAAGCTATACTGAAAAACATTTTGTTACGCTACGCTCTACAAGTGAGAGGGGTAACAAATTATGAACACTAATAATAAGTAATATAAAAAATTACTTCCATAATTTTGCTCTGTTTCTAAGGATTTTTTGCAGGAGTTTGTCTTTTCTTCAACTTTATCGATTGGTTTCATATATTTTCATTCAATTAACCATTAGTGTTTTGTTTATTCTGAACATAACAACATGGTGCATCTGCTACTTTTATATTGACATAATGTTTTATGTTTCTCATCAGAAAGCTACCTTTAGCATATAATTTTAGGGAAAAGAATAGGAGTCGGATTCGTGAAACAATTGTTTCCTGGTTATATATCAAAGCACATTCAACAATAAGCTCACGGCGAAACCCGGGGGCCGAAGGATGGGAAAGGGGGAGAGGAGCAAAGGGCAAGGTGTTCTTTGTGAAGTTAATACTATTTCATTGTTACCGCCGATACAAGCGAGCGGTATACAGGTTCCTGATTCTCGTACTTCGTACGTCATTTCGATTGCTGTTGCGATACCTATATAGTTAATTATATAATATATTATAAACTCGCGAGTATACTCTTTTCCAGGGGGCGTCCACAGATTAGGCAAGGTATTTTTTATTATTATCACGTAAGATTAAGATCGCCTATGAAAGACCCTCGTAAGATTCGCCTCGACTTTCATATGGGATGAAAGGGAGTCAAGACGAATCTTACGATCGAAATATCTTATACTATGCTATACATAATATACGTCTTGTAAGTTGTAGTTGAATCGAATTATCGTCAAAAATGTCTCATGCATCTTATGGACGGCCTCAACGCCATTTTGGATTATAGCCGGCTACACAGGCACTGCGTCATCGCAGCGTTATTACGAAGCAGTCTTAACGTCAACATCCCCTCCCGCTTTGTCTCGGGGTTGCTGTCCGTCATATTGTGTGCGTTGCGACGACGCAGCGCGCGGTGTGAACACCTTGGTTATTAGTATGTAAAACAACGCAACGGCAGCGCTGCGTCGACGCAACGCTGACGCAGCGCACCGTGTGGACTGGCTCTAATACAACCAATTATTATTAAGCGTGATTGAAGTGACATTCGAGGTTGAGAATCGAACTTCTCGCGTGCGGCGTGACCCATGAGTAATCGTTTGTAAATTTCCCGGTCCACGGAACAATTTGCTTTGTTTTGTAGGAACGGTGGTTATAATTATTAAAGCAATATATTTATTCTACATTTTATTCTATTTATTATTTAAATGCTCGAGAAAAGCTAGATTGATTTGGAAAATTGTAGTCATTATTGAAAAGTGAACATTTTAATTAGGTAATGGTTCAAAGTTCAACAGTTAATAAAAATATATGTAGTTGATAATATTTTTATAGAGATTATTAGTGAAAATGAAATGAAGTGAAAAAATAGAAATGTAAATGAAAATAAAAACATTATGATTTTTCATATACAACATGACTGGTGAGACAATACCGATATTTATGGAGAGTGCCCCGCCCCGTGCGAGTTTCTTACGCCGGTTCTTCTCGCCGGGCTAGTTCCCGAACCGGTGGTAGGCACCAGTAGTATCAACGTTCTGAAAGCATTTTTTAAAAATCTATTCAGAAATAAAACAATTTTTATTATTTATTATTTATTTAGTACTCTGTACTCGATTCTCATTATAATTATTTAATAAAATTAGGTTCTTAATTTTTTTCCGAATTTCCCAAAAATAAATGTATCATGGATATTAAGTAAATTACGCGGCTAGGCAAGTAGGCATACTATGCGGCCGGTGCAGAGGCGTGCGCTACCAAAGAAACACCACACAACTACCCCTCCCGCTCGCGGTGTCCATGCATTGGGTAAATAATTATTTAACTTTAAGCTACATATTTTACTCAGTGATCAATCGATATTATTTACTATTTTTTTCCAACTAATATAATAGCCAAATATCACGTCTTCGAGTATTGAACATGTCTCACCAGTCACGCAGTAGACATAATGATATTACGTTTAATATTAGAGGTTTCTTCCTTTAAATACGAATTGCGCTTCTTGCCCTTATTAAAATTCAAAGAACCCCAACCACGTGATCAATTCAGACCTAAAACCAATCGACGGAATTTCAATTTACAAAATTAATAGCGGGGCGACCGCGTATAAATAAAGCATGAATCTTCTTGGCTATTAGAAACTGGCCAAGCGCAAGTTGAGAATATGCACGTAGGGTTTCCACCACAAAAATAAATCAAGATAGAACGGCTAAGCGGGTGGAGTACGCGTGTTTCAATCTTGCACAAGTGAGCAAGATTCGTTGAACGTTAATTCAGTCAGCGCGCACGTTTCGACACGATTACAACGGAGCAGTTGTGCAAAAATGCCTCATTGTGCAGTGTCTAATTGTAAAAACAGAAGTACGAAAGTGAATCGGTCAAAAGGAGGTATTTCTTTCCACGGGTAAGTTATTTGTTCTAACTCAAAGCAAAGCAAAAATTTACACGAGCGATCCCTTAGCAACGCACGTGCGTCGCCGTTCTATCTTGATTTATTTCTGTGGTTCCGCCCCATTTAAGTAATTAACGACTCATTGCAAAAGCATCCTAAATAGCACAATGAAACCTTTGATTTGCTAGTCATAATATTATGTTAATATTTTTGGAGATAACGACATGTTCTTAAAGTTCTTCATAATATAAGGAATACGACGTGTTAAAAATATCAGATGACGTAAAAGAATGAAGTGACTAACTAAAAAAATCGTTTTTATGTATAAATAGAGCCAGGACCGGACAAATGTTTTGAAATTAAAAAATGTGGATTTTATATATAAAATCCACATTTTTTATAACCAGATGATAAAGGAGATAAATTACAAGGTTTATCCGAACCATAAGCGAAAAAATGACTAATTGACCTTATGTTATAAAATATTAATTATACACTTCATCAGCTATTACGTCTTCATACGTTATTGATTTTATTTTATGGTATATACCTATATTATACTCTTTTATATAGTAAATGGATTAGTAAAACCCACATAAATCATGGCTTTTTTGTGTATTTTAATACCAAAATACGCGTAATACAGGATATTTCTTTAAGATGGACACTTCAAAGGATGACCGTTAGGTACGGTAGCGCGTGTCCTGACACACGATAACTATCAGCAAAAGGGACGATAAACTTAAGAATATAATGCTCTGATATCCTGCAATGTTTTCGCGTTATTATAAGATTTTCTACTTCCGAGCATCCTTCATTTAGTAGATTTTGTGTATTCTGTATTCCCTAGTCCCTTAATGTACCATCTAAAACAAAAGTCAACAGGACGTCGTCGTTGACTACGGGACCCTAACAACAAAAAAATCTGCAAATTTTTTGTATATTGATAGCTTAATAGTAACATTGTCCTTCAAATAGAACAATCCATATTTTAGGACCATCAAATCGAAATATTAAATCCTTTCTTAGATCTCTGTTAGCTACCACTTTCGAGATTTTTCGCAGAGGAAATTGTTTTCGTCTTATCAAAATGAAGCTACTCACGAAAAATTTTCTTGATTTCAAATTAGTGTTTTTTTTTTATAAAACAAGGGGGCAAACGAGCATACGGGTCACCTGATGGAAAGCAACTTCCGTCACCCATGGACACTCGCAACAGCTGCAGGTACGTTCCGGCCTTTTAAAAGGGAATAGGGTAATAGGGTAGGGGAGGGTAGTGAAGGGAATAGGGCGATTGGGCCTTCGGTAAACTCACTCGGTGAAACACAGTGCAAGCGCTGTTTCACGCCAGTTTTCTGTGAGGCCGTGGTATTTCTCCGGTCAAGCCGGCTTTGGGTGTGAATAGGTAACAGACAGACAGACACACTTTCGCATTTATAATATAGTATATGAACTAGTATGGATATACATTACATTATATTATCCTTCCTGAAAATATTTTCACAACGAATTTTATAACTATGCAACATCAGCTTGTCTTTATCAACAAGAGAAGCAGTGTCTTTTTCGCCTTGAATTGTTATAGGTTATCTTTTTAAAGTAAGAGGGGTATCATATTATTATTTACAAAGCGGCTTCATTCCTTTTTTAAAAAAGGATTAATAAAGCTCTTTAGTCTTGTTTTCAATATATCCTCATCCGATAAGCTGATTACTGACCTCGGGTAAGAGTAACACCTGAACATAAGCTGTCGAAGCTGCACGGCGAACCTGCAAGCCCGATAATAGCTCAAACGGATTTCACAATCGTTTTTCCGCCACTTTTATTACAGCTTATAAAAGTTTTAATGCCGTTTACCCGCAATCCAGGCTATATAGAGCAAGTTATATTGGATTGCATTTCTTTTATTAGCAATCAAAATACCAATACTATGTGCATTCAGAGAAATTAATAGGTATATATTAATTTATTAATAAGTATGCTGATTGTGCATTTGTAATTTGGTCGGCCTTTTTTTTTTTCTTGGAGGGGGAAATGCATTACGCATACCACCCAGGCGCAGGGGGCGACCCGAGCGGTGATGTGGGACTCCCGTAGCTAATGAGACCACGGTATACCCACTAAAACCCCCCCCATCTTCCGCCACGCCGCCTTTTGACGGGGCCACGGGAACGATACACACATCCGCGACCCCGCCAGCGGTCCGAAGACTCCACGATGGGCGCACAACACGTGCGCCCTCCTCCTCGGCCCCCACCAGGGCTGTAGCAGACGCCCCCCGAGTCTGCTACTTGGAGGCCATGTGGCAGATCAGGTCTGTGGCTCTGCCACCGACCACACCTCGGCCGCAGAGGATAGGGCAAGCGGCGCACCGCAGTACCTACTTGCCTCTTCCTCTGCGGCCCCACCAATGCCGTTCAAACGGAACGGCCAGCTTGCAGGGGGGGTAGGGAAAGCGGCAACCTACCACAATGCCTCCCCCCCCGCGATCCGTCCTCGGCCGCAGAGGATAGGGCAAGCGGCGCACCGTAATACCTACTTGCCTCTTCCTCTGCGGCCCCACCTCGGTGCGCATCCGCAGCGGACTCCTCCAGTCCGCTAGGAGCGCCCTCCTCGGGCCAGGCGGCGACACCGGCCGGCCCTGGTTGCCTTTTCGCTTCACCGCGGTTGTCCAAGCCGCGGTTACTAGAGCCCCACCGCCACGACAAGGCGAGCAACCATCGGGGGGGTAATTTGGTACTATCGTTGATTTAGCATAATCTGAGCAAATAACACGGCATCTCCAAAAAATTACATGGCAGATAAAATAACATAATATTCTCTTTTATCTATTTAAGCGTTATCGGTATTATATTTTGGTTATGCACATAGTTGTGGTAAATTAACCTGGGTAACTTAATAAAGTATTTTTCCTATTGATGCTGTATCCGAAAACCATTGGTAAACGTAAGAAAATGCTGAAAAGTGTCAGAATAAGCAACGAGCAGAATTTAATACAGTACTCCGGCACATTTAATTTATTATAAAAAGTGTCAGTTTTTCAATCTAAAAGTAATTTCCGTAATATATCTGCGAGTACCTGTAGAGCGGTCTATACATTATTCAGAATTGATTTGACTCTGAGTCTCCGTGATATTGATCCTTATGCCATTGGCATAAAGATCTTTGCGAAATAACTCTTCATGGTCTGTACCTGGAGACGGATTCTCATATCTCGAATGTTGCTTTCTATTTCACTTGTGCTCATACATTTTTTTATATCATATGTTAGCGCCTTAGCGGATGTCAATGGCCAAGCTACATGATATTATATTTTAAATGTATTTAAATCGGTATATTATGTTAGTTACTTTATATAATTTTGATTAGTGATAATTATATTTTAAATAGTAATGAGTAAGGTACTTGATTTTGACAAATAGATTACTTACTTCCGTTATAACTTCCTGTTGTCATATTTCAGTAAATAATTATCTTAGTACATTAATTAATATTTAGAATTATGTACTTAACTTATTCTTAGCCATTCTTAATTTCTAATGTATTTTATATGATTTTACTATATTCGAATTGTCAACGGAAGTTCGTTACATTTTTTTGTAAAATGGTATAAAAGCCAGCCATATTGCATTGATTGATACATTCTGTAATTAACTTTGAAACGTGTAAGGTGAAACTCTGCTCGAATAAATACCGCTCAATGTATAATTCAAGACTTTTCCTATACTCTCTAATATTTCAGAAGTGGTCTCGTCCCACTGCGTAGAAAGTGATTTTTTTTTTCTTCGAACATTATAGACAACAGTGATTGTGATAGTGAACCAGAGTGCCTAGTAATTACTCAAACTGATGCAGAAGTGATACCAAAGTTTGAACCAGAAGACGACGCTTATAATTTAGCTACATGGCTGCATAAAATCGACCAGCTTAGAGAGGTTTACGGATGGAACAGTGCCGATCGACAGTTCATCGTGCAATTTCGTTTACTACAAGCCAAGCCAATGCGAAAGACTACTTGGATTGGAGGAAAGGTGCAGGTGATGGAAAATCGACAGCAGCTCCCCAGCCAGGAATAAACACCGCTACAAATGTCGAATAGTAGGCCATTGAAGCTTTTCAACGCCCCGGTCATACGACGATCGACGGCTAACTGCTGGTTCGCAAATACAGCGAACAACTCGGCAACCGCAGAATTCAACATTTTATACTTCAACATTATCTTAGTGAATAATAGTTACACAAAAAAAAAAAAACAAAATTGTGTGGGTAGGAGCCAATGAACAAAAAGCCTGTGTGAACATAAAGTCTGTGTGACATACTCATTAGCAACAAGCCTGTGTGACTGGTGTCTATGTGACTGGCGTCTGTGACTGGTGTCTACGTGACTGGCGTCTGTGACTGGTGTCTACGTGACTGGCGTCTGTGACTGGTGTCTACGGGACTGGCGTCTGTGACTGGTGTCTACGTGACTGGCGTCTGTGACTGGTGTCTACGTGACTGGCGTCTGTGACTGGTGTCTATGTGACTGGCGTCTGTGACTGGTGTCTATGTGACTGGCGTCTGTGACTGGTGTCTATGTGACCGATGTCTAAGTGACCGGTGTCTATGTGACCGGTGTCTATGTGACCGATGTCTATGTGACCGATGTCTATGTGACCGACGTCTATGTGACCGATGTCTATGTGACCGATGTCTATGTGACCGATGTCTATGTGACCGATGTCTATGTGACCGATGTCTATGTGACCGATGTCTATGTGACCGATGTCTATGTGACCGATGTTTATATGGCCGATGTCTATGTGACCGATGTCTATGTGACCGATGTCTATGTGACCCAATAAGTCTGGGTGACCTTACAAATATTCTAAAATTGAGCTAAATTTAATTACATCTGTACAACAAAAATTAAAATGCATAAATTACCTTTCGGCTTCAGAAATGCCATGTTGGCTGGAGATGAGATGTGATACTAAAATTTTTACAAAATACTGTTTCGTTGTCTTTCTCTGTTTCAGACCACTGGCAGTTCTGGCACTGGTAAAGCACAGGGGAGCAAACCATGGGAACGTCGTGAGGACACGCCTAATGCAGGATGGCCGAGTGTTAGCGCCTTAGCGGATGTCAATGGCCAAGCTACATGATATTATATTTTAAATGTATTTAAATCGGTATATTATGTTAGTCACTTTATATAATTTTGATTAGTGATAATTATATTTTAAATAGTAATGAGTAAGGTACTTGATTTTGACAAATAGATTACTTACTTCCGTTATAACTTCCTGTTGTCATATTTCAGTAAATAATTATCTTAGTACATTAATTAATATTTAGAATTATGTACTTAACTTATTCTTAGCCATTCTTAATTTCTAATGTATTTTATATGATTTTACTATATTCGAATTGTCAACGGAAGTTCGTTACATTTTTTTGTAAAATGGTATAAAAGCCAGCCATATTGCATTGATTGATACATTCTGTAATTAACTTTGAAACGTGTAAGGTGAAACTCTGCTCGAATAAATACCGCTCAATGTATAATTCAAGACTTTTCCTATACTCTCTAATACATATTTTCATCCTCTAAAAATGTTGGTAATAATTACAATGTATTTTATTACATGACGTATACCTTGCCTATCACTATAAATTGTGACCTCCCCCAAAAAAATGTGATCCCAAAATTTCAAGCAGCGACCGTACCTGAGCCTGTAGCCAAGACGTTTTGTTTATCGCTTCTTTAAAGAATCGCCGTTCACTTAATATGTCAATTCCTTACATTTTGATCGGCGATGCTATAAACATAAAGAAAAGGTCTTGGCTAATGGGCATGGACAGATAGCAATCGAGCAATCGAAGGATCATTCGAGCTACTAGAATCGAGCCCATGTAGCCTATCGACGGCCGCTACGAAGATCCGTTCTACTTGTAGCGCTTACGGGATAAAATCTTAATTTAATTTCAGCCTTCTAAGAATGGGCTTGTCCTCGGAATTGTTTCCTAATCGCCTTGAACTTTAAATTTAATTAGTATGATCATCATCAGCACGTTATAGCTGTAGGTTTTATTTTAAATTATATTTAGCCTTACCATCTCTACATAGGTATTCTTCTTTACTAGGCAGATATTTTCTAAGACATAAATTCAAGCCTCTGCATCTCTTGACTAAAAAGTCTATACATAATATAATAAAACTGTAGAAATGTGAATTCTGTACATTACAGACATTTGAATATCTTTAATGAAAGATATTCAAAAAATAATAAGCGGGGGGTGTCATTAGATCGCTATAGAAGCCAAAAATGTGGTTAGTTTTTTGTCTGTCTGTCTGTCTGTCTGTATGTTTGTTCCACTATCATATATACATTTTTTTATATCATATTTTCATCCTCTAAAAATGTTGGTAATAATTACAATGTATTTTATTACATGACGTATACCTTGCCTATCACTATAAATTGTGACCTCCCCCAAAAAAATGTAATCCCAAAATTTCAAGCAGCGACCGTACCTGAGCCTGTAGCCAAGACGTTTTGTTTATCGCTTCTTTAAAGAATCGCCGTTCACTTAATATGTCAATTCCTTACATTTTGATCGGCGATGCTATAAACATAAAGAAAAGGTCTTGGCTAATGGGCATGGACAGATAGCAATCGAGCAATCGAAGGATCATTCGAGCTACTAGAATCGAGCCCATGTAGCCTATCGACGGCCGCTACGAAGATCCGTTCTACTTGTAGCGCTTACGGGATAAAATCTTAATTTAATTTCAGCCTTCTAAGAATGGGCTTGTCCTCGGAATTGTTTCCTAATCGCCTTGAACTTTAAATTTAATTAGTATGATCATCATCAGCACGTTATAGCTGTAGGTTTTATTTTAAATTATATTTAGCCTTACCATCTCTACATAGGTATTCTTCTTTACTAGGCAGATATTTTCTAAGACATAAATTCAAGCCTCTGCATCTCTTGACTAAAAAGTCTATACATAATATAATAAAACTGTAGAAATGTGAATTCTGTACATTACAGACATTTGAATATCTTTAATGAAAGATATTCAAAAAATAATAAGCGGGGGGTGTCATTAGATCGCTATAGAAGCCAAAAATGTGGTTAGTTTTTTGTCTGTCTGTCTGTCTGTCTGTATGTTTGTTCCACTATCCCACGAAAACTACTGATCCGATTTGAAAGCGGTTTTCGCAGATATATTTGTCTTCTTCCAACTTAACATCTGGTGTATAAAAAAATTCCCCCCACCCCTCTCAGGGGACAAAAGAGGGGTCAGATTTTGTATCCAACTTTTTTCTTTAACACGAAAACTACTGATCCGATTTGCATACGGTTTTCGCTGATATATTTGTCTTCTTCCAACTCAACATCTGGTGTATAAACTTTCCCCCCCACCCCTCTAAGGGGACCAAAAAGGGGGTCAGATTTTGTATTAAAATTTTTCTTTAATGGACTTAATTTATATTATTAATTACTGTAACTGATAAACTAACTGTAACTGAACTGACTTAATTTATATTACCAACTTAACATCAATTTTCCCCCCCACTCCTCTTAGGGGACAAAAGAGGGATTAAGATTTTGTATCAACTGATGAAGTAGAAATACTTTAAATGGCAAAACAACGTTTGCCGGGTCAACTAGTATATAATAATTAATAATTATTATTAATAAAAAATCAAATCTTTCCTTTTATTAGATATATTAATGCAGATTTATTACCTGAGTAAAGTGTTAAGTGGTCTTATAACTGTTTACGAGAAGCCTCTTAGCGTGCAACCTCTTTCGTAATCAGTAATCGCTAATTAGTACGATCTCATCATGATTAATTCACAATCACATCGCATTACAGTCTCATTCCCATCCAGGTCGAGAGCTGAATATTTTACGTGACGTCATCTGCGCCAGATTAAAATCCTCTTACATATCTTTACCCTGTTGGCACCATTTAACCATTTACCGTTTTTTACGTTTCATTATTATTATCTATACAGGTTCTAACAAACTCAGTGATAATATTTTAGGATGCGTATGTGTCCCTTATACACATTACACACCCTTAATTTTGTTAAGCCTACTGTGAAATATCGGCAAATTCATGACGTGGAAACATTTCTCATAAAAAATTAACTTCAATGAGTAGCTCTTTCAGCGTTGTTACTTTATCAGTAAGCTCTGTATTACTCGTACATGTGTCCCTTATATAGAGTTTACTGTGAAAGTAGCAGCGCTGAAAGAGCATTTTTTTTATTTGTATGGACAATGATTTTTTCCATGTAAAGTAAAAAAAGTAGCTCTTTTAAGACTGCTACTTTCACAACAAACAGACGGACGAACGGGACGGACGGACGGACGGACGGTCAGACGGACAGACAGACGGACAGACAGACAGACAGACAGATGGACAAACAGTTCCAATAATAAAATACAAAAAGTTCCAATAATTACAAAAAATAACATTTACAAAAAACTTTAGACAAACTGTTGTAGAATAACATTAATTTATTCAGTAGGCTTTTTGTAGTTTTATTAAAATTAATATGCTGATAAACATAATTTTAAAATAAATAAGGGTCTTGTTTAAATGAACTGGTTAAATAAATATACAAAATTAAATGTAGAGCTAACAAAAAGTTTATAAATATATACTTTTATTTGAATTTTTGTTAGTCGCGATCTCAAGGATCGGAAAGTCACCTCTGGGCACAATATACGTCATCGGAAGGTCTTCTCTGTGTAAAGTTAAGTGCCCCGCAGAATATGATGCTGGATCATTTAAAATTAACATAATCACGTGTACTGGCTTATGACGTCAGCTGCCGGCTTAATACAGGTTATGAGGCCGTAATCCCGGGCCTGCTCCCATTATAATCTCATTAGCCGGTCCATACGAATTCGGTTAAGCCACTGATGTAAAAATAAGTTAATCCGGTAATAATTAGTATAATTAGCTCAGGGTTAGGATAAAATAATAACCCCTATTTAAATGTATTACCTACTGTAAACTTGTGTCACAGAATTAAACCACCTGTAATCAAAAACCACATTATTGCCACTTCTAGGTATACCATGCAAAATTGACGTCAATATCTCCCTGTGTATCTAATCTAATAATAATATCTAATAATATCTAATAATAATATGTACATATTCATAATACAACAGCTTGTACCATAATGAACTCTGAACCATGAGGGATCACCATCGTAGCCCGAAGTGGCGAGACTGGGTTACAACATCTGTCTCGACACACGTTGTTTTGTCGCACCTATACTTTTCCCACAGCTGTTTTTAAAATTTCCTATTGTTTAAATCCTTTCCTGAATCTATTTTAACTAGACGACGCCCGTAAATTCCTTGCGCCAATATTCGTTTATCGCGCGGGAACCGTACATTTTCCGGGATAAAAGTGTCCTATGTCCTTTTCTGGACCTCAAAGTATCTCTACGCTCAGCAAATAATATGTTCATCGCGGCTTGGGCATGAATAGTTACAGACAGACAGACACACTATCGATTTATAATAATGTTTAGTATGGATGTGTAAGAAATATATTATTTAGATAATGTATGGAAAGTCTAATGTAATTTAAGAAGAGAATAAAACAAGTGTACACCAGGGATCGCTGTTGCTACCTAATTGTGTTCCGCGTTGGCGCACCCAATTTTTGCGATCATATTTTATTCCCCGTAATATATTCAATTTCTCCCGTAATTGGATGGAAGTATTATTCTGAGTTTCCGCCAAATGTTATATAAATTGTATTTAGAACATCGAAATATAATAAATAAACTTAAATCTCATGCATTTACCGGTTTGACTTTAGATCCTTTTTGCGGTCACAAAAATATAGCTTATACTAGGTAGTATAAATTACGAATGCACTGAGGTCAGTGCATTCCTAATTTCATAAATATAATGTGATTGGTTTCATTAAGGATAACTCGACGGGGTAAATTTGTGAAACGCATTTTTGACGCGGCTGGAATGAAAATAGCAGTGTAAAAACGCTTTTTAGGATAAAATTAAATTTTATCGATTAGTTTAGATTATTATTTATAAGAAGCAACAGTAATATTTTTATTTTGACCACCATAAATTAAATAAAAAATTCTAAAGGTGGAATTTTTACCTTCGGTGACTGTCCCCAAACTTTTTTAGTCCAAATTTCGGGGAAAAACTACAAGTATAGTACATACATAGCGATTATTTTATTCGATTCTTAAAGAATTGAGGTACAAATAATACAAACTCTATAATCTCAATCTTATTTTTTCAATACAGTGAGACAAATACATTTGTCCCAGAAAGTTTTCGGCGATTTAAAAAGAAACATGAATTGTCGAAAACAGGAGGACTTTTGGATATATTTTTGCTTCTCAAACTCAAGTGCTAGTCACGCACAAGCATTTGGAGCAAAATATGGTACCCGGTGTCGCTGCGTTTTCTCGCTAAAGAATAAGTATGTCACCTCGGTGACTCCCGACAATTTTCTTCACATTTTCTTGGCTAAATTTATCTTATGATTGAACTATATAGAACTGTTGATTTTATTTTATCACAAATACTTTAAGTAATATATAACAGTCGAAGTAGTATATAATAGATCTTGCTTTGTAAAAACTCGAAAAAAAATCAAAGAAAAAGAAAATTACTGAAATGAACGAAATGGCTATGTTGAAATTCACCCAACAACCTTCTCGTGGAACCATTTTCTGGCAGCGTAATTCTTTAGCATCGTATTTCGATGGTTTAGGATATTCGTAACGTAATACGGTGCTGAAACCGCCCACTCGAAGACGAGGTTAATTAAGCTGGTAAGTCGACACCGCTTTAACCAACTTCGGATTTCACTTTCACCGCAGAGTATTATTTTATTGCTACATTGTGAACTTAAATTAGCCATTTTTGAGGCTTTAACTGAAGAACTGAATCTCATCATCATTATAGTTCTAGCTCGCCAATTGCGCGGAGCACTTTAAGCAGTCCTCATCCATCCGTTGCTACCTTCTCCAAATAGTTTGTCCATCAATCTGCAGATCGTCCTACGCTACGTATCCCTAATTTTTTGTTTCAGTTATATTATTTGTTGCAAAAAAAGAATGGAAAGAAAATCTTGAACTTAGAATTTCAATTCAGGAATAACGATAACTGAAATAGAATAACATAGTATGCATTGAGGCCATCTCATAAAATCCACTTGCATATTCATAACACGACCAAGACTCTGCACGCGTCTCGGTCATAACTCTAGGAGCTTTCCCCCCGAGACTTTAGCATTGGAGTGCTAAGAAGGAAGAATGGAAAGCTACGTTTTCGTTACGTTATTGATTATATAGATACAAAAAACATGGGTATCGATGACGCTGGCCAGTTGAAACCAAGCAAAGTAGGTATGCAGGGGTGACTTTCATATTGCCCAAGTGTGTGCGCAGTACACAAGTGCAGTCCAGTGGGACTAATACTGAATACAGAGTAACAGAGTAACCCAGTGGGATTAATAACCGATACGACAGGCGAAGATCAGGTGTAGGATTGACAGCTGCCTAGATCCGAGTAAAGTACGACGCTCCAAACCACTAGACCACGAAGGCGTTAAAAATCTTATAAATTATATAAAAATGGATTTTCAAATGTGTTAGTAACGCTAAAACTCGAAAACGGCTGAACGGATTAGGCTGATTTTAGTCTTAAAATATTCGTAGAAGTCCAGGGAAGGTTTTAAAATGGCACGAAGTTCACCGGGACAGCTAGTAGATTATAATTTACACTTTAGAAAGTCAAATGTTTCTTTAATTTAATTTTTTTTTCATTATCTTAGACAATGTTACGAACACGCAGCCATCATGTTTCTGCTTGCCTCACTGACCTGGTGCAATAAAAATTAAGGTCAACGAGTCTCTTCAATATCGAATAACATTATAACCCCTATCTTGGGCACCGAACGGTCATAGAGGGCTCCGGGCAAGCAGGGCCGGATCATGAGTTCAGGGGGCCCTGGGCTTACTACTATTTAGGGCCAGTTCGACCAACACATAAACGTAGACTTTAAATAAAAGAAATTTGATTGTCATTGGACGTAGAATTCTCAGGGCTACAAACTTCATATTCTGTTGAAATTAATAAAATTATAGATTCTTTCGCATTATCGTCTATTTGTGGCTCAGGACTTAGCTGGGGGCCCCTTGAACTTAGCCCTAGGCTGAAACCCAAAAAGCAATATGGTAGATCCGGCCCTGCGGGCAAGGGAACTTCGTCGAAGAGAATAAAGGTCGTAAAGGAGAATGGTTTTCGTGTAATTGAAGTAATGAACTACCGGGACAGGGATAATGAACTTCCAATTCAGGTCCGAGAAACCTTTTTCAGTGTCACTTTATTTTCAATCTCTATCTCTATCTTGACTTTGAAAAAAAACTCACGGTTAGATCTTTTTTACTCCCATTATAGATAATTTATGTGAGTATCTTCTCTATCTATTTTTTATTACGTTTAGTCACTGTGATGTCGATTTTGATTCGCATTTGTTTGGGAGCACGGATCACGATAGAAGCTGTACTAAAATTGATTTTGAGAGATTCGTAAATTGAAATCTTTGCTCTGAGAAAACTTTTCAGAATCTTTTACTTTTCCCCGTTAATTATTTTGAATTTTTGCTATTATCTGCCTCGTTTATTTTCGTTGTAAAGAACTCACTGCAAAATATATTTAAATGGATACTAAACTTTGCTGTGGATTGGTGAGCGTAGAGATCTTATCTATCTCACGGGAGCCATTTTTTGTTAATGGAATGAAAAGTTACCTATATATTCTATAGGCTACCTTATTTATATACCTACATTATAAACGTTGACTCATTCAAATTAGTTCATCATTTAACAACAAGACGTAATTAGTTGAAAAAAAACTTTGACGTCTTATTCTTTAATAAAACAAAATAATTAAACATTATTAGGTATAAACTATGGCATATATATAACTATACCCGTGGCATTACTAATTATTAAATAATTATTTTACCCGTGATTTATTGATTGAAAAAAAAGATGGCCCCGTGCCAGTTTCTTACGCCGCGCCGCCGCCGCCGCCGGTTCTTCTCGCCGGGCTAGTTCCTAGCATCATAGTTTCGACGTTCGTTATCCGACTTTCAAAAAGTGTATTCATAATACCAATTTTTTTTAATAAAAAGATATTTTATTTTATTTGTTTTACTTTACCACTAATCTATTGAAGCCTAATTTGTTAAATCAGACCAGTAGTTTAGCCGCTACAAGGGCACATACATAATGGTAATGATTTTGGCCTTTCATTGCCCTTTCTTTTGGCTTCGCCTTAGTCGGGGAAAAGATAAAAAAACATATCCATTGAATCTCAGCCACGAAAAATCTTATAAACTTTTGTTGTGAGTGTGAATCCCCAATCTTGTTTAGAAAGCTCGACGGAGGCTTGTCTCGACTACTTTACAATTCAACTCTATCTGGGCAGTAAAAGTAAAAGCCCATCAAAAGGGATCTCAGATACAGCCGAGCCTAGTTCTTTATTCTGGAGAAAGGTAAAGAGTATGACAGATACAATAAAGATAAGTTTATGTTTCATAAATTATTCAAACCTATGTCTCCTTAATACAACTCTTTTAAGGGTCTCTAAAAATCTTGGGAGTAAAGGTTTAAAGTCTGCCATTACTTTTTACTTTAATTATTGAGATCGACACATTAATTTGGTTTAATTTTTAATAGGTAAAACTAAAACAGTACTAATAATAATAATAATATTTAATCACTATTTAGTAATAATTACTTAACTGTGCCTCATCCCCAATTATAGGTGACTAGATGACGCCCGCAACTCCGTTGCGCCAAAATTCATTTATCGCGGCGGAACCATACATTTTTCCGGGATAAAAAGTATTATATGTCCTTTCTCAGGTCTCAAAGTATCCCCATACCAAATTTCATCAAAATCGCTTCAGTGGTTTGGGCGTGAAGAGGTAACAGACAGACAGACACACTTTCGCATTTATAATATTAGTATGGATTGTAATGATGTCCTTTATTAATTTAAAGCTGAACTTGTTAAACTAATATATTATGTATTCTGTGGCTAAACCAAAAATACGATTTTTATGATAATGTTCAACTGTTTGATGATATCGAACACAGACTGCAGACCTTCCTTTATTCTACAGGGTTATCAAGTTACGAGTTACAGTGAATAAAACATGTCCCATACTCGTGTATCCCATTAAACTGAATATCGGTTACTCAGTGATCGTTCCATCGACGTTGAAATGCCGTGCTTGTTATCTGCTAGGTATTATTTCTTTATGGGAAACATTCTCAGTCAGTCTTTCTTTCAGCCAAAAAGTTCTTAGGCTGGTTTTATGTGCATCCGCGTGAAAGAACGTTTCGGCTGCTAAACCGCGAGATCGCAAGCAATAGTATGCAACGATTTATTTAAATAGCGTTGCGGCCGTGCTATCGTTTACATAAAATTACTTCTGATCTCGCGGTGTAGTGCGTTCAACCTGACGCATTTTAATTGAGTCTATGGGAAAGTGGAAACATTACTTTCTTCAGTTTAACTTCAGCCAAGAAATGGCTTGCTGTAATATAATTGGCTGACCTTTAAGAAAATTACACTAATAAAAACAAATAAAAACCGCGTAATAATTTTACCGTTCGAGGCGAAGTCTGTTTTATTGACACGGCGAAATGAGAATACTTGTATATAATACCTTGTATATAATAATAATTCAGGAGAAATTGCCTCAGCCATTCTTTCATGTTACCGCTTTCTTAATAAAAATGTATCCCTGCACAGCGGTATTAACGATCTAATCTGAGGTACGCAAATAGCCCTCCTCTTCTATAACCCCCCCCCCCCTCTTTTTACACCCCTTAAGGGTCGGTTCACAATCCGCGAAACGAAACACAACGCAGGAATCAATGATTTCATTACGATTTCATGCTTCAAGCGGTTCATTTTTATAAATATCGAATTATATTATAGCAAATAAATCGCAGTTTTGCACATTTAAAATTTCACAAGCGACTGACAGATCTACCGTCTTACAAATAAACTTACTGACGCGGTAGATCGTTTACCTAAGTCTACCTAGATTATTTATTTATTTATTTATTTATCAATACAAACAATGAAAAATATAACAGATAGATGCGTTGCGTGCGTTTGCGTTTCTTACATCCTGTTCTATTGGTTTATTGTTTTTTTTTGCGATTCGCGAGGTTTACCCCAGTATGCAATCGTTGCACTGATTTGCGACGACTTGTGTGCAGACCCTTACGTCGTGGTCGGGCGGGCGCGGAACTCGTTAGAGTCGCCTGCCAGTCGGCCATTGTTTTAAAACTCCCAATATACACCGGCACCCAATCTGGGACCGATCCCTTCTGTACAGCCTTGTTTGTGACACAAATTAAATGTCGAGGTGGGAATCGAGGTCTGTTGCGACGCGTTGAAACGGGTCAACCTCCTGTATATTTTGTGAAACTTATGGGTCTTGACCGCAGCAGGTAAGTGAAAATTTGGGTATTTGCTCTCCTCAAAAAACTTTCGTTCTAACGCGTCGTAGGATAAAGTATAATACTCAACGTTGTTGTTCTCACATTTCACATTATACTACACACTTTTCCATCTCTATACAGGGTGTAACAAAAATAACTGATAATACTTTAGTGTGTGTACGTGTTCCTTGTAGAGAGTTCACTGTGAAAGTAGCAGCGCTGAAAGACCAAAATTTTTTTCACTTTTGTATGGGGAAACTCGTGACGCTTGAGCCTTTGCCCATACAAAAGCGAAAAAAATAGTTTTTCAGCGCTGTTACTTTCACAGTAAACTCTCTACAAGGAACACGTACACACTCTAAAGTATTATCACTTATTTTTGTTACACACTGTATAAGCTAGCAAATGTATACCTATTAGAATAATTATTGTAATGTATTGTTATACATTACAATAATAATATAACACATTATATAACCCCATAAAGTACAAACCCATCAGAAATAAAAATAATATAATCCTACTAATGGATCTGCTCCGTAAAAGTTCAAATGTAAAAAAATGTTTCGTCATTTTTGTACATTTCTTCGCAGCTTTTTGTACAAAACTGTGACAAAATGTTCAAAAATAAACGCATTATGAGAATCTCGGAAGGTGCTCGAGTCACGAGATTTGAAAGCCTTGCGAGCGCTTGTGAGCCGCTTGTAAAGAGCGTCCCGAAATACAATGCAATGGGAGTTTTCACACCGGCTTACATTTTCACTGAAACAATTAGGCGTGATATACAGTTTGTCGTTTATCTTGGATTTAAGGCACCAATTTTGAGTAATTGCCTCTTTAATATAATGAGTTTTGTTACTTCTCAAGTGGTCTGACGTTTTGTACGCCATAATTCCCCAACTGCAATGGCGTGACTGACTAACTATCATGGCATGACTGACCCATACCCCAGTGAACTGGGAACAAGCCCATCAGGATAGATTTTACTAACAATAAAATTAACTACAGTGCGATTAGTAATTCAGATTAAAGTTTATAAGCCATATATGGACTCGAATTATTCCAAAACCCATTCATCACTTAGGTAATATAAAATAAACGTATAAGCGGCCTGAAACTATAATTAACAACTTAAACAACAACTTAACCATTGCTCAACAAAGATCGAGATCTAAAAAGGAACAGCTGAACTGGAGAAGTTTGATCTACATTATCTAACCCACCGCAAAGTGCGCCGTCACGGTTCTCTCGAAAGCTCTTCAACGATAAAAGCGCTGTTATAAACTTTTGCTTCCAACATCCAAGTTATTATATAGTATGTGGGTATATTGAATTTGTTATGATACCGTAAAGATTTAAGGGGAAAATGTACATATTTTTCCCTCTTACGCTGTAGTTTTATAAAGGTTATGGTATTTATATACTAAGTCGGTTAAAAAATGCTAAAACCATTGCTATAAATCTTTATAAGAAAGCACGTCAGGCTAAAGCATTATTGCTTAGAATTATGCTACTTAAGTACAGTCATTAAGTTCTTTTATTAACAAAATATGTGACCGGTCTATTAAACAGTAATCACCAAGCTTAATAACGTGATAATATCGAAAAGAAATGAGGCTGTTACGCGGTTTAAACGCCCCAATCACCCTCTTCTACGCCCCAATCGTTCCAAACGCCCCCATCGCCCCAAACGTACCGTCAAAAACCACAAGCTGTATAATGGCTATCATTAGAGTGTAATTAGTCTGTAAACCGAGTCCCGAGCTTACCTCCGAAACCTCTGGCGAAGTTTACGTGTGAGTTGAGACTGATGACAGAGACTTAGTATTAATTAAGCTTTCGTATTAATATAATATTGTATATTTGGCGCGCTGTAGAATATTGTACGTGGTTAGGAAATATATAAATAACTCACCTATTTATTTATACCCGCAACTCCGTTGCGCCAAAATTCGTTTATCACGCGGGAACATACTCGTCCTTTCCCGGGACTCAAAGTATCTATAAACCAAATTTCAGCAAAATCGGTTCAGCGGTTTGGGCGTTAAGAGCTAACAGATAGACAGACACACTTTCGCTTTTATAATATTAGTATGGATTTTGGATAGTTAGAGTATTAAATGTAGAGACTAGAACATTCAGCGTTTGTCATATTATTTGAGTTCAATTTTTAGGGTTCCGTAGCCAAAATGGCAAAAAACGGAACCCTTATAGATTCGTCATGTCTGTCTGTCTGTCTGTCCGTCCGTATGTCATAGCCACTTTTCTCCGAAACTATTAGAGCTATACTATTGAAACTTGGTAAGTAAATGTAGTCTGTGAACCGCATTAAGATTTTGATGCAAAAATGGAAAAATTATTAAAAATTTTAGGGGTCCCCATAGGTACAACTGAAACAAAAAAAAAATTTTTTCATCTAACCTATGCGTGTTCAATCTATGGATAAGTCTCCAAAAATAATATTGAGGTTTCTTATATCATTTTTTTCTAACCTGAATAGTTTGCGAGAGAGACTCTTCCAAAGTGGTAAAATGTGTGTCCCCCATTTAATCTCAAATGGTGAATAATCTAGTCTGTCGGCTTCGCAACTAATTCCACAGATTGCGACGTAATCTTTCCCCGACATTAATACATAATGCTAGTCTCTTTGTGTTGTTAGTAGAATATTATCCACAAGATATTAATAACATTTTAAATTATGAATAAGTAATTTTTGAAGTTGTTACATTATAAAACAAGATTTTGTGACTCATAATTTTCTTGTGAGGTTCTTTTGTAAATAATAATCCAAAGTCAATAAAAATCTTTTATTTAATAAATACAATTACTAGTATATAAAATTTATCGTACAGTCTTATACATACGAGGCACAGTGTTATGACATGCCTTAATGACTGAACTGTTAAGTTTTGTTTCTTTTAAGTTTGTTGTCAAACTTTAAAATACCAATATCTTTTGAATCTTAGCTACTTATGGCTGCCTCTTGTTATACAAAACAGTCCAGTACAATCAATCCAATAAAAATTATTATCATATAGTAAGTAGCCTTACGGCTTACACGTAGCATACCACGAATTTTTTGCCTAGTTTTAGGTAGCGTGCTACGCTATGGGCGCTACGCCGAATATTGTAGCAAGCTACGCACTACGCAGAGTTTTGTAATTGGCTACGCGGTGTGTTGTAGCAAGCTACGTGAAACTTCGTAGTAGGCTACGCAGTTTCGTAGTAAGCTACGCAGTTTCGTAGTAAGCTACGCAGTTCCGTAGTAAGCTACGCAGTTCCGTAGCAGGCTACGCAGTTTCGTAGTAAGCTGCGCAGTTCCGTAGCAGGCTACGCAGTTTCGTAGTAAGCTACGCAGTTCCATAGCAGGCTACGCAATTTCGTAGTAAGTTACGCAGTTCCGTAGCAGGCTACGCAGTTTCGTAGTAAGCTGCGCAGTTCCGTGGCAAGCTACGCAGTTTCGTAGCAGGCTACGCAGTTTCGTAGTAAGCTACGCAGTTCCATAGCAGGCTACGCAATTAGGTAGCAGGCTACGCAGTTCCGTAGCAGGCTACGAGTTGTCAGCTACGCACTACGCGGAGGTCCCCGCGGCGGCCTTCAGCCGCTCGTTTTCGGCGTTCAGCGCCTGCACTCGCTGCTCGTACTTCTCGCGTAGCTCCTGAATAATAACGATAAAAATAATTCATTTTTAATTTTGAATACGATAATCTATAATTATATATATAAAAATGGATTTTCAATTGTATTAGTAACACTAAAACTCGAAAATCGTTGAACGGATTGGGCTAGTTTTAGTCTTAAAATATTCGTAGAAGTCCAGGGAAGGTTTTAAAGTGACACGAAAATCACCGGGACAGCTAGTAAACGATAATAATGGTCGATGAATTTCAGAAATTAATAAATATAATATAATTTCCCAATCTGAAGTTTGCCTTGAAATTGAAAGGAAATTATTGATTTCTTTGAAACGCAATTTGGAAATCCTCCGCGAAGTAGTATTTCGTAAATTCTGGGAAATACATAAACAACTAATTATAAATTACAAATTGTTTTCCAGAACATATAAAAACGTCTCCGGAACCCCGACTCCATCACCTGCAGACCCTCACCTTGAATATGGCGAGCTGCGTCTCGTACTCCTTGCGCAGGTCGTCGTTGATGTTGTTGGAGGTCTGCGCGCGCTTCAGCACCAGGTCGTACCGCTCCTTCTCCGCCTTGAACCGCGACTCCATCACCTGGAGACGCTCCTGGAAAGTACATCTTATTTAAGTAATAGTGACTTAATCATTGCGATTGACAAAACTGTCTCCGTTGCCTGCGTGCTCAGTTGAGAGATAATTGGATGGTACTTTGTACTAAGTGGTGCTAGAGCATTTTATAGACAACCGTCTTCGTTCATTGAATAAGGAAAACCACATTCCATATATTTATTTCCTTAACATGCTCGAGGATCTAAAATTTTAGTGGTCGTGGTCGTTAATCATGAGCGGTATCATTAGAGTCTTGGTCGCGAGGGTAACCATGAGTAAAAATTTAGGACCACATTCGAGTTGTCCTAAGGTATGCTTACATCCATAGCCTTGACCTCCGAGTTGCGGATTTCAAGCAGGTCCTTGGTGATGGTGTTGACGTCCTTCAGCGACTGCACCTGGCTGCTCAGCGCTTCAATCTGCAGCTCCTGGTTTTTCACCACCTTCGTCTTGTCGAAGATCATGCCCCGGGCTTTGGTGAGCAGCTGGGAAATTGGTGATAGTTTGATAAGACTAAAATCTGGTTTGAACTTTGAAGTCGGTCAAAATTAAAATTCATGTTTAGACTTTCAGCTAACTACTTAAAAAAACGTCTACGATGTACTGTTTGTCAAGCTGTTTGGCTCATGAGCGTGGGTGTGAATCACATTACTCCTAACACAGTAAACTACTAATATACGCTCCCAATTCACATGCAACTTACTAGCCGTGATATACAGAAATACAACAGCGCATTGTTTTTATCGAATATCAATTTTTACCCAATTACGCCGACAGGAGGTTACGTTTTGCGAATGTTTTAAATATTGGTTTGTACGTTATGGTATATTGTATTTTTCTTTTTCTTAGTATATTGTACTAGTATATTGTATTTTTCTTAAGCATGGGTCTAATAGGAAAATTTGAAGTTTGAAGTGAAAATAAGTGATCAAGAGTGAAACCTATGACTTGGCTACGACCTAGGACTTCGTGAGTGCTTAGTGTTTGGACCTAGTGCTTTGTGTTGGACCTAGTGCTTGTGAATAAAGTCTTCAAGAGAGTCAGCAGTTTTTTCTCTTTAAATCCTTTGAACCCTAACACGAAACAATATTTCAAGTCTTGGCCTTGGCCTACCTCCTCATGCTGCTGCTTGATGTTCTCGATCATTTCGTGGTTCTTGCCGGCGGGCTTGGCCAGCACCGCCTCCAGCTTGGTCTCCAGGTTGCTCACGCGCGCTTTCAGCAGCTCGATCTGTTCCTCGCGCACCTAGACCACAATACGACAAGACTTATTTTATCGACTAGATGACGCCCCCAACTCCGTTGCGCCAAAATACGTTTATCGCTTGAGAATCCTACATTTTCTGGGATACAAAGTATCCTATGTCCATTCCCGGGACTCAAAGTATCTCCATACCAAATTTCAGCAAAATCGGTTTAAACGTGAAGAGTTAACAGAAAGACAGACAGATACACTTTCGCATTTATAATATTAGTATGGAAGCATGGATGGATGTGAGTGAGGGCCAAAAAGGAAGATCTTCCGACCGAGCGAGATAGCATGCTCGGTCAGGCCGAAGCCCACTGACGTTATTTCCGTCGTTGTATAATGTATATCTTGTCGTTCTCCGAAACTTCGATGTCGCGATACAAGATTGTGAGGCTAATTGTCGGCACCGCCACACTTTGTTCTGGGCTATGAATAAATGTATTTTGGTTAAACATGCCTTCTCTCTTTATAATACGAGGGACTAAAGAAATAGAATTAATGTAATATTCAACCAAATTTAAGTACCAAGAATTGTGCAAACTAAGTCTAACGATAACATATAATATTTTATTGATAAATCGATTGCTATCGCAGAGCTGGGTGTATCAATGACTGGGTTTGTTATACCTTCAACTCGGCCCTCAATGATTCTTCACTTTTCTCGTCCTTGGCTTTGGCTCGGAGATCCTCAATTATGCGCAGTAGATCTTGCTGCCCCTTTTCCCAATTTTCCTGAAATCGTACACAAAAAGTTGTAACAAAAATTACATTGCGAGCAAATAACTTTGATTTATGAGAGAAAATAAAGATTGGGCTTCGACTGCAGCGACATGCGACACATACTATTATAGAGTCCTATATATCACATTTAAGGCGTAATCGTCTAGGTTGAAGAAAACTGAACTCAGATAATAATATATTACCAGTTATTACCAGAGACCAGATATACTATATAATAAATATACTTCGACAAAAAATATAAAGATACTACATATATCTTCATTAGATTAACGTTGAAATTAATGAAGATAATATAATATTATGTAGTATCTTTACATTTTTTGTCGAAGTCTTCATTTCTTTTATTAAATAAGGGGGCAAACGAGCAAACGGGTCACCTGATGGTAAGCAACTACCGTCGCCCATGGACACTCGCAACATCCGAAGAGCTGCAGGTGCGTTGCCGGGCTTTTAAGAGGGAATACGCTCTTTTCTTGAAGGTTTGCAGGTCGTATAGGTCCGGAAATACTGCTGGTGTCAGTTCGTTCCAGAGTTTTACAGTGCGCGGCAGAAAGTTACGCGAAAAACGCACTGTGGAAGACTGCCATTATCATTAAAGTTAATTTATTTATTTATAAATTTTAATTTTAATTAAATTATTTAAATAATAATCCATTCTTAATGTTATAAATGTGAAAGTGTATCTATCTGTCGAATGTCTGTTACCTCTTCTGTCTTCAAGCCCAAACCGCTGAACCGATTTTGTTGAAATTTGGTATGGAGACACATTACGTTCCGGGAAAAGACATTATGTCCTTTTCCGGGATTTATTTACATCATGATTATGTAAATTATGTGGTGGGCATAGAATACTTTATATCCCCGGAAAATGTGCGGTTCCCGCGCAATAAACGGATATTGGCGCAACAGAAATTCTATTCACCTTCTCCTCGACTGTCCTGTTCTACTACAGAGCAGGAACAGGCATCTTGGTCGCCACGAATACTCATCCACAGAGGAAATTCGTGGCACCAACCCCAACCACATCTTTCAATTTATGAGCAGTATTGGGCTGGGGATGTTACTCTAATGCGAAGGAGTCACAATAGATCCTTATGGGTCGCAGTGACGTCAGGGCTACAGCGACCTGCCTTCTTTAAAAAAAAATGTTTTCAGTGCGGCCATTAGGCTGTGTTTCTGGTTAGGGATTAAGTATCAGTTAATATGACATTATACTGATCAGTATGCTTGTTTTTACCTTGTCAACTTTTAGTCCCGACTGTATGACTTCAGCGGGCTGCCCCGCCGCCACGGCCTCGGCTGACTCCTCAACCTTTGCCTCACCATTCTCCGTTTTCTCTTCCTGTTTTACTTCTGTCGGTGGTGGTTGCGGCTGAGGCTGAGGCTGTGGTTGAGGCTCAATCTAAAAGATAACATAGTTTATATTTTATCATGTTTAAAACTATCAAAAACAGCTGGCGTCCGACCTCATTGGAAAAGGAATTCGCACAAGAACCGTAGATACTTTTAGCTAGTTAGGGTTGCCACCTTTTATTTTTGCATTTAAAGTACATTGGTTACTCTAAGTAAGAAAAATAAAGTACACAGTCTAAATATATAAAACTCAAAGGTGACTGACTGACATGGTGATCTATCAACGCACAGCCCAAACCACTGGACGGATCGGGCTTAAATTTGGCGTGCAGGTAGATGTCATGACGTAGGCATCCGCTAAGAAAGGATTTTGATCAATTCCACCCCCAAGGGGTTAAAATAGGGGATGAAAGTTTGTATATAATAATACTTCTTAACGCGAGCGAAGCCGCGGGCAACAACTCGTATAAAAATAAAGTGCGACGTACGAATAAAGTGGCGACATCGACGAAAAATAGTTACAACCTCAACGGAAATCAAATTATGAGAAATAAAGCATTTTTGCGTACTTATACCACAGTGTAAATAGCTATTTTTACACTGTGCTTAAACTATATACAGAGTACAATTACCTTAAATAACGTACAATACTTTAGTATAAAGTACGAGTGGCAACTCTATTTAGTGTGGATAAAAAATTCTTAATATTTATTATAGTTATTGGACACCCGATCTATCCATTCTGAATTTTATATAGATCTCATTTATGAAATAAAACTAGATGAAGCCCGCAGCTCCGGTACGCCAAAATTTGTTTGTCGCGCGGGAACCGTACATTTAACCTTTGTGCTTTGCCGGGCTCAAAGTATCTCCATACCAAATTTTAGCAAAATCTGTTTAGCCATGAACAGGTGACGGTCAGACAAACGATACACTTTCACATATTTCATAATATTAGTATTTATAGTATAGGAAATAACAACAATATTAATTATTGTATTTTATGGAATACAAATAAAGTATTTAAACATACCGCTGGAGAGTTATCCTGTGCTGTGTTTGTACTGCTAGCAGTGAGGCTAGCAGTCTCCCCGCTACCGCCCTCTGCAGGTTTCTGAGCGCAATCACTCTGAAAATATCAAAGCTCTAGTATATTTTAAAGCATTTAAGTAATATTATATTATTCCTTAATTTAGGACTTTCTAAACCAGTAATTAAAAAATTTTAATCCAAGACAATTTCTTTCGTTACTTGGTATCTAATGAAAAACTATAATGTGCTGATCTTTTGGTTGAATTTTCTAATCGTCGTCGATATATTTTATAAGTGTTAATTCCACCTTTATTACCATTAAGAAAGAAAACAATATTTAGTGAAAATTAAGGAAAATGCAATTCACGTGTTAAAATGCGTGAGTCGTGACACAGCATAATTCATATAATTTTTGGAACTGAGCGTTAAATGCTAACTAAATTATATATTTCATGCTTATAACAACTTCTTATGATTAGAACATCTTACCATATTGATATTTTGTACGTATAATGTTCCTTTAAGAAAAGGACTACGCGTAAATTAAATACCGAACACAAAACACACGATCTCGGAAACTCTACTACATCTTCTATTTCAGGAACGCAGATGCGCGCGTAAAAATAGATATGGTGGGGGGACCAACTTTCCCCCGCGATCATCATCATCATTATCAGCTAACGATAACAACTTGCTAATGTTTCATAATTTTTTAATTAAACCATATAATAACCAGTTGTAGTCGGTAGTAAGGAACCCTCGAAGGAAATAGCTTACCGTCGCCCATGGGAATGGGATCCAGGAACACCGGAGGAGTTTGGGGGCTATTTGGGACACCCCAGGATTTAGGACATAAATGTGTATAACTTTCTTTTTCTAATCTGTAGAAATATTTTTTTGTGTCATGCCAATAGTATGATAGTTGCTGTCAAAATAACACTTGTCAATGTCAGTCTATGACACAGTACATCGTTACAATTGAACGAACTTCACATGTCTTAATTTTAGTTTAAAAATTTTGGTGGTAAAACTTCTCCTATACACTGTAATTCTAAAAGGTAAGCGAACTATTTACTACGTATTATATAATATATATTTCAGTGTGGATTCTTTTGCTAAATATTGATACGTTATCGTACATTTTGTTCGACTTCTGTAGACATGGGGTTATTTGGGACGGCATCGTGGGGGTTATTTGGGTAATGGGTTACGTAAGAAATTGTTGATTAATACCTAGGCAGATTATTATATTATATTGATAGAAATTAAGATAGAGCTACGTTTGATAAACGATTTATGTAACTAAGTACAAATATAATCAAATCTTTTTCTAGGATGTTTTTTGTTATATTTTTTATGGAAAGGTTAAATGTTCATTTATCTAAATGATGCTATAGATCTACCAGAATCTGGTGCAAATTTTGACAGCAGATTTTCAAAAAATATCCTTGATCATTGGATGAATTTATATATTTTACACACAGAATTAGCCGCTAAAGAAAAAAAAAGGTCAAAATGTTTTGTTCCAATAATTCCCGGTATTGCTAGAGTCCATTTACTTACGCACTTTTTGCCATCAGATTCTGGTAGACCTATACTACGCATTTTGATCTGTTTTTAAGGACGCTATTACAAATATCAGCGATTTTCCGGTACCCTATTAAAGAATTAGGAGTCAAACTGCGAGGATATTTTGGTTTCAAATGAAAGATAATATATTCATCTCCACGACTGTACCATAAAAATTCTATAGCTGCATACAAAATTTTCACATAAAATATGTTTTAACCATCACAATAATCGCAAAATATGAAAAAATGGGGTCTGATTAGGTACCTTAATATCTAAATACACTGAACTGAGGAAAATTAATATACAAAAAAAATGTTGCTTATTTAGTCCTCTATAAAGTCCGCAAAAAATTTTATATAAAAACAAACAACTTTTCCAGTTATAAGAAAAATAAGAAAATTTTTCAAATTTTTTCGTACATTTTCGCCATATCAAGAACGCGGCGAGCGTCGTAACCGCCACTGTACAAGGCGCGCTAATATGAATCTTATTTTAATGTCATTACCGTCGATATTCGTACTGACAGACATCCGACCTGCTAATTAAAAAGTTGGAGCATTCTTAATAGAAAATTTGTTCAAAAGTAATCTATGGAACTCTAATAAATCTATTTTTTCAAAGTGCTTTTATTTTCGAAAAATCCTAAATTTAATTGTAGATTCAATTCAAATCCATATTTTATTTTATGTTTCTTCGTCCCAAATAGCGTTAATATTATGTTTAATTCAGTTATTTAGCTAAAAAACATGATTTAACTATGAAATCTGAAAACTGTACCAAATAGCCCCATTCAAGCGATATTTGGGACTAGGTTTATTTATTTATTTTTACTGGCCTCTTTAAGAGCCTGCTGCTAAAACGCTAACACATCCCGCTATCTTCCAATCGTGATACAATGATTCCATGAATCGTGCTCCCGAGCAATGTGCTTTACGCTGCAGCTAATAGTGAACAATATCGCGTCGGTCGGTCGGTCGGTCTCGGTCCCCGCATTATAGCACGAAAGTAAAGGTCGTAAGTCCCAGAACTGTTTTTTGGTGATTACTTAAAAACTAAATACAATAAAAATATTTCCGCTAGCTATTATTTTATAAAGTGTGTGATTGTAGTAGTGCATGTTATTTAATGATAGTAACTCAATAAGTGTAACAGATATTCGTTGAAAAGCCCAAAAATATTCATAATTTCGAAAAATAAAACTATCGAGTCAAAATAAGTGAATCGTGTTTTCCGTAAGTTAAATATCAGATAAATATACAATGATCTAAACACGCGGTAGCGTGTCAAGCCAAGTTCCAGCATAACAGAATGGCGAGCAGCACCGTGTGTAATATTACACGAACCATTTGCAGCTACTTTTGACCCCCTCATAATTCAGAAACTATTTCACATAAACGTTTCAAATTTGGCTCATATAATGAGACTTGCGAGATAAATATATGCTCTAAATTTCATGAGCACAGCTGCTCAAACGGTTATTAAGATATTAACGCCCGAAAATCTACATTTTTATCACTGACTGACTGACTGACCTATAGATCAAAATTCTAACCCACTTCCAGATGACCTAGAAGGCTGAAATTTGGTATCCAGCTCGATAATTATGTGTAAGCGTAGGGAAAAATCCGAAAACAAAAAAAAACGGTCAAGTGCGAGTTGGACAGAACGAAACTAGGCAAAAATTTTGTTTTTTGTATGGAGACCCCCCTTAAATATTTATTTTATTTTACTTTTATTATATATTATGAAAGGAAAAATGTAATTAAAGATTTTGTGAATATTTCAAGTACGTACCGGCTGCCATTATTGATTTTGAGCAAAAAATGCCAAAAAATCACGTTTATTATAATATGGGAGCTCCCCGTAAATATATTTTATTTGTGATGTGAAAAACTTTAGGAAATTAATAGAAGGTGACTTTATGAAGTGTGTCTGTCCGTATGTTTACTGTTACCTCTTCACGCCCAAACTGCTTGTACCGATTGTTCTTAAATTTGGTATGGAGATATAGTTTGAGTCCTGGGAATAGACATAGAATTCTTTTAACACGTCTGTACGTCTGTCCGTCTATCTGTCCGTCTGTCCGTCCATCCGTCCATATGTCTGTCTCTCTGTTAAATAGCTGTAATAATAGCTACACTTCCGCACAATAAGTTGTACCCTATAGATAATGGTTGGAAATACAATTGTGTTATACCGTATTATTCCAATGCCTCCTGATGGTAGCTGCTTTTTCCATTTGCTTGGATTTTCTTTGTTTTATTCGTCTGATACTCAATATGGCTTGGGGGCTGTTTCCCCACTTCCTGATCAGTTTCAGATAGGCTATCCACACCTTATCTGATAGAATAAGTATCTGCCAGATAACTTGTGGATAGCATATCCGACACTTGTCGGGAAGTGGTGAATTAGCCCCTTAAGGTTGCGATTGAATATTATAGTCGAATATTATGTATGTTTGAACTGGGAAGATTAAGGTGTCTACCCTTGCTCGGAAAGTTTTCTTGACAAAAAGAAATGATATCCCACCAAAAACATAAATGTAAATGGAGAGCCAAGTTCCATACAAACATTATTCTTGTCTATGGTCTTCGCCGTAAAAAGGATGGAGATCTAAATAAGTGCCAAGTTTCGTGGAAAATAAATAACATTATGAAAACCAAATAACATTATGAACAAATAATAGAGTCTATTTCTTTGCTTTATTGAATATCTATAACAATTGATGTTAAATAATGTGAGATCAACTAGATTAGATTTGACTTGGCTAGTGATGAAATAACTGATGTAATGAAAACTGGCCAAGTCAAATCTAATCTAGTTTAAGATCTCACATTATTTAAATAACATCAATTGATAAAGATATTCAATAAAGCAAAGATTGTCGAAATTCCATGTTTTTATTTTTTTATCTTATTTTTACTTGACACTGGCAGAATGGTGCATCCGGCAACGATATCTAAATACTTAGATACGACGTGTGCCGTCAAAACTGTAGCAATGTTTTACCGACGCGCGCCACACTAATGTGTGTGTGCGTGGTACGGTCAGCAAAAAAGGGTGGTCGTTATTTCACGTCACTAGTTACCAGGGACTGTAATGCCGGTATATTATTTTTTATACCGATATTGATTATCGGTACAAATATCGATAATATGGGAGCGAGCAACCAGTACAGGGGGGTGAGCCAAAATGTTTTCGTTTTTGCTTCGTTATAGAAATTAGAATCGCCGATGAAAATGTATGGAATTGACATAAGCGTTCGTTAATATGACGTTGACGTTCGACTCGTCTTATGTCAATTCCATACATTTTGATCGGCGATTCTATAACGAAGCGAAAACGAAAACGTTTCGTTATACTGCGTGACTGGTGAGACATGTTCAATACTTGAGGACGTGATATTTGGCTATTATATTAGTTGGAAAAAAATAATATAAAAAAATAATATCAATTGATCACTGAGTAAATGTAGCTTAAAGTTAAATAATTATTTACCCAACGCATGGACACCCCGAGCGGGAGGGGTAGTTGTGTGGTGTTTCTTTGGTAGCGCACGCCTCTGCACCGGCCGCATAGTATGCCTACTTGCCTAGCCGTGTAATTTACTTGGTATCCATGATTCATAAATTTTTGGGAAATTAAAAAAAAATTAAGAACCTAATTTTATTACATATTTATAATGAGAATCGAGTACTGAATACTCTCCTTAAATATCGGTATTGACTCACCAGTCATGCTGTAGAATCGCCGATCAAAATGTATGGAATTGACATAAGACGAGTCGAACGTCAACGTCATATTAACGAACGCTTATGTCAATTCCATACATTTTCATCGGCGATTCTATTACGAAGCGAAAACGAAAACATTTTGGCTATAGGCCCTGTACTTGGCTTTGGCTAAACCCCCTATGTACTGAAAATCCAATTATATATATAGATATATATATATATATATATATATATATCATAGAGTAATTAAATAGTTATGTATGATTGGTCCATGATATATATATATATATATATATATATATATATATATATATATAACTTGATAGACTTCTTGCGTCCAGCCTCAAAAAATCCCATAGTAATATTGCGTCCACCGACTTACCGCGTCCGGTATACGGACGCAAGATTAATTTCACCTCTATTACATAGCTATAGGTATTGGGTATCTATGGTAAAAAAATCAGCGAGACGCAATTTCACCTCCAGAGTCTCTGGACGAGTATAATATAGTTCGCCAATCGTCCGATGGCGGCGCTGCGCCGCCGTATATTTTTTGGGTGTATATTTCCGTACATTTAGCCGATAATGTTGCGTCTACCCCCAAATATGATATGTTGCCACTTCGTGCAGTGCGTGTGGTTAAGAAACGAAAGAAATGCGACGTTGCCGCTCGGGCGCGTTTACCTTGCCGCGTGCGACCATGCATCGTTATTTCATTATGCTCGTGAACTTTGCGGACGCTGTAGTGTCCTGTACGAACGGATGTGAGTTGTGACTAATTTTGCGTTGACTAAATTGTGATGAATATCGTGAATATATCATCCTACTGGAGTATCTAGTCACATTAAAGTTTATATAGCAGTAGTAGAACTCAATTACAAATTTTGCCGCTAAAAAATCTAGAATAAATAGATTATAGTGTTCCTTCGACAAAATTTATGCTACCTACAGGCTACAGCAGGTTTTTTTCTGTGTGATAATTTTATCGAAAATTAAAGTTTTTATTCAAAATTGTATAACCAAATATAAGTAGGTATTTAGTTACTTTGACGTTATTTATGAACAAAATTTATCTGTCAGTATTCAAGCTACCAAATTAGAGCATTAGTTACCTTGAGGTTTTTTTAGAACTAGGCGTTGACCATATTATAATTTTACCTCCTTACATACAGTGTTTTGTCTTCTTCAATCCAATTAAAAATGTCACTTGTGTGACAGGAACAAAACACTGTATAACTATTCAAAGCTTATACAACGTTTATTAGTAAGGGCCTTTTTGTTTAATTTAGCCCGAAAATTGTTCTAGACGTCTAAGTGTCTAAACACACTATGCCGAAGTTACGCGGCGTAATTTCCGTGGCCAAAATTACGTTCCGTGGCATCCGTCTGATACGACAAACTATAAATTACGCGTAGAACCAAAATTACTCGGCAGAATTTCCGTTGCGGAATACGCGCGTCAGTGTCTCGAGCGCTCAGATGTAAGGTGTAAGGTGTGCGTTAACGCTTTGGAGTTAAGGTTGGATTTGCTATGTTCGGTTTTGATACTTCGCTTCTGCGCTAATATAAATTGACCCGTAATCGTTGAACATAAAAAAACGAACATAACGCCTCCCCCATTTCGAAAATCGGTTAAAATTGTAGCCTTTGTGTTATTCTGATGTATAAGCTATAATCTATATTATTGTATGGTTTTATTAAAATCCGTTCAGTAGTTTTTGCGTGAAAGAGTAACAAACATCCATACATACATACATCCAAAATTCAGACCGCAACGCGACGAGGCGAGGCGAGGCGCGGCGTGGCATAAAGTATGGATTTGACAGATTTCAATTGCGCGAGGCGACGTGCCAATCTGTCAATTCAGTACAAATTTAGAAATGTATCTAAACGTGGCGTTGCGGTCTGAATCAACCCTTAGGGTCGATTCAGACCGCAACGCGACGCGTAGATGCATTTTTAAGGTATGGATTTGACAGATTTGTGTGACGTCTCACGCAATTGAAATCTATCAATTCAGTACAAATTTAGAAATGCATCTGCGCGTCGCGTTGCGGTCTGAAATGACCGTTAGGGTCAATAGGCTACAATTGACCTAATTTTTTTCGTCATGCTAATCGCTTCTTAATCATTCATTGTCACAAAATAAACTAATATTTTAATATTTTACACAGTAGAAACCCATAAAAATGTTGATTGAAAAATACGCGACAAGGCGAGGCGAGGCACGGCGTTGCGGTCTGAATCAACCCTGAGTGTTAGTTACTTTGACGTTATTTTAGTACTAGACGTTGACAATAATTAGTACATACTTTTATTGTTTAATTTAGCCTGGAAATTAAGATTTTCATTCAGAATTGTTTTTACCAAATATAAAGTATTAGTAATTACTTTAACGTTATTTTAGTACTAGTCGTTTAGACTAGTACTAAAATAACGAATTAAGACTATTACATACTTTTATTGTTTAATTTGGTCTAAAAATTAAAGTTTTCAGCCAGAATAGTTGACCAAATAATAAGATCTTAGCACAGAAACAATCTTAAAATAATATGTCTGTGGGTCTTAGTTACATTTTTGAATAAATTTGTTTATTACATTATTTTTTAATTGTTTTCTTGAACGTATTACGTAACATTAATTAATAATATACGGTAGAGTGTAAATCCTACTTCCTAGTTCCTACTAATCCTACTAATATTATAAATGCGAAAGTTTATATATGTATGTTTGTTACTCTTTCACGCAAAAACTACTGAACTGATTCCGATGAAACTTGGTGAGTGGGTTCCACGGGATCGGGAATCGGGATTCGGGACTTACGCGGGTGAAACTGCGGGGCGCAGCAGTAATTCTTACTTTTTAGGGTTCCGTAGCCAAATGGCAAAAAACGGAACCCTTAGAGATTTGTCATGTCTGTCAGTCTGTCTATCTGTTTGTCTGTCTGCTCCGTGTCCGTCCGTATGTCACGTCACAGCCACTTTTCTCCGAAACCATAAGAGCTATAATATGTACTATTGAAACTTGGTAAGTAGATGTAGTCCGTGAACCGCATATACTTGAACTTGGCTTGACACGCTACCGCGTGTCTAGACTCTAGATATTATGTATGTTAAATGTTAATGTAATTACTATAAAAACTAATAACGAAAATTAGTTTCCTTAACCATATAAATAAATAAAAGTGCAACCGCTAAGTAAATAATATAAACAGCATAATAATTATGTGATAGTACAATAGGTATTGACAAAAGATCCTTATGAGATATTATGACAAGTGGCCTTCGCGCGGCGCCAGAGAGCTCAAAGTCGGCTGCTCGCGTGCGGTCCGTATGTTAATAATAATTATATTATAGGCACATAAACAGGTGGCATTTGTGAAGATCAAAGCAGAGTAACTTCTGTACTTATACTATTATCTATTCTGTGATAGTGATCAGACCTATCTAAGTAACTAGTTGACCCGGCAAACGTTGTTTTGCCATTTAAAGTATTTCTACTTCATCAGTTGATACAAAATCTTACCCCCTCTTTGTCCCCGAAGAGGGGTGGGTTATTCTTTTGCATGGTCCGTATTCCGTAATACCCTATTGTTAGGTACCTCAATTATAATATGAACTTTGGTGATAATGCCAGTGGAAATAGTGGACGCCGTAAATCAGTAGGTATATTTGAGGACGCGCAATCAATATTAAGTACTCCAGGACGCAATAAGAGCATCAGTATTAATTAGCATATATAAAAAATATACGCTAGGACGTGAAAATGTACATGACGTACCAAGTATACCAGAATAAATGGAGTGTGAATATCCACAATTTCTTATTTTTTGTAAATATAAGATGCACAGGAATATGGCATGTAATAAAGAAGACAACATTCACAGAAACTTTGCCGGTAATGCCAGTGGAAATGGTGGACACCGTAAGTCGGTGTCTTAGCATGGACGTAATAACTATACCGGGATGTATATATATATATATATATATATATATATATATATATATATATATATATATATATGAAACAATATTTAAAAAATTTAAAAAATTCATAAAATTAAAATCACCATATTATATTTCCATATAAATTTTGAAAATTTCCCTCGATTACATAGATCCCATCATGGTCACAACTTTAATGAACGTGGTACCAAATTCGAGTTAAGCACTATAGAACAAAAAAAGAATTTTGAAAATCGAGCAACAAACGAGTGATCCAGTTTTAAGAGTCAGTATACGAAATTTGCCGATTTCGCTGATTTTACAGACGTGATTTAACAGTTAAAATACAGTATTTCTATAAGTTTTAATGCACATCATGTAAGATCATTTCAATTATAATCTAATATTGGAGCTAGATTTTTTTTAAGTATTTTTAAATAATCCAACTCAAACCCGCGACAGTTTTATAATTATTGCTGTAAAAGGTTCAGGATATCACCTGTTTATTGATTGTATTGACGTCTTAACGGTATGAAAAACATACAATGTACTGTTGAGAAAGTCGTCTATACAATGTTGGAATTACTTTTTACCACTTTAATATGAAATAGTTGAGTAAAAAAATATGTAACTCGGCAAAATTATAGAGAAAATGGGTAAAAAATTGCTGTTAATTTCGGCAACTTAGAGCTGTAATTCATAAAAAGAAAACGACAGAAATAATCTATAGATAAAATTCTATCCAATTCGATAAAAAAGAAAAAAAAACCTTTGCAATTTCATATTCATCGGCAAAATTTCGTATACGGACTCTTAAGTAATCGGATTCGTAACATTTCAAAAAAAGTACTCTTGTGAAAAGTGAAAAAAAAATTGGTCTTTCAGCGCTGCTACTTTCACAGCGAACTCTTTACAAACAAACACTCACACACAAACACGTACACATCCTAAAGTATTATCACTTAGTTTTGTTACACTTAGTTTTGTTGTATATTTATTACGTATTATTACGTGATTTTCAAGAAATTTAACGAATACGGTAACTTAAAACTTTACATAAATACGTGAATAAAATCGTTACAAAAATCACTACTCGTAACGTAACGGTATTCGGTTGCATGCTGAAATAACTTTCGAGTATGCTGACGGTACCTAAGTTTACCCGTTTTATTGTCCACTATAAAATGATCCCTATTAGTATGAGCGTTGATACAACCGGGGATCACAAGATATTGGTCATAGCCCATTGAACGTTAAAGCAAAATGTGTATCGAGAAAATATTGTCGTCCTTTTTTGACTTACAGTAATAGCATATACTACTTTCTCTTTCGTTCATTTTACGCTTTGCTAAAATTTTTCTCTTAAAATGGACGACAATAAATTAAATAATTAATTAAATCATAGTACTAACGTGTGAAATGTTACACCTTTGGCTTTATTTGTGTTCCTGGTGTTATTATTGCAATTTCGGAAGGCACACGACGGCAATCTGAAGCGAAATGTGGTGAAAAACAACGCAGTAAACAATTAATTGAGCACGTCTGACTGTCACCGCGTCCTAAGGCTCACTGGTCACAGATGAGTGAGCTCACTCATCTCGAGAGTGACACATTTTCGCGCTGACGATTGTATGGAATGCCTTTTCTAACGTTTTAGTTCTATGGCATCCGGCATCCCTACATCTATGGGCGCCATAAATAAGAAGAAGAACAACAGATTACAGACGTGTTACAGACAGTAATGTGGGGTTTTGCCGGGAATGTGAAAGAGTGATGTTGTGATTTTGTATTATTTTCCTAAAATTGTGTTAAGTTGGGTTTTTAATGTGTAATATTGGTAGAATATTAACCATTAGATATTCGTTATCGTGCACAAGTGTAGGAAAGTGATGCATTATCCAGAAACGTGCGATTTTGTGTTCCCTCCAAAACTCCATTGAAAGTTTCAGTAAGGCGTCTACCACTTTACTGAAACGACCGACTTGACTCCTTGACTGTATTGACTTGTACTTAGACTTTGACTAGACTTATGACCTGACGATATTACATGAAAACGTTGCTGAAAATTATTTATAGGAGGAATACGGTTTTCCCGCCATATTCCTTACCTTTTTATCTTGTCTGTGGCACAACATACACATACTTTGTGTCAAATTGCCAAAAACGAAGAAAAAGAAAAGAAAGAAAGAAAGAAAGACAGTAATGTGTGTGTTCCCTCCAAAACTCCATTGAAAGTTTCAGTAAGGCGTCTACCACTTTACTGAAACGACCGACTTGACTCCTTGACTGTATTGACTTGTACTTAGACTTTGACTAGACCACAGATTAGACTAGACTTATGACCTGACGATATTACATGAAAACGATGCTGAAAATTATTATAGGAGGAATACGGTTTTCCCGCCATATTCCTTACCTTTTTACCTTGTCTGTGGCACAACATACACATACTTTGTGTCAAGTTGCCAAAAACGAAGAAAAAGAAGAAAGAAAGAAAAAGACAGTAATGTGTGAGGACCATTGAGGTAATAATACTTTGAGGACACTCGAAAAACAAAAAAAATTAAATTTTTAACTTGTCGGAAGTAAAATTCGTTGTTGTATGTTTGATTTAGTTTGACGGCCAGTACATTACTTTCAAATAGCTGTATTATTTAGTGTTTATAAGGAATAATGTAAGTTTTACAAGGAATATCATGTTTTTACTAAGTTTACGTAGTAATAACAAACATGTTGATTTGATTTTGATTTGATTTGATTTGACTTTGTATGTAAAACTGTTTCACGGCATAATTCCTTTATATTTTTCAGAATGACTTCAGAGAGGAATGTACAAATCGGACAAGCTAGAGAGGCTTTTCAAATGTTATTTCAAATATCTCAACTTCTGAGCACAGGTCTGGATGCAGAAACATTATCCATTTGTATCAAACTGTGTGAGCTGGGTGTAGATCCTGAAGTACTGGCTCATGTGATAAAAGAAGTCCGGAAACTAGCTGAAAATTCTACAATAATTAATAAACAGTCGCCAGTACTACCATTATAAGAAATCTTTATGAGAATATTATATTAAGACTTCAGTCATAGACAAAATAATAATATTATAATCAACATCCTAAGGTCATAATTGTTTGTTAGGTCATTTTAACAATTGGATTTTGTTATTGATGTATATTGTATTGGTCAATCTTTTTATAAGTGCAATACACACTGAGCCCGCCGGGCCGCCGACAATGCCCGGCGACACAACCCGGCGGGCGGTGGCCTGTATGAAATGATCATCTTTTCATACAGACCGCCGCCCGCCGGGCTTTGTCGGCGCCCCGGCGGGCTTAGCGTGTATTGCGCTGTTAACATTTCTTCTTCCATTATAAGAAGTGCAGTATTACTTCTAGTCTTGGAGTATACAAATAATGACTAACCTTTTCAGATTTAAGTAACAAAAATACCTTGGATAATAAACTCTTTAACCCGTTGATTGTGGAAAAACGAGACACAATAGCTTATCTTTTGTTATCGTGGTTGCATGCGACTGCTTTGGGCTTGATGAATTAAATTGCTATTGGAATATTATATTTAATTTGCATAATATGATCAATAATTCCAATCTATGAAATCGCATTGCTTATTTGTAATAAACAATATTAAACAATGTTTCTGTCTTTCTCACACCAAACAAGCACAATAAGACAACTTTTACTATGACATAATATTTATTGAAATCAACACATAAAATATTACATTACAATTTTTTGGCAACATTTACAATAAACAACTTTTGGACCAATATTTGAATAAGGGCAAATATATTTCAAAATATTGATTACCACCGACTTTTATTGTTATCAATTTACATTCACATGGAACAAATAAAGTGATGCAATTGATTATGCCGCCGTAAATAACAAATTCAGAATTAAGTGAGATTATGAGCAGTCAGTATGGAACTGAAAATATCACAGATGCAAATAATTCACTCAAAACATAATGATAAAAGGGTGGGGTGTAACCTAAAATTGTCTACGAATAGTAAAACACACTGCCATGAGGCAAATTCTCGACAATCAGGAATATAAATACAAACTGTCTTTTGTATCGGGTGTTAACAATATTAGGGATATCACCCAGTTATATTCTTGACTGTTAATTACTTAATACTAAGCCTATTGAAAATTGGGCGCCTGGCCTTGGCTTTGGCCTAAAATTGAAGGATCTTCAAAGATGGGTTGCTGTGGTTTGTACTGCTCGGCCGTCATTCTCGTGAACATGATTCCTATTCCCTCAATCAGGGCCAGAAGGACACCTCCTACTAATGCACTGCCTGCCATTGCTGGTACACCTGAAAAGTTTTATTTGAATTTAAGTTGATTGAAAATAGATTACTTGTAAAGATATCAAAATTTTGCTTGGAAATGTATAATTAGCATGGTCTTAGGAAGCTTAATATATTCTTTGTTTATATAACAATGAAATGTATCTGAAACTCTAAGGGCTCCCCACATATAACTGTGAATTCGCATCGCATCGCAAATATCTGTCACAAAATTCATAATAAAAATGAAATCAAGATGCGATGCGAGTTTGCAGTATTGTGTGGGAGCCCTAAATAAGTGAATGGTGTTTCTTTGGCCAATTTAAAACAGAATGTTGTTAAAACAAAATTACCATTTCTTGCAGCAAGAATCCCACCAGTCAATGCACCGCTCATGATAGAATTCCATGGATCCTCCTTCTGTCTCAGGTAGACGAGAGAACAGTCAATAGTTGAGAACATGCCGCCCCAAACTGCGAAATTGCCACCCACAATAGGTGATCTTTCCTTCATAGCTGCTAAACTTCCCAGCTAAAACAGATCGCAACAATAGTTAGGAATGGACATTGGACATAATAAGGTTAAGCTTTCCAAACCTACCGCAAGATTTATGGGGAGCGGGGGTGGGGGGGGAGTGGGGGGGAGAGGTTAACACCCCCCCGTACCAAATCCACACTGAGGAACCCCCCACTTTTGGAGCTACTCACCTTTGAAATTTTCGGAATATTGATGCTACATCATATTCTATTCTCGACAATTTATAGTGTTTCTTCGGAAAAATGCCTGTTGCTAGGCTGTTGTGAGTGGAGAACTAAAATTTCAATTTATTTAACAATGTAAATCAAGGTTTTTTGATAAAAATTAAAAGTAAAAATTAATTACAAAATTCACTACTTAAAAACTACTGTCTCCTTCGTCTTCTTTTTCTTATTATGGCACTACTTTGACGTTTTGTTTTTTTTATGACAATTAAGCCTTCGGCTTAGGAATTGTACTCTAGAAGTTCAACCTCAGATCTTCAGATCCATCATCAGTTATACCTAGAGACCAATGACCCTCAATATGGCACAACTAGCTTCAATTATCAGTTGACGGAGCCCCGCTACGCGGGGCTCCTATTTCTGGGTGTTGTGGTCTAAGTTCTAACATAACCTAACCTACTTATGGACTTTCTGGATTGTGTTTGTTTTTGTTTTAGCGGGGGGCTGCGCCCCCCGAGCCCCCCTTTGGGGGGCTGCGCCCCCCCCTCCCCCCCCCCCCCTTCGGTATCCGTGGTTAAGTGGGCCTTCTGTTATGTCTTTTCATTTATAATGAAATGAAATAAAAATGATGCACTGCGGCGCCGGCAGCGGAGACACTCCCTAGTAAGTAAGTAATGTTTTGTTTTTTTATGACAATTAAGCCTTCGGCTTAGGAATTGTACTCTAGAAGTTCAACCTCAGATCTTCAGATCCATCATCAGTTATACCTAGAGACCAATAACCCTCAATATGGCACAACTAGCTTCAATTATCAGTTGACGGAGCCCCGCTACGCGGGGCTCCTATTTCTGGGTGTTGTGGTCTAAGTTCTAACATAACCTAACCTACTTATGGACTTTCTGGATTGTGTTTGTTTTTGTTTTAGCGGGGGGCTGCGCCCCCCGAGCCCCCCTTTGGGGGGGCTGCGCCCCCCCCCCGTCCCCCCCCTTCGGTATCCGTGGTTAAGTGGGCCTTCTGTTATGTCTTTTCAAAAATGTCAAGTGGCAAATAATCCCAGGTAAATAAAAAAAACAAGAAGAAGAAGAAGAAGCGAAATATTTAATAAGCCAAACCTTGAACATATTGAGTTTTGCCGGGAATGTGAAAGAGTGATGTTGTGATTTTGTATTATTTTCCTAAAATTGTGTTAAGTTGGGTTTTTAATGTGTAATATTGGTAGAATATTAACCATTAGATATTCGTTATCGTGCACAAGTGTAGGAAAGTGATGCATTATCCAGAAACGTGCAATTTTGTGTTCCCTCCAAAACTCCATTGAAAGTTTCAGTAAAGCGTCTACCACTTTACTGAAACGACCGACTTGACTCCTTGACTGTATTGACTTTTACTTAGACTTTGACGATATTACATGAAAACGATGCTGAAAATTATTATAGGAGGAATACGGTTTTCCCGCCATATTCCTTACCTTTTTACCTTGTCTGTGGCACAACATACACATACTTTGTGTCAAGTTGCCAAAAACGAAGAGAAAGAAAGAAGAACCTTGAACATACCCAAAGAGTTACCTAATAGTGAATTTTGATAATTTTTCCTAATTTTTATCAAGAACCTTGAATGATATAGTTTTGGAATGATAAAATAATCGTCCTCCACTCACCACAGCCTTAGGATGCCTTGAAAACAATAAGTCAGTAAGTAAGTAACACGCAAACACCAGAAAACATGACCTTATCTCAAGATGACGAAAATTTCAAATGTGAATTTCTCCAATGGGGAGGGGGGGTTTTCCGGGGGTGGAAGTGACACGAGGAAGTTTTTCTCATCCAAAACATCCTCTCTCAATCCATGTGACCATCAAAAAATTGGGGTAGGTTTGGAAAGCTTAGCCCATAATATCTAAAATGTGTATCAATATAAGCAATAATTAGATCTAATTACATTCACTTACCATTTTCCTACTGAATCCAGTTGGAGCATTTCTAAATCCTTTTATTGAGTGAAATATACCTCCTCCAATTGCACCCATTAAAAAGGCACCGCCGGAATCGTCAAGGATTCGCCACGGACAAGGTTCTCTTGAGTATTCATCCATGTTTACAATTTATACTGAAAGAAATAAATATTAGGTAAGAATAAAGTCCTTCTAGATATAACCTCTAATAATATATTTCAATGTGGAACAATGAATCAATAAAATATTGCAGAGTATAAATACTTACATTTATTTAAAACTAATGAAGACAGTGTTACAGACAAATTATATTCGATATTTTTAGATTATTGAAATAATAAAACCATGTTTTACATCATTTTACTGCAAAAGAATGGAATCTGTGAAAAGTGGAAATGTCACAAATTTGACAAAGTCAAAAGTCCACACTTTTTTTTTTTCTTATTATGGCACTTCGGCTATAAAACCATGGCCAGTGTCAAGTAATGGCGGGAAAACAATATTCTTGTATTGTTTAAGATATAATTTTCGGCGTTGTTGTTAAGCACCGAATACACGATCGTCAACGGCGGTCGTCAACAGCAAAAAATTGTATGCGCGTTGCCAGCCACACGGTTGCCAACGGGTTGTCAACCAGTTTTTCATTTTAGATTTTGCGTGGTCGTCAACCGCCGTTGACGACCGTGTATTTCTTGCTTAACACACCGAATACACGGTCGTCAACAGCAAAAAATAGTATGCGCGTTGCCAGCCACACTGTTGTCACTTGTCAACCAGTTTTTCATTATAGATTTTGCGTGGTCGTCAACGGTGGTTGACACTCGGACCTCGGTGTTGTCCATAAAGTAACTTAATCATAGAGGGTATAGAGGTAAAACTTAAAAATGTATGGAAGGTGGCACCATCTGATGGTATATGGTTCCAACTTTGAACCAGTAGCAGTACAGGGCCCCCCTTGGTTTTAATATTTTAATACATAATTGCTTTTCCCAAAGTAATTTTCGACAGTCAAATAAACAATGTCTTTATATTACTCTAATAATAATATGTAAAAGACAATTTTACTGTGAAAATTACTTTGGGATTTTCTTACAAGAAATAGATAAATAAAAGAACTATGTAATGCTTAATTATAGAGATCAGTGTGTCAATGTCATCTACGCCTACCAATGCCTAACTTCAGCATGGACCGGGTCCGTCCTATCTACACTCCATAGTCCATCTGTAGAAGCCATAAATAAAAAATAGGGATATGTCACTGTCAAAGTGTGTGCTGTGTTCCTAAACTCCAAGCAATTTACAGGCTAGTGTAACTGACGTCTCAATAACCAACTAAAACAAGATAATAGTACAATCCAATATCATAATGCTACAGTTTTGAAACACTCCTGAAAAGATGTCAAAAGTCAAAACTCAAAACTAAAAATTCATACCTATCTATCAATCAAGTTTATAAGTACTTTTATGCAAATAGGATACAAAAGAGAAATCAAATTAATAAATGCACTGCTAGCAAAATACATCTAATAATCTTTTATATTATATTAGTGTTAAAAATCATCTAAAAATGACTATTCACAACATGTATATATTTGACCGATACGGTACCTTACTCTACTACGGAGAGTGGAATCGAACCAAACAAAGTGGGATGTCGAGAGAAGAAGTATGTAATTATTTGATTATATTTTATAAAACTCATTTGTTGATATTAACATAGCTTCACAAGGAACTGTAATAGTTGTATCAAATTTTGTGGTTTCCAAAACGAGTCTACTGTTTAGAAAATATAAAATTATACTTAAGTACCTACGTGAAATGATTCTCATTGGCTTGTAGACAACTTTATAATTTTACTATGCTCCCAGTGTTTTTAACTGACTTCAAAAAAAAAGGAGGTTATCAGTTCGACGCGTGTGTATGTAATATTTACAGAACTGCCCAGTTATTGTGTATGTTAGTCTATTTCAGTGTCTGAACAAATGTGCCAAATTTCAGAAGTGTAACATAATATATTGTATGTATGTATGTATGTTTGTATGTGGGTGGATCAACTTTTCCTTGCCAAAACCTGTCCTTCACAGTAAGAATGCTCTGGTCACAAAACTATTGGCAATAACAATAATTAACAGATTTTATATGTATATCAGAACTGCTGCCGTCATATTAACATACGGATTACTAGACATTTTCTGTTGAAAAATATAATAACTTACATGTCCCCACCGACGAAAATTCAGTTTCATACAAATTTTTGTTGTCCTTTTGACAAATCGATGTATTGAATTTGATATTTAAATAAATGACAAAAAGTTTCAAAGCGAAGGCAGTTTTTAAATTCCGATTACGTGTTTGAATGTGTAACGCTTTAAAAATCTTTAGTAATAGGCTACTAAGTTCTGTTTTATTTGGTAAATTGACTTTAACAAATTTGTCCCTATCAAAACAAAAAAAACGCTGGTCTGCTGTTTTACGACACATAAGGTGGGATAAGTGCGACAGACACAGACTTTAAATAGCTTGACCAGTAGGAACCCTTTTTGGAAATCACCTGATACTCGTCGCCACTTTATTTTCGCTGATTGATCGGCAATTTCATCCGAGACTCTGAGTGAGGCAGCGTGTTTTATTGTGGAGCTGTGAGGTAGCATCGAAATTAAGGTAAGTATAATTATTAATTATTTCAATAAATTTTGTGGTAATATATGGATATTATGTCCTAGTTTTCCTGGGTATCTGGGATTTCTTGATTTCTTATATTCATCTACAAAAAATAAAATATGTCTAAATGTCTCCTGGGTAACGGTTCCACTGTCGTTACACAGGAGACAATTGTTACTAAGATGCTTTAACCTTCTAACCAAATTTGCCAACATTTCGGCTTACTAAAAATATTTTTCACTTTTTTTCCACAGATTATGTATTTCTGTTGCCGCTATAACAACAAATACTAAAAACAAAAGAAATTAAACATTTAAGGGGCCCCCCCTTAAATGTTTAATTTCTTTTGTTTTCTCTTCTTTTGTGTTCCCATACAACAAACGTGATTTTTCAAACATTTTTTGCTTGGTATCAATGATGACAACATGTAGGCACCTGAAATGTTCATAAAATGCCCAGCTGTGTTTTATACTTTAACAATTAATAATAAAATTTAAATAAAATAAATATTTAAGGGGGGCTCCCATACAAAAGAAACACATTTTTTATTATTTTTGCTCTATAATGGTATGGAACCCTTCGTGCGCGAGTCCAACTCGCACTTGGCCGATTTTTTTATATACCTTTTTGGAAGACCATGTATGTTGCATTACGACTATGTCTATGAATAAAGTATTTTGATCTATCAATATAATATTTTGTTTTATTTAAGTTAATAGGCATGATGACTATTTTTTTTTCTTATTCGTAATTGAAAGATTAAAAACTAGAAACATCGGTGAAAGAATGACTCTGGTCTCTGATAGCTTAAAAATTCGCCAAGATATTATGATAATTCAAACATCTCATAAAATAGACCTGCCCGAAACGCTTCATACAAAATGTTACTAGATTATGACGTCACTTTAGAGTTGTTTGTAGGCGTCGCGGTAGATTTTTGTTCGATAGCTATATTAATTATTGCGTTTAAGAAAGTGGTTACATTTAAAAGTTGCTTTAAATTACATAAGTTTTCGAATGGTATACAAATATTAATAAATTTAATCGAAAAAAAAATACAAAAGCTATCAAGTTTTTTACCGTTATTGCTTTATTTTAGTTACAAAAATCACTAATCTTTGACCTTGTCATCATCCCTATTCCAACTTATTAAACGTGACGTATTTTTCATAAAAAACGCTCAAAAAGTCTACGAAAATCGGTGCTGAAACTACTGATATAAAATTAAATGTACTTACCTATATTAAAGATGATTCCCTATAGTGATTAGTAAAAAGAGCATGCCTGAATTTTTTGAAAAAAACTTGATCGCGTGCAAAGAATAGTTGATTCACCCAATGTAATAAATGTTTTTATGTTTGTGTTCGCATATCTCGGAACTACAAGTCCAATTTAAGTGATTCTTTTTTTGTACTTCAAGTTTCATCAAAATCGGTTCAGTAGTTTTTGAGATAAGGCAATTTTAATTCTCAATTAGGTACGTACAATTTTAAAGTCGGTTTTATCTTTTTAAAATACTATTGTGCTCAATACTATACTAGAGTTCGCGCACGATAACTCTGCGCGCGACAGCGTAGGGATTCATTAAAAAAATGGGTAATCCCAATGATATTTTATTGGTAGTTTTACTTTATTATCCTTATAAATACTCATTTAAATTATAAATAAATTAGGAATAGGCGTATCGATTATTAAGTAAATATGGCGGCCCGATGAAAAGTTTCGTTCAGCCGCGCGCAGAGTTATCGTGCGCGCAGTCTAGTCCATAAACCATTTGAGAACATAGTATTGCTGAATGCTGTGGAATTAAAATTCTTATTTCTTTTGCAGGAAGGAAAATTAATGTATGGTATGCTATATTCAATAAAGTCGTTTGTTACAAAAATATCGCCCCTGGATCCAAAAGATGGCTTTCTAAATTATAAAACGTCAAAATACACATTACACTGCTTAGAGACACCGTCTGGACTCAAATTTGTCATGAACACCGACAACCAAGCACAGAACACCCGTGAGATTTTGAGGAAGATATACAGTGAATTGTACGTGAAGTATGTCGTGAGGAATCCTCTGTGTGCAGCAGGAGAACCCATCAACAGTGAGCTTTTTAAGACTAAACTGGATGCCTTCATTAAGCAGGCACCACTAACAGCTGCTAGAGCATCCTAAGCAGTGCTGGATTTATACTCCTATAAACGTAGGCCTCTTTATTTCCACTGCCCCATGGAAGGAATCTGCAGCGCCCCTAGGACGTTGTCACCCTTAGGTCTCGGCCTATATGGGTTATTTATAAATCCGGGCTGATCCTTAGTGTTAAGCCGAGAGAGTATTGTACTCAAAATTTATGTATATTGGTTATTAAATAAAATATCCCTATTATTAATAAAAATATTTACCCAACACTTTTGCTGTTCATGTTTTGTCTATAATATGTTGGTAAAAGCATTCAAAAATATTTTTATTGATAAGAGAGTATATAATACGGGAACCCTAGAACAATTTTTTTTTATTACTACAGCTAGTTAATTTTTTGTGAGTAGCTTCATTTTGATAAGACGAACAACATATTTATTTGCGAAAAATCTCGAAAGTGGTAGCTAACAGAGATAGAAAGGATTTCATACTTTGAATTGATGGTCCTAAAATATGGATAGTTTTATTTGTAGGACAATGTTACTCTTAAATAAATTTATTATATGACCATTAATCTATCAATATACAAAAAATCTGCTCGTTACTCGTTAGGGTTCTGTAATCAACAGAACTTGGTTAACTATGATGCCTTTCTAGAGAAGTAGCAGACGCCCTTATTAGAATTTTTTTTCGGCAGTCCGGATAATCATGAGTCTGTGTAACTAAGGGCCGGAGTTTCTACTGTGATTTAAACAATTCAGTGGGGCTTGATCCACACTTATAATTAATGCAAAAGTGTGTCTGTCCATCTGTCTGTTACCTCGTCACGCCCAAACTACCAAACCGATTTTGCTGAAATTTGGCATGGAGATACTTTGAGTCCCGGGAAAGGATACAGGATACTTTTGTTCCGGAAAAATGTACGGTTCCCGCGTGATAAACGAGTTTTGGTGCAACGGAGTTGCGTGCGTCATCTAGTTGTAAATAAAACAAATAAGTAGTTATTACAAAAATATCTGTAATGATATACTTATATTATAATATGTACATATTATTATGTATTAAAAAAAGAGAGATAGACAGTTTTATGAAATAAACTTCTTGGAATTAACTAGATTATTTTTAAATATTAACGGTCTTACTACAAAAGATTTAAACACCTGTTGAACAGTTGATTAGAAAAAAATTCAGTACAATATAATGGTGTCAAAGCAACTGTTCAACAGATGAAGATCTTTTGTAGTAAGACCGTATGTATCTCTTACGCTAAGTACTCATATACGGTTTTGCTCGATCGAGCAACAACGTCGAGCTCGAGCAAAATCCGCGGCTCAGGCTTTCGTCCACACATTCAGCATTGCTCGATAGTTTTGATACTTTTACTCTAAATCGATATATTTAATTCCATCGAGCCAGCTCGATGCGAGCCTTCAAGCTGACTCGATGTGAGCCTTCGAGCTGTGAGTCCATACAGTAATTATTACTTGATTTGGAGTAAAACTATTGAGCAAAACCGTATGTGAGTACTTAGTATCATAGTTACTTATTATTATTATTCATAGCTGGGCATTAACTCGTTAATCCGGTGATCGTTAATTAACGAAGTTAACAATTTGATTAACGGATTAACTTTTAAAAATGTTAACGGACTCGTTAACTTCCGTTAATATGCAAAAGTCCGTTAATCTTTAATCCAATGCCTACTATTTACCGCACGGCACCGCGGCGCGGAGCGAAAAACAGGTTTAGATAATTACGCGCGGCACGGCAGCAGCGAGTGAAACAAAAACAATACTAGATAATGACGAGATACATATTTTTCAGGCGCGTGCAAGTGAGAAAACTGCGAAGTGATTTGTTTCGTTTTATCCTGAGGTTTTATCATGTCATTACCAGCGCCAGTGCTTATAGTGTTACTTTTAATTATAAATTACTGTCAGTGATCGTTTGCATGTTGATAAAGATGAGTAATTTAGTTAGGTAGTTAGAATACAATAATTATTATCATACAAGTATTTTGTTTTGTTCCTAACCTGTTAACTCCCGAACCTAAACCAACTATGTACATTAACGCAATGCAATGATGTAAGTTATAATCTCACCAAAAACATACCTGTTAAAACGGGGCCAAGTTCCTATTCACTAATTGTTCGCCTTAAAAAAGAGTTGAAATCCAATTCAATGCCAAGTTTAGATGCACTTCCAAATCGATCATAATCATCTTCATCAACAGCCTGATCCTAAATACTTCTAAATTTGAACTTGGCAGGTTAATTTAATCACATAGATATCTTATATTTAAATTTAAAAATTATACATTATCAAGTGCTACTAGCATGAATACCTGCCAAGTTCAAATTTAGAAGTATTTAGGATCAGGCTGTTGATGAAGATGATTATGATCGATTTGGAAGTGCATCTAAACTTGGCATTGAATTGGATTTCAACTCTTTTTTAAGGCGAACAATTAGTGAATAGGAACTTGGCCCCGTTTTAACAGGTATGTTTTTGGTGAGATTTCAATACTTTTTTTAAGGAATCATACCAATTTGTTTCTTTCCTCCTCATCTTATTTCAGTGTATTTACTTGTACATATTAATTTTTATCTCAAATTCATAGATGAGCCGACTCACGCTTGACCAATTACTCAAATTTCTTAATTTTTTGTTAATCTACATATAACAAACAACCTGTGTGCCAAATTTCATAACGCTACGACAACTGGAAGTGGCCTAGAGGTTTTGATTACCGATTTTTATCTCAAATTCATAGATGAGCCGACTCACGCTTGACCAATTTCTCAAATTTCTTAATTTTTTGTTAATCTACATATAACAAACAACCTGTGTGCCAAATTTCATAACGCTACGACAACTGGAAGTGGCCTAGAGGTTTTGATTACCGATTTTTATCTCAAATTCATAGATGAGCCGACTCACGCTTGACCAATTTCTCAAATTTCTTAATTTTTTGTTAATCTACATATAACAAACAACCTGTGTGCCAAATTTCATAACGCTACGACAACTGGAAGTGGCCTAGAGGTTTTGATTACCGATTTTTATCTCAAATTCATAGATGAGCATACTCACGCTTGACCAATTTCTCGAATTTCTTAATTTTTTGTTAATCTACATATAACAAACAACCTGTGTACCAAATTTCATAACGCTACGACAGCTGGAAGTGGCCTAGAGGTTTTGAAGCCGACTCACGCTTGACCAATTTCTCAAATTTCTTAATTTTTTGTTAATCTACATATAACAAACAACCTGTGTGCCAAATTTCATAACGCTACGACAACTGGAAGTGGCCTAGAGGTTTTGATTACCGATTTTTATCTCAAATTCATAGATGAGCCGGCTCACGCTTGACCAATTTCTCGAATTTCTTAATTTTTTGTTAATCTACATATAACAAACAACCTGTGTGCCAAATTTCATAACGCTACGACAACTGGAAGTGGCCTAGAGGTTTTGAAGCCGACTCACGCTTGACCAATTTCTCAAATTTCTTAATTTTTTGTTAATCTACATATAACAAACAACCTGTGTGCCAAATTTCATAACGCTACGACAACTGGAAGTGGCCTAGAGGTTTTGATTACCGATTTTTATCTCAAATTCATAGATGAGCCGACTCACGCTTGACCAATTTCTCAAATTTCTTAATTTTTTGTTAATCTACATATAACAAACAACCTGTGTGCCAAATTTCATAATGCTACGACAACTGGAAGTGGCCTAGGAATTTTGATTATCGGTCAGTGAGTCAGTGCCAAAATTAGCTATTTTTACAAGGAAATATTTCAGGATCTAACAAATCTATATGTATGAAATTTGGTATATTGCGTAAGTACTAGTATATAATTAGGCAGGTAAAATTTTATCTTTGCTCTCGCAATAGGCACTGAGATACAAGGGGGTCAAAAGTGCGTCGAAACCGTTCGAGTAAATAGTGCACGGCATGCGCGCGGCCTGCTGGAACTTGGCCGCGCACTCCGTGCGCTTTGACAAGGTCATATTACATACACATATTAAGGGATTAACGATTAACGTTAACTTACGTTAATACTTTCGAAATGTAACGCTGCAACGTTTAACGAAGTTAACTTTTTAGGGTTCCGTAGCCAAAATGGCAAAAAAGGAACCCTTATAGATTTGTCATGTCTGTCTGTCTGTCTGTCTGTCTGTCCGTCCGTCCGTATGTCACAGCCACTTTTCTCCGCAACTATTATAGCTATACTATTGAAACTTGGTGAGTAGATGTAGCCTGTGAACCGCATTAAGATTTTGATGCAATAATGGAAAAGTTATTAAAAATTTTAAGGGTCCCCATAGATACAACTGAAACATGGATAGGTCTCCAAAAATCATATTGAGGTTTCTCATATCATTTTTTTCTAACCTGAATAGTTTGCGAGAGAGACTCTTCTAAACCCGCACTTGGCCGCTTTTTTTCCAATAGGGTATTTGACAATTTTTGAAAAGTATTTTTAAACTATTCTTTGTTATGAAATAAACATATTCTATTAATATTTCCGGAAAATATTTTGAATTATTAAAGAAAATGAATATTAAAGTTTAAATTCCCCAAGTCGCGCGAAAAACGCTATTTAGAAAATGGCGCCGATCACATGACGTCGATGACGTCACTGGCAAGTAAACAGAGTTACAATCAAAAGAGCTAAGCTGGTTTTGCGTGGTTTTTCTTTAATTAATCCGTGATAATGGTGTATAAATGGTGTGCAGTGCCAGAATGTAAAAATTACGTATTTAAAAACTCCAGAAAAAAATTCGTTTTTGTTCCAACTAATCCCAAAAGACGAAAAATGTGGTTACAATTAGCTCGAAGAGACCCAAAGAACGTTTTATCGCATTCAAACATATTATTTATGTGTGAAGATCACTTTGATGTAAGTATTAATATTGAAGTATTAATAAGCCCTAAGCTAGGAGTAAATCTGTTCTGAGCCCTAAGCGGTAACCGGCTACCGCGATAACAAAATATAACAATAGAAAGCCAGAACAGATTTATGATAGAAAGGCTATTGTGTCTCGTTTTTCCACGATCGAGGGAAACTTAAAAATTTGTTGTATGAAAATATAATCAATATTGTGTGTTTGTCTTTTCTACATATAAACCCTATGATGTTCTACTTATATCTTTGAGTTTTTCATAATATAATCATTGACATAACCTAAAATACACGAATGATGTATAATTGTACAAAACGCAATTTTATAATTATTATCGAGTGGTACTTACACTACTCCAGAAGAATAATAAACTGCATTATTTTTAAAAAATAGTTCTAAGTACCATGAATGGGTCGATCTTAGGTAGGTTGCTGTTATCTGCTCGCACGTAATTGGACTCCATCTTAGATATTATAATTATTATAGCTGTTGTGAGTTACGTAGTTAATATCTGTACTAGAAATAATATGAAAATTGTGAATAATCACTTATAAGTGGAATCAAACACTTTTTATCACGTAAATGGCGTACTAAACTCCAGGCAAGAAGCTTTGTTTACTTGCGTGTGACGTCATCACGATTGCAACCAATGACAGAGCGTTTCTATCACCGAAAAAGAAAGGACAATTTTATTCGACTTTTCTTACGAAATCCTCTGAAAATACATATTATTTTAATGAAAATAAATTGAAATATGTTTAATTTACTCATAATTTATTAGGATGGCCATAAATTATAGCTTATTTTAAATGTTGTCAAATACCCTATTGTACACATGCAATGCTCTGTTTGTATATTCCTCGTATTATTTTTATGTATTTGCTATCGATTCCCTGTTCTTCTAAAGCTTCCCAAATTTTCTGATGGATAAGGGAGTCAAAGGCTTTCCTGAAGTCGATGAATGCAAGGTAGTATGTTAAATTATATTCGTTATATTTTTCTATTATTTGTCTTACTACATGAGAATATTTAGTCGTCCTTAACTCATCAATCCCCAAACGGCACCCGTATGTCTCAAACAATTGAAAATATATTGTGTCTGGGATTCCCACGACAAGGTATGAAGTTGTTTTACTTTTACTCAGCACAAGGGATTGATAACTTTTAATATGACAGTATATCAAACATGAATTTTATTTGTGCTAAGTATATAATTTTTTTCTTGTAAATAATTGTTGACACTTCTACTTTGATACTGATTGATTTGTCTGTTAATAATTCCAAAAGTCAGGTAGCAGTTCCTAAGGGTTATTTTCAACTTCTCCATAGCCCACGCTGTCAGCAATTTACGCCCACAAATCACACACTCACTCACAATCACAAGTTTCCTTAAATTAGATTTAAATATATGTACGATAACTATTTGCTGTTATTCTTCATATCTCTCATATAAAATTTGTAGGCTAAATTTTGAATGGAGTTCATAAGCTCTTCTCTGGTGCCTACATTCTTTATTTTTCTTATTTTGGATGCTAACATTAGACCAAAGTGGTCGTATTCATCGTAGCCGGTTCTATGATTAGTGTGCACCGACTCGGAGTTGCGGTATTCCTCAGTTTCAATATAGAGTGGTCTGGTCTCGGGTGACGTTAGTGTCTCAAAGTTGTCAAGTCGGTTGTTCGGCTGAGGTTCGAGAAACGGCGCCGGTTTTTCCTCGTCCTCGTCTGTGTTGCACGTGTTGACGAGAGGATCATCATCATCCTCAGATCCTAGCCCATTCACCTCAGACTCATCTTTCTCCACCGAAGATCGGCGAGTCTGGAAACATGACAATGGAAATCATGAGACAAAAATTAAGTAGGTAAGTATTATAGGTCTACCAGAATCTGATGGCAAATTTTGCCAGCAGATTTTCAAAAAATATCCCTCAAATATCCTTGATCATTGGATAAATTTATGTACCTTCCTTATATTATTTTATTATTATAGTGCTGTCTTCAGACTTCGCCTAAACCTCAATTATTTCTGTACTCAATCTTCATGCTTTTGAAGTCGGTACCAGCTTACCTTAGCGTAAGTTCTATGTCAAGGATCTTAGAACTTTTCCGGGCTGGTAGCGACTTCAAAAGCATGAAGATTGAGTACAGAAATAATTGAGGTTTAGGCGAAGTCTGAAGACAGCACTATAATAATAAAATAATATAAGGAACTAGCGGCCCGATACGTGCTTCGCTACGCATAAAGTGAAATAATACAAAAGTCGGTTAGAACATCGATTCATTTCTTTAAAAAATATACCAATTAATTGCTAGCTATTTAAAACTTAATCAAAAACATTTGGATAAACAATTTTTTTTGTATTTCCATTTTGAGTGTGAATTAACAAACGGCTGGGGGTACCGACTCTGGAACAGGCAACATAAAGTTGGCCATGTGAAAAACGTAATACTTCCAAATTCACCCCACAAACGTTAATTGTGATTATCAGATGGCATACGATCGAGAGCAATTATTTTAAACAATTGAACTAATGCGTTATGCTGATGGAAAAACCAATGTTGTAGCTCACGAATAATTTCTCATCTTGTATTAGAAATAATTTGACAACGTTGATCCAATTCACGATTTTCATCACCAATAAAATAAATTTGCAAAAATTCATGATCAGCGTCGGGTTACGACAATAACGAACCAACTTGATGATAAATCTCGCCCTGAATCTGTAACATATTGTATGCAATTTTAGGTTGTTGGATTAGAATTTTTAAAATTATCGAATACTTTATGATTAAGATTGAGGTAAAGGTTCGGAAACCTACCCCAAGATTGATGGGGAGCGGGGGTGAGAGGGGAGGAGGGGTAAACACCGCCCGTACTAAATCCACACTGAAAAACCCCCCAGTTTTGGAGCTAGTCACCTTTGAAATTTTCGGAATTCTGAGGCTACATCTAAGTCTTTTGGTCACCTTTTGTAACAGCACAGTCGTCGGTCACAGTTGTTTTTGTTTTTGTTTTGGCGGGGGGCTGCGCCCCCCGATCCACCCTTTTATTTTTGTGTTATGGTCTAAGTTCTAACCTAACCTACTTTTGGACTTTCTGGATTGTGTTTGTTTTTGTTTTGGCGGGGGGCTGCGCCCCCCGAGCCCCCCTTTCAAGGGTGGAAGTGGCATGAGGAGCTTTTTCTCATCCAAAACATATATTTCACAAATGGATCCCTAAACCGGAAAATGATCTATGAATACTCATAATATTTTTAAAAAATCTATCCAACGACACCCCACACGATGGGGTGGGCGCGAAAAAAAAATTCAACCCCGCTTGATGATGAGGTACCATAAAAAAAATATTTTTTAAATATTTTATGTACCATTTTGTAGACATTATTAATATATACATATTAATAATGATTCATGCCAAATTACAGCTTTGTAGGTCCTATAGTCTCGGAGGAAAACCGCGGACAGACAGACAGACAGACGGACAGATGGACGGACAGACCGAAACTATAAGGGTTCCTTGTTGACTACGGAACCCTAAAAAGATACATATACAGCCGAACGTATTACCTCCTCCTTTTTGGAAGTCGGTCAAAAAAATGTCGCTTGTTTTGCATAGAATAGAATCGAATAGAAAATGCTTTAAATGAAATCTATCTTAAAATAGGCGTTTTGTACATAGTTTTCCTATATTATGTATTGTGTTTTTAAGTTTAGATTGTACAAATAAAAATAAAGTACAATTAAAGGTCTGGCAGAAAATGCTAATAGCTCTTAGCAGTAACACCGCCTAGGTAAGGCGGTATTACTGCTAAGAGCATTTTCTACCAGACCTTTAATGCATAACGTAATTCATACCATAGGCCATTCCCACAGTTCATTCAGGCCACAGCCCACAGGCCACAACACTGCGTTGCGGCGTCGCATGGGTGGTTTTATCGTTAAGCGTTTGGCAGCGCCGTTGGAGCGCGCGCGTTCCAAGACGTTCTACCCCCAAGGGGGTGAAGTTGGGGTTGAAAGTTTGAATGAAAGTCCGTCATTTCTTGAGTTGAAAACATGAAACTTTATTTTTGGGCTACTGATAAAAAATGAATGGATACGTATTTAAGCGTTTCTGGAAATTCTATCCCCAAGGGGGTGAAATTGGGGTAGAAAGTTTCAATGAAAAACCGTCATTTCTTGAGTTAGAAACGTGAAGGTTTATTTTTGGGCTACTGTGAAAAACAAAAAGATACTTATTTAAGCATTTCTGGAAAACCTATACCTAAAGGGGTGGAATAGGGGTTGAAAGTTTGAATGAAAGACTGTCATTTCTTGAGTTAGAAACATGAAACTTTAATTTTGGGCTACTGATTAAAAATGAATGGATACATGTTTAAGTTTTTCTGGAAACTCTACCCCCAAGGGGGTGAAATTAGGGTTGAAACTTTGAATGAAAGTCCGTCATTTCTTGAGTTAGAAAAATGAAAGCTTATTGACGTTTGCTTAAATATAGGGTCCAGTTTTTAACCGACTTCCAAAAACGAGGAGGTTATACGTTCGTCTGTGGATATTTTTTTTTTTTTTTACCCTTCGGAAAGGGGAAAACTTTCCATCTTTGTTATTATACTATGTTAATGCGGATGAAGTTGCAGGCAACAGCTAGTTGTTATTTATAATGTTCTTTATTTAAGATTATTTGATTGACTCTATTCTTTATTTTATTTGACTAATTGTTATTATTATTAACTTATTTTAATATTTTTAAATCTTGAAAGCATGTAAATGAGTTAATGTTGAATTAATTACATATTATTATTTATAAGTTATAGTTTTACACACCATTTTAATAGTATAATGTAAGCGCAAACTAGACATAAGATAACACCTGTATAAACTACATTATGTGCATAAATGATTTGATTTGTAACGAATCCGGTGACTTTGACGGCTTCACCTGTTTTAAAACAATTGATTTTTGGAACAATAATAAAATATGATGATTACTAGTAGATTGGACAGTACCAGTCATTGGACAAAGCACAAAAACACAATAATATTAATTATTAATGTTGCTTTAAAAACTGCCTGCTTTTAAAGTAAAAGAACGCCTAATTTTAAAGAAAAACAGGTAGTTTTTAAAGCAACCTCAATAAATATAGTGTTTTGTGCTCTGTCCAATTACTAGTACTGTCCATATCACTTTATTTATTTATTTATTTGGGATAACAACAGCCATCAATTTTACAATATGCGTTATACTAACAGAAAACAGTAAGTACCATAGGGCCAATAACAGCTATCCACAACTAATTACAATAATGGAATTTTACCAGAAGTAACAACATAGAACTAGAAATGAAAACAGTATGTTTGACACTTAAGTAATGCTAATTCTTATAAATTCAACTAATTTTAACAAATTCAAATTTTACAAGCCACTTTTATTTATTGTGATTAAAGTATAGTATTGACCAATACATAACATGTATAAATATGTATATATAAAATCCTACTATCCTACTAATATTATAAAGGCGAAAGTTTGGATGTATGGATGTATGGATGTTTGTTACTCTTTCACGCAAAAACTACTGAACGGATTTTAATGAAACTTTACAATAATATAGCTTATATATCAGAATAACACATAGGCTATAATTTTAACCGACTTTCAAAATGGAGGAGGTGTTATGTTAGTTTTTTATACTCAACGATTACTCCGCCGTTTGTGAACCGATTTTCAAAATTTTTCTTTTGGTGTATAAGGCATTATCCCAATTTAATATCATGTTCACAAAAATGGTGATCTGATGAAGGAATCCATGGGTAATCGAGGGAACTCCTCAAAATTTATATGGAAACATGTGGTGACTTCGGTTTCATGAGAATTATTCCAAGCATATGCTAACAACAAGTAAGATTTTGGACCCAGCGACACCCACCCATGGTTTGGGAGCTGCTGGGAGAGCTCCTGACTCTTCATAGATATACGTTTGAGAGTTTCGGTGTTGATTTAAGATCGGAAAGCAGATTCTACTATGCAAATTACATTCGTCATCATCATCATCATCACTACCAAGTACCATTTTTTTTATGAAAAAAGGAGGCAAACGAGCAAACGGGTCACCTGATGAAAAGCAACTTCCGTCGCCCATGGACACTCGCAGCATCAGAAGAGCTGCAGGTGCGTTGCCGGCCTTTTACGAGGGAATAGCGTAATAGGGTAGGGGAGGATAGGGAAGGGAATAGGGGAGGGTAGGGAAGGAAATAAAGGAGGGTAGGGAAGGGAAAAGGGTAGGAGATTGGGCCTCCGGCAAAGAAAATAATTATACACTACGCGAACCTCCGGTCAACTCACCACTCGGCGAAACACAGCGCAAGCGCTGTTTCACGCCGGTTTTCTGTGAGCCCGTGGTATTTCTCCGGTCGAGCCGGCCCATTCGTGCCGAAGCATGGCTCTCCCACGGTATCGTCCCATGATACGTTTCATAGTCTTTTAGATCGAGACTCGAGTTTGTCAATCGATTTAAAAAAAATGTATATCTACTAATATTATTTAAAACCTGAAGAGTTTGTTTGTTTGCTCGAACACGCTTATCTCAGGAAGTACTTTCTGGTTCGGTTTAAAAAAAAAAATCAGTGTTAAATAGCTTATTTATCGAGGAAGGCTATTTATTATTACTTACGCTAAGACTAAAATATATATGACCGAAGAATCAGAAGAAAATGTGGAAAAACCCGGGAAAATTATTAGAAACTAGAAAGGGTTTATCTCACGAAGTACTAGAGCATTTTTGATATTATTTGTCACAACTCACAGATATAGAATAGACCACGTGAAGGGACAGCACTCGGTATTTTTTGCGGGAAAATGTACGGTTTTCGTAAAATGCCTAATTTACGCGGGCGAAGCCGCACGGGACATCTAGTATAATATATAATATTTAGCATATATTATTATAATTATTATAATATAGTACTTAATACAAGAGATTTATAAATACGGATATAATATAATGAACAAGATGTGAAGTCAGTACAAGTTTAATATAATTTAAAACTAACAACCAAACTAACTAGTCATGTTCACCCTAGTTATTTTTATGAGGGCTACTAACCAGTTCTGGGGTCCTCGCCATTGACTGCCCGATACAAACACTTGAATACGCATGCAGATGTTTACGCTTCAAATGCATTTTTAAATTCCCAGTCGTAGCTTTGAAGCTGTATTCTTGACCACAAATATTGCATTTTGCTTTTTCTTTGTCGAGTTTTTGAAAAAACTCCCACGCAGGACTAGAACTTATTCGAGGCATTATACACGGTACTATTATTTTTACTAGTCTTTTTTATTTAAAGTTCACTGGCACTTGGCAGTAAGGTATATTATATTATTTTACACTTTATTTCATAAAGTAACTTACTATCAGTGTGATCACTATTTTATCACACGATCTACCAGAAATATCTGTGAATTCTACCAAAATCTACCAAACCCTGTTTTAAATTCTACTTAAAATCTACTCAGTTACAAATAACATTTTCTAAGTGGTTGATATGTAATATAAAACATAATTTTTACAAAATTTTGCAAATTTTATATTATATTCTCATCATCATCTTTTTTAACATTAATTTTAAACAATTTTTTATCATTTTTCATAGTTTGTGACAAAGCTTCCGGTTTAAAATGTGTACAATTCTCATCACTATTTATACCTTCTTTAGTCTGTTACAATATTTAGTCTTGACTCTTGATTAATAATAATTAATACCTGAAAAAATCCATTCATATTTTGAACGCAAAATTTGCGTTCGATACAGGAAGCAAAGCATATTATGCTTAGCAAAATTGCTTAAGTTTTCACGTTCACAAGTACTTGAAACAATAAAAACAACGACTAAGAAAATATGATCAATGCAGAATTGAATGACAGATCAATTTCCTCCTCATAAATCATTGTATGTACTATGTGGAAAAGAGACCGGTATAGCACTGTCATGTGTTAGTTACGGGAAATCCCCTGAAAGACCTTTCTGTGTTGCCAGTTTTGAGTTTTGTAGGTACCAAGAGGTTTTTTTGGCCTTGATACAGTTTGCATTTTGGATTATCATGTAAGACTGTTCCATAATACCGATTTTCTACCGAAATCTACTAAATGATTTTGCACTACTAAATCGCAGTTCAATTTGCCCCAAATCTACCAAAAAAGTAGAAAACTACTAAAAGTGGTCACACTGCTTACCATACACCACTGATCTCTATTATACAAGTACGCTGGATTGCTGATACAGACCTGCTTTATGTACCTATTTGCAGCGGAAACAGCGCCCTCATTATTCGGGAGAACTAAATTTGACGTAACCACAACCAATAACAACAGTTGTCATCACTAGTATTAGTTCCAAATACTCTCACTACTGCTATCAGCGCCAATATGGCGGCTTTCAAACGTCATTTTTACGTCAGATTTAGTTCTCTACCCGAATAATAGGGGCGCTGATTCCGCTTCAAATAGGCACAAAAAATAGCTGTCATTTCAAAGGCTATCTATCATGCTATCAGCAATCCAGCGTACTTGTATAGAGATTGCATACAGCTAGGGATGGGTAAGGCAGTAAAAACTGAGTCAGAGTAAAAACTCAAACTCAGTAAATACTGAGTATTTACTTTATCGTATGAGTATTTACTCACTTGACACAGTAAAAACGATTTTTTCAATATTTTAGGTTCTAATTACACTTAAACAAATCAAGAACATTACAGAATAATAAAAAATACTTATAATACAGATTTATAATTTTAAGTAAAATAATTACTAAGACAATGTATTTTCATGTTGAAGGTTGTCAATATGTCGACCCTTCGCTTAGCTCATTAAATGTCATAAAATTTCTTAAGGCCGGCGCCACACATAGCACAAACATTTGAACACATATTTGAACACTTGTTTGCACACATGTGTAGCACGGGACTTTGAGACTTTGTTCACAGCTTTGTACAAACATTTGCACTTTGCCCTTCGATGTCGGTTTTTTGGCGCACATCAAGAGCTCAAAGATCTATGTTCAAATGTTTGCTTACCTGCTACACATATGCGCAAAGTTCACTTGACACTTCTGTGTAGTCCATAGATAATACAATATATACATGTAGTCTGTGGTTGATCGAAGTAATAAGTATTATTTGGAGTTTTGCCGGGAATGTAAAAGAGTGATGTTGTGTTTTTGTATAATATACTGAATCGACTGACTTGATTCTTTGATACAGTCAAAGAATCAAGTCAGTGACTTTTTAGGGTTCCGTAGCCAAAATGGCAAAAAAGGAACCCTTATAGATTCGTCATGTCTGTCTGTCTGTCTGTCCGTCTGTCTGTCCGTCCGTCCGTATGTCACAGCCACTTTTCTCCGAAACTATTAAATATTATAAACAGAAACATATATTATAAACAGAAACGTACTATTTTGTGTTCCCTCCAAAACTCCATCAAAAGTTTCAGTAAAGCGTCTACCACTTTACTGAATCGACTGACTTGACTTTCTGACTGTAATGACATTTACTTAGACTTTGACTAGACTTTAGACCTGATAATAATATGGAAAACGATGCTGAAAATTATTGTAATAAAAAATATTGTTTTCCTGCCATATATTATGCTCGACACTGGCCATGGCTAAAGCCGAAGTGCCATAATAAGAAAAAAAAAATTCTTGTCTGTGGTCAGTTGTCACGTCAAATCAGTCGTCCGTCTTGTTTGACGTTCTTGCAACAACTGTGAAGATGCTGTGAAGTGAAAATGTATGTGAAACTCTGTGAAACATGTCTGGCAGGTTCAACATACAAGTGTTCAAATGTGTGACAAAGTCTGTGTTCAAACATTTGTGCTATGTGTGGCACCGGTATAAACTGAAAATTATTGTTTGGTAGGTATTTTTCGAATAATTCACAAAAATATACTAAATAATAATAGTTTGTAACATGTTATAGGTACCTACATTGCTTTTTTGCTCTGTATACCTCAACGAATACTATACTCACATGGTATACCTACGGTTTTATTTGGGTTTTAGGCCGGCGCCACACATAGCACAAACATTTGAACACATATTTGAACACTTGTTTGTACACATGTGTAGCACGGGTCTTTGAGACTTTGTTCACAGCTTTGTACAAACATTTGCACTTTGCCCTTCGATGTCGGTATTTTGGCGCACATCAAAGAGCTCAAAGATCTATGTTCAAATGTTTGCTTACCTGCTACACATATGCGCAAAGTTCACTTGACACTTCTGTGTAGTCCATAGATAATACAATATATACAACCACAGACTACATGTCATGTAGTCTGTGGTTGATCGAAGTATTTTGCCGGGAATGTGAAAGAGTGATGTTGTGTTTTTGTATAATTATTTTCCTAAAATTGTGTTAATTGGGTTTTAATGTGTAATATTGGTAGGGCTAAGGGCCCGGCCGCACCTGCGTCTATCGTCTGAAGCTTCGTGCTATGAGACGATACCTACTATTGGACGATACAAGAAGATCGTCCAACAGAATCGGTTTTAGCGCGAAGCACTACGCATAATATGCGGCCGTGGCAGTAGAATATTATCCATTAAGATATTCGTTATCGTGCACAAGACGTGTGGGAAAGTGATGCATTAAGTATTTATTCCATTACACTTTTAGAAATCTAAATGATTTAGTCACTAAATTTAGTGAAGTGGAATAACATTTAGAAAGCTAGGATCCTAATTAGTGTACTAAATCGGCAAAAATGTGGCTTCTAAGTTCTAACTTCTAACTGACTAAATCAGTGTTGCCAGATGGTTTCAACCTTTTATTGTATTATAGTCAATATATTTTATGTTATACGATCTGGAAGCCATTCATAATTAATTTCTAAAGTCTGCTGGTTCCAAGTAGTTCAGAAAGTTCATGATTCATAATTTTTCGTGGAGCAAAAATTCTTTCAACCATCTTTTTCGCCTTTTATTTATTTTGATTTTTTGTTGGTTTGACAGAACTGGAGCCATTATGAAAACGTCTGGCCAAAATCGCCGCGTCGTCACAACTGATTTTTAATCTGTGCAACTGATTTAGTTACTAAATTAGGACAAGTGGAATAAGTAGCTTCTAATTTGTCTTCTTTTTAGAATCCTATTTAGAACTTCTAAATTTAGTGTAATGGAATAACTACCCAGAAACGTGCTATTTTGTGTTCCCTCCAAAACTCCATCAAAAGTTTCAGTAAAGCGTCTACCACTTTACTGAATCGACTGACTTGACTTTCTGACTGTAATGACATTTACTTAGACTTTGACTAGACTTTAGACCTGATAATATGGAAAACGATGCTGAAAATTGAAATAAAAAATATTGTTTTCCTGCCATATTATATTATGCTCGACACTGGCCATGGCTAAAGCCGAAGTGCCATAATAAGAAAAAAAAAATTCTTGTCTGTGGTCAGTTGTCACGTCAAATCAGTCGTCCGTCTTGTTTGACGTCCTTGCAACAACTGTGAAGTGAAAATGTATGTGAAACTCTGTGAAACATGTCTGGCAGGTTCAACATACAAGTGTTCAAATGTGTGACAAAGTCTGTGTTCAAACATTTGTGCTATGTGTGGCGCCGGTATAGTGAATGCGCTAGTCATTCAATCGAACTGCAGATTGAACTAGATGACTGCGACATATATACTGTATTATCTATGTTTTTAATATACCGGCGCCACACATAGCACAAATGTTTGAACACAGACTTTGTCACACATTTGAACACTTGTATGTTGAACCTGCCAGACATGTTTCACAGAGTTTCACATACATTTTCACTTCACAGTTGTTGCAAGAACGTCAAACAAGACGGACGACTGATTTGACGTGACAACTGACCACAGACAAGAATTTTTTTTTTCTTATTATGGCACTTCGGCTTTAGCCATGGCCAGTGTCGAGCATAATATATGGCAGGAAAACAATATTTTTTATTACAATAATTTTCAGCATCGTTTTCCATATTATTATCAGGTCTAAAGTCTAGTCAAAGTCTAAGTAAATGTCATTACAGTCAGAAAGTCAAGTCAGTCGATTCCAGAGACATGAGGTAGCATGTCTCTGGTCGATTCAGTAAAGTGGTAGACGCTTTACTGAAACTTTTGATGGAGTTTTGGAGGGAACACAAAATAGCACGTTTCTGTTTATAATATATGTTTCTGTTTATAATATTTAATAGTTTCGGAGAAAAGTGGCTGTGACATACGGACGGACGGACAGACAGACGGACAGACAGACAGACATGACGAATCTATAAGGGTTCCTTTTTTGCCATTTTGGCTACGGAACCCTAAAAAGTCACTGACTTGATTCTTTGACTGTATCAAAGAATCAAGTCAGTCGATTCAGTAAAGTGGTAGACGCTTTACTGTTTTGATGGAGTTTTAGAGAGAACACAAAATAGCACGTTTCTGGATATTGCATCACTTTCCTACACTTGTGCACGATAAGGAATATTGGTTAATACTCTACTGCCGCGGCCGCATATAAGTGTAGTGCTTCGCGCTAAAACCGATTCTATTGGACGATCTGCGTATATCGTCCAATAGTATCGTCTCATAGCACGAAGCTTCGGACGATAGACGCAGGTGCGGCCGGGCCGTACCAATATTACACAATAAAACCCAACTAACACAATTTTAGGAAAATAATTATACAAAAACACAACATCATTCTTTTACATTCCCGGCAAAACTCCAAATAATACTTATTACTTCGATCAACCACAGACTACATGTATATAATATTGTATTATCTATGGACTACACAGAAGTGTCAAGTGAACTTTGCGCATATGTGTAGCAGGTAAGCAAACATTTGAACATAGATCTTTGAGCTCTTTGATGTGCGCCAAAAAACCGACATCGAAGGGCAAAGTGCAAATGTTTGTACAAAGCTGTGAACAAAGTCTCAAAGTCCCGTGCTACACATGTGTACAAACAAGTGTTCAAATATGTGTTCAAATGTTTGTGCTATGTGTGGCGCCGGCCATAGAAGAAGAAGAAAATACAAACAAGTTTTAAATAAAATTTTTGAATTTCTTCATTTTCATCATAATTTAACTCTACATAATATAATGGCATCTGTTCTAGCTACCGCTACCGGTATAGAAAGGGATTATTGTGATGAGTGAAACGGACGACACTGACGTTCTCCTAATCATACCGCCAAATTTTTTTGCAGTTAAAAGTTCCGATTCCGAGGATTCCTTCATAAACTCCTCTAGAACTGTCCTACAGAAACCCGTCTCGTGCACGGCTCGAGTGCTCGGCAAGCTCGTAGATCAAGTGCATACGCTAGAATCCAGATTGGAAGATCTCGAGTTGGATAGCAGCATTAACTCTACCGCCAAATCTCAAAAATACAATACATGGAATACTATTAGCTGCGACAGTCGCAGTGTCGACCGGGAGTTCTTCACCTTTCCCCGTCGACGTCGCCGCAAAGTGAGAAAGGCGAGAAGCGGCGAGAGAGATGTCCCGAGCGACTGGAGGACAGTGAGTACCTTAGAACGTTCCAAGCGCGACACCCCCAGCATGGACGGAGACATCAGTAGTATTATATCGACCCCCAGTAAAAAAAATGATCGACTTCTACTGAATGAAATAGACGAGTTTTTGAATAAAGTGGAATCATACGAAAGTCCGGAATCCATTTACAGGAGAGAAAGTAGTATAAACACAAACGATGTCATTAAAGCCACAGGGGACTATATCACGGACAAACTGGATCCTAGTACTGAGGTGAAGCTGCCGAGCGGCAGAATGATTCCTACAAATATATTAGATAAATACATATACTTAGTGAAAAACAATCAGGGTCAAGCATCAAACAGTGACTATGATACAAATGAAAAGTCAAACAGCATTAGAAGACTTAACTTTACAGGAAACAAGGACGTGCAGACGACGTCTACACCAAAATGTAACAAACAAGGTGCCAATTGTTCAGACAGTTTCAAGCCCTCCTCCAATAAAATATACGACAGAGCTTCCAGGGTTCTCGAACAGTACAAGTCTCAAAACTCATCTAACAACAATAAAACCTCTTTACAAGATTCAACAAGGAAGGAGGAATTCAAAATGCCCCAAATTAGGCCATTTGTGGACAATTATGGCTTGAAGATGACAGCTATGCAGGTGGACTCAATAGATACTGACTTGTTGAGTTTGAGTGAGCTGTGGGGGGACAGGGGGGAGAGGGGGGAGACTGTGGAAAGAGCTGACAGCATCAAATTAGAGGAAGAGAGATTGAAAAGAGAAGTAAGTAGCAGAATAATAAAATTCACTGAGCATAGGTAACTTATGAGAAGTACCATTAATAATAAAATATCCTATTAACATTATTGTGATGTTGCAGTTGGTACAGGGCAATTAGTTTTAATTAAAAGTAATAGTTAAGTCAATGTTAATACAGTGTGTTATTGAAAACACTAATTATTTAATGTTTCAGCACTGTGAAGTGATGATTCAACAGCTACAGAAGAAGATTTTAGATCAGCAAGAGAAACTGGCAGTAGCTATGAAGGTTGATAAAGCTAAGGACACCGCTATCTCCAAACTCCGGGAGGCCTGGCTGAGACTCACTAACAGCCTTAGTAGAGCAGAGGAGAGACACAAGGCAGCCCTCGACAAGATGGTGAGAGAAGTGGAAAACTTTAAAAATGTAGCAGATGATTCACAGAAGGTTTGTCACAAAATCTTTATGTTTTTAATAATGGTTTAAGTCAGGGGTTCCCAAACTGTGCGCCGCGGCGCCCTGGTCCGCCGTCGAAAGGCAAGAGGGGTGCGGCGAGTCAATCCTCTATCGTTATCCGAAACAACAAAATATATTATAAAATTAAATAAGACATTAATTATCTAAGACAAGTAGATGATTAAGGGCCTGTTTCCAGTTTCACCACTTCCTGGTAAGCTATTCATCACATAACTTGACAGATGAAGTATGGAGAACCTGTCAAAAAAGTTGTGAATATATACTATTCGCCACTTTATCAGGAAGTGGTGAAACAGGCCCTAAATATTTGTTTATTACTATTTACCTGCTAAACTTAACAATAATCATTAAAGGTATTATGTATCATTTTCTAATAGCTGGTAGAGTAGGGCGCCGCGCCGCCGCCGTGACAAAATATTTGTGTTATTACATATTTGTGTGTTACGTGTAACTGCACTGCAGGCTGAAAAAGATTGGGAACCCCTGAAATTGGATTAAGTGTTCAGTTTGTATCATGTATGTCATCAGTGCAAAGTCAAAGTTTAACTTACCAATGATCAAAATTTTTATTGACCAAGCCATTTGTCATTTATTTAGTACCTAATTCTGTAATGTTCTAAAATTAAAAACAGAGAAGTAAGTAATGTTTTTTTTGGTACAGAAAACTAACCACTTTGAAAAGGAGCTTTACAAGGCATTAGATTTAGCTCATGATTACCAGGAAAAGTGTAAGCAAATTAATAATGAAAAAGTTGAACTTCAAGAGCATACTGAGAAGATGTTAGCAGAGAAAGAGGACGAAATACTCACAAAGCAGAATGAAATAGAGAGTCTGAGAGAGAATTACGAAACTGTAATGAAAATGAATAAGCACTCCACAGAATATGTTAGCAATTTGGAAGAAGCTATGGAAAAGGCATGTATTGACTATTTAGATCTTTTTGTGTCAACAAAACTTGTTACTTCTATCTCTTTGTTACATATTAATAGGCGATAAATTAATTGCTATTAATAAATATTAAATAATATGTAATATTAATTGCTTAATATTGTTTTTTGAAATGGATAAACCATCATAATAATATTGTCCCCATTGTGTCAAAATTTTATTACTGATAAAACCAAAGTTCAACTCAAGTTTTTCTGTTTTTTTTCATCTGCTGTTATTTGTATAATATACTAAAAAAACAAATTATATTATTTAATTTTGAGACAATGAGGTAAATGAAAAGTATCCTATGTCCTTTAGCTCAAAGTATGTCCATACCAAATTTCAGCAAAATCAGTTCAGTAGGTTGGGTATGAAGAGGTAATAGACACATTCGCATTTATATTATTAGTATATAATATTATTGTGTTGATAAGGTGTAGCAAATTTTGGCACAACTAAAGCATGTTATTAATTCTACAGGAGAAAAGAAGTCATGAAGAAACAAAACATAAGATGAGAGAGTTACAAAGTAAGATGGAATCATTGGATGAGGAGAGAATACTAGCAGAGCAGGAGAGAGATATCGTGAAAGAGAAAGTGAACGAGGAGAGATCAAGATGCAGCATTCTGGAGAGACAGCTGTGTGATTCACAGAACCAAGTCGGAGAACTGTTGAAGAAATGTGTAAGTTAAAGTGGATAATTTAACAGATTCTTGGACATTCTATCATCATGATGCATAATTTTGTGTCGCAACCATCTGGTTAAATCTGCTGTTTGATTGTATGACTATTGAATTCACTGAATCAATTAAAGAAACTAAAGGCTAACTTTTCAAATCTTAGACTGTACTTAAATCAGATGGTTTCATTCAATGAATTTGCTAGTCATTCAATAGTTCATAAAAAGTAAATAAAATCAAATTACTTTGTTATTTAAATGAATCTTAAATAAATAATTTTAGATAATATTAATAGCCTTTATTTCAGAATTATAATAATAATAATAATAATAATAATACGTTTATTGACATCCCAAAAACATTACAATATTTATCTACAGGCGATGAATTTTGTACAAATATTAGGATTTATAAAATCAGATGGCACAGGTTGGTTGATCTCTGACTTCGAGACTATTTGTATTATATTACTATATGTAATTATATAGTATAAATAACTTGTATAATATATAATAATAATATCTATGGACGCTTCACATTCGACGATTTGTGTTACACTTTTTTGACAGATTTTCCATACTTGATCTGTCAAGTTAATTAGTGGATAGCCTATTCATCACTTATCAGGAAGTGGTGAAACAGGCCCTTAGGCGAGATTTAAAGAATCATCTATAAAATAATAATCGGCCAAGTGCGAGTCGAAATCGCGCACGAAGGGTTCCGTACCATTATAGAGCAAAATTAGGCCATAAATTGTGTTTTTTGTATGGGAGCCCCCCTTATTTTTTTATTTTATTTTAATATTATTATTAAATATTAAAGTACACATATAACTAAAGATTTTGTGAAAAATTCAAGTACCTACCTGTTGCCATTCTTGATATAGAGCAAAAAAGGCCAAAAAAATCACGATTGTTGTATGGGAGCCCCCCTTAAATATTCATTTTATTTTATTTTTAGTATTTGTTGTTATAGCGGCAACAGATATACATAATCTGTGAAAATATCAAATCTCTAGCTATTACCGTTCTTGAGTTACAGCCTGGAGACAGACACAGACAGACGGACGGACGGACGGACGGACGGACGGACGGACGGACGGACGGACGGACGGACGGACGGACAGACGGACAGACAGACAGACGGACAGACAACGAAGTCTTAGTAATAGGGTCCCGTTTTTACCCTTTGGGTATGGAACCCTAAAAATGAATTTTCAATTTTGTTAGTCTGCACATTTCGATTATATTAAAATAATATTGTAATAAATCAGTTCACGACCCGACATCTTACCGAGCGCGTGGCTCGATCTCATATCCCATTTTAGTAATAGTCTGGTCTATGCAATATTGGAATATTCTTTGATCTCTTGTTTATCTATCCCAATTCCCAACCCCGAACACGCTATAACTCGAGAATGGCTAAACCGGTTTGGTTAATTTTAGTCTTGAAATATTCGTGGAAGTTCCGGGAAGGTTTATACTAATATAAGAGAAAATTAGAAGTTAAGTGATACGAAGTTCACAGGTCATCTAGTATTTCTTATAATATTATTTACAGGATAACCTCGACAACGAAGCGAAGACGCTCCAGAAGCACCTGGAGCTGCAGAAGACGGAGCTGAAGAGCCACTACCAGCAGCAGGTGGAGGAAGCCGTGCTGGGCAAGCTGCAGGAGTTCCAGCAACAGCTGGACCTGGCGCAGCGGGACATGGACGAGGCTGCCCGGGCGAGGGAGGCAGCGGTGGTCGACGGATATAACAAGCAGATTGCACGGATTGAGGAGCAGTAAGATTTTTTTTGTTTGGTAGCTTTGTTTTTTCTTTTCTATAAAATAAGGAGGAAAACGAGCAAACAGGTCACCTGATGAAAAGTAACTACCGTCGTCTATGGACTATTGTTTGGAAGTTAGTATGCATTTGACATTCAAAGAAAAACATATTTTATGTATCTTAAGGTCTAAGGTAGTAGAAAATGGAAATTGTATAATATAATATTGTTGACTGTTGTCTAATATTGTATATGTCGCAGTCATCTGGTTTCATCTGCGTTTCGATTGAATGACTAGCGCATTCATTGAATTGAAACTAAAGGACAACTCGTCAAGACGCTGACTATGACATTTAACGTCTTGACTAAAAGTCATAGTATAGTGAAGTCGTTAAACGGCATGACAATAATATAATTTTTAAGAAGCCATTGACGGGGTAGTAATAGGCAAATCCACGATGTCATAAGAATAATTTATTAGTATTACTAAATCATAGCAATTTAAAGTAAATATAAATGGACAATATATTAACAAAGTGCTACAGCTGTGCGAGGTGTCGCCATATTTGTTTTAGTGACTACTAGCGCCGCAGTGGGAAAAATATCAAAAACGTTCTATTACCTGACCGATTTCATGTCTTCTTTCTTCAAAGGACTACCTATGTTACAAATAGCTAACTAGTTGGACGTTGAGTGAAGATCGTTCAATCGACATTCGGCCGAGTCATTCAATTGAATGGTGTCATTCAATGAATGCGCTAGTCATTCAATCGACTGTGACATAATATTATAATATTATAATACTCGTGTCACAGTGTTTGTGCGCGAACTCCTCCAAAACGGTGCAACCGATTTTAATAAAATTTTATGTATACATTCTTTATGCCTGAGAATAGGTTTTGTCTACTTATTATATTGATACAATAAATAATAATTATGGCAAAACAATGTTATTATATAAAGTGGTAAATAGTAAATTAACTTGAAGTTAGCCGTATTTTTCATATACCAAACACACAAACTACTACTAATATTTGTTGAAGATTTAATTGGTTAACCCAGGGGTTAACAATCTTTTTTAGCCTGCGGCGCATTTACACGTTCAATATTTTGTCACGGCGCCCTTCTTTACCTAGCTGTACAGAAAGATGTCATTCAACTAAATCACATCTTTTAATTTGTCTCCCAAGCCTGCACATCTACACTACTATTATAAAGAGGAAAGATTTGTTTGTTTGAGTCGAATAGGCTCCGAAACTACTGGACCGATTTGAAAAATTCTTTCACCATTGGAATCCTACATTATTTCTGCTGAACATAGGCTACATTTTATTTTGGAAAAAAGTAGGGTTCCGTAAGATATTTGAGTTTTTCGGACGCAAGGTGTAAAAAATCAGCTAGAAAAGTTACTTATTTTGCGTACGCTGCCTAAACTATAAAAGATAGAACCATAAAATGTTCTAAGTAATTGTAGATCTTATAAATATCTACAAAAAAGTCCGCGACACACTATACCTATCTATGTCGAGTGAGGCACAATAGCCATTTATTTATTTAAAAATCCAGATTTTTTTTTTGATTACATTTAAACGGATATATTTTACTCACGCTATTAATCCTTATCAAAATAAATTATTTCATCACTAAGTACAGTTTATGTAGATAATATTTGGTCTTTGAATGATTAAAATTGGACGTTTGGTTTTGAAATTATGGCGAAATTAAAATATTACGATAGTGGGCGTCACCAAAGCGCGTGCGGTAGAAAGACAATATTCTGTTGTAGAAATGAAAATTCTGTACATAAAAGATATGAAATGACAACCGAAATTACACCTTTGTCACTACATCGCTATAGAAGCCAAAAATGTGGTTAGTTTTTTGTCTGTCTGTCTGTCTGTCACTCTTTCTGTCTGGCTGTATGTTTGTTCCAGCATCACACGAAAAATACTGATCCGATTTGAATGTGGTTTTCGCAGATATATTTATCTTCTTCCAACTTAACATCTGGTGTATAAAATTTTTTCCCCCCACCCCTCTAAGGGGACAAAAGAGGGGGTCAGATTTTGTATCAAACTTTTTTCTTTAACACGAAAACTACTGATCCGATTTGCATACGGTTTTCACAGATTTGCATACGGTTTTCACAGATATATTATATTTGTCTTCTTCCAACTCAACATCTGGTGTATAAAAATCCTCCCCGGGGCCCTCCCCTCTCAACCCTCTCTGGGGACCAAAGAGGGGTCAGATTTTGTATACAACTTTTTTCTTTAGTGGACTTACTTCATATTAGGTATTAACTGTGTTTTTCAACTTAACATCTGGTGTATGACCTTCCCCCCCCACACCCTCTTAGGGGACAAAAGAGGGGGTAAAACATGTATCAACTGATGATGTAGAAAATATTATACTTTAAATGGCAAAACAACGTTTGCCGGGACAGCTAGTAAATAAATAAACACCTTTAATGATTATTTTAGTTAGGTTAGGCCCACTTGCGCAGAGCTGAGTTAAATTTAACTCTGAGTTAAACATCATGTCATCTCTATCATTCTTTAAGGTGAGTGATAGATATATGACATAATATGATGTTTAACTCAGAGTTAACTTTAACTCAGATCTGCGGAAGTGGCCTTTATGGGGGTAAATAATAATAAACAAATATTTAATAATCTGCCTGCTTTTTATAATTCATATTATAATTTAATTTTATAATATTTGTTGTTTCGGATAATTATGGAGGATCGACTCACGGCGCCCCTCTTGCCTTTCCACGGCGCACCAGGGCGCCGCGGCGCACAGTTTGGTTATTGGTAACACCTGGCCGTTAACCTCTACTCCGTCGTATTAAAACAATTACAATATATTTTGTACTTCTAGGCACAGATTGGAAGTGAACGTTTTAGAAGAGAAACATAGAGAAGAAATCAAACTGTACCGTCTCCAGATCGCGCAGGCCAGCGAGAGGATCGCGCTTCTGGAGGTGAGTCACTCGTTGAAGCTGGCAATATATTATATTGTCACATACAAAAGTGAAAAAAATTAGATCTTTCAACGCTGCTACTTTCACAGTGAATTCTCTACAAGGGACACATACACACCCTAAAGTATTATCACATAGTTTCGTTATAATATGTTGTAGTCCATATTAATATTATAAAGGCTAAAGTGTGTCTGTCTGTAACCTCTTCACGCCCAAACCGCTGAACCGATATTTCTGGGGATACTTTGAAGTTTGAACCCCGAGAAAAATGTACGATTCTCGCGCGGCGAACGAATTTTACTTGACGGAGTTACGGGCGTCATCTGGTTGCTTTATAAAGTGACTCTGTAGCTTATTTAAAATCAATACTGTATTCAAATTACATTTAAAATCATTGAAAAAAAAACAAGATATTTGGTTTAGACAGGAGACGACTTACATAAAAAAACATATCATCACTCCTTTGCGGTTGTCTTATTTATTTGTTACAGAGTAAAGTGGAGTCGTGGAAGAAACGGCGCGGCGAGATGGCGGCGCAGCTGCACGGCGTGATGCAGGCGCAGTGGACGCAGGCGCTGCGAATACTCACGCGGCCCCAACAACACGACACCGCCGACTCGCAGCACGGGAAGTTTGCGCAACACGGCCAATATGCGCAACACGGGAACACTGCGCAACACGGACAACCTGCGCATGCGCAGCACGAGCAGTTTGCGCAGCACGGGCAGTCTGCGCATGCACAGCACGGGCAAAACGCGTATGCACAGGCTCGACAGCTGGCACAGGATAATCGATATCTCGACTCGACTCATGACACAGGTAAATATTGTACAGTCATGAGAAAATATTTTTGCTGACAACATGAAAAAACTGTTCACCAATATAATATAAATATTTTTAAAAATAATCATATTGTATGCAGTTTAAAATAATAATAATCGGCCAAGTGCGAGTAGGACTCGCGCACGAAGGGTTCCGTACCATTATAGAGCAAAATTAGACCAAAAATTGTGTTTTTGTATGGGAGCCCCCTTAATTTTTTATTTTATTTTAATATTATTATTAAATATTAAAGTACAAGCATAATGAAATATATGTCGTTAGCGGCGACCGGTGCATTTCCCGAGTTTGAGCTGAGCTCCGCGCTGTCTGTGGACCGAGACAGCGACACCGACCTACAGCGGTACATACGACAGGTAATGTATTTATAGGTACTAATCACAGACATAGATCAAGATAGATACCGCATGTCCCTCGATTTGTATGAAAACGAGCGTGCCACTTTTTCCCTACCTACTGTATTGTGCCGTATTGATATATAGCATATTTTTAAAATTCCGATTGACGTCCGATTCCGATAGCGGTGGAGCGCAGACTAAAGAATTGATTTTCGAAAGACTAGCATTGCTCGTCATCTACCTTGATTTATGTCTGTGGTACTTAATACTTATACTATAAACTATAAAGTGAATTTATGTTCTTTGCACCCAACTATGCAGACCGAGTCAATCATCAAAGTATACGGTTTCTGCAACTTACTAGTAAGCGCGTTGCCTACTGAGTACTGGGAACATCTAGTATTTTCAGATACTCTCTATTTAAAAGTTTTAAGCGTGACAGAAGTGAGTCATACATTGTGAATTCATATGGACTATATTGTTGTCTGCAATAAACTATTTGATTGATTGATTGATTGATTGATTGTCATACTATATAATACACACACTGGCAAAATTAGCGGAACATAGTTAAAAAGGGGCACAACTTGAACTCAAGTGGGTCGGGCTGTCTGAAATTCTTTTATATAGTTTCTAAGCTCATTTAAGAAATAAAATATTGAACAAAACTGGCAATTTGAGAGAGTTTTATTGCAATTATGCCATAATAAATGTTTTTCGATGATTGACGTTGTAAGTGTTTCTGATAAGAATGGCGTTTTTAGCGGGGTTCAAGGTATGCCAGCTCATTTGATTGTTTGGTTTTTGGAAAAACACATTGCTTAGATATAAAATTAGTGATTTCCCAGCATCTACGACAGCTAGAGCTGTAACCACGATAGAGAAAGGTCACACCTACCGTTCGGTCAGTCAGGCCTTAGGTGGGTCAGCTTCCGTGGTCCATCGTAACTTTCAACGCTACAGAGAGACTAGATCTTACGTCTGGAGACGAGAACAAGGCAGATATCGGGTGACATTGGTTCAGGATGACCGTTTTGTTAGGGTACAAGCCTTAAGAAATCGACCTCAAACTGCATTGCATACACGAAACCTGTCGGAACAGATCCGAGATGTACGTGTGAGCGATTGTACAGTAAGAAGAAGACTCAAAGAAGTTAAATTAAACTCAAATGTGCCAGCAAGGGCACCAGAACTTGAGACAGGACACCAAAGAGCCAGGCTAAGATATGTGCGTGAACATCAAAATTTGACAAGTGTATGAAATCGTATGCTGTACAGTGATGGGAGCAAATTCTGTGTAAATTTTGTTGACAGGCGATAAAGAATGTGGATAAATCGTAATGAACGCTATAGACCATCAAACTTAACGGAAACAGTGGCCTATCATGCAGGCTTCGAAATGGTTTGGGGTGGCATATGACTTGGAGCCCGCACGGAGCTGATGATTGTTAATGATGGTACTTTGACAGTACACGGCTAAAGCACAGATGTCCTAGAACTGCATGTTGTGCCTTTTACACAATTTTAGGCAGTAGCTTCAATTTTATGCGCGTCCATAGAGTAAAAACATCGGGCATTATTACCTAAGTCCTAAATTATGCTGGCGTAGCCTAGGTGGAGAGGCCAGCACGGTCTACGGATATGGATCCGATTGAGGACGTGTGGCACATCAATGGGTGAACGGTATGAGTTAAATCTCCAGCTCCAAAATCTGTTCAGGAGCTCGAGTTGGCGCTACTGGAGGAGTAGGAGAATATCCCACAGGAAATGATTGACAATCAAAATGCAAGCATGGAATGGCGTATCCAGGCCCTCTTGAGATCCATAGAAGGCATTAAACGCTTTTAACATGGCATTTCTTAAGTAAAAATGGAGAATTTAACTTAAAAAATTACTACTGAAATTTCAAAGATTTTCTTAATTTTTGATTTTTGCTGATTTTTTTTCTTTTTACACGATTTCATGCCCTAAATTTATATAAGTTTTATTTTTTAATCATCAATTATTGAATTAATATGGAAATATATAAAAAAACAGCGAATAATTTTCAAAAAAAATGAAAATTTTGTTATGTTCCTCTAATTTTGCCGGTGTGTATATATATCAAGCTTATCTCATGTAAACAAGCATACTAACACTTCGTTTATTTTCTTCTTAAGAGTACCACAAATCGCATCTTATAGAATATAGAGTAATGAATAGAGTAAAATTTTTAAGCGTGATCCATAATTGGCATAATTTAGATGTTAACAAACTGTAAACTTCATACAATTTCAGCTTCTAACGAAGAAACCGAGTTTCTCGCCGTTGGAGACGAGTCCCGAGAAAGCGGGTGTTGAAGAGCCGACAAGTGACCGCAACGACCGCCGAGCGCGCCGCAACACCGCCAAGCCGCCGTGGAAGGCGTGACAATGTTAACTCCCATAAAAATATGGGAAAGTCATAGAAATAGTTTTGGAAATGTGGAAGTATCATAGAAATGTCCAAGTATCATAGAATTGTGGGGGAGTCATACAGCAAACATTGCATGAACTTCTATTAGTTATTACTTATTACACTGTAAATTTGCATTGATTCAAACATAACACGACATTGGTGAAAATTTTAATGTTGTGGAATATGTGCGTGGTGGCCACAAATTAAGATCTTCCGACCGAGCGAGGTGTTATGCTCGGTCAGGCCGGAGCCCGTGTGATACATATCAGCTGTCGTATTTATACTGTCGTAATTATACCGACGCGCTCAGAAAACTTCGATAGCGCGATGCAGGAGTGTTAGGCGAATTTTGGGTACCGCCACAATTATGTCATCAAATATCTTGTTTGTGTAACTGAAACTATTGTCATAAACAGCTGGCTTGTTTTACAGTTTAAAAGCGAATAACAAAAAGTCTTGTTAGTCAAGCAGTAAGTGAGCTAATGAGCTATAACTACACTATAAAAATACTGTAGATCATTTCATTTAACAAAAATTTAGATCAAAATCGGTTCATCCGACACATAACTTGCAGCATCTTTTTTATCGTTAAAATACAGTCACAGAGAGTCTAACGACTGCCCAAATGAAACAAATTGTACAAATTCCTAATGAATTAACATTCCGTCCAGATTACCTCAGGTTTGTTTCGATATTGTAACACGTTTCCCGGTGAAACTTGTTGTTCCTGATATACTAGTGACTAAAACTGCAGTGCTCGGCCGAAAATAATTCATGACGTTACAATTTTAGTTATGTATACTCATCTTTACAAAGGATTGAATGCGGATTAAAGGCGTTTTCACATTATTTGATACCGGATCGATAGTGAAAAAGTTAATAACACTGAAGTATTAAAGGCGCTTTGCAGACGACGGGGTAGGGCGGGCCGGTCAGTTTTGCCGCAAACGAATAACGATAGCACAAAGGGAATCCTACATTACCAACGCACACGGCGGACAAAAAGACCGCGCCGGGCACTGGCGGCAGTTTTTATACGTGGGAGAGCCATGCTTCGGCACGAATAGGCCGGCTCGACCGGAGAAATACCACGTTCTCACAGAAAACCGGCGTGACAAGCGCTGTTTCGCCGAATGAGTGAGTTTACCGGAGGCCCAATCCCCTACCCTATTTCCTTCCCTACCCTCCCCTAATCCTTCCCTTCCCATCCCTACCCTCCCCTATTACCCTATTCCCTCTTAAAAGGCCGGCAACGCACCTGCAGCTCTTCTGATGCTGCGAGTGCCCATGGGCGACGGAAGTTGCTTTCCACCAGGTGACCCGTTTGCCCCTTATTTCATTAAAAAAAAAAGTGGCGGTGCAGCATGTCTGCGGCTGCCCGCCGTGGATCACACAAACCAGTTTGCATGCAGTAACGCACTAAACGCAGACGGCGTGTGCTTTGTGTACGCGGCGCGGGCAGCCGCAGACATCGACGTGCGTACGCGCGAAATTGACCGGCCCGCCCCGCCCCGTCGTCTGCAAAGCGCCTAACTGTCAGCGTTTTGCACATGCATTTCTGATTCTTAATATGTCTAAATATTATGTGCTTTGGTGGCCTCACTTACTCGACGAAACAGCGTAAGCGCTATATTTCGGCCCGGGTAAATGGCTGTAGTAGAATAATTAAAGATTTATATCCAGTGGAGTCGGCCCATTTGTTCCGAAGCATAGCTGCCCCAGTGCCCCAAGCTAATCTTTTTGTTCTTTTCGGCCAGGCGTTGTAGGTTTAGAGTTTAGGTTTTTATATTTAAAGCAATATTTTTGTATTTGTCGTCTCTGAATAATTGTGGGATAATGAGTTACAAACGAGTGGCCATTCTTGCATTTAGTGGTTATTTGTTGTCCTTGTTTAATAATTAAGTCAAGATATTTAAATGTTACAAACATTCCCGCGTATACGTTTTATATTTTTGTACTATTTATTAATAAAATAAAAACGAAATAAAATATAACGATTTATTATTTATTAAGATAAATGCGAAATAAAAATATACATTATCAATAATCATGGCTGGATCTATAATTTATTATATTAAACACCGTTCATTTTGCAACAACGCATAAATAATAAAGACTTTATATCGTGCACTATTGCATACAATTGCATTATTATCGGTTAAATAAGCAATTCTATTATTATTTTAAGCAATGACACAGCAGAAGTTTATTTAGGCAACAGTAATAACATACAGCTGTTGAGAGTTGCAAAATGAACGGCTAGCACAAGTCAAAGGGCGGCAAGACTCCGCAAAATATGTATCAGGGAATATATTTTTTTATAGTTTGTGCGTTATATGATGATATTATGCGTGACACATTGTAATTGACAATAGTAGGGAAGTTACCTAAAAAAATTATTCGATAATTTTAAAAACATCGAATCATTTCGTAAAGGAATTGCAATCGAAATTATCGATTTCGTACTGACGTTTCTTCCGCGCCGGCGATTTAAGGGCCCGGGTTACCCTCGAAATTCTCATACATTCTTAATACCAAAATCATTTCCTCATACGAAAATATTTAACATGTTTGAGTTATTTTTCAGCTTAAGATAGTAATTACCTAGGGTCCTGAACAATTTTTTTTACAAAATATTTAAATACTAAAAAAAATTTTTTTGTGTTTAAATATTTTTTAGTAAATTTACTACTAAATATTTAAACACCAAAAAATAGACAAAAACACTAAAAAATATATAAATAAATAGTAAATTTACTACAAAATATTTAAATAATAAAAAATATTTTTTAAAGTTTAAATATTTTGTTGTAAATTTACTATTTATTTATATATTTTTTAGTGTTTTTGTCTATTTTTGGTGTTAAAATATTTAGTAGTAAATTTACTAAAAAATATTTAAACACAAAAAAATTTTTTTTTAGTATTTAAATATTTTGTAAAAAAAATTTGTTCAGGACCCTAGGTAATTAGTATCTTAAGCTGAAAAATAACTCAAACATGTTAAATATTTTCGTATGAGAAAATGATTTTGGTATTAAGAATGTATGAAAATTTCGAGGGTAACCCGGGCCCTTAAGATGGCCGCCTTTTTTATCGATTTGATTTCGATTCAACAGTGTCAATCTCTATCGGCAAAAGTTCCGTTTCATGCATCTGACATTTTTCAAATAATTTCGTAACAATAATTTTATACTCTCCTATTTCACAGTTAATATTTATAATTTTTTAATAAGTTAGCATTTAGCAACTTTTCATTTTTATTCATTTACAATTATAGGAAACATTTATTTTTGTAGATGGAATATAATTTATTACATTTTAATTTTTTTTCTTTCCTTGTAAAAAATATTCGTAGCAAGGAATATGAGAAGTGTCACCCATATCATCTTATAACGCACAAACTATAATAATGATCCCCTTTTATTAAAATATTTACGCAGCGTATAACTAATCAAGGTCCACAGACAACCAGACCTTTTAAAGCTTTCTGCAAATATTTTCATCACTACGGGGATCACATGTCATAACTCATAACAATATTACAACCATCTTGCTTATAATCATACAAGTATGTCTTGGATGCGCGTGGATGATGTTGATAGGACATGGATGTAAAACTGATGTCTCTAGACGCTTTACAAGATGGCCGCGTCAGGTCTGGTTTGGACACCGCGCCAAAATGTAGGATCGTATGAATTACATTTCCTGTTATACAATGTTATATTCTAATGTACACTATAAATCGTATCTTACTGTGCATTTGTGTGCCCTAAGATAATATGGCGACTAAAATGTATATTTTCTAAATGATATCGTTTTATAAACACTATGTAAACGCAACTTCAGTCCTCAACAATGTCGGTAACGTTAGTTTTAATTTCTATGATGGAAGCCATCTGTCGCATAGTGGAAACGAAATAGAAATATTCGTGAGAGAGTAAAAGGAGACAAGAAGCGGTAGCTCAATTATGGAGTTCCTGCATATTCGGTGATCTGCCAGTTATCGCTTGAAAGCAATAATTACTTGTAAGCTAATATTCAATTACTTCTACAGTTTTGTTTTCGTATAATATGATTTTTTCATAACATTTTAGTCGCCATGAAACATATTATAAAATATTGCACCTACCCTACCTTAGCAGATCTACATAACATGGGTATAACAATGATTCGTTTGAGTTGTCTCGATTATATAAAATTCACTGGTGTACGGGCAAGTTTATAGAAAAGGAAACTTAATAAATATTAGTAAATACACTAAAATCTAGATCATAGCAATAATACTACAAAATTAAGATTTAAAAAATATAAAAAGGAAGTATGATGCACCAAAAATAAGTAAAAAAATATTTTAAATACAATGATTGATTACCTTAGATACTTATTTTAGTTGTTTCAAATCAGACAACGTTCAAAATACATTAGTCATTACTAAGGTTTATAAGTGCAAAGTCTTTTACAAGTTTTTCTTTGAAGTTTATAAAATATATGTATAGGTACTCTATCAGTTACCACGTAATCGTATTATAAAAATCTCTTCTATCACAATCATAGAAACGTACTTATAAAGATACATTTCTTTCCACACGTTTTTCAAACGCTCACCGAGCGAGAGGCACCAGTCAATACTCAATAGTTGCGTCTCTTTCTAACTTTCTACCAGATTCTTCCTCATTTTTATTTTTTAAGTTTCTACAAAATATTTCTTCAAGTTTTATATTATGTAAATTAAAAAATAAATAAAAATTAATATACTGTCGTGGTAGACAATTAGCTTTGTGCATCTCTTTTTTACATGAAATGAGAAACAATTAAATAATATTGTTGTTCTGTATAGAATAAATCAACGTATTGTGATGTGCAACGTAACTAGGAACTAAATACTGGCGTACAATAATGACTTACAAATATGGCATAATTAATTACTTTGGACATACGCGTAATATACAAAATATACCGTAAAATACCCTCAAAACTGTTGTCATGTTGGTGGATAGTTCAAAAATTGGCATTGTTAAAATTTACTACTACAATTAATTTAACGACGATTAAACCACTGATTACATAATCATTAATCACAACACGACAACTTAATTTAACATTAGGCGGGAAGCGTAACGTGTTAGATATTTTGTGTGACGTCACAAGGTTTGAGCGAACGTCAAACGGCATAATCAGCTGAGGGTTTCTTGAACAATCAACACAAACGTATTTGTAATTTGTATAGACCGCAAAAGGATCGTTATTCATAGATATCATTCAAACTGTGACATGTTATTGCAAGTTATTGTAGACAGGCGTCGATTTTCCTTTCTAGTTTTGTCAACCTAAAAGATTGAATACCAAAATATGGATTCTATCCATTATTTTAATGCAATTCTCTTTCGATAGCTTTACAATCACGTAGGTATTGATTGTTTGCCTCGCATTACACCGCAGTTAGGCTGCGTTTTCACCAGAGATGTGTTGCGAGGAATGTGTTTCTGAGAACCAATAGAATCGCTTCATTGACGTGGCCTCGCAAAGCGCAGTGCTTCTATTGGATCTTAAAAACACATTCCTCGCAACACATCTCTAGTGGAAACGCAGCCTTAATATTCGTGACGGTCGCGTGACGTCATAGCGCTCGAACCGGTGCGTTCACCGTTCAGGCGAGCGCGGAGGCGGGTAGCGAGGAGTGTTTGGGTTTAGCCTTGTGCACGAACACCTTGATGCAGCCGTTGAAGTCCGCGCTCACCAGCACGTGGCCGGTCTGCGAGCGCGACACCAGGCCGCCCTCCGCCGCCTTCTGAAAATTAAGTGGCCATTGAAAGGCAAGATTAAGAGCCTGTGTTATCAATTCCTGATAAGGTGCCGGATAGGCTATCCACTACTTATTTGACAGATTCTCCATACTCTGTCAAGTTAAGTGGTGGATAGCCTATCCGGCACTTATCAGGATGTGGTGAAACAGGCCCTAAGGGAACTAAACAGTGAAAGCCTTTAGGATAAAAAATGAACTAACCAGTTCCTCCTGGTCGTCGTGTTCGTCCGGAGGTGGATCCCCGCGCTCGGCTCGCTCGCGCTCGTCGGCGGCTCGGATGTAGCGGTCGGGCGCCGGCGCGAACACCGCGCACGTTACCACCGCCCCGTGCGCGCGTATCCCCTCCCAGAAGTCGTTGCGGTCACGCCGCACCGATGCGAACTTGCCGTAGTCGTGGCACGTCTTCCACACGTAGATGCACTGGTTCTCCGACCCGCTCACTATGTACTTGCCGTCGTGCGAGAACGACGCCTTGATCTGGCTCGACGCGTTCGCGTACCCGCGGTACTTGCACGACAGAGCCAGGTCGCGTAGGTCGTACAGCCGGATGCGGCTGTCGTTGGACGTCACGAGAATCTTGTCGTCGGTCGGCATCGGCTCGATGCCGGAGATCTTCCGGCCGGTGGAGTTCTTCCCGCGCGTAGAGCGCACGTCGATCTGCGTGTGGTACTTGAGCTGGTCTGTCGTGTAGAAGATACAGCGGCCGTCGTAGGTGCCGACGACGGCGAACTTGCCGTTCTGGCAGAAGTTGGCGGCGGTGATAAGCTTCGTTTTACCGTCGACCTCGTTCCAGACGGCGACCTTCTTGTCGGGGATGTCCCACAGACGCAGCTTGCCGTCCAGCGAGCCGGACAGGAAGTAGCGGTCGTCGCGCGGGTGGAACACGATCGCGGTCACGAAGTCGATGTGTTGGAAGCAGCAGAGGCACTCGCCGCGGCAGATGTGCCACAGGCGGACCGTCTTGTCCATGGACGAGGACAGCAGGAAGTAGTTCTTGGACCAGGAGACGTCGAGCAGGTCGGAGGTGTGGCCGGCGTACACGGCGAAGGGCTGCGGGCAGAAGGGCGCGGCAGGGGGCAGGGGCGCGCCGGGGGGCTCGGGGCTGCCGCGCAGGGACTCCGTGCTCGGCGACGGCGACGCCTTCTTCTCCTTGTTGTATTTGGTACGCATCTCCTGCGAATGTTAGAGCAAGCACGGTACGTTAGACACGTGCGTTAGCGACGTCTCCTTGTCTTTGTCTGACATATTGAAACGTCACTTGATATAAAAGTCAGCGGATCTTGAACAGTTGTTCGCTGCGTAATTCTATTAAGATGCAAATCGTTTAACATTTTCCACCGTACCATTTTACGGGCGACATATACCTGGAACATGTGGTGGCTGTCGCGCGTGACCCAGACGCGCAGCAGGCGGTCCTGGCCGGCGGTGGCCAGCAGCCGCCCACACCCGCTGAACTTGCAGCACCAGACCGCGCCCGTGTGCCCGGACCCCATCTCCTATCACAAGATATACAGTTTAGACTAGATTGTGGGAGCGAGATATCACATTAAAGACATCTTTGTAGTTCTGCTGCTAGTCAAAAGGACAGACGGGAGAAATAAATGAAACGATAAGCAACATTTACGCATGACAATACAAGCGTAATTTAACGCCTGGTACTAAGGCCGACATAATATTACATATACGGACTACCTAATGCGGGTACTAGGCCACATTACTCCATCGTCAATGTTTTAAATGCATATTTTATGCACGCCACATTAAAGCGTTGCGTCTGCGAATGCCTTGTCTGAACCACTTCGGTTTGAAGATGCATTCTACAGCAACGCGTCAGAGCAGTGTGGACTTGCTCTTATACTAGTAGAATTTCAGCGGAAAGCCTTGAGATTTTTATTTCCAGAAGGCTTTATCATCAGGCAATATAATTTTGCTATGTTATAAGGGTCAATTCAGATCGCAACGCGACGCGTAGATGCTTTTCTTTTATATGGATTTGACAGACTTGCATAACGTCTCACGCAATTGAAGTCTGTCAATTCAATGCAAATTTAGAAATGCATCTACGCGTCGCGTTGCGGTCTGAATTGACCCCACTACCAACGCACCTGCACATGTTTAATCCCATCGAAGTCATACGGTCCGCGGTGAGAGTTTGACGCTTTCAGCTTGATGTTGTGTTCACCGTGCACGAGGTCGGGTATATCGCCGACGTCCTCCTTATGACGAGCCGCGGACACCTCCTGCGCGAGCGACAGCGCCGCGTCCACTGTACGCTTCACCGTGCTGCCGAAGAACCGCTTCAGCCTGCGACACGTCATAAGTCAGGAAATTGTCGCATATACATATAGCGCCATCTATGGGGCGTTTTTGTAATTATAAAAAAATGGTAGTGATGAAACGATGAAAGGTCATAATTGGGTCAGTTAATGTTATTAATTATTCTAAAAGCTCTAAGACTTCTCAGATGAACGGCACTCGTCGACGGCAATCGACGACACGCGTCGATGACAGTGCCGTCGACGAGTGCCGTTCGTCTGTAAGCGCTCTAAAGCTCTGTTTAATATTGTACCGGTATATAGCCGCAATACAGTTAAAAGAGAAACATAGTTACATATAGTAATAGACATCATATCATATAGTAATAGATTATGACGACATAGATATTTTAGCAAACCAAAGCTTTACTTGGTTGCGCCACTGAGTTTTCATTGAAGGCGCTACCAGATAAGTTAATAGAGCGAGTTAAGTATTACTTATTGAAATAAGACCTATTAGCAGAAAACTAATAGTTAACTTAGGGCTTCAAAGTCAAGGCAGTCACGAATTTAAAGATTGTACGTTTAAAAAAATAAAGAGAATAATGCTTGGAGCATTATTTTGTCTTTAGACGTCTTTATCATCACTGTAATAATAAATAATAATTCTACTTTTGTCTACGTGTAACAGCGTTGAAACTGTAACTATTATTGCCTACCAATAGAACATAATTGCAAAGTTATCTAATAAAATATTAATGTCGGTAATGAGAAAAACAAGCTTTGTAATTAGTTAAAAAATCGTGCCAAATAAAGTTCAAAAGCAAGCATTATAAGAATTCTGTTCAAAATGTTCCACAAGTAACTTCATATTCTACATATTGACACTAAATTTATTACTTTTAAAATCTATTTCGCATCGCAATGTGAGAAGACATTTCACCTAATATAAATGTCAAATATATTTACAAAATGTTAAGACATAAATTAAACATTAAAAACATGAGTTAAGTCAATAAATTATTAATCATGTCTCAGGTTAGCCATTAGAGTAGAGAAACGATAAAGTGAGTAACAACGTTTCATTGTTTTGTTGGCAAAGAATTAGGAAGTTCTAGCTAAATTTTCGCCCTTTAAGGCTTTTCGCTTACTGCAAGACGTGTAGACAGCATAATTTATATAAGGTTTGGTAAAATCAATTACAGAAATTTTGTACTTGATTGACTATCTATTAGTACGGGTGCCCTAGTACTACAGTAATCAACCAAGTTTTGTTGATTACAGAACCCTAAAACGGAACCCTAACCAGCTGATTTTTTGTATATTGGTAGGTTAATAGTTATATTATTTAAGAGTAACCTTGTCCTACAAATAAAACAATCCATATTTTAGGACCATCAAGTCAAAGTATCAAATCCTTTCTATCTCTGTTAGCTACCACTTTAAAGATTTTTCGAAAATAAAAATGTTGTTCGTCTTATCAAAATGTAGCTACTCACAAAAAATTAGCTTGTTAGTAATCACAAAAAAATTTGTTCTAGGGCACCCTGACTATATTCTATACTCTATAGTAAAGAAATTAATGAGTGTGTTCCAAAATTTAACCCAGTATACTGACCAGTGCTCGTGACGTCATGAATAAATTGAGTGTAGTAATTTTTTAGGTTGGCTGGATTTTAATACGGCAGAAAGAGTCAAGCAGTTTTTGTATAGCTAAAAACTGTAACACGCGTGCTCGACCTGCCAGTTTTGTAACCTCGCGCGTATCTAAATGTTTCATTAGTAAGGTGGTTATTGATTTTACCAAACCTAATAAGTATAGTGTGTAATGTGACATAATATGAAGCATCTCTTAAGTCCAAACCAAAACAAAAAAGCCAAATCGTTAGTCACTCCGTCACCTGATGTTGATGTTGTCTTGCGAGTGACACTTCACTAGTTCCGCGCGCTTCAAACTGTACACCAACTTGTGTTAATAAAGTGTTTTTTGAAAGTGTAGTGATTAAATAAACCTTATGTTTAAACCAACACCTTAACTGAAGTACCATTGAAGAAATTGATTCATAAGCGGTTGACGGACCTACGTCATTTGATAGGACTATTCAACTTAATGTCTGGCCGTACACCATTAGTCTCCTCTTTATACCACCCCATTTTCGCTACGCCTTCTCTTCACTCCCCATTTTCCCCACACCCATTCTCTCCCCACCCCTTTTTCCCCGCACCCCTTTTCTTTTCACCCCACTCCCGCACTACTCACTTCTCAGTCCGTTTCCGGATGGTAGTGGTGTGCTTGTCGGGTTCTCGCTTGCTGTCTTTCGTCTCATCATCGGCGCCGCCCGCGCAAACACTCTCACTTTCCTCGTCTGTCTCCCTGCAAATGAAAGGGACAGCAGATGTATGAATGAGATGACACATAGGCGGAAGACAAACAAATTATTTGTTTGTCTTTCGTCTATGTGTCATACTGTATAGGCGTAATAAATTTAGTTGCCTTTTCCTTTAAAGAAAGTAGTCTAAGCAAATTTTTATCTAGCCGCATTTGCACTCATTATAATAGTTTTTTACACAATTACATAAACAAAGCTCATAGATAACATTATTTTGTTGTCTGCAGTCTGCACACTTAAATATTATACAAGAATAATAATGCAAAAGACACCTAAAACTACGTACAAGGCAGTCATAGGCATATAATAAGGAAACAATCTATGGCAACACAGTTTTGGGATAATAAACATTTTATGTCCCAAAAAACTTTACAAGCGCTAAAAAATTCTTATTTACACGGTATACCTAATTATAACCAAATTATTTGAGTACTCTTGCTAAAAGCCCAGTACAACACTGAAAGCCTACACCTAAACATCGGCGAACAAAGGTTACCAGCCATAAAATAATATAAGCCTATATGCTGGCAACACGGGGACCACAGTACACAAGCTGGCAACAACGTTATTCCCTTACTAATAAACATATTTACAAAGCAAATACCTATACAGGGTCTGCTTATCGTTAGAAACGTCACGTGACAAACAACAGCAGCAGACCTCGAATTGTTTAGCAGACGCTAATTATTTTTATTGCTAAAGGAAATGAGCAAATCATAGCATCCAGCTCTCAATTTAAAAAAAGGCGATATGCTGGCAACCCCAGCTGCATAGTATCGATGCAAAGGATTAGTATCCAGCTGTCTACAAGTAAAAAAAACCTAGTGTCGATGCTAAGAGCAGAGAGGGCGGGGCCGAGCGGCGCGGACGGCGAGCGGCGCAGTCCGTACGTCAGACTGAGCGACGCGCGCGCCCGCCACGCCCGACTACACTTGCTTTGACGACTGCAAAACGTCAGTAAAAAGTCTAGCTGGATCTTAAATTTCATAGCTAGATTGTGTGACTATAATTTAAATAATTATTGTAATCATGGACCAATGTTGTAATGTATCAGTTCGTCATAATGAGTTTTTTTTTTTTACTTTTTCAGAAAGATTTTTTTTTTATTTCGCATCGAATACTTATTACCAATGTACGACCAGAACAGATGCGTGGGTTCTTTGCCTCCATTTGCGTATGCGTGTTTTCGGCGGTTACTATCTGTGATTGTATAGAACTAACAAAAATATGGTTTTGTGTTATAGCGACAAAAATACGCCTTTATATGTTTTAACACAAAGGTAGGGACAGTGACTTCAGATGAAGTCGTGTGGGCGTGCGTGCAATGTGAAGGAAGTAAAACAGCAGAAGTTGTTGAACTGCATAATATTCACACATGACTGCCGATGCAATTTACATTTGAGTTTGAGTGCAATTCAACGGAAAAAGTAACTGGAGTCTCAACGATTGGAGATTTAGTTTAAATGCTTATTTGCACACAATTGGGCATACGTCTAATTGAACGGCGCTGCTTTTCTACTGGTATGTTAGCTGTCAACAGCATCCTACCACCACTTATTTACATGTAAGTAAGTGTGGATGCGTACGGTTTTCACATGGTCTTGGTGCTGTTTTATCATTCGATACTTACCTGGTGTGATCGTCTGGCGCTCGGCCGTGGTACTCTGAAGTGAGGCGCATGATGTGCAGGCTGAGCGGGTTGATGCACTGCGGCAGTTTGTGTTCAGCCTCGCTTAGTGGCATGCGCTCTCCTGGAAAATTACGTAGAAAATTAGTCATTAGCCTTTAAAAGCCTCCTTCTCTTTTGATACATTTTCCTCGAATCACAAGTGCTTGCTCCTCCATTTTCTCGCGATTTTGGGGCTATATTTCTTCTATAAATCACAAACGTAACTTCCTCCATTTCTCCTCAAATGAGGGTGGTGACTCACCGGTGTCGAGGTTGAGCACGGTGACGCGCGTGAGTATGTCGGAGTCGGAGAGCGGCGCGCGCGCGGGCGAGTCGCCGGCCGAGCGCCGCCGCGCGCGACCCCCGCCCGTGCTGCTGCGGCTGCTGCTGCAGTTTGTAAATAAAGTATTAATAACAACACCTGGACTAGATCGCTGGTCGTTACTGATATAAATCTTATACAAAAATACCTAAATCGTTGTAAAAATATAAGTACCGTATGCAATAAGTAATAACACAATTGCACTGTAATGGCGTTATTAAAGATATTGTAACGGAATTCAACTCATCGGATAAAAGTAAAAGGATTGAGTTGTATTTTTCGAAATATGTACCTGTCATTGTGTTGTGGGGGTACGGGTCGGGTCTCGCTGTGCGTGCGCGCGCCGCCGCGCCCCACCTCCTCGCTCGTACGCGGCGTATACTCGCCTGAGATATAACAGTAACTTTAAATCATAAAGCGATAAAACATACAAGTATATGAATTAAAAATGTAATAAAACAGTAAAACAGAACAATATAGTATTTAAATAAATAATCCAGCGCCCCCAACTACGTCAATGTTAATACCTTAACACGCAAGATTCGCTAAACACGTTTGGCGATTGACAACTTGAAACGATTGAATCGTATAAGAAAATTGTGACCGCATTTTTTTTTCTCATTGGTAATCGTGGATCAATTACTCATTGGTAACATGTCTTAATTCTTAACTATAGCCAGCTACATGACAATACCAGAACCTGTTGACTTATGATATACGAAGAAGGACTACACTTTAATATAGAAACAACCAAGGAAAATGCAACGCAAAAAAGAAAATAAAGAAAAATAAAGCAAAGAAGCAACAATTGATGAATGAAAGATTGAGCTACATCGTTAGCGAAAGAATTTACAAAAATAAAGACAAAAGGGTTATAAAGAAAGAGATGGCGAATTTTATCATAGGCTATTCTGTATTTTTCACCTCGTGCGGAGTCGGGCTCGTCGTAATGTCGCTCCCAGCGCGCGCTCGCCTCCATGTCCGCAGCTGAACACAATCATATTCGGCTCAGTCTCTTTATAAGCGTAATTTAGTTAGACATTTAGGTCAAGATAAAAACAGGGACTTGAGCTGTACCTTATGAAATGAATTTTTATTTTAATCGTAACTTTTAGATATTAAGTAAACCATAAAAAGAGCATGTCACCGATTGGCACTTTCAGCACTGACTTTTGAAAAAGAAACATCAAAACACTCCAAGCGCGGCCATTTTCTGGTTATGCGATCACTCCAGGCATGCCATTCAGTACTTTTTTGTACCATCGAAGAAATTGATTCCTAGGCAGTTGAGTCATTCGGTCGGATCATATTATCAATTCAATGTTCATTGTAATCTGTCGGCTGGGTTCGACTTAACTCGATCAATTTACGTAGGTCCACCATCTGCCTATGAATCAACTTCTCTGATAGTACTCATGTTACTCACCATATTTAGAGTGTGAGAGCTCGAGCGAGTCTTGGAACTCCTTGGTGAGTGACTCGATGGTGCTCGCTGGACTCGGCAGCATGCACTGAGCGGAACTGTTCAGTGGCGGCTGCAAGTTATACAGTGTGTTAGTGTAAACACCGTTAACCTTGAAAACATCAAATGAGCCCAACAAAATGAACAACTTTTTCTATGAGAATAATGCTGGGTACTCAAAAAAATGCCGTCTTCATACCTGGGAGCCTATTACGAGCTCTTATATCCAGCCAGTTTACGGCCAGTTTATAGGCCATTGTCTAAAGTGTATAGACTGATTTTTTTGAGTTCCGAGCATTGTTCTCATAGAAAAAGTTGTTCGTTTTGACGGGCTCATTTGATGGTTTCAAGGATAACGGTGTTTAGATATGATATTGAATGTACTGTCACTTCTTGGTGGAAATTCATGTTCAATTAAATAATTATACACTTTCCTTGCACTTATTCCACTTTATTTTAATAGATTTATTACAGAATTATAATATACAAGACCGGTTTCGAAAAACTGATGATGAATTTTTCGAAACCGGTCGTGTATATTATAATTCTGTAATAAATCTATTAAAATAAAGTGGAATAAGTGCAAGGAAAGTGTATAATTATTTAACGGTGTTTACACTAACATCTTGTATAGTGGTTACAAAATAAGCATAAATTGTATCTTATACCACAGCAATACGAGATTTAACTGCTATTGGAATATATACGACCTTCTGGAGTACACAATATGATAATGACTTTATTCATCTTCTTCCCCGCCTGCGGTGCAATTTTTTGGTAAAATTGCATGCCATCATTTAAAATGTCGTCTAACTAAAAATAGTATCAGATTCCGAATTTTTTGGAAGGATAGTAACTTTTTAATTGACCGTGTTCTAGTTCGAGTTTGTCAAAAGCCAGTTAACAGAGGAAAGAGCGGAACAGGAGAAAAGACGAGTTATTGCAGTAAATAAAACTGTGGAAGGGGGATACTGGGCGGGGGAGGTAGAATGAGATCAGAGTTAAGGAGACAGTGAAGGATGATACACGCTTTGTCTGGCATCAATTCAGTCCATCAGTTTGAAACTGACGCCAGAATGATGACCGGAAAGTACATACTAAAAAAACTATCAGTCCATCAATCAAACGGTTACACCATCATTCTCCCGTCAGTGTCGATCAGACTGATGGACTGAACTGATGCCAGACCGACCGTGTAACCTAAGTCACAGTTAAGTGGGAGGAGCATTATAATGGAGGTAGGCGGGGGACGTTACCTGCACGTGCAGCGACTCGAGGCGCGCGTGCGGCACGTGCGGGCGGTACAGCTCGTCCGTGTCCGTGGTGCACACGCTCACGTTGTCCTCCGCCGCGGACAGCGACTGCGACCCGTGTAGCCTGTCTGTGAAAATAATTAAATTCGTCTTGAAGGGACCTTCTCTTAATATCGTATAAACCAAACCACCCAAACCACTGGACGGCTCGGGCTGAAATTTGGCATGCAGGTAGATGTTATGACGTAGGCATCCGCTAAGAAAGGATTTTGATAAATTCCCACCCCAAGGGGTTCAAATATGGGATGAAAGTTGGTATATAATAATACTTCTTAACGCGAGCGAAGCCACGGGCAAAAGCTCGTATAGTAATAAAATAGACATTCAAAATTCTGGAATCGTATGTATAACTTAATTCCATGGTAACGATAAGCCGATAACGACGAAGGCCTACAAAAACTAGAGTCCAGAAGGAAAAAGGGTTTACTTCTCTTCTTCCGCCTAGGCGGGGCTACGGGGCCGGCGGCGCTGGCGGGGCGGGGCGGGGCGCCGCTCGCGCCGCACACCGCCACCACGGCGGACGAGCTGCGGTTCTGTTTGAGGCTGTTGGCCTTCGTACTCGCTATCACGTCGGGCTCCGCCATCGCTAGCACTGGAAACGATAATTGTTAAATTGGTAATAATACATACTAATATTATAAATGCGAAATTGTGTCTGTCTGTAATAGCCTGACATAATATTATCTTCACGCCTAAAGCGCAGAACGTTTGAAATTTTTTTTTCACCATATTTTCACGTTGCTACCAAAGTGTTTTACACTGCATTAGCAATTAATTAGCATAGTGGATGGTGATGAGTCGCAAATAATAATAATTCATGTAAGTACGTACCTGTGGGAGTTCTATCAACGGGGATAGGATCTTCAGAGGCGGTGGACGGTTCCCGAGAGGACGCGGACGGCGGAGGAATACAGTCCCGAATGTTAGCTGGAAAAAAGTTAAATTTCGAATGCAAAAAAAACTATCGCAGGTTTTTTAAAGATGTCGAATGTTCTATTTACAGAACATGAGTTTATTAAAGACATTTTTCCCTTGGTTATCTGCAATCAACTCGAAAGTTATAAGCAGTGATGAAGTGGATTTGACGGCTAAGATCTCAATTCAGTAACTAGGCCTCTACATTGGCTAGAATCTATGCAGGTCCAGTAGGTTGTGGCGTTATTATAGACACGATTTAATCCACATATCGTGTAAGTGCTAAGTTATTATAGCGGAAATATTGGTGCGGAAAACAATGAATATTAAACACTCACGGTGTGATTCCGTTACGCCGCTCAGTATCTTCCCTATTCTGCCCAGAGACGTCATACTCTGTAAGCTCATCGCATCGTGCGATATTATTCTGAAACAAAAATTATAAAGTATTTTACTGCTAAAATATATTTATAACAAAGAAAAAAAAGTAAAAACTAAATAAAAAGCTCTTGTCAGAAGTGGGATTCGAACCCACGCCCACAGAAGTGGACTGCGACCTGAACGCAGCGCCTTAGACCGCTCGGCCATCCTGACTTGTAGCAACGCGGCGAAATTAACAAACATAAGCAATATTACACTTTCTATTTTTTAACATATTATTTTTCATTTGTTAAACTTAACTATTATTGTTTAATGCTTAGTTAAAAATAATATTTTTAACTAAGCATTAAACAATAATAATTTATGACGAAAACTTACTTCAAAATACCGCGCAGGCGTTTAACTGAACTTAGAGTACCTACTTAATAATTATTTAATATTTAACTGACCCAGTTTCAATACCGAATGCACTGTACCAACTGGTTATTAACTCAATCAAAACATACGTTCAAACTTGCCTACCTTACTACCCACGTAAAAGTCTTGAAGATAATGTTTTCGAAGTTCATTCGTAGAACTGATATGTTAAACATATTTTATATTTTTACAGTCTGCTATAAATATTAAAAAGTAAAAAGATTAAATTGATTTCTTTTTAATATTGTTTAGAACAGTTTAGAATTTAGATTAAAGTACTGAAGAATAGTTTAGAACTAATGAATCGATTTTGATGGAATTTAATCTCTAAAATTAAAAATAATAGTAGAGTAAAATATAAATATTTAATAGTATGGACTGATGGCGCAACTGTAAACTGGTATAATGGTATAAGTGGTAAACAATGCAATTCCTTTATGGTAAAGTACTAAAAACTAGTCGAGCAAGCCATTTAACAAACAGGTGTATTAAAAGGTATTTATTTGTACGCTATTAGTGACCCAAATAATAGTAGACTGATCAGCAGCTGCCTAATTGTCATGGATACGGCGCGTGCGCGTTTACTAGAATATGACAGATGCAAAAGTGACAAGTACAAGAGGTCACACAGCAATTTGAGGAACAAAACTTTAATATATAAATTAATATTGAAATTTGTAAGATTTAAAGTTATTTATTTGCTCAAAGTTAAATAAATAAACTGATATTCTAACTATTTAGTATTTTGATTATACATAGACTATAGAGGTTGAATTCAGTAAGTATACACAGTTATTTTAATAGAGTAATAAGAATGATGGCTAACTACAGTTGAATCCGTTTATTATGACTTCGCATATATTGACCAACCGTTTATTATGACGTCTTTACACTACAAAGTTTGGTTTTCATATAAAATTCTTTATAAAAAAGTCGGATATAATGACTTCCCTTACAGTGACATGTTGCTTATTATGACCTATTTTTGATCAATTATGTCCGGTTATAATGACCCACATGATTCTTTACACCTTTGGGTACTCGGTAATGTTCGTTGATTCCCGACGACGTTCGGCACGTGGCTCGTTTTTCAAAGTCACGCAGAGTTTTTCGTTTGTGTTTTTCATTGTAGGTACATGTATACATAATGTGAAAATGATAATTTGACAACACAAAAGTATTAGACTGTTTCACAATAAAATGAAAAAACAAAAGCAGACAAAAATGACTTCTATTAAATGTAGTTACTATGTTGCTCTATTAAAATACTTATAAATACCTATGTATATTATGCATATTTACATAAAAAAGTTTTTTTACAAAACGCTTTGTATGACGTCCGCTTATTATGACGTGTTTGTCAATTCCCTTCAATGTCATTATAAACCGATTCAACTGTACTTGATAACTAACTACTTAAATAACTCATCATAATATTTACAGACGAACATAATATAACCTCCTTTTTGGAAGTTGGTTACATAATTATGATTATGTATAGACATAATTATTGTTCATATATGCATGAAAAACTTAAGTTTACCTTGAAGCTATGGCCAAAAACAGAGACATGTTTAATAACATCGGCTTTGAAGGTTATAACCAGGACTCACTTGAAGGGATGTTCCATTGGAGCAGACATCAAAGCCGCCGGGTCGGCATCATCCTCCTCCTCCGTCTGCATACATCTCCGCAGCTCTTGGAACCTCTTACGACCTTGCACAACCTGTATTTATTTAATTTTTAATAGCAATTTAAAAAAAGGTTTTATATACATAATAGAAACATGAAATACATTATATTTTTAAACATTTTTTTATTTTTAAGGTTTTTTTAATTAAGTAACACAAGCCTATTCACTCAATTTACTACATTTTGACTTATGATTATTTAAATGAACAAACAATAACTAGATTATCACAATTTACAGGAATAATGATAGACATTGTGAAAAATAATAGTATTACAAAAAACATAAATAATAATTTATCAAATGGTAGTGCAACAAATTGTGCAAAAAAAGTGCATAAAAACATGTAACTAAATTACAAAATAATATAAGATAAAATATATATCTAAACATAGTATTTGTGACAATTTGAAAATGTTTAACTTATTTTAAGATTTATCCATATTCCATATTACACAAAGAATAAACTATAAAATAGTTTATTCTTTGTTTATTGGCCTTATGCCATAAAACATTATGTTAATACTTACACTCTTGATGGTAGTTCTGTCATCTTGTTCTTCAGTGTTCTCCGAGGGCTGGCTAGTGTTGGCTGCTATGGGTTCATCTTTATTAGTTGCTGCTTTCTCTTTCTCCGCATTTGCAATGTCTGATAAGTTTATATTTTTGCATAGTGATGATCTTCTGTAACCAATAATAAATAAAAATTAGTGAATCGTTCACATAGTGAATCTATACAACAATAAAACTATTTTTATTGTACTTTATTAAAGTGTGTTTTATCAGACCAACATTATGAGAAATTAGCTTGTAATATGTCATGGCTACTGGACTGATAAAATTTACTCACTTCTTTAAATTGCTGATAAAGTTTATGCTTTTAACTTTGAGCATTATGTTGTGTACAGATCAGAGCACTAACTGCAACTATGAGCCCTACATTTGTATTGACTGCAATGGCAAACTGGGCATGTAATCATCTGTCGATATGCATCAAGGACGAAATGGACTAGTAAAACATCTGTTGATTTCCACAGGCCTAGTAAAACTTGTTTTAGAAACATGTCGTCACCTCCACGGTAAACTTACGAATCTGCCATTTTTTCAAAATCGAGTTTCTAGCAAAAAACTGTCACTTATGTGGTATTACACACCGTGGCAAATTTCCATATTTCTATCTTTAACGGTTACAGAGTTCAGATGGTTCGAATCTGCCTTTTTATGCTCATACCCCCATGGCAAACTTACGAAATTGAAAATAGGATAACGTATGTTATAATTCGAGTGAATCTTGCCATTGTAAACTTACGAATCTGGCATATTCGTTAACTTAAACTGGGTGAAGTGAGTAGTGACCCACAGCCCACAGGCCACAGCAAACATACATATCTGCCACTTTCGTTAATTTACTATGGCTTCTGAGTTCTGGACCATTCTTTTATGTTCGGAAACTGGCGGTATATTATAATGTCAGAATGTCAGAATGTTGTCAGACAATTGCGGTAGCCAACAGAAAAACTTGTATGTTGCTGTGACAACTAGCGGGATAATAGACACGATAGATCAATGTCTTTTATGAATCCGGGCACAGTCACATGGAATGCGACTTGGTTCATTCTAAAATTGAAAGGTAAGAATTCAGCTGTTTACACACCAGAAGGATGGACACAAGTCATGAGAATGGCTAGGGTAAATCCTCGTCCATTTAGTGTAACCGTGTTGTCTCATGAGGAGTTTTTTTCCAAGACTGAAGAAGAAGACGAGGCTAAAATCGCATCTAATTGACGCTATCGACGCGATAAGTCAATTAGATGCCATGGCCCATGATGCGGTGACTATCGTAAAACTCATCCTATACTATTCAGAGTGGGTTTTGAGGATAAAAATTGTCACGGACAGAGCTGTAGGTATTAACCTACGGCTGCTGCATTAACTACTTGTCATTTTAACCTTTAACCGCGCAAATTGCATTTTCTGGGCCTCTCCCAAGTCCTTCCATTCATCCCGATCCAACGCCACTGTCGGCCAGCCTGGCTTGTATGTGTCAAGTTCATCGCGCCATTTTTTTCAAGTTCGGCCATGGCACTTACACGACAACAAAATTTCGAGTCCATCCCGCTTGATTTTAAATGCGTAGGTACGTCGATTATCGAAAAATGTAGTCCGCCAAAAAGTGAAGAAGTTAAAAAGTGGCAACATTGTAGTGTCATCTCTTTCAAATCAATCTAAGAAAAATGGGATGACACTACGATGTTGCCACTTTTTAATTTCTTCACTTCTTTGACAGACTATACCGTCGTATGAATCCGACTTGTGCGGTTTAAAGGTTAAAGAATATACGATTAATAACTCCCACACCGATTTCGGTGACGGTGGCCCGTTTCACTGAAACCAGCCCAATTGCGCAGGAGTAATATTATAGTGTCCAAGTACAAACTTGGACACTATAGCACAGTGCACAAGAGCACTCTCTATTCCTTTACTCTCATAACCCAATAGCACGGCTGACCGACACGACTGGTGAGAGATCAGGTGCAGGACTGACTTTTTACATGCCCATCCGAAGCATGGATCATCTTACTTGTCAGACAATCAGGTGATTAGCCTGCATTGTCCTAACCAAACTTGGAAATGACATGTTTCCAACGTGGGAATCGAACCCACGACCTCCGAGTCAAGAGCCGCGCTCTAAACCACTGGACCACGGTTATACCATAATATACGATTATACGAAACCCCGGCCGTTTGTAGAGTGCAAACTACCAATTTTACAATTATGCACTTAGAATGACTTAAGTAAACATACGAAAGTACCACATTCGTAAGTTTACTACGGTAAAATTTTGACGAAATTTACGAAAGTACCACTTTGGTTAATTTGCCATGGTATCAATAAATACCTTATTATGTATATGTATGAAAGTGCAAATTAACGAATGTGCATTATTTTGTGATTTAAATCCAATAATGAAAATTCATTGATTGTATCTAAAACATACAGCATTATGCAAAGCAAAAATATTAGAGTATTGATTTCAGAAGCGCAACAATTCTTTTAATTATTATTTTAAGGTTTTGAAACGCTCTCCTGTAAAATTTGTTTTTTGCAGATTCGTAAGTTTACCGTAGAGGTGACGATGTATACTAGTAAAAACTTTTCCCTAAGCTTGTCGACCCGTGTAGGGCGGGAAATTGACACTCGCTATGGTTATTTAGGTGGGGTGATGTAGGTACATTAATTATCTAGCATAGAATAACATGGAAAACTTACTTGGATCCCTTTACAAGCGTGAATTCCTCAGCATCGTAAAACTCCTCCGAATCACTGCTATCACCCATTGTTTGTTAGTCAAATGTCGTTCAAACAGAAATATATCACTTCCTATATATATTTCTTATTGAAACATGTTTTTCATGCATATTTATTTACAATAAAGCACCAAGTTTTATAAATCACCAAATCTGAAACAATCTGAAAAGTGAAATTTCAACCATTTTTGACATTGACACTGGTTGACACAATTGACACTGACATTTGAGTTTTGACACTGACAGTAGATTTTTTTCGGAAAGCAAAGCAAACTAAGCACTGATCCATACTGATCTCTATTATACAAGTACGCGTACTTGTATGATGGAGGTCAGTGAAAGGCAATAATTGTGGACAGTAAAATAAAAAACCAAAACAACAATGATCTTACTCGTTTGAAGGCCGTCACAGACTTAGCTATAAGTGAGCTATAATATATATTAATATGTTTATAGCTAGGCATATTACTATATATTTTCTATACAATTTCAGTACCACACACTCACAGTACCACACACTCAGCTATAATATATATTTCTGGTCTCAGTGTGTTTAGTACGGTATATTAATATATATTATAGCTAAGTCTGTGACGGCTTTTATGTTCTTCCAACTCTTTATCTACCTCTTTACAGGTCGATCAACCTAAGATTAAAATTTTAACAATATTTTATTATTGTTCTCATTTATTTATAGCAGGGAAAGCCGTAGCCCGGTCGTAACTCGGCAGGCTAGTTGAGTAGGTTATTTTAATTACTCTATGGTTATAGGTATGAAGCCTATATATTATAATGAATTGATACTCTAACATACTTACTTAACAACTATAATATTAATTTATGTAGAACTTCCATTATTCAAATCAAATCAAATCAAATCATTTATTTCGGGCATCAGAGGCCCATAAAACAAATACCTTAAACCTAACATACATATTGATTATATATGATTATATTAATAAATACCTTAAAACTAACATACATATTATTTTATATATACTTAAAAAACTAACACTGTCACTTGTTGCCGGCGACGTGACTCGACGCTTCGTTTCGGAGTCTCCCCCGGAACCTCCGGTAGACCACATCCATCGGCCAGAACTCCGGCGCCTCGAAAGTCGACAGAAGATTCGTCGGTACTCTCACCACAAAGGAGCTAAAGTTAACCTTGTGGCGAGACTGCAGACGCTCGACCCTCAGGCGCAGTGTCGTCTTCTTCTGGATGTAGTCCACGACGTCCTCGACCTCCATGGACCAGTGCAGGCGGGATATGTACAGGGGCGTCGCGGGGACCTAATAGTAACTAAATCAGTTGTGACAACGCGGCGATTTTGGCGAAGAGTTCAGCTGTCAAAGCAACAAAAATAATTGGTCTTCTCATAGGCTTAGCTGTCTCAATGAAAATCAAAATATATTTTTTTAAATTAATGAATAACTAACTCAACTATCTATTCATATTAAGGCCCGTATAAATAGTCAGTACTCAAGATGCATCTCGTCAAATACCGTTTCCCTAGGTAGCCGCATCGAATGTCAATTTTAAAACTAAGTAACCCAAAGCGTTTCCTACGCGGTCACCAGTCACCACACACCATGTCGCAACTGGTCTTTCTGACCCCAGGTAGCGCCACCATGGCCAGACTTTTGAGGACAGATAGAACGACTTATACAGAGTGTTGTATTTTCGTCGTAATGAAATCTAAGCCACTCTACTGGACGAAAATAACATTCGGATAATATAACAATTCCCCGTATAAAATTGGTCTAAAGACCACAACACCTTGAGTGTGTAAGTAGAATACTGAAGATTTGTCATACTTTACTGAAAAGTTTATCATTTCCTTAAAAATCACAAATAATAATAAATTCTCGAAATACACACAGCAGCACACGGTTAGCAGAGCAATAGTCTTTCAGGACCGACGTTTTCATTCCGTAAACCGTAACAAACCGTTTATTAATCAACTTCTAGATGACGCCCGCAACTCCATTGCGCCAAAATTCGTTTATCGCGCAGGAACCGTACACTTTTCGGAATAAAAATCCGTATCCGTATCTCCATGCCCAGCAAAATCGGTTCAGCGGTTTGAGCGTGAAGAGGTAACAGACCATAACAGTCAGACAGACACTTTCGCATTTATAATATTAGTATAGCAGCATAATATTATCTAAGGAAATCTAAAAATGTCGGATCTACTGGCCACCAGGACACTGGGACCACACCGTTCAAAACATTCAATTCATAATTATTATAAAATATATAAAAGATAGGAAAATATGTATTGTTATTACATATAATATGTGTATATATTATATTCTATTCTAGTATTTAATTTATATTTTATATACTATATATTTATATATTATATATAAAAAAGGTCCATGGCGTGATGGACAACAATCACAATATATTGTAAGTAATAAATTATCCTTGGTGCGAATAAACTAAATAAAGATGGCAAAAAAGGATATGGGCGGATAGCCCATAGATGGCCCCAAATTGTAAATAATAAAAAAAATATATATATATTTTTAGCAATTAAAAGCGGAAATAAGTGAAACCAATATACCAAAAAATACAAAACTAATCTTTATTCACACAATTATCAGATTCAGTTAGAACAAAAACATCTTAACGTTAAATCTTACAATTAAGGGCAAGTAAATTCTCAAACAACTTAAATTAGGTCACAGTTTCTAGACAATTAGGAAAAACGAAATTGAAAACAAAATGGCTCACGTATACCGAGTGACGTCGAGTAACCGATCCGAGCGCTGCCAGCCAACTAGAGGGCGAGCATCGCCAGGGTACGGTTTTTATACCGTCGACTGTCACTTGGTTGACGTATTTGACAGGTAACGTCAAAAATAGGCAAAGGTTTATTAAACATACATCTAACACGGCCTCTCCTGACAGGAGACCGTCCTCGGGCTCCCCTATTTCTGCTTCCGATTTTCTGAGCTCCGTGTCTGGCGGTCGGATGCAGGCAGCCGGGCCTGACAGCAATCAGGTCCGTCGTAGACGATGACAGCGCCTCTCCAGGTGGTAGGAGGATCTGCGGGTGGCAGCAGTACGTCTGGCCCTGATGATGACTCGGCCGCTGGTAGTGTCGTAACGGCATCGAGAGGTGCTTCGATAGCAGTAGACTGGACTGGCGGCAGCTCGTGGTTGAACCAAGGACAACTCAATAGCTGCGAAGGTAGACCCCTCATCTTCAGAGTCTGCATCTGGCGAAAAGAAAAACACACACACAACAGTACGACGAGATTATCGTAAATGCATAACACAGAATACTGCCATTTTTGAACTTTGTTACTACCAGATAATGATAGTCGAAAAAAAATAACTAATCAGAGGCACAACATGAACCTTACTTAGGGTACATTTATGATAAAGGCAATACGTGAAGCAATATCTTAATCGAGACAGACCATAAATCCTCAAAGTAAGCAGCACACACTTCAGGGGACCATTTGTCCGCGCCGCGTCATACTCCCACGGCGTCGTCGCCACTGACAAGCTTCAATCAGTGAGAGGGGTGCAGGGACGGCGCCGCGGTGACCGCGCGGTCCGCTTCCCCGCGATGCTCGGGATGCACGCTGAGTCGCACCGGTGTTGTGCAGTGTTGCCGCTGGCGCTACAGTGGCGAGGTTTCGCCACCGGCGCTACAGCAGCGAGGTATCGCCACTGGCGTTGCAGTCGCGACGTGTCGTCACCGCGTGACGTGTCGCCACCGCGTGGCGCTGCAGTCGCGATGTGTCGCCACCGCGTGGCGCTGCAGTCGCGATGTGTCGCCACCGCGTGGCGCTGTAGACGCGACGTGTCGCCACCGCGTGGCGCTGCAGTCGCGATGTATCGCCACCGCGTGGCGCTGTGACGTGTCGTCACCGCCTGCTACGTGACTCTTCAACTCTCGGGAGTGTAGCAGGATCAGCGAGGGCACTCGTCGATGCACCGGAATCCTCGGGGTTATCGTCACACTCATCTATAATGTTAAACACACGAATGTTAAATAGCCATAACATGCATGATAGTGCCTATTCTTTCATTCATCACTCTTGCGAGGCCCTCGTTCATCAAACTAACACAACATTAGCTAAGACACTTCTCTTTCAACAAACGTGCGTACATCTCATGCGAAATGTCCCAATCATAAACACTTTAACTTGTACAAGTTTTCCTCATGAAGGTAAACCAGCACTGCGGCTGCCAGGTCTGCGCCTGATAAATCCGTGATGATACAACAGAATCGCTGCAGTCAATTCAATTGCATCATCTCGGTTGCTTGGTTCTAAATTTGAAATTTCTTATAACGAAACACGAACGAAAAGCTCCGGATCCTTATCGTCGTGTCGCATAACAAAAGCATTAAGGTTTTAAATGCTTAAGCTATGCCCCGTGGCACGAAGCATCACAGTCGCTTGCCACGATTGCCTTGACCATAACATAGGCATCCCATTCGCGTAATATGGCCCCTAATCGCATTATGAAAGCATTAGGTCAGCAAATGCATTCATTATGCCCCGTAGCACGAAGCATCACAGTCGCTTGCCACGATAGGAGTGATCGAACGATCACCTCGTCACATACCACATGTATGTCAAAGGGTAAACACCCTTCAGCGAGCTCGCTAAACCAAACATAACCGGCCGAAACAAACTTTTGAGTTGACGTCAAGTTATTAACACTCTCAAAGAAAGCTGCGCAGGCATCGGGTGTCCATTCGCCACGCCATCGAACATCGCCGCTGGCGCTGCAGTCGCGACGTGTCGCCACCGCGTGGCGCTGCGACGTGTCGCCACCGCGTGGCGCTGCGACGTGTCGCCACCGCGTGGCGCTGCAGTCGCGATGTGTCGCCACCCCGTGGCGCCGCAGTCGCGACGTGTCGCACCCGCCTGCGATGTGTGGCCACCGCGTGGCGCTGTAGTCGCGATGTGTCGCCACCGCGTGGCGCTGCGACGTGTCGCCACCGCGTGGCGCTGTGGTCGCGACGTGTCGCCACCGCGTGGCGCTGTGGTCGCGATGTGTCGCCACCGCGTGGCGCTGTGGTCGCGATGTGTCGCCACCGCGTGGCGCTGTGGTCGCGACGTGTCGCCACCGCGTGGCGCTGTGGTCGCGACGTGTCGCCACCCCGTGGCGCTGTGGTCGCGACGTGTCGCCACCGCGTGGCGCTGTGGTCGCGACGTGTTGCCACCCCGTGGCGCCGCAGTCGCGATGTATCGCCACCGCGTGGCGCTGTGACGTGTCGCCACCGCGTGGCGCTGTGGTCGCGACGTGTCGCCATCCCGTGGCGCCGCAGTCGCGATGTATCGCCACCGCGTGGCGCTGCAGTCGCGATGTGTCGCCACCGCGTGGCGCTGTAGACGCGACGTGTCGCCACCGCGTGGCGCTGAAGACGCGACGTGTCGCCACCGCGTGGCGCTGCGACGTGTCGCCACCACGTGGCGCTGTGGTCGCGATGTGTCGCCACCGCGTGGCGCTGTGGTCGCGACGTGTCGCCACCGCGTGGCGCTGTGGTCGCGATGTGTCGCCACCGCGTGGCGCTGTGGTCGTGACGTGTCGCCATCCCGTGGCGCCGCAGTCGCGATGTATCGCCACCGCGTGGCGCTGCAGTCGCGACGTTTCGCAACTTTGCAGTTGCGCAGGCGCACGCATAGAGGGCGCCAATAGCGACCACTCGGCAGAATGTCGACTGCTTTGTAGGGTTCTCGCATCCCAGAGTCTAGCTTTCCTGTGGAGTATACCGAGAAGTTTTAATTACGAACACAAGGTCATCAATTTGAAACTCGCGTGTTGCTTTTCACTGTTGATAGTCACGCCCATCTTGTTCAGTTCGATTTCTTTCCAGAAGTTCGAGCTCTGCTCCTGGAGAGTTCCCAGAGCGCCTCCCGTTTAGTGACTGGCCCTCAACAGTAACGTCCCGGACCAGGACATGGCTGGGGTAGCTGCTTCGATTCCTATAAGAAGATTAGTGATGTCTGGGTAGTTTTGTGTTTTGTCACGTTAATGACAAGCTGCAGCTTCCACAGTGTATTCGCCCGTGAAGTTTTCCTGTGATTGGTTTCCACCCGGATCATCACGACTCAAGAGCAACATACCTAGTCGGATCCAGAGCGCCGTACTGCAACTTCTGGGGTAAGTTCAAGATTTCCTCGTCACTTTGTAGAGAGGTGGGCCCAGTTACGAGGTTCCTGAATAATATTTACCTGATGAGAAGCGGAGTTGCGGCCAAGGTTAGCAGTTGCCGCACTTGTTTCACATTCTCTGGAGGTTTTGTGTTGACGAAAGCCCCAAATTTTCGTGGGCTCGGTCATACCTGACCCTAATATGACATTTACAATCCTACCAAGGTATTCTACCTCAGTAACAAAAAAAAATTTGCATTTGCGCGAATTTATAGAGAACCCCCCGCATTAGCTAAAGTTCTAAGCACTTTGCGGACTAGCTCAATGCCATCTCCTACTTTGTAAATGTCCCCGTTGGTTACAAGTAAAGCATTTAATTTCCCTATCATGGTTAGCTGGCTTCGGCGAACGCAAAATAATTATGCGAGTGCGGCGGACGCACAGCCTAGCGTCTACAATCGCTTGCGTGAGGCTACTAGCTTCTGAACAGCATAAAACCGAGTCCGCGGTATTACGAGCGTCGTCAACAAGCGTATTTTGTTGTACCGTTCCTATCATCGGTGTGCCTAATCGCGGCGGGCCGTGATTGTTTTGTACGCGAGTCGCGACAAAGCGACGGCGGCGTCCCATGCGAATGGTCACGGCTTTTAGACGCCCTACGAGACCTATACGAGCGACGGGATTTCCGGAGCGATCTATCTCGCCGTAAAATAATACGCGAGCGGCGGACTGTACTTACGGTGAACGATCATGGCTACTTGTACAGGAATACGAACGCAATTTATTGCAACTACCGCGACGCTTACGTACGCGTTTCTCGCGAGGACCGGAAGAATCCCGATTACGCGAGCCACTTTGATTTAGCGAACGACACGTATTTCGCGGCATTAGACCAATATTAGCACAATACACTTTAATGCACTACACAAATAAGCAAAACAAAGAAAGAAAAGAGAAAAAAATCTAAATGAAGGTAGTCTGAGAATTACTTGCTGTTCGCGATACAAAGAAAATACAATTCCACTAAGCATGTGGGCAATGAATCCTTTATCCCCGCTTCTGATTTTAGCAATTAAAAGCGGAAATAAGTGAAACCAATATACCAAAAAATACAAAACTAATCTTTATTCACACAATTATCAGATTCAGTTAGAACAAAAACATCTTAACGTTAAATCTTACAATTAAGGGCAAGTAAATTCTCAAACAACTTAAATTAGGTCACAGTTTCTAGACAATTAGGAAAAACGAAATTGAAAACAAAATGGCTCACGTATACCGAGTGACGTCGAGTAACCGATCCGAGCGCTGCCAGCCAACTAGAGGGCGAGCATCGCCAGGGTACGGTTTTTATACCGTCGACTGTCACTTGGTTGACGTATTTGACAGGTAACGTCAAAAATAGGCAAAGGTTTATTAAACATACATCTAACAATATATATTAGTATGGATATGGACTAGACTCCGCGCACGATATCGTTGCCGCGCACGATAACTCTGCGCGCGGCTGAACGAAACTTTTCATCGGTCCGCCTTATTTACATAATAATTGATACGCCTATTCCTTTACATAAGTTAAACAAGTATTTATAAGGATATTAAAATAAAACTACCAATAAAATATCATTGGGATTACCCATTTTTTTAATGAATCCCTACGCTGTCGCGCGCAGAGTTATCGTGCGCGGAGTCTAGCATCAAATCAAAAAGTTGGCATTTCACAGACGAGACGGAGGAACACATAATTTTATTAGGAAACACGCTGTATCTAGAGCTTGGGTCCAGACCAGACGCCAGAGTCCAGCCACTATTGTTGTCGTTCCGGTGTGCGGTGCCAGCTCGAGTGACGGACACCCGAGAACCGCTACTGAATTCAATGTTACGCTTTTTTTCTTCCCAACCGAATGTTTCCTGAATATAATGGTAGAGGAAATAGCGTCACAGATTCGGTTTCCTCTTTTCCTATCAAAAGAAGCAAACAGTAAATTGATAGTATCTTTAACTCTCTTGTTAAAAAGTTACTGCCTCTACCTGTGCCTCTACCTAATGTCAGTAGGTAGAGACAGTAGCGGAGCTAATCTACTAACTTAAAGTACTATGTAATAATGAGTTTCATTATTACATACTTGCCTATTTATTAATCAACTAGCTGTCCCGGCAAACGTTGTTTTGCCATTTAAAGTATTTCTACTTCATCAGTAATTGATACAAAATCTAACCCCCCCCCCCTTTTATCCCCTAAGAGGGGTGGGGTGAAAACTGATGTTAAGTTGGAAAATACAATTAATAATATGACGTAAGTCCATTAAAGAAAAAATTTGATACAAAATCTGACCCCCCTTTGGGTCCCCTTAGAGGGGTGGGGGGGAAAGTTTATACACCAGATGTTGAGTTCGTAGAAGGCAAATATATCTGCGGAAACCGTATGCAAATCGGATCAGTAGTTTTCGTGTTAAAGCAAAAGCTTGATACAAAATCTAACCCCCTCTTTCGTCCCCTTAGAGGGGTGGGGGGGAAAATTTTTATACACCAGATGTTAAGTTGGAAGAAAGACAAATATATTTGCGAAAACCGCATTCAAATCGGATCAGTAGTTTTCGTGTGATAGTGGAACAAACATACAGACAGAAAGACAGACAAAAAACTAACCACAGTTTTGGCTTCTATAGCGATGTAGTAACACCCCCTGCTTATTATTTTTTCAATATCTTTAATGTACAGAATTCACATTTCTACAGTTTTATTATATTACCTATGTATAGATTTATAGTTAAAGAAATTAATTAATTATAATAGCAATCAAAAATAACAGTCATTCAAAACGTATTTTAAAAAGTTCTAAAAATATTACTTTCTTAGTCATAACTTTAAAAGCTTTTTTGAAATTAGGATTATAATAATGAAGCACTATAGTCTATATCAAATCAATAAAGCAGCACCCGGCTGTCGCATAACTATTGAAAATCTATTGTGTCTGCGATTCCCACGATCGAGGTAATATTTACGTGGACTCTCCGGGCGAGTCGGTGGCACTGATAATTATTAAATCTCTCCCCTACCGCACGCACACCCGCGCGTCGCGCCTTGACGCCCAATTCGCAACGTGCAGCAGAAATCGTAATATTTTAATTTCGCCGTAACATTTAACCAAACGTCCAATTTTAATCATTCAAAGACCAAATATTATCTACATTAACTGTACTTAGTGATGAAATAATTTATTTTGATAAGGGTCAATAGCATTATTTAAATATACGCGTTTAAATATAGTCCAAAAAAAATTCAAGATTTTTTTATAAAAAAATGGTTATTGTGCCTCACTCAACATAGATAGGTATAGTGTGTCGCGGACTTTTTTGTAGATATTTAAAAGATCTATAATTACTTAGAACATTTTATGCCTCTATCTTTTATAGTTTAGGCAGCGTACGCAAAATAAGTAACTTTTCTGGTTGATTTTTTACACCTTGCGTCCGAAAATCCCAAATATCTTACGGAACCTTATATTTTTCCAAAATAAAAATTAGCCTATGTTCAGCAGAAATAATGCAGGATTCCAATGGTGAAAGAATTTTTCAAATCGGTCCAGTAGTTTCGGAGCCTATTCGACTCAAACAAACAAATCTTTCCTCTTTATAATAGTAGTGTAGAAGTGTAGATGTAGATGAGATAGTAAATTAATGATCCGTCACCATGAAATAATAGCATACAAATACCAAGGCCTTTGGATAATTTTTTTGCACAGTAATTGCATGTTTTTTGTCCGGGTACAGCATGATTAGTCAAATATTTGTTGTGTTTAGGTACTGTTTACTATATTATTTACCAGCTACAAGTTGTGTTGTCGGCGATACCCGGTAAGTGGTAGGTCAACAAGTAGGAAAATTCTCAAACCATTTGTTTTATTGAGAAACAAAACTGTTTTCAATTCATTTTCATTTCGAGGCCCAATTTTCGCGTACCGATTTATTGCTAGGTATTGGCACGGACCACGGTATTACAATATTGAATATAATAATAAATAATAAATAAATAATTTATTTCCTTAAAGTAGAATGGCGACACAGTGCTCTCGAGTGCTTGGCCGAGTGCACTGTCTCGCTAGTCGCTACTCTACTTCATCAAGCGTTCAAGCCATAAGCACCGGCCTAATGCTTGTTGCTAATTTGTCATTGCATAAATCGACTTACATTTTTTTAATAGGCAAATATAATATTGACGTACGGTAATTTTCTACGAGAATATACATTTGAAGGTTTCTGAGAAATTAATAATATGGGGTATCCCTGGAAACTGAAAGCGGAAAGAATCATCATTCTCTGATTTCATCCTTTATAATGGTAAAATGTAGGGATTTTAGAGCGAATGATTCATACTGCAGATCTGCTGCTTTTAAAAGAAAAATGCAAATCATTGCTTTTATAATAGAACGTTGGTTGGTAGAGCCCTGCTTTATCATAATTCATAAAATTTTAGAATGACTGTGAGTGATTGTTATCAATAGTTATTTTACCTCGAAGTCTCTATGAGATTCAACCTTATATCATGGACATAAAAGTCATGTCAGAGGTAAAAAGTTGTGAATGGACCGGCGCAAGTAGTCAGTCAAGTAAGCCGGCCCGTATATAAACCCTCCTCTACCGCCGCCAGGCTATTAATACAAAATCTTTCGTGGTAGCTGTTCGGTGCGTGCTTTCACATAAAAGTAAGTGATGTGAAGTGTGTGTGAAATTACCGTAGCTAAATCGTGTAACGAAATTCGGTGTGAAATTAAAATAGAATTGCAATTATTTTTATTCAAATGTTTATTAGCTACTTAATTAAGTATTTTTTTCGGCATTTTTCCTATTTTTATGTCTAAGATTAAAGTACAGTTAATTTGATTATTATAATAATAACAAATTAATTACTTTAACGTAAGGTTAATGGTGAAAACGTCTTAAATTGACCGGTGCAACACGTATATTGTGTGGATATTGTAAAGGCAATCTCGTTTCCTGTCGTTCGTCTGCTTGTGACACCCATAGGCTCTACTAAATAGATGAACCGATTTTGATTTGTTTTAACCGACTTCTAAAAGAGATGGTTATACCTACGCTACAGCCTCAGAACAGGAAAATAAGGCTACAGCCTACAGCTCATGCTCATTATGCCGGCTGTAGTTAATATCTGCAGTAGTAAAAATATATACCTAACCACTAATTATTTAATGTTAATTATCTGCCCCCCCGTAAGGGCTAATGGCGCATGTGTGCAAAAATCGGCCAAGTGCGAGTCGAACTCGCAAACGAAGGGTTACATACCATTATAGAGCAAAAATAGTGCAATAATTGTGTTTTTGTCACAGATCTTGATCTTATTTCTGTGGTTTTTGTTGCGGAGGGGGGGAGTTTAATAAAATCTCACGAAATCTCACCAGGGGGGGGGGGTCAAAGAATTCAAAAAAAACACCTGACGTAGGGGAAGGTGAGGTAAAATGGTCCCCTTAAGGAAAAAATCTTAAGTAAGTATGGCTAAAGTTGAAGGAAAAATCGAAAGATTTCTATGGCTGGATGTAGTGAATTTACCAAACTTCGTGATAAAATACTTATTTTTTTATCATATGTACGTACTTTCTTTGTACTAGAGGTTTTTGTAAAAGTTTAACTAAGGGATCATTTTATGCACCCCTATGTGTTTATAAAATGATCAAAGCTTTGAGTTGGGGTAAAATAATCCCAGAGATAATATTTATTATTGATAATCAATTTAAGCATTTAAGCAAGAAACACGCATCTTTTAGTTTATTAGACGGTTTTTTAGGTTTCGGTAGTCAAAGGATGAAAAGGGGAGCCAATTTATTAAGACTTTGCTGTCTGTCGGTTTACCGGTCTGTCACAAGGCAAAACACGATAGTTGGGACTTCTGAAATCAATATCTTTGATTATATATATTTTGTTCTTTAACAACAAAATTAAAATAAAATAACAATTTCATCAAAAAAAAAATATTCGCCAATTTCTACTTTATTTTCCAGGGATCATTTTATACACAAATAGGGATCATTTCACCCCAAATACCAAATTGCAAGAAATCTATCAAAATTCAAAACACAACCTTCAAATACCACGTCAGGTGATCTAAAACAGTTTAAATGTTAGGTAACTGCTATTATTTAGAGTTGCGGTAGGTTCTATCGTAACCGCAACTCTGCCTTAAGCGATGAGTGGAGCACTATGGGGTTTTAGTGGGTAGTCTACTAGGAGTCCCACATACCCCGGCTGATATCCCCAATCTGCCGGGGATGCGTAAAGCATTTCCCCATGTTAAAAAAAGGTAACTGCTATTAATACCCTATATCAAAATAACATTTAAATAAATACGAACTCGTAAAAAATTATGAAAGTCCAAAAACAAGCTTAATTTAAATCAGAGCCAAGCGCTCTGATGGCCATGATACTTTATGAGACAACTGGCAGGGGTATGGGCAACATGTTTCACGTGCATTTGGAAAGATGTCACTGGTTTAATCTGATTTAAGGGGAGGGATCATTTAGACCGTAGGGATCGTTTTACCTCACTTTCCCTTAATTTGTGGACGCCCCCTTTCCTGTTTGTGGCATAGACGTATTGTTTTCCTGTTTCCATGCCTTGCTGTCGTAGACAGAGTAAAGTTGAAAATGAGTATTATTCGACAACATTCGCGATCGGAACGCGGTAACGACCAGTCGCTGTGTATGTTGTGACAAGCCCTCTAAAAATTGTCGTATAATAATTACTGCTAATTGTTTATTGCGAACTAAATTACGCGAGCTTTAAAAAATAATAAGAAAAATGAGTGTTTGTGCTAAATGTAATGACGAGGTTACCGAGGGTGTGTTGTGTAGTCAATGCCATGGATACCTACATTACTCCTGCTCTGGTATTCTCGAGACCACCTATCGCAAGATGACATCAGAAAAGAAAGAAAACTGGCGCTGTATTACTTGCCGTAACACCAGTTCCCAAAATATTCCCAATCTTTCTGACATCTACAAAGAAATAAAAGATTTTCGGAGGTGTTTTGACGTTCTGAAATCCGACATTAAGGATATGAAAGTTTCAATTCAAGATCTTGCCTCTCAATGGAAGGATGTAAACTCGCGACTGGAGGTCATGGAAGGACGCATGAATAGCCTAGAACTCGTTACGGCTCAAATAAGTACGCTCCAAAAGGATCTTAACCTCGCCAATACTACAATTAAGGAATTAGCCTCTTCAAACACACAATTACTAATGGATAACGAAAAACGCGACCAATTTGCTAGAAAAAATAACCTAGAAATATCAGGTGTACCTATACAAAAGGGAGAAAATTTAGAAAACATACTAAGTAGCATTTATACCAAAGTTGGATTGTCGATGGATATAACCTGCATCAATTACATTCATCGCGTTCGCCGATTTGAAAAGAAAAATGTATCTTCTAACCGGCCACCCGCCATCATTGTGTGTTACATAAGACAAAGGAACAAGGATCAGCTGTTAGCTGCCGTGCGCACGCGCCGTGGTATCACTACGGCAGACATCGGTTTATCGGGTCCGAGCAACAATATTTACATAAGCGATCACTTGACACCGGCCAATAAACTACTACTGAAGCGGGCACGTGAACTGAAAATGCAGCACGACTACAAATATATATGGGTCCGTGATTGCAAGATATTCGTGAGAAAAACGGACACCTCTAAAGCTTTTCGCATTTCATCTGATGACGACCTAAAACGCATAATATGACTTTATAGATTACACATTATGTTACTAGTGCGTTTTCATATATACCGAATAATATACAGTTCTTGTTGTGTTAAAATTATTAAAATTATTTTCTTGTTTAATCTCTGTAAGTTAGGACGTAACGGTAAGCTTTTACTATACTATATTACTAATACAAACATTGTAATGTCATGTTTTTTGTGCTACTACAGTTATAAATTAAAAATATTATATTATAATACAAAATATCTACAAAATCTAAAAAACGAAACAAAATTATACTATATCAGTATTGTAAAAGCTCTTTATCACTTTCAATGTATTATGTCTTGTGTTATTGAAACGAGTGTCAGGTTACAATTAGTATTTTCATATAATAATAAATTCATATTAATTATAATTTAAATTTTCACACAACCTTTAGTTTTATATTACCAAAATGTGAGAGGCCTACGAACTAAATCACATTCCCTTTTATCACAAGTACTCCTGAATAATTATGATATAATCTGTTTGACAGAATCTTGGTTAAATGATAATTTTTATAGTTCAGAGTTTTTCGATGACAGATACGTAGTGTTTCGGCGAGATAGGAATGTGTTTTTGGTAGGTGCAGAGAGGGGCGGAGGAGTGATAATTGCTGTGCGACGCGATAAAAGCCCGTTTTCGCGAGACGAATGGAGTACTAGTATGCACTATGATCACCTATGGGTAAGTATTCCGCTTCCTTGTTTTAGTTCAATACCTAGCGCATCTGCTCCCGCCTTTTTACATATTTGCTGTGTGTATATACCGCATTGTGACCGCCACGACACAGAATTGAACTTAATCTTTGAATCGATCGGCAATCTGATGCAACAAAACCCGAATGACATATTTCTCATAGTAGGTGACTTTAATGTTTCTCAAGGTGAATGGTACTATGATATTGTTTTTAATTCTATGGTGATGCAGTCGAGTTTAAATAAATTAGTTCAATTAACTACAGATTTTATGAGTTTTACGAGCTTAAGACAGTTTAGTTCATCTTTTAATACCAATAATAGATTACTGGACTTGGTTTTCTGTAACAAGGACTGTACTGTGACTAGTTGTAATGATCCACTGACCACAGAGGACGAGCATCACAAATCATTAGTTATCGAATTATCTTTGGACGTGTCCTTTCCGTTGCGTGAAAAGTTAACAGAAAGAAAACTATTCCACATGGCTGACTATGACGCTGTTAGGTCAGAGCTTTTGTCCATTGATTGGCAATCTAAGTTGGTAAAAAGTAATATAAGTGTGGATTCAGTAGTGCAGGAATTCTATAACATCATTAATGACATTATAGACAGATATGTTCCTAGACGTAAAGTTATCGATACAGCCCGCTATCCCCCTTGGTATAGCGTTCCATTAATAAAATTAGGCAAAGAAAAGCAAAAATTTCATACACGCTGGAAACGGTACGGTAATCCCTTAGATTACCTAACTTTTTCTACACTTAGAAAAAGGGAATCTAGTCTTCAAAAAATGGAATATCATAAGTACATTAAAGTAAGTGAGGAAAACATCAATAAATGCCCAAAACTGTTTTGGCGTTTTGTTAAATCAAAATTACCGTCTAATCATGTACCTGAAACAGTCAAGTTTCAAAACCATGTCTCAAATACTGGCGAAGGTACTTGTAATCTATTTAATGAATATTTCAGCTCAGTTTTTGTTAAGAGCGATTTACGACCTCCCACTTATAATGTTCATTCAGTTTCATCAAACTCCCTAGTAAATGTCAACTCAATCTTCATTGCTGAGGATGTCATCCTTAAGGAACTCAAAAACATTGACATTCACAAAGGTCCTGGATATGACGGGTTACATCCTATATTTATACGTAAATGCGCCAAGGAACTTAGTTTGCCTTTGTTTATTATTTATAATAAATCTCTAACGGAAGGCACATTTCCCATAAAATGGAAACAGGCCCTTATTACACCTATTCCTAAAAATGAAAATAGAAATGATGTATCTCAGTATCGACCGATATCCAAAACTAATTTATTAGGTAAAATATTTGAGAAAATTGTCACAAGTGAACTAATGGGGTTATTAAAGGATCATATTTCTATCAACCAACATGGTTTTTGTAAGGGCCGTTCAGTTGAAACAAATATGCTTACATTTACCAACTTCTTATTAAATGCCATGGATAAAAAGCTACAAGTAGACGTCGTGTATACCGATTTTTCCAAGGCTTTTGATAAAATAAATCATGATCTACTTATAGAAAAGCTTTGGAACATCGGTATACATGGCGATCTTCTGCGATGGATAACATCCTATGTCAAAAATCGTTCCCAGGCAGTATCTATAAAGGGTTATGTTTCCAGATTCATAGATATTCCTTCGGGAATACCCCAAGGTTCACATGCCGGTCCTTTGCTGTTCATTCTGTATATTAATGATATTAGCAAGGTGATACGTTTTTCAAATTTATTGCTATACGCTGATGACGCAAAACTTTTCAAAATTATTACTAACTTAGAGGATTTCAAGCAACTACAATGTGATCTGAACAAATTATTTGAGTATTGCTTAGCAAATCAACTATTCTTAAACCTTGATAAGTGTTCTGTCATGTCTTATACGCGCAAACATAACCCATTTAACTTTGATTACCAAATTAATGGCAATCCTCTTAATAGGGTCACAATTATTCGTGACCTTGGCATAATCATGGATTCCAAGTTATCATTTAATTTTCACATCGACCATATTGTCAATAGAGCATTTCGTCAACTTGGATTTATATTAAGAATTTCTAAACCTTTTAAACAGCTCCAAACGTTAAAAATCTTATACTTTAGTTTCGTTCGATCGATATTAGACTTTGCTTGCATAATTTGGAGTCCGTATTACGCTTGTCATATCGCCCGCATAGAGAGGGTTCAGAAGAAATTTATTAAGACCTTAGATTTTGTTGGAAATTATGAATATATCTCTTATGAGACCTCACTCAGTCGACATTCACTAACGAGTCTTGTAAACCGCAGAAAAATGTTTGACCAAATTTATCTTTTTAAAATAATAAATAACCACATCGACGCCTCACACATTTTGGAATGTATAAATTTTAAAGTACCTAGACCTGGCTCTCGTTCACAGAATATATTTTCGGTTCCTTTGTATAGATCAGTATACACTAGTAATTGTTTTCTAAAACGTAGCGTTAAGACTTTCAATGATGAATTTAAAGATCTAGACATATTTAATATGAGCTTGCCTGCTTATAAGTTAAAATTACATACACAACTTCTTAAAAAATAAGTAAAATAAGTATTTATTAAAGCCGCATTTCTTCCCATAAATTATGTAGTAAAAATATATGGAACTATTAGTTTTTATGTAAAAATTGTATTAAGTTTAAGATAAGTTAAAAAACTGTTTGTTTCCTTAATAAAATAAAATAAATAAAATAAATAAAATAAATAAACATCACTAGATGTTTAAAACATAAAATTCATCATTAATTATTATTGCATTAATTATATTATCTAGTACAAACATCTATGTACCAGGTGCCTATATTGTATACCGTATACCTTATAAGCCAGGTACTATGTAAATTGTACATTGTGCATAACAAAATTTTAGTTGATATTTTATTTGTATTTATAAACAATGTACCTCACCTTCGCAATTTGCAAGTTGCAACTGTAAATTATATTCTCTACAATATTATAAAATTATTATTATCAAATTTTAAAAAGTCGTGTGTTAGTAACACTTAAAATCACCTGGGGTATCTATGACCATCCACCATCAGTCAACTGTTTTTTCCAATTTCCTTTTCACAGTACCGGCTGTGAGTCCAACCAATTACTTTCGAAGCCTTGTCCTGAGGCCGCGTCACAATTCCGCATTCGTGTCTACACCCAATTTAGTTAATTAGAGTGATTGTCCGTTATATTCAATTAGCTGAAAGTGAAGGCGTTTAGTTATACGGCAAACTTTTTTATCGCTGAACAAAGCTTATATAGTTAGTATTCAATATTAATATACTGTGTTCATCATATTATTTAGTAGTTCTAATGTGTGTTAAATTATTTTAAAGAATAATTCAACACACATTAGAACATATATTGCACCGTAAAAGTTAATAATTTGACTACTACGCTATAGCTAAATTAATATTGGATTTGGTTGTGTTAGATTGTTGCCAATAATAATTGTGACAAAAACGCTTGAAGGCACGGAAGTTCCTAGCGCTGTCCACGAGATCACCGTAGTATGCGACTCCAGATGTACAGAGTAGGTTGGTGTAGTTCTTTCGTCCTGCCAGAGACCACACTCCCAGAGAACATGATGAGCGGTTTGTTCAAACATATTGCCTTCGGTCGAGCACTCGCACATAGGTGATGCTACTATTTCAAATCCATAAAGTTTAGCCTTAAAATTTCCATGACCGGTCAGGAATTGAGAAACGCAGTGGTCAATATCCATCCAATGTTTGGATAGCCGTTCTCGAATACTAGGGAAAAAGTTATATAGATGTCGCCCTTTGGTGGAACAGTCCCATCGCGTCTGCCATTCGGAGATGAGGCTCTGCACAGAGTCATCTAAAGGTTGCGGCGCCTATGGTTAGTTGACAAGCTTCCGCGTTCGGACTCTATGACCTATAAAGTGTGTGTTGTGGCCTGGCCCTAACTCTATAGGATTTACTTTAGAACTTCCACACCTTGACCACCTTTAATTATTGACAGCACTATATTACAGAATGCCAGTAGACCTATACTACGTGCCGGGGTCCGCGCCGTGCCGCGCGGTGCTGCTCACAGCTCGCGCCCTCAACATCAACCTCAATCTCAAGTTGGTCGACTTACACCATGGCGAACATCTGAAGGAGGACTTCATTAAGGTAAGGGTAATCAAGAAGTAAGAGATAAGATAGATATATAGAGATAAGATAGCTATATATTATAGATATTGTAATTTGTAGGGCATACCGCTATTGAATTTATGGAATTTAAATCCGCCATTATTTAATACGAACGGAATGGATGCTACTGGATTCTCATTGGTTCGGACTTCAGCGACACAGATGGATAAAAAATTTGTAAAATTTTGGATTTTTGCTTTGTCATAATGATCTCAAACTCGTGATTTAAAGACATTGTAGGGCTCTAGGAAGTAGTCGAGTCACTGTGCAGTGTGCTATCTTCAAGTACTTAATCCTTAAACTACAACCACCCCATGCTATGCGCAGATGGCTAAGCAAAGACATGTACTTAGTCGTAACTTGTAAGTTGTAAGTACTTAAGTCGAATAATGTTATGTCAGTCATGGCCAGCAGACGGAAACGAACAAAATTGTTCTTGGCAATTATTATCCACTGTGAGAGCTATAGCATAGATACTATGGCTATAGGTCCTAAACGTTGCAAGCTATTTTTATCCTAAGTGCACGCGAATAAAATCGCTATTTAAACAAATCGTGGGACCTTGAGAGTTATGTAATGGTGGGGCCAACGATCTCTAAAGGGAACAGACTTTTATGGACAGCAGTTGCATTGTGGTAACTGCAGACATGAGAGGAGTTTTTGTGGGAAAAAAGAGACAATTGACAGATACTGAGCTACCTATATCCGATGAGGTCGGCATCGATTATTTTGTGATTATATATTGCGTGAAATTTTAATGGTTGTTTTCCCGCAGTAAAATGATTCTATCTTAGTAGTACAATAGATTTGAAAAGATTTTTAACCGACTTCCAAAAACGAGGAGGTTATACGTTCGTCTGTGGATATTTTTTTTTTTTTTTTTTTTTTTTTTTTTTTTTTTTTATGTATGTTCAACAATTACTCCGCCGTTTATGAACCGATTTTCAAAATTTTTCTTTTGTTATATTAGGTTCCACTCCAATTTGGTCCCATTTTGTCAAAAGTGGTGATCTGATGATGGGATCCATGAGTAATCGAGGGAACTCCTCAAAATTCAAATGGAAACATATGTTTTTTTTGGTTTCATATGAAGTATTCCAGGCATATGTTACCAAAAAGTAAGATTTTGCACCAGGATTTACCATGGTTCGAAGGTGGTGAACAGAACTCCTTACTCCTTATAGATACATGTTTGGGGGTTTCGGCGTTGTCTTAAGAACTGAAAGCATATACTACTATGCAAATTTAATTAATCATCATCATCATCACCACCATTCCACCATACATCCGTGAGTAATCGAGGGAACTCCTCCAAATTTATATGGAAACTTATAATGATTTCGATTTTATAAGAAGTATCCTAAGCATATGCTACCAAAAAGCAATGTTCAGAAAAGTGGTGACCTGATGATGGGATCCATGAGTAATCGAGGGAACTCCTCAAAATTCAAATGGAAACATATGTTTTTTTTGGTTTCATATGAAGTATTTCAGGCATATGTTACCAAAAAGTAAGATTTTGCACCAGGATATACCATGGTTCGAAGGTGGTGAACAGAACTCCTTACTCCTAATAGATACATGTTTGGGGGTTTCGGCGTTGTCTTAAGAACTGAAAGCATATACTACTATGCAAATTAAATTTATCATCATCGTCATCACCACCATTCCACCATACATCCGTGAGTAATCGAGGGAACTCCTCCAAATTTATATGGAAACATAATATAATGATTTCGATTTTATGAGAAGTATCCTAAGTATGTGCTACCAAAAAGCAAGATTTTAAAATTAGTTATACCATGGTTCCGAAGGTGCTAAGAGAACTCCGGATTCCTAATATATACAAGTTTGGGGATTTCGGAGTTGGTTTAAGAACTGAAAGCATATGCTACTATGCAAGTTACATTCATCATCATCATCACTACTACCAGTCACCACACCATGAGTTATCTAATTATAACCCTATTATTGTTACTTTTAATCGTCTTTAAGAACAAAGCCCGAATTTGTCGAACGATTTAAAAAATTATAATGTTATTTCAATGTAAATGACTCGACCTTGGTGTTTAGGTTACCGAGTTAGCAACTTAATCATAAGATCTATGAGGAAAGTTATTCTTAAAATTTATAAGGACGATTTTAGTTATATTTGAGCATCCATACAAATATTATAAATGCGAAAGTGTGTCTGTCTGTCTGTCTGTCTATCAGTCTGTCCGTTTGTTACCTCTTCACGCAAGAACAGCTGAACCGATTTTGCTGAAATTTGGCATGGAGATACTTTGAGTCACTAGAAAGGACATAGGATAGGATATTTTTATCCCGGAAAAATTTTAAGTTTCCGCGCGATAAACGAATTTTGGCGCAACGAAGTTGCGGGCGTCATCTAGTAATGTTGAGTTGTTTTCATGAGTGTAATGATAGAAAGTCACTGAACAGAACTTTAGAGCCTTTAAAGACAGGCGTATAAACATGAATTTTATTATTGCTTGATTAACGCCAAGCATATACATTAGGTATACAGTGGTATATGCTTGGAGTTAAGTAAGCAATTCTGAAGTAGTGATATCAGACAATGAGTTCTCATAATATCATGAAAGTGTATCCTGGATCCAAAGTAACTAAGCATAACACATATTAGTCTGTGCAGAAAACCAGCTTATAAATCACTTAAAAGAGTGAAATTATTATTTTTAACAAAAAATTAAAACCGACTTCCAGGGTAAAAACAATAATAATTTATAATGAACAAAAAAGTGTTAAATAATTCTTACTCTTTAAAGTGCCTTATGCATAATTCTCCTAAACCGCAACTATTTCTGTACACAATCTACATTATTTTGAAGTCGGTACCAGTCTTAAATATTAAAAATATTTTGTCATACAACTCAGCATTCTTATAGCTGGTACCGTCTTCAAAATAATGTAGATTGTGTACAGAAATAGTTGCGGTTTAGGAGAATTATGCATAAGGCACTTTAAAGAGTAAGAATTATTTAACACTTTTTTGTTCATTATAAATTATTATTGTTTTTACCCTGGAAGTCGGTTTTAATTTTTTGTTAAAAATAATAATTTTTGTTCAATTCATTAAAAAATTAAAAAAATCGGCCGGGTCCATAGCCGCTCGCGCCTATCGGCATAAAGTTGCCATATTAGGTACGTCATACAAAATATTTTGTATTTTCAAAAAATAACTTGCATGATTCGATAGTACTACTATAGGCAAAGAATATTTATATTATATATAATTATATACTTACTTATAATTATATTATGTATAATTATAAATAATATATATATGTATATATTTATATATAATTATATACTTAATATTTATATTATACATAATTATATACTCATAATTAGTTTAACAACTATAGGTAAATGGTCCTGCTGCGGGAAAACAACCACTAAAATTTCACGTTGTATAGTCCTTGATGTTATTTTGGGTATGGCCATAGAAGCAAAGAAGACTCCAACATGGTAAATCGAGTCCATACTCCATTTCTCTAAGTCAAAGAAAGAAAGCGATTGTCAGGCCAACGTTTATCTCTATCTTGTATAGTCTGTGCCCTGTGGATATTCTGTGCCTGTGGTAATAGAAGACTAATAATAATTATGTATATTATGTATATTATACAGATGGAATTCTCAATTCTCGAAGTTTGGGTTTAGGCGCTGTTTTAAGAACTGAAAGCATAGCTACCATGCAAATTACATTCATCATCATCATCTTCATCATCATTACCACGTCAGGGTCACCAATGTCACAACTCACATGGTTGTATAATATTGGACATTAAGTTTTACCGTGGGAGAGCCGTGCTTCGGCACGAATGGGCGGGCTCGACCGGAGAAATACCACGGGCTCACAGAGAACCGGCGTGAAATAGCGCTTTCGCTGTGTTTCGCCAAGTGAATGAGTTTACCGGAGCCCCAATCCCCTTTTTTTTTTTGTAACGGTGGGAAATGCGTTACGCATTCCCGACAGCCCGGGGGAAAGGCCGCCGGGATATATGGGACTCCCCAGGTGCTGCGGTAAGGAAGAGCACCCAGGTTTACCCATTAAATTGTTTTTACCTTGGAAGTCGGTTTTAATTTTTTGTTAAAAATAATATAAATTAAGGATAATATTATTATTGTTTATACCTTGGAAGTCGGTTTTAATTTTTTGTTAAAAATAATTTATAGGTTTTTTGCCGTAATGTGTAGCCGTAATTTGTAGCCGTAATTATTTAGGTACAGTAGTTAATTATTTCCTATATTATAGACTAAAACAATGTTTAATTATTGTAATTTTATACTCCATATTTTTCCATATTTCTATTTTTTACTACTGTATTTTTTTCCATATTTTTCGATTTTTTAGTCCATATATTTTTATGTAGTTACATATTTTGGATTTTTTAATACATATTTTTCCGGGCCCTACTAATATGTAATAAGTACGAATGTATATAAGACGTAAAGTGGTAACATAGAATATCTTTTTTATTTTACAATTTTTTTTTCAATATTACACGATACCTAGCTTATGGAATAAACTTTTAATGGGTAGTTTAGTTATAGCAGTGTGCAGCTGGTATGATATTGGTAACCTTGGGTCGGTATCTAAGTCACGCCGGGCGCCGGGCATATCAACCTGCATACCAACAACCCACAGTGAAACCGGTTCTCGAATGTTCGATAAATCTAATACTTTATTATAAAAAAATATAACGAACACAACAACTAACAAGACGTGTGGGATTTATCTACATTGTCTACAAATTATTGCAAGTCTTACGGAGATTCAGAATCGACGATGAATTCGCATTACAAACTTTTCCATTGCGCTCTATGTATTCCTACGTTGATTACATTTTTCCGGAAAGAAAACTGGAACTACGTCCTAGGCGGAATAGATGGCATTATCCACTCAGGATAATCAACAAATTCTACACAATACAAGCAAACTTTTCATTGTGCTCTATAATTAATTATATTATGCCTATTGCCTACGTTGATTTACCTAATTTTTCCCCGAAAGAGAACTTGAACTGCCAAGGCCTGCTAGAAAACTGGCGTGGAGTAACGGATGCGTATCATCGAGTGACTATAGTCTACACCAGACACCTGAGTCTAGCTAGAGCGCCTAGAGCTAGACATTAAGGTGACGCCTTGATAATTTGGCTGTAGCGATGTCCATTTTTCTCAGCAATGACTAAAGCTAAGAAATTAAAGTTCACTGTCAGTATTCATCATGTCTTTGTCTTTGAATTACCCATAGCATAACACGATTGGACAACTTTTATAAAACAGAATAATCAATCAAAAAGACCTCTGTAAAAAAAGGGATTATGAAATGTATTTATGGTTTTTAAATTACGCGACAAAAACCATTTTGTCGCTACGCCCTTTCAATTTTTTGCTGTTCCATTGCTTGTTTTCTATGAGAGGCCGGGCCAGCCTCGCATAGAAAACAAGCAATCTCAAACACATCCAACACGGTTTTTTACTTTAACATGGCGTCACCTTAACCCATGATAGTAATCGGCAACGCACTTGCAAATTCTCTAGCAGACAATAATAAAACTATTATAATTTTTAAAGATAAAAACAATTTATGCATAATAATAATCTATTTTTATGTAAATTACTGAAAAAATCGCCTTATTATGTAAATTACTGAAAAAAATGTCGTGCTATTTTAATGTAGGTACATTTTGAATAGGTACTTAGTTGAAAGTTTGTGAGGTAGCATCGGTTCACATACCGCAGTACCGTTACCGCTCGATGGAACGTTGCACAACCACGGAACTGTAGAATGTAGCATGGGAATTGGGAACTCGTTTTTGGACACGGTACACTCACTCGCGACTGGTACAGCCAGTAAAGGCAGCCGGTAGATCAAATTGTCTAGCAACAAGCAACTATATCCACACGTAGAGGAGTGACATACTAACGGCTGTAATAAGAACTACATAATAACAGATAATAACTATATAAGATATCTACGATGCCACACGATGCTTTTAAGAACTATAGAAAATATAGCTCTACATTATGAGCATTGAGCACATAATATCTTATATTTCTTATTCGAAGTTGAAAGAAATAATTATTATGTTAGAATCAAGTCCACACATATTAGGTAAATTATACACGTAAGACACTGGTAGTCAAGACTTCGAGTTTTAAATTATCTACCTTTACTTTCCTTGTTTTTAGCCTATTGAGCAATCAGAAGTTCACTATTGTAATTTATGTATTAGCTGGTTAGTCTTTAATAAACCGTGGTCCCGTGACTCTGTCGTTGTTTCTTTTCATATATTATGATTAATTAATTACTACTTCAATGGTCAAATTTATCAAAACCACACCCCCTACACACCCAGCAATATAAGTTTGCCCTACACACCCAAATAAGTTTGCCAGAAACTACTCAGGATTTCCGGCCGGCAACGCACAGTAGTGCAGCTCTTCTAAAAAAGTTTCTAATGTTGCGAGTGTCCATCATAGGCGACTGTTATTCAATTGAACCGTTTGATTGTTTGTCCCCTTATTTTTTTTTAAAAGTTATTATTTCTCCCCAGCTGAACCCCCAACACACGGTCCCCACGCTCGTGGACGAGGGCTTCGCGGTGTGCGAGTCGCGCGCCATCATCACCTACCTGGTGAACAAGTACGCGCGCGGCTCCGCGCTCTACCCCGACGAGCCCAAAGCCCGAGCCCTCGTCGATCAACGCCTGTACTTCGACATCGGGACCCTGTACGCGCGGTTCGCTGATTATTTCGTAAGTATCATACCTCCTGCAACTTTTCGCCATCGTTCCACGCGAAAAACCATCCTCATCACCTTGATGAGTGGTCACTGGTCCCCCACCGTTCGTTTTTCGCATAACTTTCTGCCGTGCACGGTAAAACTCTGGAACTGTCACCAGCAGTATTTCCGGACCAATACGACCTGCAAAGTGCAAACATTCAAGAAGGGAGCGTATTCCCTTTTAAAAGGCCGGCAACGTACCTGCTTCTAATATTGCGACTGTCTATAGTAGTTGCTTTCATTATACCTAATATATATGTCGCAGTCATCTGGTTCAATCTGTGATTCGATTGAATGACTAGCGTATTCATTGAATGACACCGTTCTATTGAATGACCGAAGGACAATTAGTCAAGACGCTGACTGTAACGTTTAACGTCTTGACTAAACGTCATCATAGTGAAGTCGTTAAATGGAATGATATGATTTTTTTTAAGTATTTGTTGGTGGCGTAATAATAGGTTAATCTAGAAACTGGCTTCAATTATGAGGCGACGGCTACTTCTGGGTGGTTTACAAAAAAATAACCACGATGGCTAAGGCGGGAGCTTCGCTGCGCTACGCTCCCGCCTTGCCATCTAACCTAACCAAATCCAATCGTATTGGACAGACGGAGTAATACCTACATTGCTATAATTAATTACCTAAGAATTATATACTGTTCTTATAATTTCCTATTCCGTTAAAAATAAATACATTCAATTACCTGACTGATTTCATATCCGCTCTCTTCAAAGGGCTATGTTGAAAATCGCTAACTAGTTGAACGTTGAGGGACGATCGTTCAGTCGACGTTCGGCCGAGTCATTCAATGAATGCGCTAGTCATTCAATCGAACCGCAGATTGAACTAGATGACTGCGACTGTCAGTGCGACATATTTACGATAATGTCGGACTGGGCGGGTCATACCAGCCGTATATACATATAAATTATGTATCCCGACCGTTGGGCAAAGATCACCACAGACAGTGGCGGCGTAAGAGTTAAATTTTATGTGGGCAAAATATATTTTGCTAGGCCCCAAGGACCGCGAGACCGTGGGCGGTCGCCCACACCGCCCACGCCTTACGCCGCCTCTGACCACAGAGTGGGTACCAAAAGACGGACGACGCCGCCGTGGACGGTCTCGAAGATTCCAGACGCGGCGACTTAAAGACGCGAGCGCGCGCGGCTCCCCTAGTTTGTCATTACGACTCGGCGACTCTGACGCCAAGTGTGCGGAGCTTCGAACAAAACATATGAAAATTGTCGGTAGTAGCCTGTCGTCGCGTCTAGTTGTCGACGGTCGAGCTGTCGCTGTCGTCTGTCGCCTAGTGTGCGCCTACACAAAGATAGAGAGATGAACTGGATACCTACAAGCCAGGCTGGCCTGCGGTGGCGTTGGAGCGAGACAGATGGATGACCTTGGGGAAGGCCTTTGCCCAGCAATGGGATAGTATAGGCTCGTAATACCTCGATAGTGAGAATCGCAGACACAATAGATTTTTAATTATTATGCGACAGCTGGGTACCTTGAGAATTGATGGGTTAAAAATATTAGTTGCTAAATCCAACCTCCGGTCCACAGTACCCACAATTGTTCGCCGGCGTCGCCGAAGACAAGGAGAAGCTAGCCAAGGTGGAGGATGCTCTCAAGATCCTGGACATCTTCCTGGAGGGCCAGAAGTACGTGGCCGGCGCCAACCTCACCGTGGCCGACCTCAGCCTCGTGGCCGGAGTCTCCAGCATGGAGGCCTCGGAGATCGACTTCAAGAAATACGCCAATGTTAAGAGGTATAATTTTTTTTTATTTTATTTTATTTTACCATTTATTTCAGGCATCTAGGCCCATAATACAGATACCTTAGAGACTAACATACATAATATGATAATAAATACCTTATGGACTAACATACATATTATTATTATACACTTAAAAACTACACTTTGTCACGTGTTGACGGCTACGTGACGCGCTTCGTTCCGGAGTCTCCCCCGGAACCTCCGGTACTCGGTAGACCACATCCATCGGCCAGAACTCCGGCGCCTCAAAGGTCGAAAGAAGATAAGGTTATATGGTAATTGGCCACGAGTCCAGCCGATAGTTGCGCTAATCTGTATTATGACATCTCACCCGTTTGAAAAAGAAATTATGATATTTTGACCAAACGCACGATTTAGGTCCGAACTGAGAACTCTGAAAAAGACCAAACATAGAGATTTGCTCTCATATTTTTTTTCAGATGGTACGAAGTGGTGAAGGCGACCGCGCCCGGCTACCAGGAGGCCAACGAGAAAGGCCTTGAGGCTTTCAAGTCCCTCGTCAACGGCCTCTTGAAGAAATGAACACTGTGATACCTGATCCTATTGTGGAAACACTAGAAATTAAGGCACATTAAATGTTAATTATTAGATGGTCGTTTAATTTTCCCCCTATCCCGTATCAGTTAATATCTATTAATATATTTTTTTGGGAATCACATTACAGCTTTAATTATGTGTAGGGCATTTTTTTCTAAGGACGAAGGCCCCCAAACCTTGACTAAGAGGCCACAAATTTGTTGTTAGTTTATGCAACATCAAATTCATTTTAGAAGCGCATAACATCTCAGACGCCATGAAAGTCAATCGCAAACTTGATTTTTTACGGTATATTACAGTTCAATGACCGCTGCCGGCGCCGCTGATATCAAATTAGCATTCTCGTCGAAACATCACCCGCGGAGAATATTTAAGTAGCTCTTATTTTGGGTATCTACAGTACAAAACACCTTGGGAGACTGGGAGTTACTAATAAAATGATTTCTTTGTAATAAGTATAATATATTGTGTACTATAAAGTATGAACTGAATGTTAAAGTACCATCGAGGAAATTGATTCCTAGGCAGTTGACGGACCTATGTCATTTGGTCGGCGTATGTCAATTCAATGTTAGCTGTGATCTGCTGGCAGGGTTTGACGTAACGCGACCAAATTACTTAGGTCCGCCATCTGCCTAGGAATCAACTTCTCTGATAGTACATTTGACCATAGAAGAAAGAGATTGTTTAAATTCAGTTATGCAGTATGCTTCAACTAGATGTAGAAAACTGATAAAGTTTAGTAAAAAACAATAGATTTACATAATATTTTATTATCTTTGTCTTCAATAAAGTAATTACAGATAGGCTTTAAAAAAATAACCATGCATATGTAAGACCATAATACAATAACATACCTTAGAACACCGTGTGTTTGAGGCCTTATGACAACTTGTGAGACCATTTCGTGCTTGGCTGGACGATAGGACGCAACTCAAACACTCGATAGACTTCGATTAGTCCAGCCCATAATGTTTCATTGCCAATTTTCAAATGCCAAAGTCGTCGCAGTCGTGAATGCAATTCTGAGACAAAACGTGACTTCAATTTCATATAAAATCACGTATCTTTATACGCACAATACAAATAAAAAAGCTTTTGAGCATAGACAACGTTTCTACTATGCTATATTGATACTGTCACTAGAAATCAAAAATGAGTTTTCAGTCTCACAGCACACGAACAAGACGACTTTCGTTAGCATTTCGACTCTTTATTTTATACGCACTGGTGCACAATTCCTACGGAATAAGCCTGTTTTACCAATACTAACTGACAAAGTTTTACTTCATACTATAAACATAAAAAATGGCTAGATCGTCTGCAGAAACTATAAAACCTTAGTATCCCAAATTAGTATAATGAACATTTACAACATGTTTATGGTACTAGCATATTATGTTCTGTGGAATTGGTCTTTTCATTGTCTATGATTTTTAGAGAGGCTGTGGCTTGCAGCCGTGCCGAGTCGTTACAATCTGCATTACTCAATAATAATTATTAATGTATTAATGTAATTATATTGTTGTCAAATAAACCAACGATTAATCGATTGAACAAGAAAATGACGCCAAATTAAATCGTTAACAGTTTATGGATGACACATATCCGACAAGATCTTTATAAAATCAAAATTTTTAACACTAAGTATAATAACATGGACTAAATGAACGATAAAAGCTCTAATAAAAACATGTCACCACGTCCAAGGCACATAATATCCGTAAAGAAAAAATGATCATTAAAAAAGCTATTTCACTTAGAAAAAAACAAGGTACAAGCTATCGCGGAACTCTTTAAGCTACTGTGTGCTTATCGTAAACGTTTATTGCTTCATTTCAAATCATACAAAACATCAGCTAGGAGTCTGGCCAGTTTAAATATTTTTTTATTAACTAAATAAATATAATATTATCTACTAAATTGAAACAAAAATGTATCCTCATAAATAAAATACAAGTCGGGCGGTACTATAGGCGTAGAGGAAGACTTCCAAAAAAGACTAACTAGCCATACAATCAGTCATTTAGTCAGTTCGGAAGCGTACATTTTTGCACCAATAGAACACGGATAGCTATCTGACTCACTAATCAGCGGGCCTAAAATGGTCGCTTTGTGGAATCATGAGATGAATCATAATATGATTCTTTTTTTTAAATCGCAAAATGCAGCTCTGCTTGCAATTCATTTCTGTGTTTTTGTACTAATTTGACATTTGTCAGTTTGACAGTTTTGACAATTCATTTGCTGAATTGATTGAGAGGAACTGCTTGAATGTGGCCATTTTAGCCCCGCAGAATTACATTGCATCTAGAAAACATTTAATCAATTCGTAATGTCCATCAGTAAAATAACACATTTCATCTCTACTAACTGAGAAAAGAAAGAGAAGTGAAATAAGTTACTTCACTGATCGATATTACAAATCAAAGTACAACTACCAAATGTCCTTCAAGAGACATGTGCTATCAGAGATAGGCATAATATTATGCCGGGCCTATTTTGGTCGGGTCACGTCAAACTCAGCCAGACAAAATTATCATAACCCTACCAAATCAATTCCGCCAACTGCCTATAAATTTCTTTGAAAGTAGCATCATCGCCTTAGCACAATACGATTCTTGACGGACATTGTAGTTGTATATTCTCTACGCCTAAAGTATTCGTCCCGACAGCTAAGTGAAATGACACTTATATTTCCGAGTGTAAACATCAGTAATTACACGAAGCTATCTACATGAGCCACTCTGCCGCGCCGCTGTAATACTGGGCTGACGTACACTGAAAATCGGTTATAACGACATTGACGTTAAGTGGTTACAGCCGTTCGTTATAACCGATAGTAAAGCTATCTCATGGCAGGCTCTAGTCGTATTAACCGGTTAGTCGATAAAAATTATGTCGTTATAAACGATTTTCGCATGTTCTGACGGCGGCGCGGCCAGTACCGCTGTGAGGGAATGATTCATCTTGTATAGTTCACATCTCACACGCCAACATAAACTGGACATCTGAAACAGGAGAGAAAATCGTGTAAGTATATATTTTGTGATATAGCAAAAGCAGTATAAAGTTATTTAAAACAACCAAATTACTAAGATTTAATTGGCAATTTAACGCAACAACAACAACCTGGCAGCCCTCAAGACTCGTTTTCTATCGGTAAAAAATGTATGGAATCGTATCCTGAAATCTTTAAACTGGCATGGTTACATCTCTGGAGAGCGGCGATATTTGATGCGCACGTCGTACGCGCGTTCGTACGTGCGTGCGTGCGTTCTTGCGTGTATGTGCGTGCGTACATGTTTGTGTGGGCGTGTGTACTGAGTACTGAAGGTGTGAATTGCCACTACAAGCAGCACTAGTTCCCCACAGCCTTGGTACGGGCGTCGGGCATGTGTATTGTGTACGTAGTACGTACCGGGTGTCACTACTGGCAGCACTGCTTGCGCACGGCGTCGGGGGCGTGGCGCACGTCGTGCGGCTCGGCGTCCGGCCGGATCACGTCGCCCTCGGGCGGGTCACGCATCTGCTTCTGCGACACGATCCTGTAGATCTCTGTAACGTGACATGATATTATGTTAAGAGACATACATTAACAATAAATGCTTACAATATGCACAACTTTAGTGTCTAAACTAGGCCGAAGTTACGCGGCGTAAATTCCGCATGATTACGATTTACGCCCGCAATGTCAAACGCATACAATATACGGACGAAACGCGACATACGTCATCGGTAATTTAAAATACATTGCGGGCGTAATCATGCGGAATATTTACGCCGCGTAACTTCGGCCTAGTGTGTTTAGACACTTACTATTGCATCGCTGCATACAATATCAAAAAATAATTGGGAAGGTATTAGAAGCCATATAATATGACTCCATGTATGTCTGTAGAGTAGGAAATGATTTAAACATAAGGAATTGTATTTACCAGTTAAAATGTTCTGGAATGCCGGTTCTACATTTGTAGAATCGAGAGCGGACGTCTCAATAAAACTAAGTCCATTCTTTTCCGCAAACGCCTTCGCCTCTTCTGTGGGGATAGATCTGTAAACAGAAAATGTCACATTTAATTTAAGACAGTAATTATTATGTCTGGGGAAAATAGCAAAGTAAAAATAACTCGCAAATGCACGTTCATTGACATGACTATTTTTTGGAAATTTTTTGGCAAGGCTCAATTTTATAAGAACGACGCATCGGTTTTATTTATTTGTCCCAGCTATGGGACTCACTTAGGTCAGTCACGGGCATTGGTCCATCACACATTCCCATTCACCAGGATCGACATCGGTAACAGCGCAAAAACCCTTTGAGATGCTCTCAGGCAGGGCAATTCGCGATCTCTGACTGGAATTCGGATACCTTACCGTGCGTTGGTCAATGCCTAGCGCGACATACGTTTCCGAATGCGAGTTGAATTTTCGAACTGTGAATCAGGGCTCCAGATTCTTGTCGCGTTTGTGTATTCCGCGTATCCCGTGGCTCTGCCTTAAGCGGAAAAGCAGGAACACCGTTGCGGTTTTTAGTGGGTATGCCTTAGCGCGGCTTCCACCGCCCCCGGGTAGTCCCACATACCCTGCCCTCTCCAGACTGCCAGGGTCCAGGGATGCATAAACGCATTTCTCACCTGAGGCTGGGCTTCAGATTCTCACCTGAGATGTCTCAGATCGCTCTTGTTGCCCACGAGCATGATGAGTATGTTCTGGTCGGCGTGGTCGCGGAGCTCGCGCAGCCACCGCTCCACGTTCTCGTAGCTGAGGTGTTTGGCGATATCGTACACGAGCAGCGCGCCCACCGCGCCGCGGTAGTACGCCGACGTGATCGCGCGGTACCGCTCCTGGCCCGCCGTGTCCCAGATCTGGGCCTTTATGGTCTTGCCGTCCACCTGGAATGAGAAAAGTTGACTTGAGTATGGGTTCTTAATGGACAAAGTGAAGAGACAGTATACCACGCTGAGAACGCCCCTTTCTACGAATGAATAGAAACAGTAAGAAATTGATTGGCAAAGAAAATCTGCCGGTATTTCTATTGTTTCTTCTGTGGCCAAGCTAGGTCCGTTGACCCAGGAATCAGGATTGGAAGTGGTCACCACTTTAAACCAGGTAACATTTAATGTGATTATGGCAACAACCAAATGTAACGTTTGATAAATTCCTCTACAGTGTATGCGAACACTCCTTCCGCGAGAGCAACTATCAAATGTTTTTCGCTATTTCTTTCCATTTCCAGTCGTGAGAGATCTGCACGACCGAAGCCGGCGTGATCACGGATGCTACGATGAAAACGCAATGAAATCGCGCAATTGTTGCTAATGTTATGAAAACAAAACCTGATTGGTATTACGATTAAGATTAGTAGTAAACGGCATTTATTTTTGTACCCAGCAAGAACGGGCAAATTTTGCTCGGGATGCTTTACCTAGATCAAGGCCCACGTCAAGTAGAATACATTAAGATTTTCAGTAAGATAAATCTTTGTTGGTATCATAATATTTTGCACGTATCACTTCCAAATTCACAATAGGCCCTTTGAAGGCTAACTCATATCCTCCATTCAGTTCGGCCGTTTTACAATTCCTAGACTTTATAAATTATAATCGATTTCATTGCAATAACATTATGTACAAATTACAATACAAAGATTAAGCATAGTTTAGTTTTCGTATTGATTTTCGAAACCTGCATGTTTTTTGTTTATCAATGAAACAACAGAATGTTTTGTACGGCAATTAAAAAATAATGCAGGATCTATAATAATGATCTATAATCTATATTTTTATGTTTTCCACAGTAAAAAATATTCTTCTATTCTTTATGTTGTTTCAATCTACCTAATCGTCTCGCACCACAAAAGTATTCAAAATATAATATTATGTTATTCATTTGATAAGGGAGCTATGTAAACACATGATTTATTATTGTAAGCATACTGTATGTATATGTATTATGTAAATCATATTTATCGTCAAGTATATTTCGGGTACAACGATACTCGTGACGTGCGTCGCCGCCCCCATGCGGGAACACTTGTATAAGTAATAATTATTGTTTTGTTTATTACTTATTAGTGAAAAGGTCAGTTATCGAATTAAAAGTTTATTGTGCTACTTCGCATTTATTAGAAAATATCACGTAAGTATATTTTTTTATACAAATACTACTAATAAATTAATAGTAGTTGTAGTACAAGTATTCTAGAACACAGGGCCCCCGTAAGGGCTACTGGCGCCTGTGTGCAAAAAAGGGATTTTGGCGCCCCTTTAGGCAAATTTTTTGGGTCCTTGGTTTTGGCGCCCCTAAAGATGGCGATTTGGCGCCCCTAGAGGATGGCGATTTGGCGCCCCTAGAGGATGGCGCCCGTGTGCATTGCACACATTGCACATAATATTATGGTAGCGGGGGCCCTGCTAGAACACAACTTGCACGCAACTTTGGTCTTTAAACTCTAATAGTCGACACTCGACACCCCTTTTAAACGAAACTGTGTCACAAAAATATACAAATATTAGTTTCTAGCTGTCCTTTAACTTTGTGTCCCTTAAAAACCTTCCCTGGACTTCTACGAATATTTTAAGACTAAAATCAGCCCAATACGTTCACCCGTTTTCGAATTTTAGCGCGACTAACACATTCGAAGATCTATTTTTAGGGTTCCGTACCCAAAGGGTAAAACGGGACCATATTACTGAGACTTCGATGTCTGTCCGTCGGTCTGTCTGTCTCCAGGCTGTAACTCAAGAACCGCTATAGCTAGACTTTTGAAATTTTCATAAATTATGTTTTTCTGGAGCCGCTATAACAACAAATACTAAAAACAAAATAAAGTTAATTTTAAGGGGGGCTCCCATACAACAAACGTTATTTTTTTGGTCTTTTTGGCTCGTAATCCATAATGGCAACATATTATAGACACTTGAAATTTTCACAAAATCCTCAATCATATTAACGCCCCCATTTTTTTCTGGGTCCCAGACCGTCCACCACCCTTTAAGAGTTTAGACCTTCAGCGCCCACAAGGGGGTGTTATCGCCCACTTCGGGAAAGGTCGTACTATATCAAGCACACGTGCCTAACATTTTGTAAATATCAGTCAAAGTGAACACAAACTTATACTTTAAGACCAATAAAAAACTTTTTAAGAGTTACTAACTTCGAAAAAAGACCCAACAGATAACATCTGACAATAAGTGCACCTGTCTTCGCGAAGCGCATTATCGTAACCTTGGAACAGGGCAATATCTTTAAGGCTTTTGACCTTGCCCTTTTACTGTGCTTGAGACTGATAAAAAAACTGATGAGTGATGATATACGACTTTCAACTTAAAAATTGTAAAAACGAAAGATGGTAGCTGAAAAGTTAAAAATATCTAACTTCAAGTACTGTTTTTTTTACTATTAATTTTGCGCAAATAAGATTTAGGGCCTGTTTCACCACTTCCTGATAAGAGCCGAATAGGCTATCCACCACTTAACTTGAGAGATAAAGTATGGAGAATCTGTAAAAAAAGTTGTGAATAGCCTATTCGGCACTCTATCAGGAAATGGTGAAACAGGCCCTTAGTCAATGATCCATGATTAGAAAATAAGTCAACGAATTTGACATTGACAGTCAATATCGTGGGTCACGAATATTAATAAGGTCAACGACATCACCATGATTGTCGCACCCAGACCATACGCATTAGCGTAGGAGCCGTAGGTGTATAGCCGAGCCATGTGATGGTAGCGGGTAGCCCCGATGGTTTCCTCGAACAGGAATTATGTCCGCGCGGGCTCTTGTAGTTTGTACTATGATATTCCTTCTATCGTCTACAGCAATGTTTTCAAACCTTTTTATCACAAGACTCCTATAAGTAAGTATATCAGGCTCAGACTCAATGAAAAGTATAGACAACAAAGTGCCTTTGATTTGTGCATAAGTTCGGCAGGTCTGATGTGATATGCGAAAGTGTGTCTGTGTGTCTGTTACTTCTTCACGCTTAAACCGCTGAACCGATTTTGATGAAATTTTGTATGGAATTAGTTTATACTTTTGTCCTCAAAAACGGTTCCCGCACGATAAACATTCCTGCGCAACAGAGTTATATTATCTAGTGTTGTAAGAGACCTTGGCTGAGTTTTATTTTCCCAGCTGTTAGGATTTAGCGACCCCCAGGATGTTGCGTCGCACAGCTAAAGAAACACTTAAAATTTAGTTTGTTATTATTTTTAGCAATATTCCGCGAAATAAACCTCAACCTTTAAGTAAATGAGTGAGTGCACGCATAGGCATGCATACAGCACCTCCCTCCTCTCCCACACTGCCTATGCGTACACTCGCATGCAAGAACCTGCAAACACCACCACCACACAAGCAATAATGTTGGCAAATCCGTGCAAAGCCCCTCACCACCATGCAGGTTGAAAACCTCGACGCGCGTTTCGCCCCAACACCGGAGCATCCTCCGTTCGTTCGAACGTTGTTCGTAGAGTCCACATCCTGAGGATGCTCCGGTGTTGGGGCGAAATGCGCGTCGAGGTTTTCAACCTGCATGGTGGTGAGGGGCCTTGCACGGATTTGCCAACATTATTGCTTGTGTGGTGGTGGTGTTTGAAGGTTCTTGCATGCGAGTGTACGCATAGGCAGTGTGGGAGAGGAGGGAGGTGCTGTACGCATGCCTATGCGTGCACTCACTCATTTACTTAAAGGTTGAGGTTTATTTCGCGGAATATTGCTAAAAATAATAACAAACTAAATTTTAAGCTATGGATTTCCGCAAAGTAACGCCTGATTCTATTAACTATTTAAAGAAACACTGACTTATAGTAACCCGTACGGAAGTTAAAGAACAGTTAGGTCCCGTGTAACGTCATCGTCGTATCCGGGATCGTCCTTACTGTTATCGTCACTACTATTCTGACATCATCTTTGCATATTGAACAGTAATTACCTATTGTGATTTGTGATTAAAGCAGTAAAAGCATTTGATAAAGATTGATAGCAAATATTTTGCGTCATACTTGTATTCCAGTCTCCGAAAGTTTGGCAGAGTATAAAATATGCAAATGTCAAAGTTTTGCAATCAGCCTTAAATCTTTTACATTCATCAATCAAAATAATATACTACATATTTTGACTAAAGCATTAATGCATCATTGCAAGCAACGCGAAAAAAATGTAATACGAAATATCCAATGAGAGTTTAAAATTATTTAAAAATAAAATTTGTATTAATTGGATACAGGGCTTTAACCCTCTGACTAGCCCTTTGACGGTTAAAAGCTCATTTCCGTGTTATGTACGCTTGAATGTCGTAAAAACATAAGCACCTACTTTCATTGGTCAGGCTGGGACTGAAATCAGGTCAGGCATTCATTTAGCATATTTAGACCAGACATCATCATCATCAAAAGTGGTGCTTATGATAAAATCTATGTTTGCAGTTTGTAAAAGAATAATTTATCATCAATATTTTCATACTAATATTACAAAAGCAAGTGTTCTCCTCCTTACATTTTTAGGGTTTCGTAGCCAAAATGGCAAAAAACGGAACCCTTATAGATTCGTCATGTCTGTCTGTCCGTCCGATGTCACAGCCACTTTTCTCCGAAACTATTAGAGCTATACTATTGAAACTTGGTAAGTAGGTGTAGTCTGTGAAGTGTGAACCGCATTAAGATTTTGAAGCAAAAATGGAAAAATTATTAAAAATTTTAGGGGTCCCCAATTCCCCATAGGTGCAACTGAAACAAAAAAATTTTTTTTCATCTAACCTATGCGTGTGGGGTATCTATGGATAGGTATCCAAAAATCATATTGAGGTTTCTCATATAATTTTTTTTCTAACCTGAATAGTTTGCGAGAGAGACTCTTCCAAAGTGGTAAAATGTGTGTCCCCCCCCCAAATATATGATGTAGATTACTATAAAAACTACCAACGAAAATTGGTTTGAACGAGATCTAGCCAGTAGTTTTTTTTTATACGTCATAAATGGTAAACCTTAAGAGCGTTTACACTTTACACCTTATTTCAAGTTTCCATACAAACCTACGGCGGACTATCGGAATTGCTTTGCGCGCAGCGATTTATAGTAGTTTTAAAATTATTATTATTATTATTAGCCATTTGTGTCCCACTTTAGTTTTAAAATATTTGTAGAAAAAAAAAACAAAAGATTTGTTATTATTTAAGAACAATTTTTTAAATTAGTGTTCTTTTATGATATAAAGCTATTATTATATTAAATTAAGTTAAATAAATAGGTAAAAAAAGAGTTTTAATTCCTTGAAATTTCTTTGACATTTTTCATTCTATGAATTTAAATTACATAAAGTTAAATACCTAAACGAAATATTTTTTCTGCTAACTATTTGCTTAAGGATCTTGTCAGTAGGTTATTATTATTTTTTAATTAGATCTGTCGCTGGTTTCGTAAATTAAAAGCTTCGAAACTAATACTAAAACGGAATTTAAGAAAACCTCTGTTAAGGTATCGAGATTTAATGTACAAATACTCTATAAATCCTATTTTTTTCTCTGCTAACTATATAGGCAGTGAAATTTCCTATAAAAATAAGTTATCAACATTTTTATAAAGATAAGTGGTTGATGATTTTTTCAAGTTGGAAAAGTACAGTTTTAAGCCAAATTGAGCATGAAAGGTGTAAACGCTCTTAATCTAAATTTCATTAAATCGACTGAAAACCTTTTAATTTCATAAAAATAAACCTTATTGCTGCTGCGGTACCCTTCATGGGCGAGTCCAACTGGAACTTGGCCGCTTTTTTTAACTTTTGGTGCAAACTTATTCAAAAGTTTGAAGAAGAAGCTTTAAAGATGAACACTTTTAAAAATATGTATCATGTCAGTCTGTCTCTATGCAAGCTATAGTCTCAAAAAATATTTGGAAACAGAAAAGTCGCATTATACAAGAAAAGACTGGTATTTCTTTTAACCTATCAAGTCCCGAACGGCCCAAGTGGGCCGCAAAAACAATAGAATAACAATATATTTCCTAGAATCCGCGATCGACGAATGAAATATAAAAATAAAATTTATTAATGATAGCCAGATTACTACAGTAAGTAACTCAATATTTGTAACAATGAATTTGCATATTTAATTACACTTAATATGATACAAATATCATAAAAAAAATTGTTGAAAGTATTTTTAAGCACATAGGTACTATTTTTATGATATTTAAAACAAATAATTTCATACTTTAACCATTTATTATATTAAGTTTTGTTGCTCGTCTCTTGATTTGGACCATAGCTATCTGAAGTTCAACGACTTGCATTATCAAGTAAACAATATATTTGGTATACCCAATGCAATATGCTAAGTGGCACAGGCCAATTATTGACCTTAGAGTCAAAACATGATGACAAAACAGACGGTGTCTGATAAATGGGTTTTATCAGGTTTTTTTTGTTTTTGCTGTACAGTTTGCTATTTTTGTAAAACTAAAAATGTATTAATTTACTCAACTAATAATATTTTAATAGTTTGAATTAATAAAAAAAACAATTTGAATAACATTTTTACAGGCATCAAATAGCCTATTATAAAATATATATTATAAAGGCTTCTTTTTAACACCACAACAATTTTTAACAACACAAAAGATATACAATCCTGCAACATTTACTGTTGCAGGATTGAACATAATCATAATGTACCAACTTGATGAGTATACAATATAATATGTGTATAAACACCTGCTAGGACAGGTTTTATTATGTTCACATTCTTGGAAGATGATACCGCTTTTATTATTTTTGCAGCAAAAGAAATATATAAATGTGTATGTTTTGTCTCTGAACACAATGTTTTTTTTAATGTAAAAGTAATCTTATGATCAAGGAAACAATAAAATGGTTTAATATTATGTTTTTGTGTATCAAACTTCATGCCCTCAGTTTTTCTTTATTGAGTTAATATATTAAGTTTAGATTTTTTTTTAAATCAATTGTAATGAATATATTTAAACATTTTGAGATAATAAATAACTGAAACATTTTTGTCTTCTTAATGTATCTATAACTATAAATAATCTATAAAGTATAATATACACAATATTATATTAACCTATTATTAATATTATATTAATTAGTTTTCATTACATCAGTCATTTCTTAAAGTTATTAAACATTTTAATTCTGATGAAAACTAGCCAAGTCAAATCTAATCTAGTTTAGGATCTCACTTAAATAAAATCAATAATTGTTATAGATACTCAATAAAGCAAAGAAATAGACTCTATTATTTGTTCATAATGTTATTTGGTTCCTATACATACATATATTTCGATTTTCCATGAAACTTGGCACTTATTTAGATCTCCATCCTTTTTACGGCAAAGACCATAGACAAGAATAATGTTTGTATGGAACTTGGCTCTCCATTTACATTTATGTTTTTGGTGGGATATCATTACTTTTTGTCAAGAAAACTTTCCGAGCAAGGGTAGACACCTTAATCTTCCCAGTTCAAACATACATAATATTCGACTACTTATAATATTCAATCGCAACCTTAAGGGGCTAATTCACCACTTCCCGACAAGTGTCGGATATGCTATCCGCAAGTTACCTGGCAGATACTTATTCTGTCAGATAAGTTGTGGATAGCCTACCTGAAACTTATCAGGAAGTGGGGAAACAGCCCCCAAGCCTTATTGAGTATCAGACGAATAAAACAAAGAAAATCCAAGCGAATGGAAAAAGCAGCTACCATCAGGAGGCATTGGAATAATACGGTATAACACGAAGTGTATTTCCAACCATTAACTATAGGGTATAACTTATTGTACGGAAGTGTAGCTATTATTATAGCTATTTAACAAAGAGACAGACAGATGGACGGATGGACGGACAGACGGACAGACAGACAGACAGATGGACAGACGTATTAAAAGAATTCTATGTCTATTCCCAGGATTCAAACTATATCTCCATACCAAATTTAAGAACAATTGGTACAAGCAGTTTGGGCATGAAGAGGTAACAGTAAACAGACAGACAGACACACTTCATAAAGCCACCTTCTATTCATTTCCTAAAGTTTTTCACTTCACAAATAAAATATATATTTACGGGGAGCTCCCATACAATAAACGTGATTTTTTGGCCTTTTTTACTCAAAATCAATAATGGCAGCCGGTAGGTACTTGAAATATTTACAAAATCTTCAAACTTTATATTTTTCCTTTCATAATATAATATAATAAAAGTAAAATAAAATAAATATTTAAGGGGGGTCTCCATACAAAAAACACAATTCTTGCCTAGTTTCACTATGTCCAACTCTCTGTTATGCTGGAACTTGGCTTGACACGCTACCGCATGTCTAGATCTATTGTTATCGCTGTCGCATGAGACCGCTTGGGGCTTGATGAATTAAAAAGCTTATTTCTACAATAAATTTAAACATTAAACAAAGAGTCGTAGTTTGTTATGACCCTTTTATGATCAGAACAAGGCTTATTTTGAATCTTTGTTCTTCATAAATTACAGTTAGATCAATTAATTAATAAACAATGGGTGTTTACCTCTATACTTCTTGTAGCAAATTCCACACCTATTGTAGATTTAGACTCTAAGTTGAATTCATTTCTAGTGAAACGCGAAAGAAGACTGCTTTTTCCCACGCCAGAGTCACCAATCAAAACAACTGAAACAAAGGTTTTTTTTTACATTTAGATGTTTTTATACCAATTTGTTGGATTATTTAGGAGTAAAGACACGGTGAAATGATGAGAAATAAAGAATTAGATCATACATAAGCGATAAGATGAGTCATAAATGCGAAATTTTGGAGGAAATCGATTGTCAACCACTAATCAGCTGATTGAAAACAAAGGATAAGTTGACGAAAAATAACCGCGAAATACTTATGAACTGACCCTAAAACATTATATAAACCGTTTTATAGTATCGATAACACCCAAAATCTATCCATAGGTCAATAATCTACGTCACTGACTCAGGAAACAATAACTTTTACATATCATCGGAAATTATTGACAGTAACTATTGTTATGTACATATTTTCACTGTAATGCTTGCGTTAATTGTTGTGTGGGATATTACCTTTGAATAAATAATCGTATTCGTCCTCTCTTGTACCCATTTTACAAAGATTTGTAGTTGTTCGTTCGACGTCAAAATCTCTCAACGAATAGTGTCAAGTTATAAAAACTCAAACAAAAATTGTTACACACTAAAATATCACAGGCTCATTAAACACTGCACAGCTTGTTAAATATCACTTTTGATTTCGGATGAACGTAGTAAGATCGGCTTTGATTTATTAGATTCTTAAATAGTCATAGGAGACAAAATGGCGGATTTACGCCCCTAGCCCCTATCGGAAATTTTAGAAACTTCAAACTTGTGTTGACAGTTGACGTTTCTGTTTTGACTGGCCATGAAATGTCAATAAAAACCATAGACAAAATACACATTACGCTTGCATTACGCATAGCACAGCGGGCACGGTCCACAGACGACAAAATTATACTGTGACAAAATCACCTGCCCACATGCCCGTGCGATACGCACCGTGCGGGCTGCGGTACGGCATTATGTGAAAGTAGGAGTAGGAACTTAGGAAGTATATGAAAGTAGGAAGTAGGGACAGTACCAGTAATGAGGTTCAAAAACACGACAATGATCCTGCTTTACGGAGAAGTAGGCTTTACCTAGAGCAGCGAGGGGGGGCTTGAGAATACCTCCTTATCTGAACAAGACACATTACCGCATACTGCTTAATTGTGGCTTTTTTGGATTCAAAGCATAAGAAAGAAACCATTGAACTGTATTTATTATAGCTGTACTTTATATTGTTTTTCTATATTTTACATCTACTTCATTAAAAACATTAAAACCTTCAAGCACTGGCTGCAGCAGCCTCACTCTCATCATCACTGTCCTCCTGTACTTCTTTAGACAATTCTCGGTCCACATAAACAAACGGATCAATTTTCAGTTTTTCTGATGATGGCGGACTCACAATGAAGCACCTGAAATTTTTGTATCACACTTAATATTATAAACAATGATAATAATATGAATTAGTATCTCTATACCAAATTTAAGGAAAATTGGTTTAGTGGTTTGGGTGTGAATAAGTAACAGACAGACACACTTTCGCATTTATAATATCAAATAATTAATTTTATGATAATATTAATATAATAGCTAAAGATAATGAAAAGTACCTTGTTATGAAGAGTCCATCACGTTTTGGTCTAGAGGCTTGAATATCTTTTAGTAGAGCCTCAATGTTCTCAACTATTTGCTTTACATCCATATTCAACTGAAACAAAAAATATCGTTTTAAGGTGACGCGGACGCCATGTTAAAGTAAAAAACCGTGTTGGATGTGTTTTAGATTGCTTGTTTTCTATGCGAGGCTGACCCGGCCTCTCATAGAAAACAAGCAATGGAACAGCAAAAAATTGAAAGGGCGTAGCGACAAAATGGTTTTTGTCGCGTAATTTATAAACCATAAATACATTTCATAAAAGCTATGGACAAATTAAAGTATATACTAGAACCAATTTATGTACAAATTTTGTAAGCTTATATCACTCTCCTCTGTTGGCAAAATAGGAATCCCTTTTTTTACAGAGGTCTTTTTTATTGATTATTCTGTGTTATAAAAGTTGACCAATCGTGTTATGGACAAAAAATGGACATCGCTACAGCTAAATTATCAAGGCGTCACCTTAAGCACAGGTTTTAAGCCAAGACGTAATCCAGAAGATTTATTTATGTGTTCTGTCAGGGACAGGCATAAACATTATATAAAATATAATATACTTAATACATATAATTATCATAATATGATTTTCATTATTACATTATATTAATAAATCTTACCCTTCCAACAGGCACTTCCACGGTTCCAAAATTTGGTTGATTTTCGTCTTTTGTTACTCTGAACTGTACTCCCGCCGCAAACTTTTTCACCAGGCTGCAGATGTCAGGATCTAAGGTACCACTACGCACATTGGGGAACCGTCTCTTCATCAAACCACGAATGGGTACCAGCTCCGTCAGGATATTTGGATGTGCTATTACATAATCATAGTCGCTAAACTTTACTTCACCTTCCTAAAAAATTACAAGTTGATCAAGATAAGAAATAAATAATATATTTTTTATTTGATATTAAAGTTTGATGTACAGAAACAATAATGCTCTTGAAGAGACAGAGAGTTCTTATGGTTAAAATATAAAAAATACCTGAATTTTTTTGATCAGCTCAGTGCTGCCAACTTTGGTAGCACCGGCCTCTGTAACTTGTTTTATCAGTTCTGGACCCTTGCAGAAAGCCAGGATAGTCCTCTCTTCCTCACGCGGGAACATATGGGGAAGTAGAGTAAGTTTTACAAAACTCTCTAGGTATCGATTCTGAAAGAATAACAGAACTAACTATATATTTATGATTATTTTAGATAGTACTGCATTTATTTTGAAAAGATGCATTACATTTATTTATATTACCTTGTTACTTATTTCTTATAAAATACAAATATTTATAAAAGCTAACAAAACAAAATATATTTTATACAGACAACACTTAATTTTACAATTAATAATTATTCAAAAGTTGTTTAGGCAGGGACAAAATCGCTGGCCCCGGGCAACAAAGCGGTAAACGCCAGTTACTCCCTTTTTAATGTTATTTGATTTTTGGCTTCTCTAAGTCTATCACCCTTAGTTATAGTTAGTTAAACTTCTAGTCTATCACCCCTATTTATTTCGTATTTTTAAAATAAAATTTTGGGTATAATAAATAACAACATCTTTATGGAATGGAAAATTATCTTACGACGAAAACTGTATTCTTGCATTACTATATGAAACAAAACTAAAAAAACCGGTCAAGATACGATATAGCTAAGTTTTCGCTGTAAGATTTCCCAGAAAAAAGTGCCCGGCTGGTACACTCGAAATCTAAAGCGAAAAATATGTTGTATTATGTTCTTACAGTCGTAAATCTCAAGCGGTTTGGTGTTTTTATAAAGTCAATAAACAATGTTGCAATTGAAACAATATCGCTTATTAGTTGTATTATACATTTTTTCAATAATTTCAGTAAATTTTTACACTGTTACAATTATTTTGATATGGTTAAATAGGTAAAAAAATTAACTTTCATATGACACTTCAAACACTTGTTTTGGACCACTGTACACTGCACTATAAAGTATAAACAAATTAGCTTATTTTATCTCTCCTGAACAAAACGATTTTTGCTAGAGCTTTATTGCCCGGGGCCAGCAATTTATTTATTCTATTATCTTGCTAAAGAACCTTTAGCACAGAACATTTTAAAAGCAGACACTATATTTAATAAATTTATAGTCAAAAAGCCTAAAATATATTTAAAAAACCTTTTTCACTGCTTCCATGTTGAACTCAATTTTTAAATTAACAAAGGCATCGGGGACATTGTACATGGTGGGATGATGAGTCTCCTGATGAGCCCGGATGGCTTCCTCTGCTGTATACACCACCCAGCGGTAATACCGCATAGGGTACACATCATCTTGAGAAACACTCTTGAATGAATCATCCAGATGTTTATTTGTAACCACCTTAGCAAGCCTGTAAAAGCAAGTATTTACTTTAAGTGACCCATAGTCCATTAGTAATAGTGATATTGACATGAAAATATAGTCAAAGATATGAATATAATAGAATAACTCTGTATTAGGTAGAGTGTTATTAAGTACATAAATTATAATATTCTGTAGGTACTAATATTTATAAATTATAAAATACTAACTTATGCTTTCCTCTTTGGTTATGCGGAATGAAACCAACTTTGGTGATTTCAACTTTGACTTTTTTAGCTCGGGCCTTGGCTCTTGTTCCCTTTCTAGCAGCATAGCACACTGCTCCTGTGTGTATGGATTTCTGGAAATACAGTTTTGTCACTTATCAGTTAGGAGTTAGGACAGAAGATTTGTAGATATTGAAAATATGATCAAGTATACTTACTATACCAGGAGCATTTGTTTTATTGAGCGATATACTTAAATTGAATAGAGATCCTGAAACAAGTTATTATATATTTTACAACTTCATACTATAATTTATAAAGCCATTCAATGTTATTAAGCAATCTTACGGATAAGATTCCCCGCCATTGATAGTTTTTTGTACAATTCCCGAAGCTTTTCATAAAATAATATTTATTTTGTTTTCCATGAAAATTTTGAGGTTATATAACTTTTTTTAATTTTTGACAGTTGTTTTTTTTTTAATTCGTCCCGGTCGGGACAGGCAAAGAGAGCGTCGCCCACTGATATCTATACCTACAAGTACGCTGGATTGCTGATAGGGACCGTGCAGAGCGACGACACTGCCACAAGTGGCGAATAGCCGAAACTTTTACGAAAATTTTACTGTCAAGCTTTAATGAAGCTACGGAAAATTAGATTTATTAACAAATTCTGAGTATTTTCAAGAATTGAAATGTATTGTTCTATTCCCGGATGTTAAAGGAAATATGAAGGCAAATCGAACGATGTAAAATTTTACTATTTTTCTGCCAAAATATTCACATGGCTTTGCTTATTGAAAAACGAAAGAAATGGATAAAAGGCGGTAAAAATATACATAAGTATTTAAAAAGTTCCATGAGTGTTATGCGTAGACTAGTAAAAACACTAAATTTTGTAGATTATAACCGTAAATTCATTTTTTATGAACACAATATGAACATAACCTATAACCATTGCTTTCTTTCAGTAAACATCCAAACTGGCTTCCATCTTAATTGATATACATACATAGGCACGGCTCATTTAATTGGCATAAGTTGCATCAAAAGTAAGGATAATTTGGAGAAGTCCTGCCAGGAATTCAACACTGAGGATAGTATTGAACTTGAACCATCTTGTCAAAGTGTTCGTTCTCAAAAGGATGATTCTTCAAGTAAGAAAAAGATTAGTAGTGCAGTCTTTGTATGTTATTTGAAGAATACATACCTAAATGGTGTTTACACTTATGAGATCCAGACTGAAATTAGTTAAAAATAGTGACAGACAAAAGTTGTGAAGATGGTATCGATCGAATCGCAGAAGGTTGAAATAAAAGCATTTATTTTAGTGAACTTGTTTTATTTTATTAATCCACAAGCATTTTCAGTAATTAATATAAGTATTTTTGCATAGCTTCATTATTTTATTGCAATATTTATCAAGTTTTTACTTTCTATGCTGATGGATGCTATTAATTACTTTTTCAGATATTATTTTCTTAGTTAACTAGATAAGCTTTATACATTTTTATTCACTCTTCCATTCTTTGTTTACGGGTAGAAAGTAGAAACCCTTATATATTATATTTAATATTATAAAAATATACATAATATTATAAATGCGAAAGTGTGTCTGTCTGTTAGTACTTCACGCCCAAACCGCTAAACCAATTTTGCTGAAATTTGGTATGGATTTACTTTGAGCCCCGGGAAAGGACATAGGATACTTTTTATCCCGGGAAAATGTACGGTTCTCGCGCGATAAATTATTTTTGGCGCAAAGGAGTTGCGGGCGTCATCTAGTCTTTAACTTTAATATTTCGATCGCGGATTCTTGGAAATCTGTTGTTGTTCTCGCGGCCGCATGTGGCCACTTGGGAGTGTAAGTATTATATCATTTTATAGTGTAAAACATAAAAAAACACTCATAAACTAGCCAGGGTCAAGGAGAATACGAAGTCAAAGTCACTCACAAGTTACGTCTTTTACTCGCATCGCGGCGCTGCTGTCGAATTACGACGCCCTCTATAGTTTCTGCACGGTCCCTATAGCCTTTGAAATGACAGCTATTTTTTGTGCATATTTGATTTGAAGCGGAATCAGCGCCCCCATTATTCGGGTAGAGAACTAGAGAACTAAATTTGACGTAACCACAACCAATAACAACAGTTGTCATCACTAGTATTAGTTCCAAATACTCTCACTACTGCTATCAGCGCCAATGTGGCGGCTTTCAAACGTCATTTTTACGTCAGATTTAGTTCTCTACCCGAATAATGGGGGCGCTGATTCCGCTTCAAATAGGCACAAAAAATAGCTGTCATTTCAAAGGCTATCAGCAATCCAGCGTACTTGTAGGTATAGAGATCAGTGGTCAGCGGAGAATTGAGATTTGAATTATTTTGAGGTATTTACTTTATATCCATAATCTGTGGGTCAGCGACTACGAAATGTCAGTGAATTGAAACTTCAAAACATAGTACTATATTCTGTGCTTCAAAAAGCCAAACAATTTTTTGTAAGCAAACGGTTACAATAATTTACCATGTGGAAATTATTATTTTGAGATAAAATATAAGTGAAACTTTTGTACATTTTGTGAGTAATGTTTCAAGTGATCGCAAATTAAAATGGAGAAGTTGAATTGCACTTTACTTGCGATATCTTTGTGTGCGTTATTGTGGGGTGTGGCCGGTCAATATGAGTGGCAAATACGAGATTCTATTGACGAAATTCGCGGAAGAATGGACAAAATATCTCCAGATAACTGCTATATAAGCCACCTCGACGATCTATTCCTACCCAAAGACTCCGTGTCCCATCACCCCGATGTGAAAGAAATCAACATCAACCCAGTGTTCGCAAATCGTACCGCGATGTTGCATTTGCATAATCTGGCCATGAGTAGAGCCTTTTTCTGGAGTTACATACTCCAGTCCCGTTTTATTCGGCCCGCTATTAATGATACGTACGATCCAGGAATGATGTACTATTTCCTATCGTCCGTCGCGGACGTATCATCTAACCCCTACATAAACGCTAGTTCCATATATTTTTCGCCAAATATGTCTTACACGTCCTCGTACAGGGGCTTCTTCAACAAGACCATGCCGAGATTCGCGCCAAGAGCCTTCAGAGCTGACGATTTCAATGATCCCGTACATCTTCAGAAAGTATCGACTTTGAACACTTTCTATGTTGAAGATTTAGGAGCGTTCGATTCGGAAAGTTTGTCTAAAGATTACACATCAGATTTCTACCGCACAAATGAATGGTATCAAGTTTGGTTGCCAGATCGAGTGGACAAAAGGCATGACACCAAAACAACATATCAAGTTGAAATACGATATGCGAATAACACTAATGAGACATTTACATTCCATGGACCTCCTGGCAATGATGAGGTTTGTATTAATTAATTAACTGCTCTTTGTTGCATAACCATTGCAATAAAATTATAGGCATTCTGTTTTTATGCATAAAGTACAGAATATGTTTGTTAATAATTTATTTGACGTAAGACATAAACTAGCTATTGATTATATTATCTGATAGTATTGTATGTTTTGAATTATTATTATTATTATTATTATTATTATTATTATTATTATTATTTGTGTAACCACACTAGCAGCTATTAAGCTGATGCGTGTGTGTCAAATCGTTTGAAGATTTTGTATCCCAATTGGTCCAGTTTGTTTTTAAAACAGTTCACGGAGGTTGCCATTACAACGCTTTCAGGAAGTCTGTTCCAGACCACTTCCACTCGGTTAGGTAAAAAGTGTCTTCTAGGTAACTTCTTGCTGGGATTTTGGCATAATTTTAAAGAATGTCCTCTTAGGTGCTTATTCGTATTCAGGGTGTATAGTTCTTGGAGACTAGGCACATCATAAATTTCGTGCAGTATCTTATAAGTCTCGATGAGACTTCCCCTCTGTCGACGCTGTTCGAGTGAGGTAAGGCCAAGGATTTCGAGTCGCTGTTCGTAAGACTTATTGCGTAATGTGTTTATCATTTTTGTAGCTTTTCTCTGTACATTTTCCAGTAACTTGACGTCCTTTTTAAAATAAGGATCCCATATTACATACGCATACTCTAAAAGTGGTCTAACATAAGCCTTGTACAATTGAAGGAATGTTTTGGGTGTCAGACACTTAAACGCTTTACGAATGATATAAAGGATGGAGTTTGTTTTCTTGACAATATTCATTATATGCATTTCCCATTTTAGATCCGAAGTTATTGTTACGCCTAGGTCTCTTTGGGACTCGACATGCATCAATTGTTTAGGTCCAAGGTAGTAGTTTCTACGGGGGTTGTTCTTTCCAATGTGTAACACTGTGCATTTTTCAATATTAAGGGTTAATAGCCATTCTTGGGTCCACTTGTATATAGCATTCAGATCGTTTTGGATATGGTGATAATGGCTACATGGATTTCCGAAAAATTTTGTGTCATCAGCGAACAAGGAGAAAGGCTGTACAAGAACGCTTTTCAGGTCAGTTAAGTACAAAATAAAGAGTATTGGTCCAAGAACGGATCCCTGTGGGACACCACTGAGTACTTTCCTAGTTTTAGATAAAGCTTCACCGATCCTAACCCTAAAAGTCCTATTAGTGAGAAAATCTCTTATCCAGGCTAACAGTTTTCCGCGTATACCCAAATGTTCAATTTTACGAATTAGCCGTTTTATAGGTACACGATCGAATGCCTTCTCGTAATCTAGGTAGATGACATCGGTAGGATTTCCTTCGTCGAGGTTTTTTGTCCACTCATTCAAGCATCTTAGTAGGTTTGTAGATACTGATCGACCTGGTACGAATCCATGCTGTTCTTCCAATATAATATGCTCCTTTGTTAAGAAGTTCCTTATTTCGTTAGCAATCACTTTTTCCATTGTTTTGCACAATACACTTGTTAAACTTATTGGTCTGTAGTTAGATGGATCAAGTTTGCTTCCTTTTTTGTATATGGGAACGACAGTAGCTATTTTCCAGTCTGCTGGTAGTGCTCCATCCTCTAACGATTTTTTCATTAAACTAGTAATGTTCCTTACTAGAGATCTTGAGCACCTTTTTAATACTATTGAAGGTAAATCGTCTGGTCCAGTAGCTGTGGTGTCATCAAAACTAAGTAGAGCCCGCTGTACCTTATCTGTTGTAATATCGATATCATCTATTGAGTTTACTACCCTGTGGTGATTAATATTTGGCAATGGTCCATCAGGTTCTTTGACAAATGCTTGTTCGAATTAATTATTAGTTAAAGATTTTTTACTGGTTGGTGTTAAAAAACAATTGTGTATTTCAGACACCTGGGCCTGTAAACTGGACGAAGCCATACTTTGACTGCGGCAGACTGAACAAGTGGCTGGTGGCGGCTGTTTCCCCTGTTGCTGATATCTACCCTCGTCACACACAATTCAGACATATTGAATATCCTACGTAATTATGATTGTTTATATTATTTAGTCAAAGTCCAAGCATAAAAAATTTTTGTGATAATATTGTGTATGCTGTTCCTTTTTATATTATTCCATAATATCAATTTTATCTAATTCCCAAGGTTTCAATATTTTTATCCTATCTTTGTATGTTTCAAAAGTCATATTAATATTTTCTTGACATTGTGTATTTCTTTTACAGCTACACAGCTGCAGTGGTAATGGAAATGGATTATGATAGGATAGACATAAATCAATGTCCATTCAGTCCTGGCAATGACAAACCAAATAGATTTACAGGGACTGCAAGATGTAAAGAAGAAACTACAGAGGTGAGCTTTACAAAGTCAAAGATTATAACATATTGTTTAGAACTGACAAAAAAATGTGCAATATTTCATAACATAACCCATCAATCCCCAAGCGGCACCCGGGTGCCGCATGACAATTGAAAATTTATTGTGTCTGGGATTCCCACGATCGAGGTAATATTATGTAGCAACCATAGTGCTCAATATATCTTGACAGTTATTGTTTTTTTATCTAAGTTGTTTGAAAGCTTTTAACACTATTTTTATTGTTTCAGTGTGAACCTCTACATGGATGGGGCTTCCGACGAGGAGGGTATCAGTGTCGCTGTAGACCTGGTTACCGACTTCCAAGCCTTGTCCGGCGACCATACCTAGGAGAGATCATAGAACGGGCGACTTCTGATCAGTATTACAATAATTTTGACTGCAGCAAGATTGGATGTAAGTATAAAAAGATTGCTTGTGATGTAGATTCGTTTTTGATTATTCTACCTTCTGATAGAATGAAAATATAAGGAATTTTAGATTTTTTTTAAAAACAAGAATTGTCTTCAAGATTATGCATCACCTTACGGAAATATGTTTTCAGGGGTCCAGCGTTTGCCAGTGGAATGGGTGAAGGCTGATCCTCAGATAAGAGCGATGTATATGGACAGATATTACGAATATGTGAACTCCACTAGTGGCCCAGAATCACTGCACACTGAAAGAATGAATTTGTATGGAGCACTCAATTTTATAAAGAGTGTCCAACCACATAACTGCTCATTGTAAGTGCAATTATTTACTTAACAGGTTTACAAAGGTTCTTTGAATATTTTTGTAACAGAAATGATGGATGAATAATGAAGAAACATTGTAATCCTAGATCTCTTATAGACATAAAAAGAGTTCTATGTTTGTATTTCATGTACAGTATAAAAGCTGAATATTTTTTGCTTGAAAAGAGAAACAAGCAATTTTCTTACTTATACTTCTAATACAGTCTTGTGCTAATCAATTAATCATAGCATCTACTCTTCTTGTTAAAATGTTCTTTTAATGCTATGGTAAAGTAAAAACTTATTACTCCATAATTACAGATACAAACCATCAGATCTGATACTAAATGGAGACATAGCGTTTGGTGCTGAAGAGCAGTTCCAGAACCAAGCTAAAATGGCTGTGAGATTGGCAAATTTCATCAGTGCATTCTTGCAGGTGCGTTGAATATCGCATATTTTATTAGGTTTACGCATACAATTTATTTGAAATGCAATGAACAGCTCCACAAATTAGATTGAGTATACTTTAGACTTTTGAACCTTTGGTGAACAATTCGATATACAAATTAAATATTTAATACACTGTATTACTTTATTTCACAATCAGTTAAGTTGGCGATGGGCAGATAACGAACTTTCGCAAGAGTTATATTGCCATGTAACATATATGTATGACTTTACATTCTACAATTACTGACAATTATAACATACAATACAAACCTCTCCAGCCTGCCTAGCATACGCCAACGAGATATCTCACTCTCGAGATAATTAAAAACTACTCATCTCATAATGTCAAAATCTCGACATTATCTTGACAAAACCCTATAAAAATGTGTTATTTCGATGATAGATCTACGCGAGAAAAAATGATTGTCATGCTAGGGTCAATAGAGATGAAGATAAAAACTATCAAACATCGAGAAACATGTAGAGAGGGATATCCCGTTGGCGTATGCTAGGCCGGCATGTCTCCATAGCCTTGTTTAACATTTTTCTGTTAAGTATTAACTGCAATCAATCCATGTATTAAGCAAATTCTTGGTATTGCCTTTTTATTATTATAAGCCTAAACTGTCCACTGCTGGGCAAAGGCCTGGTATTGCCTTGCTTAATTTAAAAAAAAATTACAGGTGTCAGATCCAACGGAAGTGTTCAGTGGCACAAGAGTGGCAGACAAGCCTCTAACCGAGGATCAGATGCTCGGAGAGACTTTGTCCATTGTGCTTGGCGACTCCAAAGTGTGGTCTGCTGGTGAGTACTATCAAATCTCATTTTATAAGAAGGTTTCTGTTATAATATTCAATATAGCAAGTTTAAACGGCGAACCGAGACAGAAAACTTCATATTAAAATATTAAAAAGTGTATGAAATTCTGTGCCTTGTTATTTTTATTGAAGTCTAGTGTGGTTTAAACTTTAAGCTGATCGCACATTTGTCAGCACCATACGCGTCGAACGCACCGCACAGTACATGAAATGCGGCGCATACGGTGAGGACGAATGTGTGAGGTTTCACATAATTTCATACAGCTAATTCTAAGATGCGTCCCGTTCGTGCTGATAAATGTGCGTGTAGCCTTTAAACCCTCGATCGCAGATTCTTGGAAATCTATTGTCATTCTATTGTTATCACGGTCGCATGCGACCACTTGGGGCTCTAGGTTGTCTGATATTTTTGGCCTCAGAACATAATATTATGAAAAATAAAAGCAGATAGATAGATAGATAAACACTTTATTGCTCACATATAAATGGGTGTACAAACAGACTTAAAATACTTAAAATCTAAGACATTAATGTGGCCAAGGGCGGCATTATCGCTATAAGCGATCTCTTCCAGGCAGCTTAATAGGGATGATGACAAGGTCAAAGATTAGCGAATTTTGTTAATAAAATAAAGAAATAACGGTAAAAAATAAGTGTTCCCAAAATTTCACCTCGATAGCATTTGTACTCTTTTTTGGAGCCTTCAAAGTTGGATAATCCAGTCGAATTTTTTTTCAATTAAATTTCTTAATATTTGTATACCATTCGATAACTTATGCAATTAAAAGCAACTTTTGTTATGAAACCACTTTCATAAACGCAATATTTAATATACCTATCGAACAAAGTTCTCTCCCGATGCGTACAAACTAAGAAAGAGTGACGTCAGTCTTTCGTACTCACTTTGTATGGAGCGTTTCGGGCAGGTCTATTTTATGAGATGTTTAAATTGTCATATCTTGGTGAATTTTTAAGCTATCAGAGTCATTCTTTCAGTGATGTTTCTATTTTTTAAGGGTTTATCAATTACCAATGAAAAAAAAAATAGTCATCAAGCCTATTTTTCAGGTACATATTGGGATAGGAACAAGTTTACAAACAGGACGTATTTTGCGCCACTCGCTTACAAGACCGAATTGAACACGAGGAAATTTAAATTGGAAGATATGGCAAGACTGAACAAGACAGGTTAGTTTTGGGTTAAAGAAATAAAAAACTTGAGTCAAATATTTAAGGTTCAACTTTTCACATTCTCCAAGGTTTTGGAGAATGTGAAAAGTTAGACTAGAAGAAGAAATTAAGCGTCAACAGTTTACAGTTCGTTCCAGAGTTTTACTGTGTGTTGCAGTAAGTTAGAGCCAGTCCACACGGGCGCTACATCATCGCAGCGTTATTACGAAGCAGTTTTAACGTCAACACCCCCTTGCGCTTTGCCTCGGGGGCTGCTGTCCGTCACGTGTGCGTTGCTACGACGTAGCGCACCGTGTGAAGTGTGAACATCTTGGTTATTTGTATGTAAAACAACGCAACGGCAGCGCTGCGTCGACGCAACGCGCCGTGTGGACTGGCTCTTACGCGAAAAAAACATGCTGGAATAATAATAATAATAATAATATTCTTTATTTGCATAAATATGGTACAAAAAGGTGTTGCTAATCAAACAGTGTCTCACATATTTTGTCGATTTTCTCGACGTGCAAATGTTAAATTTATGATACATTGGTCAATCATCTTAAATAATATCTATAATTTACATATTTCATGGCTAATTCGAATTACTGGATTACATTATTGGTTTAAGAAGATTTTGTTTTTGCAGAGATTGAGTTATATTTTTACAGATGAGATTTACACGAACAAGCCGTGGTTCCAGTTTCTCAAGCAGCGCTGGTCGACGAGTTTCGAGGAGTTGGAGAAGTATTTCCTCAAGATGAAGATCCGTGACGACGAACTCGGACACCATCTCAAGCAGTATGAGAGATATCCGACATTCTACAAGTTAGTACTGTGTTCACTGAGCCTGGAATCAAAGACCATACATTTTGAAATTAAAAACTGTGTAGTGTAGATAGACACTTTCTTATTGGAGGGTAGGTTTACGCAGATTTTTTTATAAAATAAAAAAATCTGCGTAAACCTACCCTCCAATAAGAAAAGGGGGCAAACGAGCAAATGGGTCACCTGCTGGAAAGCAACTACCGTCGCTCATGGATACTCGCAAGTCGCAACATCAGCAGATCTGCAGTTGCGTTGCGGTCTTTTTAGGCAGATGTATTTTTTTTTGGCTATTGTGCTATAATTAAGACAATAGCGTGTGTAATTCTGTTTTTTAAAAAAAATCTAATATTTATTTTTAATTATATTGTCTGCCACAGTTGAAATATCAATAATCGGCCAAGTGCGAGTCGGAATTGCGCACGAAGGGTTCCGTACCACTATAGAGCAAAATTAGGCCATAAATTGTGTTTTTTTGTATGGGAGCCCCTCTTATTTTTTTATTTTATTTTAATATTATTATTAAATATTAAAGTACACATATAACTAAGGATTTTGTTCTGTTGCCATTTTTGATATAGCCTCTAAAGACCGGATGTTACTTTAAAGGAAATTTATTTTATAGTCGTTACAGCCGAGACTTTTACGAAAGCAACTTGGAAGAAACACCGGACGTGCCTCAGAAGGAACAAAATTTTTAGCGATCGATTTGAGTTCAAAAATTTGGACGATGTGAAATAAAAAGTTATTGTTTATGACTTCAATTTAATAAGCTCTGTGTATCCAAAATCAGTTTTCATAAAAAACATAATTATAAACGAAATATGACAATTTCTCTCCGTCAAGATGGTGCGCACGAGACGACGCGGTAAGCAATTTCCCTTGTTTTTAAAGTTAAAATTGTTTTTTTGCGAATATTTTTAGTGTTTTAATAGGCTAAATACTACTAAACATATACCATAAAAAAATCTGATTACAAGTTGTTGAGTGAGTTATTTTTTCATTTGAAAATTGATAGTTCGTTGCAAAGAACGTTAGGTATTTACTGTATAAGATTTGCTTTTATTTTATTTTCTAAAATATGAAAATATATTAATGGTTTCATTTTATTACTAAACGTATAGACATAGTATTTTGATATTGCAATTAGAACACTGCGGCGTACAGTTGCTGCGCGCGGTTCACGATGTCTTTAATAAAAATATTCGAATCATAAGTATATTTCTATAATTTAAGACCGACAGTTCTCTGAAAAGAACAAATCATGAAATTCAAAATTAAAATAATTCCTTTGCTTTTGTTGAATTGAGATTATTACTCTAATATTTACGTATTTCTAAACTATTGGTTTTTTCAAATGTTTACACTTGAACTGGATTTTTAACTAGAATAAAACAATATTCTTGTTTATTACATTTTAAAGTCGAAAATACCGAGTGTTCTTTTAAAAGTTATTTTAAATATTAGTATTTTTGCTTAAAATATATTCTATACACTATTATATAAGACCCCTAAAAATATGAGCACGATAGAAAATAGCTAACATAAAAAAAACATCATGTGAAATGCTCGGCGTTACCGACTATGAAAAGTTTGTTCTTCTGAAAGTACGTTCGGTGATAATTAGTACTCAGCAAAAATTAGCTTCGGTCTTTAGAGGATAGAGCAAAAAAGGCCAAAAAATCACGTTTGTTGTATGGGAGCCCCCCTTAAATATTAACTTTATTTTATATTAATTAGTATTAGTTGTTATAGCGGCAACAGATATATACAATCTGTGAAAATTTCAGAAGTCTAGCTATGGCGGTTCTTGAGTTACAGCCTGGAGACAGACAGACAGACGGACAGACGGACAGACAACGAAGTCTTAGTAATAGGGTCCCGTTTTTACCCTTTGGGTACGGAACCCTAAAAATGTAGAGTCAAACCCTAGTAAGTAGTAACTGTTAAATAATAAATTATATGTTTGCAGGGCCGCCAACATCCAGCAGGGTCACTGGACGCGGCCGTACTTCGACTGCGACGGTCACCTCAAGCAGTGGGTCATCACCTACGCCGCACCCTTCTTCGGCTGGGACTCCGTCAAGAAGCTAGAGTTCAAGTGAGTTGTAATATTGAATTGATATACGTATAAATTATTACAGTCTGAGTGGGCCCCTAGACGATCAATTATATTGTGCAATATCATTCAACAATACTATTAGCGCGTTCAATATTAACCCTATATGGTCAATAATATTTCACAATACGTGAATATATTGCACAATGAAATTGATCGTCTAGGGGCCCGTAGACGCCAACTAACAACTTGAAAAAGACAACTTTGCATCACGCATTGACGTTTAACACCTCGATCGTGGGAATCGCAGACACAATAGATTTTCAATTGTTATGCAACAGCCGGCTGCCACTAGGAAATTGACGGGTTAAAGTGCTAGATTCTACATGTATATCTAGACCGTTATTCTGTCGAATTTTTTTTGTGCCATCGAGAAAATTGATTCCTAGGCAGTTGATGGACCTATGTCATGTGGTCAGGTTATGTCAATTCAATGTTCTTCTTCTTCTTCTTCTTATTTATGGCGCCCATAGATGCAGGGATGCACCATTCTGCCAGTGTCAAGTAAAAATAAGATAAAAAAATAAAAACATGGAATTTCGACAATTTTGAATTTGAAATGAATTTTTACACGAAGTTTGATTTTTATTTTTAATAAAATAATATACATACATTTAATATTAATTAGCTGTGATCTGTCGTATGGGTCATGGGTTTGACGTTATAACAGCTGTGTTGCTCGCTATAGTTTGCCAAGTTAAACGCACGTAACGCGATCAAATTACGTAGGTCCTTTGCCATCTGCCTAAGAATCAACTTCTCTGATAGTACTTTCATTGAGTGTCACATTACAGAGGTGTGGTGGCGGTGACGATGTCCCTCCTGTCTCTGGACATCAACCAGTGTCCGGACAAGTACTACGTGCCCAACGCGTTCAAGAACACCGATAAATGTGATAGGAGCTCCTCCTATGTGAGTATTTTTATTTTGGTGGTGTAAAGCCAGCTACTGACCTATTGCTTGCACTTCATTTGCATTTATATTGTTATCGTGTTGCGACAAAAATGTGATAGTGATGTTTCCAATATATAATACTACTTTTATCTAAAATTTCGTTGCGATGAAGCTCTTTTATCGCGCGAGAATTGTACATTTGTCGTGATTAAAAGCATACTAGTTAATTTTCGAGGACTCAAAATTGTCTAATCTTCACAATTCATTGTAAGTGAGATGTAAACAGATGGACACGCCTTACGGTGTATGTAATATATTAGCGCAGTCAACCTTTTACCTTTTCGTTATACTGGCCACAAACAAGTTTTGGCCTTGGTGTCAAAGCAGCCAAAATTTTAGGGTTAAAAAATAACGTTCTTCAAAATTTAAAAAAAAAGGAAAATTTTCACGGCTTTGACGATGACTTTGCACTATTTTGTCGGTGGGCGTAAATTTCAAAATGGTTTCACTTCTCGCGAACCACAGAAAAAGTCTTGGCGGACGGCGCGTTGACTGTTGAGTATAACTCAAGGGTTCCCAAACTTATTTTGTCTACCGCCCACTTTAAGAATAAATTATGTTTTAGCGCCCCCATCGTTCATTTCAAAATGCATCCAGATTAAATAAATCACCCCCCAAGCCTCTACACAACGCCCCTATTTGTTTCTGGTTCCTTCAGACCTTCAGCGCCCACAAGGCTGCGTTATCGCCCACTTTGGGGAAGACTGGACTAAGCTGTATTAGCGGCTTATATAAATAATTTTGTTTCCAGTGCGTCCCCATCCAGGGTCGCGGGTTCGAGTCCGGCGGCTACAAGTGTGAGTGCGCGCAGGGCTACGAATACCCCTTCGAGGACCCCACCACCTACTACGACGGGCAGATCGTCGAGGCGGAGTTCATGAATCTCATCGACGACAAACTGACGCGCCTCGACATGTTCAAGTGCAGGCTGGCCGGTGCGGCGAGTATACAGGCCGCGGTCGTGATGATTGTGGCGGCGTTGGTGGTGGTGTGGCGCGCGCAGTAGTCTAACAGTTGGTAAAGTACGCGCACATTGTGTCCGCAGCGTGGGTCGCATTTTTTTATAGTGGAGTGTACTATCAGAGGAGTTGATTCATAGGCAGATGGCGGACTTACGTTATTTGGTCGAATATAGTCAATTCAATGCTAATCATGATCTGTCGACCGCGACCAAATTTGCGTAATTTGGTCGCGGTCGACAGATCATGATTAGCATTAAATTGACTATATTCGACCAAATAACGTAAGTCCGTCAACTGCCTATGAATCAATTTCTTCGATGGTACAACAATTAAGATACGTCTTATGAAAAATGTGGTCCAACATAATGAATGTGCATTCTTAATTTACAGAAGATGAACTTGCAATAATGATTATAATAATATCATGATGCCGTTAAGGCAGACCACAGACTATTGTGCAGTTTTTTGATCTGACCACCATTGCGGCATACAGACTGACATTTCATCTACAACTTTACTAGATCACATCTTTTGTCTTACGCCGACGGCGACGGCACGTCTAGGAAGCATTTTTGAATAATGTGTAGCGGTCAGCGCTGATAGTTTATGCATTTCGGTGTCTACGCCGACGGTCAGCAAGCAGTCAGTGTCAGACTAAAAACGGCCCTGTCACTAGAAATATAATGATTGTAGACTCACTATTCTAAGTAGTGAAATTATAGTTCAGACCTTAGATGTAAGTAAAATAAAAAGCCACCTTAGAAGTAAGAACATCTAAAGACTTATTTTCCGTCCAATTTACACTACTACTTAAAGTATGTTACCTCGATTCAGATACTTAATCTCAGGTATAGTTTTCATATCATTATGTAACAAAAATAATATTGTAATTTACAAACTTTTTAATTTACGTTACGGATGTAAAAAACATTGTTTTACAATATTATGTAAGTCTGTAAGTCATAGCAATTGATTACTCAGTAATTATACAAGATGTTAGTGTAAAGTGTAAACAATCCTTGAAACCATCAAACGAGCCCATCAAAATGAACAACTTTCTATGAGAACAATGCTGGGAACTAAAAAAAATCCACCTTCATACCCATACAAATTGCCGATCCGGGCATCTGTATGGGTGTGAAGACGGCATTTTTTAGGATTCCGTACCCAAAGGGTAAAAACGGGACCCTATTTAAGACTTTGTTGTCTGTCCGTCTGTCTGTCTCCAGGCTGTAACTCAAGAACCGCTATAGCTAGACTTCTGAAATTTTCACAGATTGTGTATATCTGTTGCTGCTATAACAACAAATACTAAAAATAAAATAAAGTTAATATTTAAGGGGGGCTCCCAAATCCCATACAAGATACGTGATTTTTTTGGCCTTTTTTGCTTGTAATCAATAAATATGGTAACAGCTAGGCACTTGAAATGTTCACAAAATCCTCAATTGTATGTGTACTTTAATATTAAATAATAAAATTAAAATAAAATAAATAACAAAGGGGGGCTCTCATACAAAAAACACATTTTTTCCTTATTTTCGCTCTACAACGGTAGGGAACCCTTCGTGCGCGAGTCCAACTCGCACTTGGCCCATTATTTTTGTTCCCAGCATTGTTCTCATAGAAAAAGTTGTTCATTTTGACGGGCTCGTTTGATCGTTTCAAGCATAACGGTGCTTACACTAACACATTGTATATTATTTGTAGTAAGCCATAGTACTACTCATAAATAAATAACCGGTAGCTAAGAATGCCCTACTGATAATACAAACAAGCAACAGGTTGTCAAAATGTATTAATTACGAAACTAAAGTATGGTTGCGAAATGCGAAGCACATAGAAATTTGTACATTGACCTTTCGTGATTGTTTCTATCTCTCTCTTCTACTATTGAAATATTATACGTGCTTTGCTGCTGGACTATAGTCAGATTGATAAACTTTATTATGAGTCATGACTTAAAGTAAAGCAAATCTAAATAACTTAATTTTATAACTTAATGCATTTGATATGTTTGCATTTATATTTTTGACTAATGTGCCTTCACTGTACGGCCTGCTGGCATTTATTTGTATTTTGTACAGAAAATTAGTTCCTTTGTAAGCAGCTATACAGTGTATATCATATTTTTTCTCAATTAAATATACAATACCCATACTATATTGTATATTTGATTGAGAAAAAATGATATTATATTGAATATAGAATAAAACATTGAAATATTTAAAAACCTTTGTTAAGATAAATATTTGAATTTTTATAACGGAGTAACACACTTGACATTTTAAAACCTCAGCGAGGTGTTCTGTGCTGTACCAAAGTTTCATTATAGAATAGCTACATACTATCTAACAAAGTTAGATTTTTTACAGTTTTATGAATACTTCGACAATCCAGATACATTTCCATTCATTTTCATTTTTATGATAAACAATAATTGTTATACAGGGTGCACTTGAACCTACCGGCCAAATTTTTTAGGGCTTAGGTATAAGGAGAGTCCATTTAACCAAAATAATAGTGTTAATTTTTTTACAACAATATATATTTTATCCCAACAAAATTCTGTGCAGAATATAATAAGTATAGCAGCTATAGGGGTAAAGCGGGGGTGATGCGGGGGATGGCGCAAGGGGAGGCGCGGACGGCGGGAGCCACGCCGCACGGGCCGAGTCTCGCGAGTCGTGCGCACGGTTGCATAGCGATTACGTAATTATTTTGTTTGTCACCACCCGCCTAACCGCGATTATGAGATGGTGAGGTGCTACGTTTTGAGTGGCGAAAGTTTACGCGGAGCTCAGAGACTGTACGAGCAAGAAAGCCTTCCTCGTCTTCGTAACAGCGCATTCACGAATGCAGCTGTACCGAATCGCGAAACAATTTTGTCCATTAATCAAAAACTCTAAACTTAAATACAATGTGCAAAAACGCGCTAGACTCTGCAGTCTGCTTAGAGCGAAACGAATTGCAGTTTGAACAATTTGGATAAATTATGTAAATAAGATTCAGAGGTGGGTGGTTTTGATTTTTAATTAGTTGTACTATCAGAGAAGTTGATTCCTAGGCAGATGACAGACCTAATGCGGGGCTTACACGGGTGACTATAGCCGCACGATTTTACGCCACACGGCGAAAATCGACTGTCCAGATGGCAATTCGGCATTAGGCGTATTAGTCCAGTTATTACGTCGGAAAAAATAGGGTTAGAAATGCATGTCAACAAAAAGAGCCAAATTTTGGATATTATGTGGGAGATGGCTAGAAAAGCTTAAGTTCAAATTGTCGACCAAAATAACCTTGTGGGTTTTCCGCCATCTTGAAAAAAGGGTTAAATTCAGTTTTTTCATCATAACTCAATTCCCCGTCGAGATAAGAAATTTTTATAAAGTACTTTTTTGTTGCTCTATGCACGATCTACAAATAAGATCTCATACATTTTTCACGTATTGATCATCGTTGTCGATATCGAAACCAGAAGTTTTGGGAGAAAAAATTGTTTTTCGCTATTTTCTTTGTTCTCGTGAAAGATATCGAAAAATGTCTGGTTTAAAACTTGTAAACATTTCCAAATGTATATTATAATGATTGGAGTATGTTGCCATTTTGATAGTTCATTCTCGCCGCGCGGCGTAAATCGTTCGGCTATACCTAGTCACCCGTATAAACCCCGCATAAAGTAATTTGGTTGCGTTAAGTCAAACCCATCTGACCAATCAGAGCTTACATTCAATTGACGTAAGCCGACCACATGACGTGGGTCCGCCAACTGCCTAGGAATCAATTTCCTCGATGGTACATAAGTTCAGTACATTTTTAATACGCCTAAATGCAAAGGATGTGGTTTAGATTGATTATAAATTCCTAAAGTGCTTATTATTCATAATTAAAACGTAACTTTTCCATTATTTTGATGTGTATCAATTAATTTTATTCTAAACATACATCCTTTACATTTTGACGGTCCTAAGCCCGTTAAAGTATGAAGGGAAAATTCGCAACTTATGATACGGTTATCAATGAAATACGTTAAAGCGGGGCGGGCGGCGCATGGCGCATGGTGTCCATATTTTTGGTGTTTTTTAGGATAACTTTCAGAAGCTATTTCTCAACATCTTAGTACTGACTACTGCGTGATTATAAAATATTTTTTTTTATTTTTAACAAGGATCAATATATCCGGCTGGAAGGTTTAATTGCACCCTGTACAATGTAGGTACATAAATATGTTTTGTAATACTATACACCAACACAAAAGGTTGTGTTGCCATATAGTTACTATTATTTTAATAAAATAATTTACATTAGTTATATGTTATTACTTATTACTAATTATACATTGTAATCTGCACAATTTATTATGACAAAATTATAAGAAATTAAGAATCATCTCGTATATTTTATAAAGTATTAAAATTTGGGTAAAATCTGTTTTTATAACTTATTTTCATGTTTGTAAACTGCCTATTATTGTGCCTTATAATTTATAAAGTTTTTCTTCTGCCGTCCAGTGTCATGTCCATTTTTATATTTTTAATAAATTAATTTGTATAGTAATCCCTTTTTATTTTATTCAAGTTTCATGATTCAGCTCACACTGGGATCTAAATAGACATATTTATGTATATTTTTATTTGTCAGGTCAACACTTGTGATTTGACTAAGTGCAAAATTAATTTCTGCTTGGTGTTTCTTTAAAATTGTTTAGAAGTTGTATATTTTCTCTGAAATTTTTACAAATAATAATAATAGCTCCCACACCGGTTTCGGTGACGGTGGCCGGTTTCATTGAAACTAGGCCAGCTACGCAGGAGTAATTTTATAGTGCCCAAGTGTGTGCGCAGTACACAAGAGCACTCTCTATTCCTTTACTCTCATAACCCAGTGGGACGGCAGACCGACACGACTGGCGAGAGATCAGGCGCAGGACCGACTTTTTACATGCCCATCCGACGCATGGATCATCTTACTTTTCAGACAATCAGGTGATCAGCCTGCATTGTCCTAACCAAACTTGGAAATAACATGTTTCCAACGCGGGAATCGAACCCACGACCTCCGAGTCAAGAGCCGCGCTCTATACCACTAGACCACGGAGGCGTTTTTACAAATAGGCAATTAGCTCAGTCAACAAAGTATTTGTGAGCGGGAACCTAAGCGATTTCTGCTGGAAAAGGGAGATATCCGGAAAGGGGGGGGGGTTTATACTTACACTTTAAGTTCATCATAGAATATTTTTTGCTACAACGCATAGTTTTTAGTTATTGGCGAAGAACCAAAAAATGAGACCTTTGTCATCCCCGCTCTCTATACCTAGTCATTTGTTAACCGGACTAAAAGCAGATCCTGTCCTACGGCGCGTGCATTCGTGCGCGTTTTCTGATGTAGTGTTTGGGAAAACACGCTGAAAGCGCGGATGTAGGATATAGGTTGGAACTTGGATATAAGTATTGACCTTGGTACTGACCATGCCTCATTGTGACATTGTAATTAATTATCAAGGAAAACCGAAAAAGTTATGATTTCAAATTATATTCCTATAACTTCTTTTATACTGTAATATGACCGTAATGTAATATTATGTTGACTAACGAACCCTTCTCCTATGACCATATTTAGGATGTATACTAAGACTCCGACTAAGGCAAAGTATAGTGCAGCATATAATAAAACGTAGATCTTAATAAAAGTTCTTAGGATACCCATTTTCTTTCGTAGATGGCTTTATTTCAAGACGTATGTTTTGAGATATTATGTGCTAAAGAAATTCATGTTTGGTTTTATGCTATTGTGACAATAATAGACAATAACTTTGACGATGGACTAAATAATTATAATTTTTCCAAAGACCTTTGAATTTTTCCAAGAAAATAATGTCTCAATTTTTGAACATGGCAACATTTTGTTTTTTTATTGAAATGTCAATGTCAAAATGTCACTAGTGACAATGACAGTTGACAAGTTTATCGACATTCGACAGTGACATTGATCAGACTAGAGGACGTTGCAAATATTTTATTTTTAATAAAATTCATTAATATTTTTATTAAAATAAGGTATTTATGACTTAAAACACTTGCGAAATAAATAGAATATTTTAGCTTTTATAATTGTTTAAAATATAGTGCTATGTTTAAACTGTAATCTAACCTTGACAGTCAAGATCGTATACGTAATTTATACAACATTATAAACAGAAAATTAGCATAATAGAATATGATAACATGCTGAAATAGCGATCTTATTATTGACTTTGTGTCCATGTTTAACCTACGTTCTTTGAAAGTCATATAGAACTTATATGGAGTAAGAATTTTCAACGTGTATTACGAGCAAGATTTACACGTATAGTTTTTCCTTTTCAGTGAAAATGAGTGCGTTAGCCAGAAAATTAGTAGACCAACTGAAAAGTAAAGAATTTAGAGAATATTTAATGAGGTAAATATCTTTCTATATTTTATTCATTTATTATGTTATTGAGTGATTAAAAAGTGGCTAAGCGACAGAAGGTGTATGAACTATGAAACTGAAGCTTTGCTTCGGAAATAACAGAAAAGATTCTGTGAACCCAGAATCTTTAAAATAATTTTTATTTGATTTGATCACAGCTAATCACTTTTACAGCACACATTTCTGGGGTCCTGTCGCCAACTGGGGAATACCATTAGCTGCTATTGCCGACACCAGGAAAGATCCCAGCTTCATCAGTGGCAAAATGACTTTTGGTATGTATGTTCCTTTTGCAAAGTGTCTGTGACGGCCTTTCGTTCTTAAGTAAACATAAAAATATAGCTAAATATCCATTTTGTTATTTACTTTTGATCTTTAAAATCAATGTCCTAACATCATACAAATCCCCATGCAATAATTATTATTGAAAGAAACTCTTTTAGTGCCATATCTTTCATTTCATTATAACACACCTACAGTATAAAAATCTTTAAAATATTTCAATAATATTTATTGGTCACTTAAATTTTAATGTTTAAAAGGCTGTAAACACAAATCTCTTGTCATCAATAAAATCATCAAATATGAGGTAGTTTATTACCCACTTGTGAAATCTTCAGATAAGTGATATCACACTTGGAGTAAAATGTTATCACAAGTTTGTTTTATGATCCTCATGTTAGGAAAATGAGTTTATTACTATGTATTAAATGGGTACCATAAAATTCCCACCTTATAGATATATTAGGGTGGGAATTTTATGTCTTTTTAGGGTTCCGTACCCAAAGGGTAAAAACGGGACCCTATTACTAAGACTTCAATGTCTGTCCGTCTGTTCGTCTGTCCATCTGTCTGTATGTCTCCAGGCTGTATCTCAAGAACCGCTATAGCTAGACTTCTGAAATTTTCACAGATTGTGATATCTGTTGCTGCTATAACAATAAATACTGAAAGCAAAATAAAAATAATATTTAAGGGGGGCACCCATACAAGAAACATGATTTTTTTGGCCTTTTTAGCTCTATATCAAATATAATGACAACAGACAGGCAATTGAAATTTTCACAGAATCCTCAGTTATGTGTACTTTAATAATTAATAATAAAATTAAAATAAAATAAAAATTTAAGGGGGGCTACCATACAAAAACAACTTCTGGCTTATTTTTTCTACTAATGGTAACAGCAGCTACACACATAAAATTTTCACAAACCCTTAATTGTATTTGTACTTTAATAAATAACAATAAAATTAAAATAAAGTAAATATTTAAGCACCCCATACAAAAAACACAATTTTTTGTGTACTTTCGCGCTATACCGGTACGGATAACGGAACCCTTCATGCGCGAGTCCGATTCGCACTGGCCGATTATTTTTGTTTTGAATGATTAATTTTTACACTACAATCTAGAATATATTGAAAAGGAAAAAAGTTTGTAGAAAAGTAATCAGTTTAACAGTCAAACCCTTTGAACTTAAATAAAGAAAAATTGCAAAGCTTAAATTAATTTTCTCTATATTATATTATAATAATAACTCCCACACTGGTTTCGGTGACGGTGGCCGGTTTCATTTATACCAGGCCAGGTACGCAGCATTTTATAGTGTCCAAATGTGTGCGCAGTACACAAGAGCACTCTATACTCCTTTTACTCACATAACCCAGTGGGACGGACGACTGACACGACTGGCGAGAGATCAGAGCCTTTTAGACGACTAGATTTTTTACATGCCCATCGGTTCCGACGCATGGATGATGGATCATCTTACTTGTCAGATAATCACGTGACCAGCCTGCATTGTCCTAACTCCTAACCAAATTTGGAAATAATATATTTTCAGCGCGGGAATCGAACGCACGACCTTCAAGTCAAGAGCCACGCTCTAAACCACTGTACCACGGAGGCGTTCATTTTCTCTATCAACTATCACTAAAAACATTTGAATCAACTTACAAACATAATATTTGTTGTTATGATTCAAAGTTTAGGTCATAGTTTAATTAAATAAATAAGAGTATTACTCATTATTTATTAACCGACTTCAAAAAAGGAGGTTATCAATTCGACGCGTATGTATGTCATATTTTCAGAACTGCCCAGTTTTTGTATATGTTAATCTATAACAGCTTCTGAACAAATGTGCCAAATTTCAAAAGTGTATGTATGTATGTATGTATGTATGTATGTATGTATGTATGTATGTATGTATGTATGTATGTATGTATGTATGTATGTATGAATGTACGTATGTATGTATGTTTTTATGTTTGTTCCCGCATATCTCTGAAACTACAAGTCCGATTTAAGTGATTCTTTTTTTATTGTACTAGGTATTGTTCAACTTAGGGAATAGTGCAAGTTTGATCAAAATCTGTTCAGTAGTTTTGGAGATAGGGAGTTTTAATTCTCAATTACGTACAATTTTAAAGTCGGTTTTATCTTTTTAAAATACAGTTATTCGTACAGCTATTAACCACAAAATAAGGAAAGTAATGTAGTGAATATTATTACAACATATTAGATATTATATTCACATTTATTGTTCTGAGGTAACAATAAACTTGTTATACTAAACTCTATGTTTGCCCACGCTCAAACCATCACTCTGCACCATTGTTAGTTAATACACGATGACATGCAATGTCTACACAATGTTTGTCTTATGTTCGATATAAATAAATGCTCCTTGTAGATAAATACTGGTTAGCCTTTCCATAACAATAATACTTTGCTCAAAACTAACTTAATCAAAATGTAAACAAAAATATTATTAGGTATATTATGTCACAAATTGAATTTGATATTTGGTTGTTGTTAGGCGAAATATAATATTAATGCAAATTATTAGCAATTTTAGTTGCTTTGTTTTGTTTACTTTTTGATGAGTTTAGATCTAAATAGAATTTAAAAATAGTTTACCACGAGGTTAGTAAATTGTTCGTTATCTTCCTACACAGTTTAATGTTCATAAAGTTTATATAGTCGACAATCAAAATACCAAGATTTAATGATAAGATAATATTTAACACTTAGCGCGACACTTATCACATGCAATTGAGATTATTATGATTTTACATCGCTTAGTGCAGAAACCAGTTGGTTCCTTATCAACTATTATTATCGGTCAGATATAGTTATAACTTATAATATTATGTATATCTTGAAAGAAAAAATACTCGTCACTGCCCGGTCTCGTCCACGGTAGGCCATAGCGAAAAATCTACCATTCTCATCGCCTTGATGAGTGGCAGTCTTCCACCGCGCGTTTTTCGCGTAACTTTCTGCCGCGCACTGTAAAACTCTGGAACGAACTGTCGCCAGCAGTATCTTTGGACCAATACTACTAGCAAACCTTCAAAAAGAGAGCGTAGCCAATGCTCAATAAGGCCGATTTTCACAATTTTTCTTAAATTGTGCTTAATGTATGTATCCTCATCTGATTTGTTAACACTTTAATATAATTTAGACCACGTCAGTAACTCCGTTCCGCCAAAATTCGTTTATCGCGCGGGAACCGTTTACCGTACATGTCCTTTCCCGGGACTCAAAGTCTCCATACCAAACAGCAAAATCGGATCAGCGGTTTAGATGTGAAGAGCTAACAGACAGAGAGACACACTTTTATATTCCTAATATTACAATGGATACTTTATTATGCGTCTTATGCGGCTCCCGCGAAGCTGCAGCGCTTCGGGTATGTTTGCCGAGGCGGGAGTCCCTGACTTTTCTGCTATCATTAGATCTCGGGTGGCTGCACTTTGGCACAGACTGCGCAGTGCGCAGCTCTGGCAATAGGATACTCGCTGCTATCTCTGACTACTACTACAATAATGTATGTGCGGTGGATCTCTGTTCACACTTCACATGAACCAGAACAAGAAGTGATTTTATGACTGGGGTGTCCAGTCATTAAATCACTTCTTGTTCTGGTCACAGTGTCAACATTATTTTATTTTTAATTTTACATAATATTTTATATATTATCTGTGGGTACATTTATGCCTGAAATAAAGACCTTTTTATTTATTTATTTATTATCTCTTTACAGTAGGTAATTATCTTATTCCAGCCCTATCGCTATACTCGGTGATGTTCATGCGGTTCGCGTGGCGCGTGCAACCCCGCAACATGCTGCTCTTCGCCTGCCACTTCACCAACACCTGCGCGCAACTCACGCAGGGCGCGCGCTTCGTCAACCACAACTATCTACAGAAGGATAAGGTAGAACATAAGATACAGAATAATGTAGAACAGAAGACGGAACAGAAGTAGAAGAATTTAGTCTATATATTTTTTAAAGTTGATATCCTCGGGAGTCGTCGTTTTCGATGGGATTTTATGTGAAGATGATATATTTTGGTTTCGGTGTGGACACGGATGGACACGGGCCTAGTGACGGATTAACTCTTAATCAAATTAAGCAATTGCCTGGGACATCACGTCTGAGGGGGCATCAGAAGATTTAGGTTCAAAGATCGATTCTTAATGATATACAGATCCTATCCTATATAATTATAGGATACCCCCTATCCTATATAATTATAGGATAGGGGGGCCCACAGGCATAGACTGCTTAGGGTCAAGTAGGGTCAAGTCAAGTAGTTTTAATCCGTCTCTACTGTACACTTTACTGGTTGTAGGCCGTGCAGAGTTTAAGATTGCTGGGCAAAACTAAAGGGGGCAAGGGCGTGTGCAATATTAAAGTGTTAATATTGTGAGAAAATTGACGATTTCCGAGTGACATTAAGGACGTAGATATATTATATTATAATATTATATTATAATCTAGTTCAATTGGTAGGTGTGGCCACAGCATTGTTAGCGAAAACTATGCAGGTTCAAATTTTATATTTACCACACTATGTGTATGACTTAGAGCCTGTTTCACCACTTCTTCAAACTTCACTTCATCAAACTTTTTACTTTATTGAAACAGGCCTATTAGGCTATCTAGTTCTATAGTTTACTTTTTTTTTATTGTCAAGTTAAGTGGTGGATAGCCTATTCAGCACTTATCAGGAAGTGGTGAAACAGGCCCTTAGTTATTTACCTATATTGAAATAGGGAGTTACGTATATTATTATAAGAGGACGAATTTCTTATAAGAATAATAATAATGCATATATTATAATGCGTCTTATAAAGATGCACACATTGACTTCTAAATATTACTACTTTGACAAAGTTTATACCTAAGCACACTATTTAGTGTAAGTATATTAGGTGTCGAATCTCGATGCGAGTCATTATATTATTATTTCATATACATTTTAACATTAATTGTAACGAAGATTTTGACTCGCCACATGATTTTGACCCTATAATATATATTATTATTTATTACCTATAAGGTACAAAACGTTGAAAGAATCAAAATGCCCTACAAGCTTAACAAGTGATGGGCTTAAACTATTAAGATATTACTATTAGATATTTTGGTCAATTGTCGTATTTGTGAGTTCTATTTTGTTGTTTGGGAAGTTCCGAACAGGATCGAAGCCATATTAAAAGTAGAAAAAACGAATTGGGATACTTTTAAACTACCTTTTAAAGATGAAGTAACTCGTGAGTAGTTTGTTAGTATAAGCTTAAGGGTGAGTTGCACCAGAGGCGTAGTTAAAGTTAAGGTTATCGTCAAATATGGCGTCCATAATGGACTTTTACTAGGGATTTGCCAGTTCATTTGATTTTTGTTATGGTTATAGTTAAAGAAAGTTGGTGCAACCCACTAAGTGAATGTTAAATTATGTGACTGGAGCTGTGATTCTCGTTATCCACTGCTAAAGTGTATTAGCATAATGCCCGCTACACACGTTACGATTGAACTGTACAGTTACACCAGTGGTCGGCAACATTGAGACCTAAGTGAATTGTTACATAATATCTTGACGGACTATGAATACATTAAAATATTTTGTAAAACTATCGTCGTTATGACGAACTGTCTGTATGACGAATGTTCACAACAACCTCGTTTTTGCCATTGTTAAAGAACAATAACGACATGATCATGAAAGTCAGTGGTTTTCCTTAACTAAATGACTATATAAACAGTAATGTTTACGTAAATTCTTGGGTTATTCACAATTGAATAAACGCAAGAAACATGATGTTTGAGTGATAGTGATTTTACCTAAAAAGTAATGAAATTGCTATTTGGACGCTGTTGAGCATTTGTGTATCATCCCACTAAAAATACTTATTTTATGCATGCAGTCATGTTCTTTAGATAATTTGGAACAAGACTGCATCCATAACTCAACAAAAATTGTGGGTTAATACACAAATGCTTAACAGCGACCATTTAATACTACTTGACTTAAGAGTATATACTTTATGATTCCTGCTGAAAACGCAATTGTGATGTTTGAAAACGGAAAAAGATATTGATCTGTGTAAAACAACATAATATTATTATCCATCTAACTAATAAACACATAAAAACTGTGTATTCAGAAGTTATCGTTATGTACTATAAGAGAAGTTAATTCATAGGCAGATGGCGGACCTTTCGCGATTTGGTCGCGTTCGCGTCAAACACAAGTCAGTTCACGACTAATATGGAATTGATATAACCCGGCGTAATGACGTAAGTCCGTCCGTCCTGCCTATGAATCAATTTCTTCGATGGTACAATAATTTGTCCTTGTCGCCGAAGTTAAAAAAATCGCCTGAGCGATAAGGACAAAACGTTTTAATACTATAATGTGTTCTCAGTGTTCGTTTTATTGGTAAGAGGGTTAATAAAATTATTAATTTTATTGTATTGTTAATATGTATATTACGAATTAAAGTAGATGCCAAATGTTGTAAAATAATCTGAGATTTTATTTTATAACATTTTAATGCCTTTTAGTTAAATTGTATAATTTAAAATTACATATTACTACTAGGTGTATAATATAATATCTTCTACTAAGTGCATGTAGTATGTTGTTGTAAAGCCAAAACCTTGCCTTAGAATCCCACCGTAGAATTATACAAAAACTGTTACAAATTTTTTTTTATTAACAAACATAATTAACCTTTTTTCAAAAAGTATATGAAATGCACAATATTATAATATTAATTTTATATACTTTGTATTGCAGTGTTCATAATTAGAACAGGTAGTTAGTGTCAAATACAATATTAGAGTTTAATAGTGTTATAAAATATATTATGTAGTGATGAAAATATTATGTAGTTCTAGTACACATACATAATATAGTTAGAATTTTACGAATATCGTTGATTAATATTGTAGAATCCAAACCTTAAATAAAAAATCGGTCAAGTGCGAGTCGAACTCGCGCACGAAGCGCCAACAATTTTGGCCTATTTTTCTTTATAACGGCGGTACGTAAGTAACGTTATAGAGAAAAATAGGCCAAAATTGTGTTTTTTGTATGGGAGCCCTCCTTAATTATTTCTTTTATTATTATTTTTTTGTTTATATAAAATTGAGTATTTTGTGAACATTTCAAGTGCCTACCTATTGCCGTTATTGATATCGAGCAAATAATTGCAAGAAAATTACGTTTGTTGTATGGGAGCCTCCCTTAAATATTTAATTTATTTGTTTTTTAGTATTTGTTGTTATAGCGGCAACAGATAACAAAATCTGAAAATTTCAGAAATCTAGCTATAGCCGTTCTTGAGATACAACCTGGAGACAGACAGACGGACAGACAGACATCGAAGTCTTAGTAATGGGGTTCCGTTATTACCCTTTGGGTACAGACCCCTAAAAGAGGATGCTCTTTTTTTTAAATGGCTGTAACTGGTCTTACTGCGTCTCTTCAACTTATAACTTTATATGACAGAGCTCAGTATTCAGAGCGATTTTTGACTTTGACTCGTTACATTATGTAGGCACAGACTATAAATAGATAAGTAAAATACGAGTACGAGGTACCTACCACATTGCGTAGGTCCCTCTAATCAATTTCTTTGTTACAAAGAATATACGAGTAAAAATCTGTTTTTTGTTGGTGGAATCTGATATTTTCGTGTTAATTATTGTGTTGTGGCCATGGCTGTATGTACAAATGTATATTTTTGGAACTTTTATTATGATTAAAGTGTATTCTGTTGATCTGTTCATTTTGTTTTATTTATATGCCTTCAATATTATATTATACTTAAGGACGTTATTACAAATATCAGCGATTTTCCGGTACCCTATTAAAGAATTAGGAGTCAAACTGCGAGGATATTTTGGTTTCAAATGAAAGATAATATATTCATCTCCACGACTGTACCATAAAAATTCTATAGCCGCATACAAAATTTTCACATAAAATACGTTTTAACCATCACAATAATCGCAAAATATGAAAAAAATGGGGTCTGATTAGGTACCTTAATATCTAAATACACTGAACCAAGGATAATAAATATACAAAAATATTGTTGCTTATTTAGTCCCCTGTACGAAGAGCGAAATATTTTGTATAAAAATAAATAACTTTTCCATTTATAAGAAAAATAAGAAACGCTCTCAAATTTCTTCATACAATTTTTACTCGAAGACAATCGTCGCCCGTCATTCCGCGCTCAAACGCGCTTGTGGAAGCACGGGTGTAACGCTTTTTTGTAAATAATATTTACGTAAAAAAGTGAGCGCCGGCGTTGTGTCTACTGCGCTTGAACGAAGTTGATACTTTTTCGGACCGATATAAATATAAGTACGGTTATTTTATTAGAATTTGTTTCAGAATTTATTCATAGGTTTTTTGTACAATAATTTATCTGTATATTAATACGCGAGCGATAAACTTTGGATCCCTTTTGACGACAAATGGAGAAACGTACGTGAATGAAATTTTTTTTGCACAGTTATAGTTTATATTGTGAAGGAGTACATCAAGCTAATATTATTTTGAAATTCTGCTTTTATCACACATTTTTTTTAACAAATAAAACATTACACACACTACAGCACACGCACATAGGAGATGACATATATTTTTGAGTGACAAGCCTATACATACGAATTATACTCTTTTATTTATGGTTGAAGTCTGTTGACAACAAGTTGACAAATTGAAAATGGATTATGGTTTTTTTTATTGAATCTTAGTTACTATTAGACAATGCTTACACGGCCATTCTGAGATCAGCTGAGTCCCAGAGACATGAGTTGAAAAAAAAAAAGATAAATTCTAGTAAAATATTTTTTTACAAAATATAGGTAGTAGTCCTAATGTCGTTGAAACTAAGGTCGAATTTCGACCATTGGGTGATCTCTATAGTTTGTGCGTTATAAGATGATATGGGTGACACTTCTCATATTCCTTGCTACGGATATTTTTTACAAGAAAACAAAAAAATAAAAATGTAATAAAGTATAATATTCCATATACAAAAACAAATGTTTCCTATAATTGTAAATGAATAGAAATGAAAAGTTGCTAAATGCTAACTTAATAACTATGAAATAGGAGTATAAAATTATTGTTACGAAAATATTTGAAAAATGTCAGATGCATGAAACGGAACTTTTGCCGATAGAGATTGACACTGTTGAATCGAATCAAATTGATAATGATTGATTAATCAAATCGATAAAAAGGGCGGCCATCTTAAATCGCCAGCGCGGATTAAACGTCAGTACGAAATCGATAATTTCTATTGCAATTCCTTTACGAAGTGATTCGATGTTTTTAAAATTATCGAATAATTTTTTTAGGTAACTTCCCTACTATTGTCAATTACAATGTGTCACGCATATCATCATAAAACGCACAAACTATAGTAAATAATAATTATACAATATTATTTCAAATAGTTAAATATTTTTTTTTATTTCAGAGTTTCGAAAAAATTTTTGATGATTACGTTGATATTCTTTTTTTTTTTCAAGATTCAAGCCATTTTTAGGGTTCCGTACCCAAAGGGTAAAAACGGGACCCTATTACTAAGACTTCGTTGTCTGTCCATCTGTCTGTCAGTCGCCAGGCTGTATCAAGAACCGCTATAGTTAGACTTCTGCACCATAGGCTAAATTTTATTTTGCAGAAAATAGGGTTCCGTAAGATATTTGGGTTTTTCGGACGCAAGGTGTAAAAAATCAACCAGAAAAGTTACTTATTTTGCGTATGCTGCCTAAACTATAAAAGATAGAACCATAAAATGTTCTAAGTACTTGTAGATCCTAGACCTATCTAGGTCAAGTGAGGCACAAAAAGCATTTTTTTATTTAAAATCTTGAATTTTATTGACTACATTTAAACCTTTCCCGGGACTCAAAGTATCTCCATGCCTTTCAGCAAAATCGGTTCAGCGGTTTGGGCGTGAAGAGGTAACAGACAGACAGACAGACAGACACACTTTCGCATTTATAATATTAGTTATATGGATAGTGGGGGTCACCAAAGCGGAGGTGCGCGTGCGGGAGGAAGACAATCTGTGCAGTGTGCAGCCTGCGTATTGACTGTTAAGTCTGTGAATTGACTTGGGAATCATTTTGCTGACCGAGTCTTTCCTGGATAAGCTTTTTGCAGCGGCTACGACAGCCACGCGGGCGGAGACGCGGGCGACCGCTAGTAATAAAATAAATATAAATCAAAACTACCGAATCGATTTTAATCATTTTTTCAGTGGCTATATATTTTATAGCCGCTTTATAGCGTGCGAACCTGGCGCGGGTCGCTAGTTATATTATATCTTACCATAGATTTCGAGAAAAATATTAAAAAATTTAAACTGTAAACCTTTTTTTTTGTGTCAAATTGTTTAGTTTAGTTTGTATATTATGGAAAACTCTATTAGCGTTTTTTGTGTGCTTTTGTTATTGTTGTTATCTTTGTTTGTTTACAATATTTGCAATCTTTTGTCTTTGTACTGCAAATTATATTTTACAACTAGCTTTCCCGGCAAACATTGTTTTGCCATATAAAGTAGGTATATCAAAGGTATACCAAATTGTCTACGAAAAATACACAAAGCAATTGTTAATTTTCTATAATGACGACCTCTGTGGCTCAGTGGATGGCACGTTGGTAGCTTAAGCCGTGGTCGCGGGTTCGAATCCCGCCGACGCACGGAACAAAACGTTTTCAAAGTTCCTGGGTCATGGATGTGTATTAAATATATTTATCATATTATAATAAAAATCTTAAATATAATATGTATAGTATAAAAGTATTAAATATATTTCCGTTGTCTGGTACCCGTAACACAAGTCCTTCAGGCACTTACCACGGGGCCAGATTGACGTGGTGTGAAGCGTCCATAGATATTATATTATAATTTTCTATGTATGTACAATATGTATGTGATTTGAATTAAGTACAAAAATAAAGCGTATAATTATATTATATTCTATTATTATTGTATAATGGGCGAACGAGTAGTGGATACCCTGACGCCTTTAGATATTGTCCTCATAAACAGAGGAGAGAAGTGACGTTTATGGACACACAGATAGTACTTAGTAACAGTTACCAAGTTCGATTGCAAACTTACAACTAATTCTACATAATAAATAGCATTCAGTAAAATTCATCACTAAAATTAAAAACTATATTACTACTACCAAGTACCAAGATTAGTTGCGCCGGTATAAAATCGTGCAGCGCGGCAGCGGTTTCAATGTGTGCGTACGTGTATTGTTTTGCAGTTCAAATACCTAATTTTAATCGGATTCAAAATGTGATAGCACCCTTAATAGAAATCAATTGTATTGCTGGAATAATTGTTCAGAATTTGTTTGTTAATATTCTGGCACTTTATGAAACAAATAAAACTCGGTCAATCCAGTTTAAAAAATAACGATGTAATGTGATCTACTTAACTAGAAGTTATGCAGTTATAGAACTGCCTAATGTTTACGTAGTTAGATAATACATAATATCACAAAACTCTGGTTTTGAAGTTTGGCACGGATCGCAACCAGAATTTTTCGGGGTAAAAAAATTACGTACCTCATAATAATTAGTGATTTAAAGGTCAATAATTTTTTAAGATTTTCAAGACCACTGCACTATGAGGAGTCAAATATTTCAAAATAGTTTAACTTTACGCGGGCCGCTGATAAGGTCCCAGCGGGCCGCTAACTTTACGCGGGCCACTGATAAAGTCCGCCAGCGGGCCGCAGGTTGCGTAATGCCTAATACTATATCAGTTCTAGTGGGGTCATAAACAGGTACACTTTCAGTTTTTATAAAATAATAATAATAGCTCCCACACCGGTTTCGGTGACGGTGGCCGGTTACATTGAAACCAGGCCAGCTACGTAGGAGTAATTTTATAGTGCCCAAGTGTGTATATAATAGCTCCCACACCGGTTTCGGTGACGGTGACCGGTTTCATTGAAACCAGGCCAGCTACGCAGGAGTATTTTTATAGTGCCCAAGTGTGTGCGCAGTACACAAGAGCACTCTCTATTCCTTTACTCTCATAACCCAGTGGGACGGCAGACCGACACGACCGGTGAGAGATCAGGCGCAGGACCGACTTTTTACATGCCCATCCGACGCATGGATCATCTTACTAATTGTCAGACAATCAGGTGATCAGCCTGCATTGTCCTAACCAAACTTGGAAATTACATGTTCCAACGCGGGAATCGAACCCACGACCTCCGAGTCAAGAGCCGCGCTCTATACCACTAGACCACGGAAGTGTTTTATAAAATGACAATAGTCTTTCTGTTATAGCTGACTCTTGGGACATTGTTGGTTTCTGTACCTAAAGTAGTCTAGTATTTTGATAGTTTAATTGGCGACCTCAAAACATTAGCAGTAAGTCTGCGGGCGTTTAGAGAACAATGGCATTGTCTCACAAGTGGGAGACGAACCAGGTCGATCCTCGCGCGCTTCCCGCCTCGGGTCGCCCGTTAATGGGTCACACCTTACACCCACTTGTGATAGTCTAGGTTACAGATTATTTATTTTTATTCTCAAACTTTCGGCTCCATGAACCCCTGTCAAAATTTCTAGGTGACAGCGAACCCCTACTAACTTATCAAAAAATAACTCTGCCTGTCTAGCTGCCCAAAAATCAAAGATATCCTTTTGAAATCAGCTTGAAGAGTTTTATCTACAGACATTTCTAATAATGGCTGCTGTTGACACCATTACGTAAATCTTGTCGTGAACCCCCTGCCGTCGAATGGCGAACCCCTAGGGGTTCGCGTACCCCACTTTGAGAAACCCTGATCTATGGTATATTCTCATTTTATTAAACTGTTTTATTTTATTTTTAAATACATAGAAAACGGCTACTTACAGGAATCTAAGCAGAAACTGAACACATCGTCTATAAGCTAATTTGGTAGTAGTGCTCACAGTTGTATGTAAACAAGAGACCTTTAAACCTTATTATGTTCCTAGGATTTTCGTTTTTATACAAAACTAGGTACTTGAATTATAGCCCTAACATAAAGTTACATTATATTTTTAGTCTTAATTTTTGTAATAAAATCGTAATACAATCGTAGCAGTGCCGTAGCACCGCCGTAGCACTGACGTAGCACTCCCGTAGCTCTGTCGTAGACCTACCGTAGCACGTACACTACGACGTATTTTTCGTATCACCTCACAATCTCTAAAACATTACGAAGTTTGATCAATTAATATTCAAGTACCATTAAAACTATGTGAAAACTGTTTTTATACGAATTTAAGTAGAATTTAATCTGGTCCTAAAAGTTTTATTTGCCTCTTTTTTATTACAATCGTAAATTATCTACATAAAAATGTTTGTGATCAGTGACTATCGACAAATAAAGTTCGCGCGTTCACGCTCGATTGAGTGGCAAGTGAGCGCCGGGGCCCGGCTCTGGGGCCTTCCTGGCGCCGGCGGGGCCCCGCCTTCACGCCAAATGTGCCCATTACCGGTGCCCCCTGACTTATTGTTTTACATTTCGCCTCCGCGTTTCCTGACTTTTTTATTGAATATTTTTTGCTGCTACGGTTGAGTTTATTAGGTGGATTTATCTAGGACAACTATAATGTCTTGATAAAATCGTTTTTAGTTGGTACTAGGTAGTCCATAAGGAGTCTGGATAAAATTGCTTGAACTGGGTTACTATAAACTGATAGTTTCACTGTGATTAGTAATAGTAAAAACTTTGAATGAAAGTGTTTTTATAACATCTTACGTGACGCGTTTAAAAAAATGTAATACAATATTAATTTATTAATCAAACAACTAATCACCCAAGATAACAAAACATTTATATTAAGTATAAAATTTTCTTTCATTTAACACCGTAGTATAAATTGTAAGAGAAAGTGTATTCACATAGTTGTAATTTATTCATAACGCCCCACGTATTCTGTTCCCGGGTATCTCGCCATCAAATTTGTTTGCGTAGCTCCGGGGTACATGGGGACCCCTGACACAGACTACGTATACCCAGAAAGCAACTTTATACATCCTTTAACTGTAGTGATTCGGCGCTAGTTTCAGACATTCTATGCTTCAACATCTCGCGGATACCGTTTCAAATTTTCACCAAGAAAAGTTGCGTTATCTTCTGTGTATATTTATTCTATGCCTCCCCCTACGATTATCTCGCTAATATATTATATATGCCTTTCATAAATTAACACACAGCGCCTGAGGCGAGCTGCAGTGTAACACTTTCGTTCGGGATTATACCTCGTCTTAGTACCTCTTGTTCAGGCTACGGAACTATGGGGATGTTGGTATTTGTACATAATAATTATATCCTCCTACTACTAAATATATACGTACGCAGCGTATACCTATTTTAGGTGTGTTCTTGTCTATCAGGTAACTTTTCCAATATTTCTGACAAAGACAATAGTCTACATTGTATAGTTGGGTTAAGGGTGCTCTTTTCAGATCCAAGATAACAAACGTAAAAATATTAGTATTGGTCAAAAATATTGCATTTTCTTTGCAAAAAGTAAAAAAGTGACACTTAAATAACTATAGTAATATGTCATTATGTGATGCATCATACATGATACGATTAATTACTAAGGTGTAGAGAGGGATATAATTCGTTTGTGCCTATGATTGGTATCGATTGTGTATCATACTATCTTCGTATACCATAAGCTTTTATTAGATCAGCATCTCTTAGAATATAAATTACCTGCAGACGTTTTAAATGTATTCAGATTCCTCAGCCGAAGAACGCAAGGCATAACTGACCCTACATCTAACACCTATAATGAAGAATAAGTTTTTTCCAGGAACACTAAGAGTTCCCACGAGGCTGATAAGAAAAAACCACGTTTTCGTAATAAATCGTGAGCATTTATCAAGTGTAAAAAATGTACACTCCACGCCCGGAACATGGGGACGCATTTTCTTGTGAATATAGTGCTCCAATTGTTTATTTTTGCGTTTGTATAATATTATTATCACCTAGATTTAGGTACCAGATATTGTGAATAATATTATGTGTTCCTTGTGGATTAGGCTGACTAGTTGTGAGAATGTCGTATGTGCTTGGGCATTTATACGACATTTAAAAAAACAGGCGCTATAAAATTTTCCAAGCTTATTTAGGATGATTATGGCCTTAATTTTAGGTACTCTATTTACTCAACAATTATTTCAGTGCTACTTCATTCCCTGTCCTGATCTTATTTTGCGTAAAATGACCATGTAAGGGTTATAATAGGAACTAGCCAACATGGGTCCTATCACGATCCCTGAGGTACATGTCTTCCAAGTTACCTATTGGTTAGTGATTGGTTCCCAGGTATTTAACATAATATTAAATAGCAGATACCTGAGCCTGTACTCAAGTTATTTGAAATAATTTCTACGTAAAATCAGAAAAAGAAATCGTATGGGATTTGACATAGCACATCACAGACCACTATACAGGGTGTAACAAAACTAAGTGATAACACTTTAAGGGGTGTATGTGTTCCTGACGTAGAGTTCACTGTAAAAGTGACAGCGCTGAAAGAGCAATTTTTTAAAAGTATGGTAAAGCGCCCCAGCGTCATGCATATTCCCATACAAACGTGAAAAAAAAGTTATTCTTACAGTGCTGCTACTTTGTCGTTAAACTCTGTGTCAGGAACACATACACCCCATAAATATGAATATATTATTATTTAAAATATTTGAATATATAATTTAAATTGTTTTAATGTTAAAAAGAGATCGTAATTTCCTAGAAATAGATCAATAAGGAAACTTTAATTCTAAATCATTTCAATAGATGCCGTTAATAGTACAATTTTAAATATTTATTATTATTTAAACGATTTACTATGTTACAATCAGTTATTACTTAGTTTTGTTTCACCTTGTATAACGTTGAATGGAACTTAACTTTACCAGTTTACATCTTCAGCGCTATACGATACACCATAAACGAATCAGCCTCGTCAGCACCTGATCATGTTTTTATGTGGCGGAGTGTGCGCCTATCGGCATTTTTCAATATTCTAAGCCTCAACAAGACGGCGAGCGGACCCTGTTGAATTATTTAAGTCACGGGCGGCCGTCGTCGCTAATCTATCTTTTGTCAACGAGATTGGTTAGGAAAATGGCTGTATCTGCCCGGAATTTTTTCGTTCCCGATGATTACTCGCCCCTTTATTGGCTGTTAATGTCTGATATCTTCGATATTTAATTCTGCCGATGTTGAATGGATGCTGGATGGAACTTGTTCTGGTTTCTCGGAAGCGTTTGACTAAGCGACTAATTTTTTTTAAATTAAATAAGGGGGCAAACGAGCTAACGGGTCACCTGATGGTAAGCAACTACCGTCGCCCATGGACACTCGCAACATCAGAAGAGCTGCAGTTGCGTTGCCGGCCGGCCTATAAATAAAGTAGGTACAATTAATGAGATTACAATTGAGTATTTTTAAAAATATTTTGCCAATATATGCTTTTACAAATTAATTATTAATTTTATGTAAATAACTACAAATTAAATAAAGTACTATGAATTTTTAGTTCATGAACATATAGTAAACAGTATACTATTACATAATATTATTATCTTGTGACACTAAAACGGCACTCCAACACTTCCCGTCCTTGTCTAGTACCTGCAGATATTGAAATGCGAGTGCAAATCGCCATTTTTGCCATCGCGCAGTCAAGCAAAAAAGTAAGTGAATAAAAAGTCGCCGACTCAGCCCGCCCTGGCCGCCCGCCCTGGTCACAATCAGGGATTCCCCGCGGACGTAATTTGACGGAGAAAATTGTCGATACAGCCGATTGCCAATCATTAATAATTATTGACGATCGCAGAAGAAAATTTTAATCATGTCTCCGCGAGCCGAATTATTTTTCATTCTACGCGTTCTTCAATTTGTGTTGCTTGATTCCAATCTCATTTCTCTCTTTGAGATTAGCTCTCGTATTTGTAAGAAAAGGTATTTCATTTTGTGAAATATTTTTGTTTAGAAGTCTATTATTGTACGAGCATGTTCAAGGAGCTATATTAAGATTTACACGTAGATACTAGTTATTAAAAAAGTTCTAAAATAAAGTAAAAAGAGTTTGGTGGCTTAATAAAATTATATTACCCCAAAATCAAACTTAAAGTAATAATTAAATCAAGTAATTTAACAAAAACAGATTTTCATTACGAAAAAGTTCTGGACCTTTTCTGTAATATATTTGGCGTTCAGGGCTGATTTCGTTCTCAGATTTCTTAAAGTTATCTTTTTATCTTATTAAGGAGACCTAAGGCTTGGAATTTTTGTGATCGGATTTGATTTCATTAACGTTCACGGTAATAAAGTTACTTAAGTTTAAAATCTTTTTTTCTAGGAATTGTTCAAAATGTATTTGTCGTAATTATTGGAAAGATTATCTGTAGATTCAAAGGGCCTTCAAGTATTGGCAAGAATCGGATACCAAAGATATAGGATAGGTGATGGGTGGATCGGCTAACAAGCATAACACCTTTGATTTCGTCCTTATATCACACATAAATAAAGAAAGCATTTGTCTGTGTAAACTCCGATTTCGATATATTAGAAGGACGGGGGGAGGAGTACGGTTTCTGCAAGATTTTCTTGTGCCAAATATTCAGGTAAAGGGCTTGATGGTAAGCGACCCACACCGCTCAATGATTTTAAGGAAAAGGGAAGGCAAAATACAATGCACGTATTATATTAAGTTAATGGTAGTCGTGATCTGTGCATGTGGGCTAAGTACCATCGAGGAAATTGCTTCCTAGACAGTTCACGGACCTATGTCACTTGGTTGGTTTATGTCAATTCAATGTTAGCTGTGAATTGTAATCGGTCTGATGGGTTTGACTTAACGCGACCAAAATACTAAGGTCCGCCATCTGCCTAGGAATCAACTTCTCTGATAGTATATAACTCGACCATATTATTATATTACGCACATCTGTCATCTGCCCATATATTATAATATGCAAGAGATTACATAATATTATTTTGTTACAGGTATAAGGCAGCAGGTACGGTATTTTTTATTATTGCTACTAGATTATATTCCAGGGTAACGATCTTTGACTTGATTGATGTACACTTGGTCAGTGAACACTTTGGCATAATGATGATTACGTATCTTGATTCTTGCGACACCTAAGAAAGCAAGGTTTGTTTGATAGCAAATATTGTGCTGTTGCACAATATTATAAGTCATAAGTCAAAGATCATTACCCTGAAATATAATCTAATAGCAGTAATAATAATTACATATTAGCTGAGCGTATAACTGGACTTTGAGTTACTGATTACCTTATTACAGGCCGCCACATCCTATTTACACTTAATTATACGTTAATAATGTTATGATTAGGTTAGGTAATATCTAAATGCCCTCACTGATCTGAAATTTGATGCCGTCAAAGGTGGTTAACGTGGATACCGATCGGATCCGGTCAGACTGATCATACGCCTAACTGGCCAGACTCGTCGGCAAACACCGAAAATCGCTAAACAACGTCAGATCGGCCTCCTAACATGCCATAACTGCGAAAAGCAGAAAGATTTGATTCACACATCAAGTCTTATTTTGCAGTTTGGAGCTCGACCGCTTTTTTGCGATGAATGTCATTGCATCCAGGTACCAGGTACCAGGAGTAAAACTAACGTAACTATACGGAGTACTATTATATATTCTGTGCTACTACTGTGAAAGGGTGCTGAAGTATCCAACTAACAATAGCCAATAGGTAATTCATAATAGGTACAACCATATTTTTGATGCCTGTGTAGTGTGTATAGGTATTAGAGGATACGTACAAAACGAACAAAACATGGTGTTACGACTATGTCGGGTGGTTGTTACAGAAGTTTTGTATATCAGAATTATTCCGAATACGTCGATTAAGTAGTATAACGGAGCCAAGTTAATAACCAAATATTAAGTTTCAGGTCACGAGCGCCTAGCCTTCCTGTTTTTTCGCCATTGAAAGGAAAAATGAAAGCGATATTGACGAGGAAAACGAAGATAATGGCACGAGGAAAAAATAGAGGAAGTCGAGATAAAAGGAGGCCACTGGATACGCCTGGTGGGGGGAGAATGTGTCGGAAGCGCCCTAATAGGCCGTCAGGATTATGAACTGTATTAATTATAGCTAGCAAACGCCAGCTTTTGCTTGAGGTTTTTCCAGTATTAAACAGTAGTTTTATGGATAAATATCATTAGAACCAAAAATAACCCCTGTCTGTTGATGAGACCAGATCTGGTTTCGACAGACAGCAATAAAATATATTTTGACAGCGACCTACAAGAGGCTATAACAAGAGTTATCTCCTCCACTAACTGTGATTCAAACATCATAAAGCTGGTTTCAGGATATATTATTGTGCTATGAGTTATATACTATATGAATATAATAGCATATTATATTATATAGCTCATAGCACAAGAATATCGCGCACCATACATTGTTATGGACACGTTCACACTATACTGCACTATTTATTACTTAATGACTTGCTATACGCTATCTATGGTGCGCGATATTCTTGTGCTATGAGCTATATACTATATGCTATTATATTATAGCGTAGTCTGAAACCAGCTTAATATGCGACTATACACGCTCGTTCCTACGGAAAGCGCGCTTCAGGCTTTTTCAAGCAGAAAATCTTTAAATAAAAATAAAAAGACTCTTGTAACTTACCAGCCAGCATTTGAAGCAAAAAGGTTCTTAACGCATCCAACAGACCACAGACGGAGTTAGGAGATTTAATTCGTTTTTAATTCTCGTCTGCAGTCGCCGAGTTAATCTTCTTGCCGACTGCGGGCTACGGCTGCACTGCGCTGATTTAGAGCCTTTTAAATGCTTTGTATACTTTTTGCTCTGTTTAGTAGATAACCGCTTCGGAAAATGTTGAGGAGTTTTATTGGGGTGTGTGCTATGCATACTTAATTAATTAAAAATATCATTTAAAGTAGTTATTAAACAGTAGGTGTTAAATATACTAGGTACATAAAAAATATTCATAGTATGTAATAGTTTATGTCCTAAGAAAGTTTAAAAAATATTTTTCTACGTATTGTTTTCCATTCGTGTTACATTGACGCATACAATTTCACGTGTATTCGGAACTGAAAATACAATTTTGTTTTGAATGCATTCGAAAAATCCTAAAACAACGAAAAATATTTTCGCGGCAAATTAAAAAAGTCAAAGCGATTGTTCGCGAAACACCGAAACCCATTCCGGAGTTTTGCATACAAAGCGGGCCTCGGAAGATTTTTCCCACATTTTGCCTACACCTCTGCCGCTGTACCTCTCTAGTCTCTACGGCTTAGGGCGACCGGTCACTTGAGACACGACAGTCTTGACACAGACTGTTTATATTTGTTTTAATGTGCGTAGAATAATATTATTTAAATGTGTTTTGCAAAGCATTAAGCAGCGCATACTAGAAATAAAGACGTCTCTTATTATATTATTATATCCTCATAGCGTCAAAGCCGATTCAAATCTGTCCATCGCTTATCGGCATTATCAAGACAGATTTGTGTTACATATACTTCCTTTATTTTATTTTTATTTTATTTTTATTTATTCGGAAAACATACAGTGTTTATTAAGTTTATAGAAGGCTGTATAAAATCTAGACACTATTTACACGTTTTCACATTTTCACATAAAACTATATAATAACTGTTTTGTCGTAGGTGAGGGGTAGGCTTACCTGTCTACCTGTACCCCTCTACCTCAGCCTCCGCTGTCGTTAATAAGATAGAATGCGTGAACTTCGGATAACTTTAGCCGTTAATTGTAAACTTTTAACAAGGTGAGGCCGCCGGATTCGTGAAGACTTATTTATTGTAATAATTGTATAATATGATAATTATTTATGTTATTTGTAATCTGTTTTAGTTACTGGAATATACTACAGTATATTAGAATATACTATAGTATATTCCAGTAATTAAAATTATATATAATATATTACCTAGGTGCGTTGAGCTTGATATATCTACAGGCGTCACAAACAAAATGTGTTCGTGATGTATTATTTAAATAGCGGCACTGTCAGACAGTTATTTTTCACTGTAAATAAAACAGTGTGTAATGTGTATATTTTACAAACAAAATTTTCTTCAAATGAAATGCTCAATCCTTTTTCTATACTTTTTTTTCAAAGATATTTAACATTTGTTGTAAAATGTTCCATCTTTGATGTAGTAAGCTTTTAGCCTTTCACACAAATTGGTTTAGCTGAAGGAAGCAATTTCACACGTCAAAAGAGGTGTTGTACTAGAATGCGTTGAATTTAAAGCTATCCTATACCCGATTTACCCAATATACCCGTTCAAGGCAGTCGGCTCAGGTGGCAGCATGGCAGTTACACGATTGCATAATAGAATCAACTATCAAGCTGTATAGCCCACAAGTATAGCCTAAATCTATGCCATATAGAGTGTACGCTTATACCTTACACTGCCGTAAAATATTGTTTTCTATTTATCTATTTAAGATAACAATTTTCTTCTTTTCAACATTACTTAAATTAGTCATTATGCAACGTGTGTATAATATACTTCATATAATGTGAAGATATAAGTATTAGGTTATATTGGAAGCCGGCGAAAAGAGAAAAAGAGTTTGACCTAGCAATATTCTATCAAATACAAATTAAGATAGAGATAAAGAAACAACGACATAAAGCTAGTGAGAGGACATAATAAAAATTCTTAGTTTCAAATAGCACTTAAGTAGCTTGAACACGTCACTGAAATGACATAATAATCCTTATTTATCAATCCGTCAAGCTACAATCTGCAAGCAGCCGTTGAGCTCAATATCCGGCCGCGATCCGGCTGAGATTGGCTCCGGCCCGAACCAGTTACAGCCGGTATAAACTGGTTATCGCCGGCTGAAACACAATCACAGATTGATTTACGTCTAATTCAATTATTGTTTTTTTCTGTTTATTCAATAAACCGAGATGGAAACTGGGAAAATACTGCTGCAGATTATGATTTAAAAACCATTTATGTAAGGGGCGTAAGGAAAATTAAATAGATAATGAAATATTGCGATTTATGTACTGTCAAAGAAATTGATTCATAGGTAGGTAGTAGCTACTACTACGGAAGTTAGTGTCAAACCTAGATTACGATATTCAAATATATAATTATATCAAATAATGTACATTCGCCTGTATGGGAATATTTATACTATACTAGATGGCCCGGTCAACATTACGATGTTGAAAGTGACACGTCACTTTCCTTCCAATATAAACCTCCCGGACTTCAACGAATATTTCAAGACTAAAATTAGCCAATACGGTTCAGCATTTCTCGAGTTTTAGCGAGACTTACAAAATTGAGAATTTCTTTTTATTGAAATATAGATTTCAATATGATTTTTAAAGGCTGATAAGCCATTAATCGTATAGGGAATACGTTTGATCGTAAAGCACATAATTTCATAATACATAGAATCAACGATTCAAGTACAGTATTCAAACGTAAGTATTATTTCACGGCTCACCGGAGTTTCAGTCGGAAGTAATTACGATTGAACGACAGCTTTCTAGAAGTTTCTTTTTGTAATTGAATTCAAAAATTCCTCACAATTCACATTCATTCGGCGGGGTGATTACATTAAGGTGGGATTTCACCAAACACACATAAACTTAGTTTTATAAAACTTTGTTCCCATTGAACGCGTTCATACTGCGACGTAAATCTCGTTTTGTTTCGATTGGATTTCACTAACTTCTTTTGATCGCGATTATTAAATCTAAGTTTACATGACGTCACGCGATTATTTTACACGTTTTCATCATTTTAAAGTCTTTTCACGTAAATATAACTACAAAATAGCAAGAAACAATACATAAACTAACAAACGCATGTGTCAAAACTGTCATCTTGACATTTCTTTTGTCTATGTTTTTCGTTCCGTCATGACAGGGCTTGAACGGGTTTTATGACGTTAAACTTCGAACTTGGGCGTTTAGAAGATAAAACTCTGCTGTGAACGCGTTCAGTTTATGCTGGTGAAATGCATTTCGATGTTATAATCGCGATTATACGTTTTGAAGCGGCTCAGAGTGCTTTGAACGCGTTCCATTTCTTTGGTAAAATCGCCCCTTATAGTATATCGTGAAAGACAGCGGGAAGCTCTATATAAAATAGAACTTCCCTGTCCTTCTTTGTTGTTGTTCCCCGCTTTGTAGCACCTGCACATTAGCTTACCAAGTTACCACGGTATTCGACACCGCAAGCTAATTACCAACACAAGTTACGTGACGCTACCTGACGTGACGGAGTGCAAACGCCGGGGCCGCTGCGTCAACAACTATCTGTCGGCATTAGCCAACTGAGCGCTTGCTGACAGATGTCTTCGATAAACTAAGATACAGTCGTAAGTAGAAGCAATAATTAAAAAAAAGGATCATTAACACTTTTGAACAGATGGTATGAAAGTGTTAGTTAAGGGTCAGTTTACATTACAACGTGATAAGGCGATTTGATGCATTTTAAATAAGAAATTTAAGTTAGGGCTTAAAGTGCCAATAGTTATTATTGGTTTAAAGCCCTAACTTGATAATTGAGTGTTTTGCCTTATTTGAGTCGATCTTTCATTATAATTTATGTATCTATAAATTTTTGCGAGTTTCTCATCCCGGTAAGTACTTTTAGGCGAGCTAGCTAGCTAGGCTAGTTTCCGAATCGTTATTACTTACAAATTTCTGAAAACGTTTGTTTCAAAATCCGAAATAAAACACTTTTTATTTCATTAACTATACCAAGTAAATAAAAATAAAGTTTAAAAAACTAAAACCCGATTACCAAAACACGCTCTAAAAAGTACGAAATAAGAAAATAGTAAAGGAAGTTTAAAGGATAGCCATGGTCGTATGCCCTTTTAATTTTATTATTATCTGTTTTGCTACAGTAGGTGGCATAGTTACGACCACGGCTATCCTTTAAACTTTCTTTACTATTTTCGTATTTTTTAGAGCGTGTTTTAGTAGTCGGGTTTTAGTTTTTTAAACTTTATTTTTATTTCAATTTTTTGGGGCTGCGATTTGCTCGATAAATTTCTTTACCATATTACAATTCCTCAAATGATCGAGGATAATTATTTATTGTTTAATATTGTTTTGAACTGATTTTATGAAATCTTGCAATTTTCAGGTGATTACAGGCAAATCAGGTGATTGCAGGCAATTCCGTAGGAAATAGCTAATAAATACTTACATATTTAAAACGTGCCAACAAAGTTCTTTCATTTGATACCCCACACGACACCGTCAGGAAATATTATATTTATTATATTTTTTGGTTCTTTCCTTTATGTCCCCAGATGGCGCAAATGTCAATTTAACGTGACATCATGTAGCCTATAACCAGCGGAAAATCAAGAGGCTTCAAATGACACCTCATTTGTCCAAATCGGATCAGTAGTTTTAAAGTTACGAGGGAACAGATGAACATCCATACATACAGGTCAAAATCATAACCCTCCTTTTTGCTTCGCCGTAGTCGGGTAATTAACATATACCCTACTACTTTAACTTTATCAACTCTTCACAATAACTCTTCAGCGCATAATGGCTTGTATAAATAACCCTTTAATATAAATTGAAACAGTAATATGTCCGTCGAGAGCGATAAAATTAAAATTTTAATACAAGCACTTAGCGCAACTGAACATATTCCCACATCGCATTTACCACTGAATATTGATAGCATCGGGTAATTGGAATAATTTGATTGTACACGATAACTCGCCCGGGGCGACTCGGCCCACTTCCCTGCTCGTCCCACTCGCCCACTCGGCCCACTCAGCCCACTCGGCCCACTCGGCCCACGTCAGTGCAGTCAATTAGTATCGGTGCTTTATTTGCAAACACCCTTTGATTTTTCATGCAGCGTTGCCACATAATTGCAGCGTTTTTAATTGATTTATTTTTGCGCAATCTAAAGATAAAAATATTTTTTCTGTATACTACATTCGTTTTGTCACTGTTTTTGAGAATTGTTGAATATTTTATCTAGTATGTAAGATCACTGATTTTCTTTAAGTGTAAGAAAAGTTATGAGTATTAAGAAAGCGAAAAAATAAGCGTAAAAAATAAAGCAAAGTAACTATCATAGCTCCCCTTTATTTCGATCGTAAAGCAATTATTTACATGCTACTCATAATTACTTACATTAATTCTTTGACACAACCTTTTCAATTTTCTTTACCTTCAGTTATTTTCCATTTTTCCTTTTCTCCGCACGTTTATTATAAGCAAGTTTTATACGAGTATCGCGCGACAAATTCGTAAAATGTAAGCTCGTGAGACGTTCTCACCTCAAAGGCAAATATAATCCCGTCTCAGTACCCGGGGATACAGTTTTACACGTAATGACTGAGACAATGTCGCTAAGCGTCATCATCAGCCGTGCCTTACCAGTGACGGATTAACCCTTAATCGAATTAAGCAATTGCCTAGAGCGTCACGTCTGAGGTTTTATTTTCTTTACCAGAAGAATAAAGCTTCTAAGACCGATTCTAATTGATATGATACGGATGGATTGCTGGCATTAAGTAGTCAATCCGTCACTGTGCCTTACAATAGTGTTTTCATCCTTTTAATATGACCTTTGTATCTATTAAATACTAGATGATGTCCGCCTTTCCATGAATGATGAACTCATAGTATCTCGATACCAAACTTTAGCTAAATCGGTTCGGCGGTTTGGGCGTGAAGAGGTTACAGACAGACAGACTTCGTATATTAAAAGTATGGAAGAAGTGATGGATGTAGTGGGAAAAAAACTTATCTATCAATGCTTATTGATATATTATGACACAATTTATAGACAATAGTCTACAGCAGTAGATAGACTATAAAATAAACAATTTAAAATTAAAATGTGATATCCGATAAATCCAATAAAGATACGTTTAATCATATTAAAAGAAATAGGTCAAATAAAACTATGACTCCGCTTTAAAATATAACGAACGAGCTAAAACAAAGTTTGTTTTAAAAGATTTGAAAATTTTAATAATTGCATTTGAAGACGGCAAATTATTGAAGCGTACATGTGCAATAGTTTGCGACGAACTAATAAATGAAATAAAACTTGTGAAATGTAAATAGGGTGACCAGCACACTGGAATTTTAGGGATAGCCGCCATTTTGTGCTGTGGAGAGTGCGTACTCGGTAACACCTAGCAATAGCGTCACGTTTGATTTAATTCTGTTTAGTAGAAAACCAGAAAATTTTAAATGATCTGAAAGTATAAGCACTGGATTCCTGCGATATTTTTGTTGAAACTTTTTATTATTCGATATGAAATTTAATATCAAAATATTCGGTTAACGACAAAAGTGGCCACTTTCTTATCTTTTGATATTTAGTTATTACATAGTTTGCTTGTGAAAAGTTTAAATTAACGCTTTTTGAGACAGTCTAGGCAAGCGCAAATCTTTTCCCTGTTGTCTATGTTTTACTAAGTTTATCGTTCAGTAGCTTCAGAGCCTTTATAATATAAGCACAAATAAAAGTATTACTGACAAAAAGCATAAAAATTATAACACAGTAAAATATTAACTACCCCGTGTCAGTTTCAGTTTATAATAAACTAGCTGTTGCCCGCGACTTCGTCCGCGTTAGTATAGTAGATCACGTCCCAAGTATTATTTTTCAAAAATGTTCAATGTACAGAATTGACTTTCTTACGATTTTATTACAATATGTATAGATGACTTAGTTTGTTCCTAAAAAGGATAATTAAGACGCAATACAAACTCCACGAAACCTTTCAATTATGAACAAAAGTCTCATGAGGAATAAGGGGGGGGGGTTTGGGGGGGCGCAGCCCCCCAAAAACAAATGACACTGGAAAACCGTATGTGTAGTTTAGTTTTTAACTTTGTTCTTAAAAAAGATGTATAACGCCGCAACACCGCTTTGTTTGAAGCAAAATTTGGGGAGGTGGGGGGGGGGGGTTTGGGCGGGCGAAGCCCCCCCCCCAGGAAAAGACCGATGCCAAAGCTCCCAGCATTTTAATCAAACGACACTCGAAATTTGTATAGAAAAGATAGACAAAAGCTCATAGCATGGCAAGGAGTGAAGATAGATACAAAGTGTGAAGGAAAAATTTGTAGGAAATTTTATGGGCTTTCATCACATACCGGACATTTTTTCTCTACAACGCACCGTTTTAGCGATATGAGCAAAAAACTAAAAATATTGAAACTTGAGCCCCTCCCCCCGCCCTAGGTGATATCGTCATAATATATAGCCTATGTGTTGACCCGACCTCTATATAATATTCGTGCAAAATTTGAAGTAAATCCATTCAGTACTTTCTGAGTTTATCCCGGACATACATACAGACAAACAGACAAACAGACAAAAATTCTAAAAACTATATTTTTGGCTTCCATATCGATTGTAGATCACGTCCCAAGTATTATTTTTCAAAAATATTCAATGTACAGAATTGACTTTCCTACGATTTTATTATATGTATAGATGCCCCGTGTGGTCACGTCAGCGAGTGCAAGTAACTAATGTCGAACAACATTCAAGTAGGTAACTTCTGGACTGTTTCTTAAAGGAAACTTCACTCAACACCACAACATGATTATAACATTACCGGGCCGGAGTATCACGTCACGACCGCTTTTTATTATTCAGTAGGCCGAAGATCTCGGAAAAGTGTTAATTTTTAACAGGGGAGAGAAATTCTTACGCCTGTAAGTGGTCGAAATATACGGTGCGATATTTTGACCGCGATTCGCGAATCATTTGGTCTGCAAAATCATTTCTATTTAATCATTCATGTTAGTAAAGTGGCAGAAAGTACGGACACAGTTGCGATAATGTTGATATTGTTATAAAAGGAGTGTGTAATATTTTTTAAAAATTAAATAGGCAAAATGTTTATGCAATTTTTTTTTATAAATGTTGCCTGCGACTGCATGGGAACAACATAATAACTCGCGAAAACTGAACTTTATCGCGTAAAAAAGTATTCTAAAAGTCTAGAAATTTTTGAAAATGTGCTCCGTTCTCTCAAACCCTAAGGATAAGCACACAAAATATCAACACAATCGACACTGCTACACGAGAATTTTATAAAATTACAGATAGATTACTTTTATTATTAAGTATAGTGTTTTTCTATGAATCAAAATTATCAAGAAGGGTTTTCCCTTTTTGACATAGCATAATGTAATTCCATCGTCATATTTGAGTTTCGGCGAATTCCACATCGTATGTTTCCCAGGCTTAATTTTTAATGAAAATATTATTGCGGTGTTGGTTTAACGAGATTCAATCCTTGCCGGGTTGTTTTCGGACATTCCCCGTTTTTATATCCACGACACGACCCGCTGTTTATGTATTCTGGGGCTCAAAAATTTATCTTCCTTATATTTTACGGTTAAATTAAAAAGTGTTGTCGTTAACTCGCTTAAATTTAGTACCTGTATTAAAAGGGTTTGTATTTTTCATAAAAATCTGCAGAAGAAATATAATACTCATTATATGTTTATATTGTCTATGTATAAAAAGTTTGTATGCATAAAGTAGTACGACTGGACCGGAGGAAAATAATTATATGGTAACTTAGGTAAGCGTATTATTGAATATTGAATGTAACCCTGCCGTAGGACAACCGTAGCATTATCGTAGCACAATCGTAGATACAAACGTACGTACAAGGGCCGGCAACGCACCTACAGCTCTTCTAATATTGCGAGGGTCCATGGGCGACGGTAGTTGCTTTCCATCAGGTAGCCCGTTTACTCGTTTGCCCCCTTATTTCATAAAAAAATAAAATATACCGTAGCATTACCGTGGCACAATCGTAGCACAACCGTAGCTTTACCATAGTACAATCGTCGTAACTGTACCGTAGCATGACCGTAGCAATTTCGTAGCGCAACCGTAGCAATACCGTAGCACTGCCGTAATCCAGTTTTAAGACTGCCGACTGCGTCCTGCGAAAGAACCATAATAATATTATCTTTATTTCACTTTCCATATTGTATGAAATAAAGTAGAAATATATACAACATGACTGGTGAGACATTGCCGATACTTATGGAGAGTACTCTGTACTCGATTCTCATTATAATTATGTAATAAAATTAGGTTCTTAATTTTTTTCGGAATTTTCCAAAAATAAATGAATCATGAATACTAAGTAAATTACGCGGCTACTCAAGTAGGCATACTATGCGGCCGGTGCAGAGGCGTGCGCTACCAAAGAAACACCACACAACTACCCCTCCCGCTCCCGGTGTCCATGCGTTGGGTAAATAATTATTTAACTTTAAGCTACATTTACTCAGTGATCAATTGATATTATTTTTTTATATTATTTTTTTCCAACTAATATAATAGCCAAATATCACGTCCTCGAGTATTGAACATGTCTCACCAGTCACGCAGTATATTTTAGAAGTTTATGTGACCCTTCTTAGTGTAGTCAGACTTTTAACAGGATGAAGCCAATATAAAAAAAATACATAGTTTTTTATCAAGCTCCATTGTTTGTACCCGAATGTGCACCATATTATATGCGATTACCATCTTGACTGCAGGGATGTGATGCCAAAATAAGAATTTAGACAGTAGAGTAACTGTCCGTGTCCCTGATGTCAAACTCTTTCAATACTGACACAAGTTTTACACATAGTTTATTAATTGATTTTTTGTTCTCGGTTTCGGAAATTTTTCGACAACAGTTTAGCTATTCAACAAATTATTCAACATCATTAAAGATATGTTACTAATTTGACGTTCAAAGGTAAAGTTCTGTAAATAAAACCTTAATGTAAGAGAAACCAAATAAACAGCGCTTATGTGTGCGTCAGCTTTTTTAATAATCGAATGTCCAGATAGTATTGAAGCACAAAACCTTACGTAAAATGGCAAAATTTCTTAAAAAATCTATGTCTCTTTATTTTGATTACAGTAAAGTATAATGTGGGATGGTCTACTTTATTTATTTATATTGTGATGCTACCGTCTGGAGTGCGGGAATTTATGAAGATTGCGGCGTAGCTCACGTTAGGCTCCTGAGGTTGCAATCACAATATGTTAAAGTATCTACCTGGATTATCGATTTTATCACCTCAGTTTTTACCGTTATGGTGTAAAATCCTATAAGAGTAGAGTTGCTTACATATTCTTTCCTATTTAGGTATGAAATTAGTTGAAAACTCTAATAACATTTTACTATAACTAACCTATGCTACTACGAAATGTTATTCTCCCAAAAAATAACATTTTTAACGTGATTCGAATAATAATTTTAAACTTTTATAGGAAATAGACTGAATGATATATAATATTATTATTATTATAATATGAATGAACAAAGCTCCGTCAATGTTGGACAAAAATTGTACGATAAGGTTGCTGTTCTCTATATAATATAAGTGTTAGATAGAGGATACTTTAATACCTCTTTAGTTTTCACAGCCCGGTCAACGCTTACCGCTCGCTCTGTGAATTTGGTATGAATTCTAAACGAAGCGTTCTCAACTCATGTAAATGTGACGATTCTACTTCACAAGTTAAGCGCTGGAATGTAAGGGCCTTACTACAAAAGATTTAAACACCCGTTGAAAAGTTGTTTAGAGAAAAAATCAGTACAAAAATGTCACAAAACAACTGTTCAACAAGTGTTTAAATCTTTTGTGGTAAGACCGTAAGAATCTAATATAGCGACAGAAGAGCTTAGTGATCTCATTGGAGAGGATGCAGGTTCGATTCCTAGGTGATAGCGTGTACAAATCAGACTTTCATTATCAAATAACTAAATAATATTATTTCTTCGATCGGCGAACGAAAGGTCAATTCACATTGCAACGTAACGAGAAAAACTAATTAATTTACCCATTCAAAGTTGGAATAGGCCGACAAACTGATTAAAAATTCATTGGATCACCTCGTCACCTTGCAATGTAAACCAACAGTCTGTAAGTCCCCGCGATAAACATAGTTTGAACCCAAAAAATATGTGTATCTTTGTTGATACAATGTTGTATAATTAGCGTTTATTTACGCAGCGAACTTATTAAGTATTCACGCGGCGTGCGAGTTTGCCGGGATTAACAATCGATGGCAAATCATTCATTATGTATTAATATTTGCGAGGCTTTAGCAGCGAATAATAAAAAATATATTATAAATAATCGGCCAAGTGCGAGTCGGACTCGCGCACGAAGGGTTCCGTACCATTATAGAGCAAAATTAGACCAAGAATTGTGTTTTTTGTATGGGAGCTCCTCTTAATTTTTTTTTATTTTAATATTATTATTAAGTATTAAAGTACAAGTAAAACTAAAGACTTTGTGGAAAATTCAAGTACCTTAAAAGTTAAAACATTCAATTAGTTACCGGCTATACCTGGGCATGCTTTCCAAATAAACTGTACGGTAAACAGGTGGTAAGTTAATTTCTGCGTAAATTTCCCAGAGAAACCTTAGCCTTTTGATTATGAGTTAGTGTATCAGTTGGTATGGTTTCCGAGCATTATCTTAATTAATGAGTCTCATTAGACCCCGGCGTACATGACGTCGGCAGCTGCGCCGCAGGCTCTGTAGTTCCTGCTACACTAGCTGCAGCACTCCTCAACTATAGACATGTATTTATATTAATCCGTCGATCGTGGAAAAACGAGAAACAGTAGCTTATCTATTGTTCTCGCGGTTGTATGCGACCGCTCGGGGCTTGATGAATTAAGGTGACGCCGCGTTAAAGTAAATAAATAATCGGCCAAGTGCGAGTCGGACTCGCGCACAAAAGGTTCCGTACCGGTATAGAGCGAAAGTAGACAAAAAATTGTGTATTTTGTATGGGAGCCCCCCTTAAATATTTATTTTATTTAAATTTTATTATTAATTGTTAAAATACAAATATAATTAAAGATTTTGTGAAAATTTCAAGTGTCTAGCTGTTACCATTATTGATTACAAGCAAAAAAGGCCAAAAAAAGAAAAGGCCCTTAAATATTAACTTTATTTTATTTTTAGTATTTGTTGTTATAGCGGCAACAGATATACACAATCTGTGAAAATTTCAGAAGTCTAGCTATAGCGGTTCTTGAGTTACAGCCTGGAGACAGACAGACAGACAGACGGACAGACAACGAAGTCTTAGTAATAGGGTCCCGTTTTTACCCTTTGGGTACGGAACCCTAAAAACCGTGTTGGATATGTTTTGGATTGCTTGTTTTCTATGAGAGGCCAGCCCGGCCTTTTATAGAAAATAAGAAACGGAACAGCAGGAAATGGAAAGGGCGTAAGCGACAAAATGGTTTTTGTCGCGTAAATTAAAAACCATAGATATTATATTTCATATAAGCTATGGGCAAGTTATAGTGTATGCTTGAACTAATCTATGTACAAATTTTGGAAGCTTAAATCACTCTCCTCTGTTTGCAAAATTAGAATCCCTTTTTTACAGAGGTATTTTTGATTGATCATTCTGTGTTATGAAAGTTGACCAATCGTGTTATGCTATGGCTAATTCAAAGACAAAGACATGATGAATACTGACAATGAACTTTAATTTCTTAGAGTCATTGCTGAGAAAAATCGATATCGCTAAAGCAAAAAACTGTCAAGGCGTCGCCTTAACACTAGATGACGCCCGTAACTCCGTTGCGCCAAAATTGGCTTATCGCGTGGAAACCGTATATTTTTAGGGATAAAAAGTATAATTTGTCCCTATACTAAATTCCAGCAAAATCGTTTCAGCGGTTTGGGCGTGAAGAGGTAATGTCAGACAGACACCCTTTTGCATTTTTAATTTAGTATGGATAATAACTAATATTGTGTCCAATTGTTTCATCTTCTCCCATTTAATGATATTAATCTATACCTATTTTTTTAACCGATGGAAAAATTTTGAGAAGCTCTGTTCTATATAATATCAGCTCACAGTCAGCCTTCAACATGAAACTTTCTACTGTGAGGCCTGGATAATGTTCTGATTACTGCACAGGTGGGAACATGATATGCACTAGGACGAAAACATTATAATATAGAACCTACCTCACAACAAGAATTGTAACTCAGGTAAGTTCGTTTCGCACCGGGGCGGCGCGGTAATATTATACTAATATTATAAATGTGAGACTAGTAGGTCAGATTTTGTATCAAACTTTTGTCTTTAACACGAAAACTACTGATCCGATTTGCATACGGTTTTCGCAGATATGTCTTCTTCCAACTCAACATCTGCTGTATAAAAATCCCCCCTCCCCTCCCCTCTATGGGGACCAAAGAGGGGGTCAGATTTTGTATCAACTAATGGAGTAGAAATAATCGAAATGGCAAAACAATGTTTGCCGGGACAGCTAGTTATAAATAAAAATATATACTCCGTTTTAGTGTGGCAGCTCCGGGTGCACTCCACTTCGCACCTGGAAAAGTCCTACATATTCTGGCTTACGACTCCAGTCACTGAGAATCACATTAATGATCCCTAAAAAGGAGGGGTGTAAAGATATTTTTTAAGTGAATTTACGTGAGGGCTTGTAATTATCTCGATCGCAGGTGTTTAGGGCGGGCGGAATTAAACCAGCAAAAAATTATGTAAGGAACGTTTTTATAATTATACTACTTAATTTCGCACCCGGTAAGGCAATCTGCGGTGTAATTTTATGAAATTATAATAATATCTTGCCTTGCTACGTTAGTAAAAAAACGTAAGAGGTATATATGAGTTGCGAGAACATGATTTAATTATTTGTTATTCAATTAATTTAACATACGTGAAACTCTAGTTTATCTCTTAGTAAATAAAATAAAGCCTTTAAATATATTTTAGCTGTTATAGAGCTTTTCTTTGTTCTTATCCCTAAAAAATCGGCCAAGTGCGAGTAGGAATCACGCATGAAGGGTTCCGTACCATTGTAGAGCAAAATTAGGCCATAAATTGTGTTTTTTGTATGGGAGCCCCCCTGAAATATTCATTTTATTTTATTTTTAGTATTTGTTGTTACAGCAGCAACAGATATACATAATCTGTGAAAATATCAAATCTCTAGCTATTACCGTTCTTGAGTTACAGCCTGGAGACAGACAGACAGACGGACAGACGGACAGACAACGAAGTCTTAGTAATAGGGTCCCGTTTTTAACCTTTGAGTACGGAACCCTAAAAATGATCATCAAAATTCTAATACATCTACTAAAACGTTAGAATTATGACATTCCACTTTTCTGGTTCATATCGCAGTTGACAGGAGTTTTATGTTTCACATTACCTACACAGGTTACGTACGAAGTTGGACAACTCGGAAAAAACAAGTTTCGCTTTTTCCCATTTACGAAGTTGGGATCGCATAAAAATCTTCAAAAACTAGGCAATATTCGAGTGAAGGGGGGAAATATATGAGGAAAGTTCGCCAATATGTATGTATATTTCATCGATGGACTTTTATTTGGATCGTCAACTAGTTTGAATGCGAGTAAATATCTTGCCAACGGACGCGACTGTCATTACTTTGATCCGAATTCGATGACGTAACTGGCCAATAAAATGTTATGGTTTGTTTGTTACGTTCTAATCCCCTATTACTGCATAGAAATGCGATAGGGATAGATGATGGCTAAGGTTAAATGCTGGTGATTTCAGGATAGTATATTTTCTTACTTAATTTTCTCCTATCTTTTTTTTTAAGGACGCTTCACACCACGTCTGTCTGGCCCCGTGCTAAGTACCTAGAGGACTTGTGTTACAGGTACCAGACAACGGAAATACATTTAATACTTTTATACTATAAGTACATATAATTAAGATTTTTATTATATTATCATACACATATTTAATACACATCCAGACCCGGGAACATTGAAAACTTTTTGTTCCGTCAGCGGGATTCGAACCCGCGACCCCCGGCTTGAGCTACCAACGCGCTTACCACTGAGCCACAGAGGTCATCAAAATCATATCTAAATAGGTAAGACGAAATACATTTTAAAATTATTTGCAAATATGCTTACCTGTGCGTAGCTAACGAGCACTGAGAGAGATTTAATAACAACTAAGTAAACTTAAATTTTCACGTAATCTCTATAATTTCACGTAAGCTCTAAAAACTCTTCATACGATTTAAGTTAAGTAATTATTAAATATTTCATTTATCAGTGATGAACATTCATTACATAAATAAAGATTTTGACAATAAGCTTATTACATTATCTGACAAACTCTTCATTAAAGTGAAGTTTAATCATCATTATGTCTCTGAGTGCGGCTGTAGGTTCGGCTAGAGTGCGGTCATTAGCTATAATATAGTTTTTGCGCGTACCTACAAATAAAAAAACACATTCTGTTAGAGACATCGAAAATTGCTAAGAATTTAAATACGAAATGCGTATAGTGACGACAAATGAACTTCGCAAGTTTTTTTGGAGGACGAAACTATTTACGTAGTCCAACTTTGAACATTAACAAAATAAGATATTGCTTCGTCTTTCTCAAGGTTACCGAAGTTTTCCTAAATTTCATTACTCGGTTTACCATTTCTTGAGTAAATACCCAATACTTTCGTATTATTTTTTGCCTCAACAATTCGTAGTTTTTTTTGGATCATTTTCGGAAGATTTTTGTTTTGCTTGCTAAATGTTTGCGAATTACGATGTAATCTAAAAAAATAATGTTTATCCATTGTTTATCAATCTAAATATCACAGAGAACAGTAAAATGGGAATTGAAAAAGATCCTTACTGCTAGTTAATCGCATGTGAAAAAGGATAATCGAAAAGTAAATGAATTTGTCGTAAATCAAAAACGATACAATGAAAATAGAAAATTAGAATCCCAGTGGTATTGGACGCCAAACAGACGGGGACTTCGGTCAATTTAGTATCCAATTACGTCCAGCTTAGTGGGAAAAAATCCGGGGTAATCCAGGTTCCAAGATACGCCGCGGGGCGCAAGCGGAAGCGGATATGGTGGATTGATTTATGAGATTTATATTATTTAAAAGGAAGAGTCCTGGGCCAACTTGTTGGATTGTAAAAGCTTTCTTTAAACGTAACTTTAATAAGATTGACTTTCTTAAATTGTGACAGCAGGAATTTAACTTCACTATAAAAATATTTTATGAATGCAAGTTTGTTCATAATCTAGTCAACTATTGGTTCTATCTATTGAGCCTTTAAAGAAGAGTATCACGACGAAGAATTTTTATGCAAAATATGTGGAATTTGAAGAAGCGTTGCGTTTAAGGTAAATATGATTTGCGAATATCCCAATAATTATTTTGTTTTTGGACGGTCTTAACTGGTGACGTTAACGGTTAACTCCATTAAATCTTAGCAGGCTTAGCAACAGAAACGGGAAAGGATGGCCATACTGGCAGATTTTAGTGACAAAACGGTGGATTTCCTTTGTCTAAGGGTCCATTCAGACCGCGTAGATGCATTTCTAAATTTGTACTGAATTGACAGATTTTAATTGCGTGAGACCTCTTGGAAATCTGTCAAATCCATACAAATTTGGAAATGCATCTACGCGTCGCGTTGCGGTCTGAATTGACCCTAAGGGTTGATTCAAACCGCAACTCGATGCATTTCTAAATTTGAGAGATTCGCAAGACGTCTCACGCAATTGAAATCTGTCAAATCCATACAAATTTATGCCGCATCGCACCTCGCCTCGCCTCGTCGCGTTGCGGTCTGAATTGACCCTAACTGTCACTTTGTTTATTCTTCCGTCGAAAGACGCGGTGTCTATGGTGACCATGCGCCTGCAGCTGGATATCTACAAATATGGTCGCTTACAACTTGCGGCACACGTATAGTCCAGGGACGTGCTTTCAGATTCGGGCAGCGAGTTCTCCGTCAAAACCCAATGGCCGCCGCACCGCGATCCGGTCAGGGATTACCGGATCCGGCTTTTATATTAATTGTTTCGTTCGAATCGAATTCGTGTTTGAATTACAAGCCTGTGACTTGATAAACATTGTAACTATTGAATGATTAATTGAGTCTAGAAACAGTTTTAGTAGCTTTTTAGTCACCTGAATTAAATTTGAATGTGTGAATGAAGTCAGCTTGTAATGTTTTGTAATAAAAAAAAGAGTAGATATTTACATTTTCAATATCAAGTTCATCATTTCAAATGTATGCAGTTATATATCATTTGTTTGAAATTATATCAACGTATCACAGTTATAATTTCTTCCTTATTTAGAACTGTATGTTACCAAATTAGTACGAGCAAACAACCTGCTAAAGGATCAGATTTCCTGACAGTTTCATAAAAATTCACCTTACACAAATGGTATGTAAATAAATTGTGAACGCGATAAAAGTGCTCAACACTTACACGAATATAAATATTTGCTACGGCGCAGATAAAAGGAAATTAGGAGAACAAATACGGCTCACGCGTGAGAGCGGGCCTTTTATTCATAACTCGCAGATAAAGCCTGCGCTCGGCCTAATTGCTTGGAAGTGTTCCAGAGCGTTTGTTAGGTCATTCGTTAAACTGAAACTCAACATCATTATTGCTCTTCGTTAGGGCCGTATGTGACTTTTTAAATAATTAGTTTTCATGTCCACTGTCCGTCGTTGTAACTTTTACGGCGAGTTAAAGCTTTCAGTGGTTTGAAACTTGAAACAAATAACTGCTGTGAAATGTACCAATTTAATAATAATAATAATAATAATAATAATAATAATAATAATAATAATAATAATAATAAAGCCTCTTTATTATCCTTAACTTTACAAAAAAAATTTACATATTTGATAAACACATTTTAAGAGAGAAGTAATTAAAGTTAAGGCCCCTGTCGGGTAAAGGTCTCCTCCAAAATTTTCCAAGTTTTCCTTGATGCAGCTTTCTTTGTCCAGTTATTCCCAGCATATTTTTTTATTTCGTCTACCCCGCGTTCTTTCGGGCGGCCTCTAGGTCTTTTGCCGTCAGGGCCTGGCCAATTTGTGGTTAGTATTGTCCATCTCTCTTCTACGTTATTTGGTAGAATTATATTATTATCAAGTATGTTAGCCTATTGGCTGGGATTGACGTACCCCCACAGGATTACTTGAGACCGCCGTTTGCCTATGAATTAATATCTCTAACGGTATAAATCATCATCTATGTGTAAGTCCTGAGAAATATAGAATTTATGAACACACAATGGCATTTTATAATAATAGTATTTTATAAATATTCCTTTCCCTTTCTATTGTGGGCATGATAAGTCTGTTAGCAGATGTTTTAAGCAGAACCTTCACAATTTTAGCGCGTCACTGGGTTAAAAAGCATGTCAATTAATATCATAAAAGTAATAATGATATTCTCAACAAGAACTAGACGAACTAACGCCTCACGGCTCACAGTGCGATGGCTGTAAAGTGTAAACCGTCAATCCAGTGAAAATTGCGTCGAGTTACTGCCGCCACTAAACTGTTGCCTCCATAAAATGTATCATCGACCTTCCCCGGACTTCCCTTGTTATTGAACAACGTGATCAAATTTGAATTATAGTTTTATGGGCCGTTCCGTTTTGTACGTCGTAAGCGAAACCTTTTGCTAGGTAGCTGGAAACAAAAAAGATGCTTTATAACATTATTGTTATATACAAGACGTCATGTTTGGCTTTGAAAATTAAAATTTAGTTACTAGATGTTGATCACATGAAAACTATTCATGTTTGACGGACTTAAGAAAGCGGAGAATTTCATCTTTACGAAGTCCTTTCATCGAAAATGTTTCAAATATAAAGTACCTATATTTGAAACATTACAAAACAATACAATGAACGAGCGACGGGAGACAAACACACCTCCATAGATAATACAGTATTATATATATTGCACACCTCGCAAACCAATCACGTGGTCTTTAAACATTCCTGCACCCTGCGTTCTACACCGAAAACAAGTTATTGTATCTTAAGATAGTATATTACGATATATTTCGTGTATTGAGATAGCATCTTAAGATATAGCCATATCGCTCGATATCTTAAATACCGTAACATTGAAATATATAATATTATCTTCGTCGTTTGTGATAGTTCCTATATTATAAATTGGCGATGATAATATATAATAAACTGGCGGGCGATATTTTATCTTAACTATGAAACATTATAGTAACATATAGTGTGTGACGCCCTAATACTTCCAGAACTGCTCATTTTTCGTATATTATGTTGGTCTATATCAGCATCTGAACAAATGAGCCAAACTTTAAAAGTGATCTTCAGAAATCAGAAATATCAAATCAGGTCTACAGATATTATTTATAAGATTTGGGCATGTAGTTGATAAAAATTAAATGCATTGGTATGACAACATCATAATATAGTCATCGTTTACAGAGCATAATATAACAACTTTTTATTGCGTATAGTTTTATGTGGGTACATTTCCATACGCGGTGGCGATGTCCAACTTGATATTCCACGTGTGTGAGGGCCAGTAATTTCCCCTGGGACCACACGTCTGTCGGATATTTATGTAATTACAACTTATTTTTAGACCGCGATTGGATCTCTAACCGATTTGGCTAATGGGAATTTGGAGATGACGTGATAGTGCAGACAGGAGGAGATGTAAATGTTGCTTCAGCAAGAAGCTCCATTACATTGGGGATGCTGCGTTTTCACGTAACATCGATAAATAATAATAAAAATAGCTTCTACACCGGTGTCGGTGACGATGGCCGGTTTCATTGAAACCAGGCCAGCTAATTATATAGTGCCCAAGTGTGTGCGCAGTACACAAGAGCACTCTCTATTCTTTTACTCTTATAACCCAGTGGGACGGCAGACCGACACGACCGGCGAGAGATCAGGCGCAGGACCGACTTTTTACATGCCCATCCGACGCATGGATCATCTTACTTGTTAGACAATCAGGTGATCAGCCTGTATTGTCTTAACCAAACTTGGAAATAACATGTTTCCAACGCGGGAATCGAACCCACGACCTTCGTGTCAAGAGCCGCGCTCTATACCACTTGACCACGGAGTCTTTAATGTGTCATGTGCCTGACATGAGAGGTGTTTGATGTGCAATGCGTGTTGTCGCGAATCACGCGAACTTGTAGGTAACGAAGGTAAACAACAGTATTCATATAATAATAGGAGGGCAGTTGTAATATTCTCTGGTGACACATGTCACTAGTGACAGCCGCTGTCGGGCAGACGATCGAGAACCGCAGACGGGCGAGCACGCGGCGCAGTCTTATCGGTGAGTCATTATTATCATTATTTAAATACTGTGATCTAAACGTTATTATTTAGGCTGTGTGTTTAGTTCATCGAGGATATCCAACGCCTCGAAACTGTTATGTATATAATCGTCTGGATAGTAATGTGTAACATGTTGATACTGCATTTAGATTACGAACAATGAGAATATGATCGTTTAGTCATCTTATTATACGAGGTGTTGTAGTCGTTTGTGTCCGGTTGGTCACATCCAGTGTTTACTGCCTACTGTTGGGTGGGTTTGATATAGACCTTAGCTATAGAGTGCTCGGTTGAGCCGTTGTGGTAAGGGGTCGCTGTAAGGGGTGGTTGGAGGCGACTGCACAGTATAGAAACCGTGTTCAACGTTTATGTGGTGATTACCAGATGGACACGTGTATATAGTTTAGTTGGCAGCCTACGCGGTCATTGACCTGCTAGGCCATCACGATATAGAATGCCATAGTCTAATAAGGACTAGCCGCATAGGCGAAATTGTCATGTGTGCTCACACAGGTGGACGCAGCAGAGTTATAGTTATAGTTTTCGCCTCCACTGAGGTGGTTGCGACACGTGTAGTATGGATTACGTCTCTTACGAGTGGTATCGCCACCTTTCATCACGTTGCCATTGCTTTTTCTAATTCCCAGCTGTGAATGGTACTCCAAAATAGGCAAACTATCTTTGACAGCCCATTATTTGCACCTTGGATTTTTGTGTGAAAAATATTAGGAATTCGAATCATTTGATTTTCTGTACTATGAACTTTTAAAATGCCCAGAAATTTGGTGTAACCTTACATTAAGCAAAGCTAACAAAACACTATTAAGCCTAAGTAAGCACTTTCAATTCGTTTCAATAATTTCAAAATTAGTTCCAAAAGGCAACGACTTTGGGGCGAAAAGCCTCCCCCTCCCACCACACCTCCCGTACAATGACTGTTTAGTTTGGAAGCCGCTAATGACTGGAATTGAAGAAAGGCATTTAAGTTTGATGAGTTGCAGAATAACTTTTGCGAATTGTTCTGTATTACTTTTAATGAGGTTTTTACTTTGCTTTCGAATTGTACTGTATTCATTTATTTTGATTTGATGAGTTATTGATGAACACGTTTTGCCATGGGCAACTAAATCACCTGGAAAAGAAACGAGACGGGACAGGATGCAACGATGCATAAAATTATGTCAATTATTTCAATGTGAAATAATCCTTATTTAAATTCTTCCTTTGCTAATAAACCTTTTGTGCGATCCAGGTGATCCAAATATCGAACGTATCCAATCAAGATACAGCAGGTAATGAGGTGATCTTGTTCCGGCAGTCCATTTCACGCGCGGTCACGCCCGCGATTGGAAAAGGCGCCCGCCATTTTAAAGTATTGCCATGCGAAAAATTGCCGCGCAAAAAACACGAATAAATATTTGTCACGAGCGCTATATGTGACGCGGGACTGTATTGTGAAACTGGATTGTCTGTCAACTATCGTGGCACTATACAGACCTAGCGTTAGGTTCACAAAAACAGTGTTGATTTTGTAGCAGAGCTTCTTTTTTGGCATTACTCATAGTACTAGTTTTGGGATATGAGATATCGTAGAATAATTTTAGGAGGCCTCCTGAGGCAGGAGGAAATTATTCTTGTAGGACAAGGTGTTATCATCACTTTCGGGCCGAATCGCTAAGGTCATAATTTCAATAATGTGCAAAGACAGCCAGCAACCCTGACTTCACGTCTCGACTAGACAAGAGCAGACTAAAAAGTTGGGATTAGGGAAATCCAGTAATATCCATTGGTAATCATAATCAGCCAAACGTCGCCTTGTGTCTGCTGATCCCTATATCTGCAGATAAACCTCGTATCTACATCGTTGTCATAATATCTCGTATATATTATGAACGCCTCCGTGGTCCGGTGGTTTAGAGCGTGGCTCTTGACTCGGAGGTCGTGAGTTCGATTCCCGCGTTGAAAACATGCTATTTCCAACTAAACATGCTATAAGTTTGGTTAGGACAATGTAGGCTGATCACCTGAGTGCGTAGTGCGAGTTTTATTCGATCATACTCATCGAGAACGTTAACGCGAATTTGTATGGGATCAAAGCGGTATCCACGTAAGCCAGTAGGTGGCGCTACTTCGATTCCATACAAATTCGCGTTAACGTGTTCGATGCGTATGATCGAATAAAACTCGCACTACACCCTCTGATTGTCTGTCAAGTAAGATGATCCAAGCGTCAGATGGGCATGTAAAAAGTTGGTCCAGCGCCTGATCTCTCGCCAGTGGTGTCGGTGGTCCGTCCCACTGGGTTATGAGAGTAAAAGGAATAGAGAGTACTCTTGTGTACTGCGCACACACTTGGGCACTCTAAATTACTCCTGCGTAACTGGGCTGGTTTTAAAGAAGCCGGCCACCATCATCGAAACCGGTGTGGGAGTTATTATTATTATGCATGTATGTATAGGGCTCGTAACTGGATCGCAAGGGCGAGTGCCTCCAACTATATCCATTGATATTAATACGTCACATTCAAGAAACTCGTATAATACCGGGTACGTGCCGGCTATCCAATTTCACGGCTTCGGAGCCTTCGGACAAAGTCCTTTGAGCTGCTGAGTTCAGAATTGTTGCGGAGCCCGAATTATTTCTGCTCGAAATCGGGTCACGATAATATTTTTTCTCACCTATACCGTCCCACTAATGGGTAAAGGTCACAGCGCACATTGATATGTGAACGACGATTAAAATATGATCCCTTTCCGTGTTGATCACGGAAAGGGATCGTAATCGTCTTGAGCCTATCAGTATTGTTTGTATGAAACTCCCTACGCACACTAATCGGAATCGTGACGCGGACGTTCTCGACTCGTTGAATTCCTTGAAGCGTTTTCGGCATCTAGAATTGCCCCGGAGCTGCAGCAGGGCGGACCGAAAACCGAAGTTTAAATTACTAATTAGACTACGTAATTACTAGTACTAAGTTTAAGTGCTGCGTGGATCACCGGTTTTGTTCGGCTATTTCCGTATCCATTCGGTCTGACGTGACTACCCTGCTCCGAGGCAATTCTAGATGCCGAAAACGCTATTAGACTTTCGTATAGTTCTATTCCATGAAATAACATATTTTCTCTCGTTCTTCTACTACCGTAGGCCAGTCTTGTTTGTATTATGCTACTCTTCACACCCTGTTGTTCTTAAGATGAGAGCATTTATTGCGTCAGTCGTGTATCAGACGTAGAAGTTGTTTTGATCCAAACCACGAGGTGAGTCATGAAGCTTAATTTGTTATTCAACATATACACAATACACAGAAAGAACTAGTAGGCTGAGTTAAAAAAATTACAAACGGCTGAACAACGCAGTGTCACGTCGCGCATCGGCCGATATCACATACTACCTCAAACGTACAAATTGTTAATTTCGAGAACACTAATAATAATTTATTCGTCGGCCTACTGGTTCGTTCTGTCTACTGTGATTTTTATGTGTGACTAGAGTCGTAACTCGTAGTTCTATCAACAGGCATCACTCGATCACACGTCCTGTACAAATTGCTAAATTGTCATCGAGTTGACGAATAATCGCAGTACAATTGTACAGATACATCGATAAGTGTTACAAAAGAGTCCTTGATACATTTTTCATCCACTTGTGAAGTTTGATAAAAATGTTTTCACCGTACGGTTCAATACACACGCGTCACACAGTCAATATTTACTGCGAGCGTTATCTACGGTATCTGTGTGATATCGTGGACAGTCGCGCACGAAAATTATAATAAATTTTAATTTAATAGTAGGTATGTATAATTATATTTTTATTTTTTATAAATCTTGTGCTGTGTTTTTTTTAATTTTTTTAATAAATTGTATTGTTTAGATTAAATTAATAACTTTTTTAAAAAATTCTATTTAAAACGTATGTACGGTACATTACCTGTCGGGTTCGCTAGTTTATTAAACAATACATGTTTTGTTTCGTAAAGTTTTTAAAAATATGTATACAGAGAATTTATAAATAATATTAAGATTCGCAATGATTTATGAATCTAAAATGACTGTTAAAATTTAACACGATGATACACCATTACAACCGTGAACATATAAAATATATCGCCATACCTCACACACATTACAGTGCAATTTAAAAGATACAAAATTCCAAACTACACATTCCTGCCAAGAAAAATAATTTCCTCTAGTTTATATGAGTTTCAACGTTTATTGCCCTGTTGAGATAGAAAATGCTAAAATTGCCAAAAGAAAAATAAAATCCGAGTTAATCGGCTGGTAAAGACTTGGCAAGCGTCTGTATGTACGTCACGTATGATTTTACATACAAATATCCCGACACTGATCTCAATCTGAAGGGTTCCTTTAAAAGAAACAACTCTTGAAAAGGTCAGGATTATTATACAGGTAAATCTAATAAAAGTAATAATAAATATCCATAGTCAAACAATGAACAAAGAACCACCTTTCTTTGGAAGTCAGTATTTTTTAAATATGGACAGCAAAACCAGATAATGTTTTATTTATTTTATGCTTAAATAATATTTTCTAGGTAGTACTCTCAGGTTGCTATTATAATTACAAATCATAAGTCATTGACTGAGTGGATAATGGGATTCGATATTTGAAATCTGAACCCAGCTGACCTAGTATATCCAGTGTAATAAGATCTGTGTGTTGTACGTTGGGCTGCACATTAACTTGGAGCATTTCCAGATGTTTTAGTTAAAGATCCCATCCATGGGTTACTAATATGCATACAGATTCAAGTGTCACTTTTTGTAGTCTTTTCATATTTTTGTATTCGTACAACTGCCTCGGTTTCTAGAAATTATTTTATCATTTATTATTACCAAACAGTATGGATAAAGTATATGGAGACTAAAAATGTTTATTACTCGTAAAAATATATTTTGTTATAAAATATTTTGCGCACGATTGTACCAAATTACTGCACACCTTCATGTTATCTTATAACGTAAAATCTTGCTTTAGTTTTACTGGTACCGCTACACTCGCTAGAAAATGAATTTGCTGATATTATTACTACTCACACTAGGAAGCAGTGATAGTTACTCAATCGATACGAAGAATTCGAAGATCGAACACAGCGTACTGCTGCAGAAGCTGCATTATCTCCAAAAGCGAAGCGAACCCGAGATAGTTCAGATACCGACATGGAGCGAAATGTTAGCGGGAGTAATAGTGAATAGGATCAAAATATTCTCCTTCCACAAATCTGACGAACACAATGCGGCGGCGGAGTATGTTGGCGAGGCTGAAACACAACCAGGAATAATAACAAAATTAGTGAGTGAAGTTCTAAACATTTTCAAAACGTATATCTACGATCCTTGGAACCGTATCTATAACAATAACGCCGAAGTAGAGAATCTCCAAGACCCGTTAGAACTGTCTGGAGATAAAGATCCGAAGGAGGAAGTGGAAAATATAGAACCAAACCCTAACAAAGACGTGGAAATCATAGAGCCGAAATACCACGGGAAGCAGCTGTGCGACAATAATTGTACGGAGCCGCGAGCGAGGTGCCCAGCCGGTCAGGAAATGGACGAGAAAGGTGACTGTGTTGATCCGAAAGCGTCCAAGTTTATTTTTAACATCCCGTATCATTGCCCTCTAGGCTACAGACGGGACATGTACGGAATTTGCCGACTCACTATTTAAATCGACGGTGATATTATTGTACAAACATTTTGATATCTTGGAAGAGGATTTTTGTTTGTGCAGTACATCTAATGTAAATAGTTTTTCTATTTACATTAGATGTACTTCTATTTACACACAAAAGAATGGTGCCTTTTATGTTAAAAATACATTTTATATTAAATTCTTTAGATTCCCATTTTGACTAGATTGGGCAAAAATAATGTACAAGAAGTGTAATGTAAAAAGATCCTGAACTCCACTATAAGAGAACGTTCAAAACAACTTGATATTCCGCGAACGCCATTATTTCCGCATAAGTGATATTACACTTAAAATTCAATAAGCACGATTGGGTCGGATGGAGGCTTGTTAAGATTCAAAAATTCAAAAATATGTGAATCACTGGGTGAGTCGCAGGTGTCTCTATTGGCCCGGATAGACGCTGCAGTATTTTGCGCAATATGTTTTGATTGAATAAACTCGACAATATGAATACATTGTTTTTGATTTCTTTCTCTATCGCGCTCTTGAATATATTTTGTTGGATATTGGAGAAATACGTGCTAGTTTTCTTAGACTATTCCTAGCTCAGCTATATCATATTATTATTATAGAGGTATTACAACAGTTTGATCGTTTTGTTTTTAAACAACAGACTAAAAATTAAATCGAACCACGAACTCAGATTATTACTAGGCCAAGAGCCATACACGAAAAATTCGATACTCAAAGATTGTGTACACTACGAAGAATAATGAAAATGTCCCAAGAATCTATTTATCGAAAATGGAAAGCTCAGGTGAAGCTGATCGGAAAATATTATGTTAGGGGAAGTAATTTCTATCGAATCCAACAAACAAGTATTTTATATCAGACAATCGACCGAGTCAATTTCACGGGGTGCCGAGTCCCAAAGAAGATCCGGCCTTACCTGAGATCAAAAGGACGTTTGAGGCCCCGATCACCGCAAATTGACTGCGCAGGCCAAAAATGTCCGCCGTCGCTCACTGCAGCTACAGTTTAGAAATTACTGGTTGTAGGCATAAAGCAATTTGCACAGCCAAGTTTTATGACTGCAAATAATCAGATTGTATTATTTTCTTGTGCAATAGATCATTATTATAAAACTAGTTGTCCACAACTATGTTGTCCACAACTTCGCGCGGGAATTCGTGTTTCGCGCAAGAATCGTTTAGTTTCTTGTAATAAGAACTAGCTTGTAATTTTTTAGTCACCAACAATGTTAGTCTTATTGACTTAGACTGTGAGGTCGTGGATGGATTAAATAAAAGAAAATCACTTTTATATTGCGCTTTATTTAGGTTAAGCGCATTCGGTAAGGCACGTCTTTACTCCAAGGAGGAAAGGAGAGTAGTAGTATAATATTTAACATTAAAATAAACTGTGACCTGCAGAGTCAACAAAAACGTTCCCATGCCAAATGTGAGCCTGACCATTTAAACTGAAAGGTCCCAACAATAAATTATTGATTTATAGCTTTGGTAACATTGACTACCCTTGTTTTAAGAATTAGAAGTCGTTTATTATACTTCATACAATATCTTGACAGCAAGGTTAACATGTGGCATGCGAGACCCAAATGGTACTTGAGTTTCTCAGATCCTAAATCTTTCAATACATTAACAAAAGACAGGAATTTTTGTATTCGAATTTAAGTAAATTCGACACGCCCCCTCAAAAATTAATGTCTTTGGAATCAAACTCAAAAGTAACATAAACCTAAAATAAAATTTCCTAAATATCAAAACAAAAAAAAATTAAATTAAGTACAATTAAAATTTACTTTAAGTAATACCTAATTGACGTACCTTCCGTGCACTTTAACCTTCCGGGGAGATACAATATGATCCAACATTTGTTGCTAGGATGAGGGAAACCCCAGAAAAACCTCACCAGATCATTAAATAGTTAATTTCTACTAAGTATTTATTAAAACAATTTAAAATAAAAACATTATTCTTCTAAGTTTATTTTCTCTCGTAGCTCGCGGAACCTGGCTGCTGGCAGCGGCTTGGTCAGCATGTCCGCGATCTGGTTATCTGTTGAAATATATTTCAAAGTTATTGTCTTATTCATACATTGTTCTCGGGAGAAGTGATACTTAATGTCAATATGTTTGGATCTCTTGTGACTCGATGGATTATTTGCGATACTAATACAACCATTATTATCTTCATATATTAAGATAGGTTCTTTAATTTCAATATTAATACTAGTAGCTAAAGTCCTTAACCACAAAGCCTCTTTAACAGCTTCATACAGAGCCATATATTCGGCTTCTGTCGACGAGGCTGCTACTGAAACTTGCCTCTTAGAGTTCCAACATATTGTACATTTATCATACAACATAAATAAATAACCTGTTGTACTTTTTCTATCGGAAGTATCACTTCCTCCCCAATTTGAATCGACATATCCCGTAAATAAATTATCATAACTTCCCTGTACATATTTTAATTTCAAATTAATTGTACCTTTTAAATATCTAAGTACTCTTTTTAAACAAGTCCAAAGTTCTTTGTTATTCTTATTCATGTATCTACTCAAAATATTTACAGTTATGGATAAATCGGGTCTAGTACATACCATTAAGTACATAAGGCAGCCAATAAGACTTCGACATGGCGCATCATATATCTCATTAGATTCCAATGCCTCAAAATTTAGTTTAATTTCTAAAGGTGTGCTAATTGGATTACAATCCATCATATTAAACTTGTTTAATATTGCCTTTATGTATGTACTTTGATCTAATATAATAATATTGTTGTTTCGGGTTATTCTGATACCTAAGAAAAGTCTTATTTCTTTTAAGTCAACCATCGAAAATTTGTTCATCAAATATTGTTTAAAGGCGTTCATAGTATTTTTATTTGCAGTGCAAATAACTAAATCATCAACATACAAAATGACATAAATATTCTGGGACACATATCCCTTATTTAGTATGTACATACAACGATCTCCCATAGAATTTTTAAAACCTATTTCTAAAAGGGTGTTTTCAAATTTTTCGAACCAGCATCTAGCGGCTTGTTTTAGGCCATATAGAGCTTTATTAAGTTTACAGACTTCATTTTGCTTGCTCTGTACTCCCTCGGGAACTTTCATGAATATTTCTTCCTTTAAATCACCATTTAAAAATGCAGTTTTAACATCCATATGGTGAATCAATAAACTATGTTGATTTGCAAATGCTAATATGAATCTAAAAGTTGAAATTCTCGCCACCGGAGCATAGGTTTCATTATAGTCTTCAAGGTATTTTTGACTAAATCCCCTGGCAACTAATCGGGCTTTATATTTTAAAGGTTTCCCAAATTCGTCGTTTTTAATAGTAAATACCCATTTGCTATCTACGATATTTTTGCCTATTGGTCTAGGTACAAATGTCCAAGTATTATTTATAGAAAGTGAATTTAATTCATCATTGATTGCCTTTTCCCATTGGCAAGAATCTAATCTGTCTTTTATTTCCTTATAAGAATTTGGAATAGACGATATAAAATATTGAGCTGATAACCAATAGTCACTAGGTAAATTTTCAGAATAAGAAATTGGATTTAGATTTTTAATTCGTTCACTTCTCCTCAGTTTATTATTGTTGTTATTCTGAGGAGAAATATTACAATTATCAATTTGTTCACTATTTCTATTTAATTCTGTATCATAAAAGGTAAGTGACCGCTCCTGGATTGTATTGTTTTCCAAATTACAATTGTTTTCATTGTTATCATTAAAAGGGGCACTTGAACAACTAGGGAGGGACGTTTCTTTACCTGAATGTACATTTATTGAATTTGATTTTAATGGCCTGGACTTAAGAAAGTTTTTTTCATCTACAATAATATCTCTCACTACCAAGTACTTGTAATTTTCCACATCATAAACTCTATACCCATTTGGTTCATACCCCAATAATATGGCTTTAGATGATTTTTCATCGAATTTATTTCTACCGGTTTTTACATGCACATATACTGTTGAACCAAACACTTTTAGGTATTTAATTTGGGGTTTCTTATTGTGCCACATTTCATAAGGTGTTTTATTTACCTTCAATGATTTTGTTGGTGTCATATTTATAAGATACGTTGCAGTTAACACAGCATCGCCCCAAAACACTTTATCTAATTGGGCACCAGATATCATTGTTCGCGCCTTTTCTGTAATGGTTCTTACCATTCTTTCAGATATGCCATTTAACTGTGGAGTTCGTGGTATTGTGAGATGATAACTTATACCCTTTGAAACACAATAACTTTTCATTTCATTCGATAAATATTCTCTACCATTATCGCAATATAAATTAACTATTTTGAAGTTAAATCTAGCTTCACCTTTTGCAACAAAATCTTTAAACATTGCAAACATATCTGATTTGTGTTTTATAAGATATGTTACACAATAATGAGTGAATTCATCTACAAATAGTACAAAATAATTATCGTTATTTATAGAAGGTGGTGTGATTGGCCCACAAATGTCAGAATGAATATTAAATAGCGGCCGGTTTAGATATTCTTTGTTTTTAATTTGATTAAATGGTAGTCGGGCTTGTTTGCCATAAATGCATGCTTCACACATGTCATCATCAGGCATAATATTTTCTAATTGGTTTATGTCATCGACAAGTTGTTTATTTTTGAGTTCGATAAATTTTGATTTGCCCATATGACCTAATCGTTGATGCCATAATTTATAATCAAGATTAGAGGCATTACTAGCACAATAATTAAACATATTTTTACGTACCTTGAACTCCAAAGTAAACAGGTTTTTTACCGGACATCACGCGCTTACCGTGATAGTACACCATTACCCCTTCTTCACCAAAGGTTATATAGTATCCGGCTTGTTTCATCTTGATTACGGACAGCAAGTTGTACGGGACATCAGGACTGTACAGCACGTTTTCTATCTTCCCCTCGATGCCCAAGTTGCTCGTAACAGAGAATGATCCAATCTTCGACGCAGAGATAAATGTGCCATTTTTCGCCACTGATATTTGAATTGGTGTTTTCAGTGTGCGAAAACAGCTTGCTATATCCTCTCGATTCGTGATATGATCGGATGCTCCAGAGTCCAACAAGAATATAATCATATCTTGTTTATAATCTGTTTGTATTGTGGCTCCTGCCATGAAAGCAAAACTCGTCGTAGTCGGCGATGATTGAATTGTGTTAACGCTCGGTGTATAATAATTAGCAGTGTTGATAGTTTTGATCTTCTTATTGTTTAGTTTGTACTTCATACCCTCTAGATAATAGCGACATTCGTATCTGTAGTGTCCTTTTCTTCCACAGTGATGACATTTTATATGATTTTTCTTATTGGATTTCTTGTTGTAGTTGGATTTCGGCTTCTTATTTATTCTTCGAGAATTCTTAATAATTGATGGTATTCGTTGGAAATTTTCGTGTTGCAGATGATTGTTTTTACTTTCAGCATGAAGAATTTTTCCGCTTGTGTCTAGTTTCTCGTCGTTTAGTTTAACTTCGTGGTCGAGGAGTCGCATCTTCACGAAGTTCAGTGTAATATCGTCTTCTGAGAGTGTTTCGATTGCAGTGACAATACCGTCATAGGCAGGCGGCAGAGTCAGCAATAGTTGAGATACTTTATCTGCCTCCTTCACAGTTGCACCAGAAGTCGCTAGCTGGGATATTAAAATATCAAACTGCATAAAATGTTGATTCAAGGTGATATCTCCTTGGAGTTTCATATTCAATAACTTCTTTCTGGTTGCGAGCTGTTTAGCCGTACTTTTTCTCTCGAAAATGTTGTCTAGCGCAGAAAGTATTTCCTTCGATGTTGACTCTGGTCCCACGTGACTGATATAAGCATCAGACAGGTATTCTATGATTACGTTTTTAGTTGTTTGTTCGGCTTTCTTCCACTTGTTGTCAGGTATTACCGGAACTGGCTTCTCAATAACGTGAATCACATCTAGTTCACTTAAAAGGCTTCGGATTCTGAATTTCCAGATGTTGTAGTTTTCTCCCATGAAAATCGGAATATTTCTCTTGGTCTTCTGTTTCTCCATATTGTTATTTTAAAAATTCAAATTTTTACAATCACTTTGAGTTCAAAAACTATTTTAACTTTTATTTAATCACTGCGTTGACTGGGCCACCATAACCTGTTAGTCTTATTGACTTAGACTGTGAGGTCGTGGATGGATTAAATAAAAGAAAATCACTTTTATATTGCGCTTTATTTAGGTTAAGCGCATTCGGTAAGGCACGTCTTTACTCCAAGGAGGAAAGGAGAGTAGTAGTATAATATTTAACATTAAAATAAACTGTGACCTGCAGAGTCAACAAAAACGTTCCCATGCCAAATGTGAGCCTGACCATTTAAACTGAAAGGTCCCAACAATAAATTATTGTTTTATAGCTTTGGTAACATTGACTACCCTTGTTTTAAGAATTAGAAGTCGTTTATTATACTTCATACAATATCTTGACAGCAAGGTTAACATGTGGCATGCGAGACCCAAATGGTACTTGAGTTTCTCAGATCCTAAATCTTTCAATACATTAACAAAAGACAGGAATTTTTGTATTCGAATTTAAGTAAATTCGACAAACAACATAATAATTAAGAAAATTTATATTGTTTGATAGAACCACTATAGAAGAAGCATGAACCGATTATTTACGTAGTCAGTTTATCTATAGTCTCGTGTTACAGTGTTTGTGGGCGAACTCCTCCAAAACGGCTCAACCGATTTTAATGAAATTTTGTATATGTACTATCAGAGAAGTTGATTCCTAGGCAGAAGGGGGACCTACATAGTTTAGTCGCGTTACGTCAAACCCAGACAATTAACATTGAATTGACATGATCCAACCAAATGACGTTGGTCTGTCAACTGCATAGGAATCAATTTCCTTGATGGTACATACATTCGTTAGGCCTGTGAATAAGTTTTTGTCTACTTTTTATATTGATACTAGAAATAACTTTTATGGCAAAACAATGTTTGCCGGGTCAGTTAGTAGTTAAAAAAATAAGTTCTTCATTTTACTAGGCACTGTTCAAAGAATTTTCAGAAGTTTTATTTTAAAAAGTAATCTAGTAACAAGCGCCAATGTTCCAATCCAGAGCTGGATTGGAACACTGGATTGGAATAATGTAAATCAGACATTTTAATATACTATAATGGTATTCACTGTTATATACTATATTATGTTACTAATTACAATCGAAGTACCATTTTAGGATCTATATCGTAAGTTTAATGGTTCACATTTACTCCTCCAGATGTATAACCCGGCCATACAATAGTAGTATATCCCGCTATAATGCTCTTAAGCTACCAGCTTTGGCACAATTTAAATTGATTAAAAATTTTCAACAATTATTATCAGTATAAACTCGGTACAATGTTTTGCAGTCATTAGCTGTGTTTTGCGATGAACCAGATGTTCTAGCGCGAGGTATTTCATTTTCTCCGACTAATATCGTCTTATATTTTTATTCTACACCGTCGCAGCGCCAAGAGGGTTACAAATAAATGACTTTTATTATAGACAAACTCGTGATTAATATATATAAATACAAATTATGACACAATATTTTTGTATTATTTGTCTGAAGATAAATTAATGTATTACGGTAGACGAATTCAAATTTCACATTAATTAACTATACCATAACAAATATAATTTGTTTCTAATAAAATAGTTAGAATAGGTTTAGTTTATCACGCCTTAGCACTTTATTGACAGTAACAATTATTAGCTGATATATATCACTAGACATCGGATTATATGCACGATTAAAGTGCCGAAATATGCATGCAAATATGCACGAAAAATGGCCGGAATATGCACAAAATATGCACAGTCAAAAGTCACTTATTATTAAAATTTATTATTTTTGGAAGAGTTTTCCGGTGTTTCCCATAATAAATGCGCTAATTTCTATAATTCCATCAAATCCAGGATTTTTTCCTTTTTTCCGAGTGCAATCTTATAGTGCTCATGAAAGTTCATTACCTACTTTATTCCATTTTTTCTAATGTTGCCAAGTACAAAGAAATATTTTATTTCTAGAAAGATATTGGGTGTATTGCGGAAGTCTTGAAACAGGGGTGGGGCCACATAATATTTGAAGTATTTTGATCTATCGTAATTCGTACCTCTGTTTTGTGGCCTCGGTGTGTATTATGATAGCTAGTTTGAAGACTACGAGGGCATAATATTATGGCCGATAAAATATGCACTATCAACGAAAAATTGCCAAAATATGCACTATCACCTAAAAAGTGCCAATATATGCATTTGCATATGCAAGTATGCAAATGCATATAATCTGATGTCTATATATCACATACTGACTAGGTATTTTAAATAACAGAATGCAGCGCGTAACACGGATGGGTCTCATTAAAAGTTTACTAGTTTTGATTAATTTCCCGCGGCCCGCCGTAGTGGCGCGGTAGGGGAGAGGGGGAAGGAAGTTCAGGTATGCGCCGAACTCAGCCACTAGCTTCATTATAGTATTGAGAAAATATGTACCACCAGAAAAAACGGGTGTGCAAAGTTTTGAAATTATTTTTGCATACGCGTTGTTTATGTGGAGTTTTGTTTGCTTCTCGCTTATTCAAATTATGATATTTTTTTAAATCGATTCTACGGATACTAAAAACATATTTTTGTTGGACTTTCATACACTACCACAAATATTATAGGCACTTGATCTATTTCTTAAACATAGAAAAAGGCAGTAAAGTGACTTTAAGTTGAGCGGACAGTACACGAGATAAATATACTTTTGAGTACAACTATATTTTACTAAAGGGTTAACGCAAATAGCAGTTCCTCGCGTTCCCAAAATATCTCCTGTTGATAATATTACCTTTAGATTACCTACTATTTTTTGTGTTTACTTAGTATCTATTAATATATTTTATTTATGTTTACATAGAAATAGATATTATTATTTCTACCTAAGTATCTTATATCCGGACCGTCGTTTTCCCTGCAACATAGTTTTATTAAACTCTTACACGATATTTTTAAAGTGTATAATAAGCGTTAGCAGTTATTGTCGGCTGCAGGCATGTACCGTAATTAGCACCTGCGAACTTCTTCGTGTACACCATAATGTACCCCTCTCCCCCACCCCGCCAGGGCTGCGCTAAACTTTAATTAAATTTTAAGCCTTGATTTACGGAACGCAACGTTTTGAAGACCCTATTGTCTGGTTGATGCGAAAAATTTGCATCGGAAACTTCGCGCCGAAATTGAAAGGGAACTTTTATAATTAACAATGAATGTATGAAATCTTTTTGAATTTGTAAGAGAATAAAGACTATCTAATATTACATTTTTTTAGTTTTGTAATATTTATTTTAAAAAATATAGCTGATGAGCTCTGCACTAACCTGCGAAGGTATGTATAACTAAGCTTCAAGCAATTATCGAATGTTTTATTTATTCACATAAAGACTGTGAGACGTGTATGTGTGACTGCTGTAGACCAGTATCCAGTAGAAATTGTGCGTAATACTTATTATAATATTATAAACACTACCGTTGAGTCAAGAGCTGTGAGTGATCTATACCAAACTGACGTCTAATTTCACCACATTATAAATTATACTAGTTGACACCCGAACACGAATTCCGTCGCGCCAAAATTTGTTTATTGCGCGGGAACCGTACATTTTTCTGAGATAAAAAGTATTCTAATATGTCCTTTCTCGGGAAGCAAAGTATCACCATACCAAATTTTAGCAAAATCGGTTAAGTGGCGTAGGCGTGAAGGAGTAACAGACCAACAGACGGACGGACAGACAGGCACACTTTCGGTATATATAATAGCTGCTCATGAACTTGAGTCTTAGGTAGTGCTGTGGTGCACGTTATATCTACAAAAGATACCCGTAGTAATGAGTTCCCGAAATGAGGTAGGTATCGACTAATTGATAGCGCTTGTACCTCCGCTACGGATCCCTGTGCTTGGCAGCGTTCCAAAATAATTACAATTATACTTCCAATTAGAATAGAATATGTAATATCCTATGTATGACCTTCACCATCACCGAGCCGGTTAATGGATGAAAAGTATTTTATATTCAAATACGTATGTCAATTTTGTTGCAAGTGGGTTGCCTAAAATTTTAGTCTAGAATAAAATAACTGTATTTTAAAAAGATACTAGACGTCATCACGTAAAACTGTTTTCGTTGTGAGGTATCCCAGTCACTGAATTACTTTGATCCTAATAACTGTATTTTAATTTAAAAAGATAAAACCGACTTCAAAATTGTACGTAATTGATAATTAAAACTCGCTATCTCCAAAACTACTGAACCGATTTTGATGAAACTTGCACTATTCCCTAAGTTGAGCAATACCTAGTACAACAAAAAAACAATTACTGAAAATATCAGTACGGTACTTCCAGAGATATGCGAACACAAACATAAAAACATACATACATTACTTACATATACATACGTACATATATAATTATATACATACATACACTTTACATACGCGTCTAATTGATAACCTCCTTTTTTGAAGTTGGTTAAAAAAACATTTTTTTTCATTTCTCTGGTTTGGTTAATAGACAAATTCCATACCAATCGAAAGTAGGTATGAAGCCCGTAGAATATGCATAAAATATGCAGTGACCAGACCTACCCAAGAGTTGTGACGGAAAAAAATAGACGTCCTAGCGTTTGCATATTTTCATTATCTACTCTAATCTGTAATTATTAATAAAATATTTTGATGTGACTTCTGAGCAAGCCTTGTTTAATTACTAGGTGTGTAAACATTTTTATTACTATAGTGTTAAAAAAGTTTTTTTGAGAATCAAAACCAAATTATTCAGTGATTTTACCGAACTCATAATTTTAATAGCTCCTGATCCACTCAAAGTCCAGACTTTATTAAAGCTAGCACTTTTATAATGCGAGTAATTTTATTTGAAGCGACGGCGCCGCCGCGCCGTTCCAATTGCATTACCTACAACAGAAATGACGTCAAAATTCGACAATAAAGTGGAATTTGTTTTTTTCTGCGTTAGACTATTTAAATTTGTAGTTATAGTACTTGTTATAAAACATTTAATCAAAACAATTTCAGTAAAGGTTTTTGATAAAATATCAATGCCACCAAGGGGTAAACCCGACTCGCACGAAGGGCCGCCTGGGGGGGCTCACTTTTTTTTTCAAAAGCTGTCAATAAGAAGTTTCCGAATTTTCGTATACTTTACTACCTACTGCCACCAAGCAGAGCTATACAAGGTGTAAATTATTAGTACTTATTTTTGTTACAGCCTGAATAGCGATAGGCTTAGCAATTTTATTAGGCGTGGCAATTATCGTATCAAATAGCAAAAGCCCTCATTGCTATAAAAATTATCCGTCTGCTACGTTGCGTAGCACCTGTCGTAGCACCCATGAAGATTATATAAATATAAATGCAATGTTTTGAAAATCGGGCGGATTACAAGTCATTTTTCTATATATATTGTTTTATATTATTACATATTGTTTAACATAATTAATACTTAGTATCAGAAAATATTAAATATTATAATAGAGAGAGGAAACACGACCAATAAATGCTTTGTTCATTAAAACTGCGCTTTAATAAAAATTCTCAGATAGGTATAAAAACACACAGCAATTTAAAAAAGTTATTTACAAACATCAAAGGCCGTGCGCGAGGTAAAAGGTTTTTAGTCTAGCCCCGCGATTGTTGGGGTCCGTGTTGCGCCCGCTACATGTATGTTTCTAAATTCTAATTGCGTTTAAGGCTTGTGCAGATCTGGGTTAAATATCATGATTTCTCTGAACAAGAGAGAAGTACAAAGGAGATAAGACTATTTATGTGGAGTAGGTGCGGTTGCAGGCCAAAATTTTTCGCACATGAGGTAGAGGTTAAACTAAGGTTAACTTTTATAAGACGAGCGGTTACTTTTAACAATAATAATTATATTATAAGTTTAGTGTAAGTCTGTCTGTAACACAGTAATTTCGGAACGAGTGAAATTATATTGAATGAATATTTTTTTCTATTTCAAATTCATCATCTTCAGCTTTTGCATAAATGAGTTTTTCGCATTTAATCCAATATTAACAGCCGAGAACTCAAAACTATAAGTAAAAGGATTTTCTATCAAGATATTTCACCCTTTATGAGTTTTTCTAACTGCGGAACCCCGTCCGTCTCACACTTGTCCATCTGGTTTATTTACGCGTTTCATTTTAATTAGATGTAGTTTAATCTCAAAGGATAATATTTATTCTTTATTTTTAATTACAAATGTGTTTAAGCTAAGTGCAACTATACAAAGAGAAAAAATACACTCTTTCGTTTATTTGCTGTATTCTGTGAATGTAATCTTGGAGATAGTGAATCCGTATTCCGTGCTGCGTGCAACCCCTTATATTATATTATTTTACCTTTCTTGGAATATGTCTAGAATTGGTTTAGAAAAACAAAAGTAAATCAACTAGAAAACAATTACAATAATGAGTATCTATTGCCATTAGTATTACCTATACTTATAGCTCTGTGTTTAATAACTTACCTATGTATTTAACAGAAAGTGATAAATATACTATAAGTTTATTTAAAAAATATAAAAACCAATAAAAGCGTTGTCAAAGTTTTCATTTTGTTTAAACGGTTCAAAATCCAGTGGCGTATTCAGCCATGCCCGAGTTCGCGGGTAAGTTTTAATGGGCCCCACGGGGCACGTGGCTGGACTCACTCCAACACTACTCAACTCACCAGCTCATACTCAACTCACTGTTACATAATATATTATAGTAACAAGAGAATTAAAATATATTATTATGATTTATGACTATATATTATATAATATTATAATTACTATATACGATAGTGTGTAGCAGTTGTAGTGGATCAGACAGCCACAATCCTGAATCGCGCTATTAAATTTTTTGAGATTGGTGCGACATATTTGTACATTGTCTTTTGGAATCAATCGAATCAATCAGTAGGCTTCCTATGATAACAAATTACATAATTTATGTAGGATATAGATTATAGACTATAGAGCAATGAGCATTACGTCTTGACTATGATTTTATGTTTGTATACATTAATTCATTTTTATCGAGCACGTTAACGTTGATTGGATTTGAACGAAGTATTGAAGCAAAGTTTATTTTGTACCAAAAATACCATGATCGTGTGAAATTATTTTCAATATTTTTAATATTTTCTCATGAAGCAATACTTAATTTAAATTCATGAGGTTCTCATGCGGCTTTATTATTTTTTGAAGGCTCCAGAGGTTTTGGGCTTTGCGGCTGCGGGCGCCCCGCCCACTGTGAAAACTAAAAACAAAATAAAGTTGACTATACTTTTTCAGCTGGAATAATTACTAAGGTTAAGGCATACGTTTTCACCAGAGACGTGTCGCGAGGAATGTAAAAACACAACACAAACACAGATCCAATAGCATCGTCGCGCTGAGCGAGGTCACGGCAAGCTCACGTCAATGAAGCGATTCTATTGGTTCTCAAAATCACATTCCTTGCAACACATCTCTGGTGAAAACGTATATCTGCAGTAGGATTCTGTGTTCACATACGCGTAATATGACGTATTTCATATTTTTGTTATATATAACAAGTAGGAAATCAATGCTGATAATGATATTGTATTAAGTTGTTACTAACTAAAATTGTTTCACGTAATTTATTTATTTATTTATTTATTGGTCTCACCAACAGAAAAGCATTTGTTACAATTTAAATTTGTACATAAAATTTGTTTACAGATAAAATGAATTCTAATGACAGGTGAAGTACAGCGTGCGTATGCGACAAAAATTAGACGAGATGAAATGAAGTGAATATGGTGATAATTATTATTTAAGTCTCACTCAATAACAGTAAAAGCGCCGCAAACTCATTATTCAGCGCCCAAAATATTTTTACTTTCAACTTAAAAAATGTTTTATTTTAGGCCGAAAAATTGACAATTATAAAAATAAGGGCAGATTTTTGAAGGGGTCAAACCTGATAACGCTGTCATAGGATATCTAATTTGTCGAGTCAGCTAGGGCCCGAGGTGACGGTAGCCCTTAGCGACCTCGAAAATATTACCGAATTACAATTTTTATAACGACATTAACAAGCCGCCCTAAAAAGGGTTCCTGATTGGGCGGCATCAGCATCACTGTGCGACCTCATTACAAGTTTATTTTAGAGGCTTTTCTTCATAATAGACTCTGATGTTTATCTGATTGTCACCGTGATTGCAAAGTTATATCATACACTTTAACAGACGTTCGAACATGGGTAATATTAAACGAATATTGCACGTTCTTAATTGCTTGTATAGCTCTGTCCTAGGCCAACGTAGAAGGTTCACATTTGATTTAAAATTCAACCGGCAATGTTCTAATTTAATGGAACTGGGATGAAATTAGCCAAACATTATATACAATAAGATTAGATGTAAATAACTTTTAGAGTAACTCTCTAGAGCCCTCTGGTGTTATCCTCTGAGTTTAAGTAAAACTTATCGCTTTTTAAAAGCTATTATAATAAAATCCACTTATATTTTAGGCAATCCCCAAGACCAAAAAGTAAGCCCTAAGCCTTATTGGATTTGTTTAATGACGTATGCATTAGCTGGCGTCGATAAACACAATCTAGCGAAACTTTCAAATGGAGTTTTTGCATCTCAATAGTTTACTCGCGATATTGCTGTTTAAGTGCTTTTTAAGTGATACTTTCCTCGGAGCTGCGAGAGAATTAGCTAGTTTTACTTTGTCTAGTAAAAGTAATTTGGTTCATAAATGGTAGTATTTAAATAATTACATAAGTAGTAGATTAGAGCGCGGCTACTGTCGTAATTCTACAAATCAACAATCGTAATTATTCTACAAATAAAGTATCAAATTTCATACTGACATTTAGGCAGACTTGCGTAGATCTTGGTCAAAGTTAACTCTGAGTTAAACATCATGTCATCTATATCACTCACTTTAAAGAGTGATACAAATGACATGATGATTAACTCAGAGTTAACTTTAACTCAGATCTGTGCAAGTGGGCCTTAATGTGGTTGGGACTCGTCTCGTGGTCAGGGCCAAAGTTTGTAATAACTAGGCGACACCCTTAACACCGTGTTTCAATATTTGTTTATCGCGCGGGAACCTATGCTATGTTCTTTACGGGACTGAAAGTACGTCCGTACCAAATTCCAGCAAAATGGTCTAGCAGTTCGGGCATGAAGAGGGAACATATAAACAGACAGACAGATAGACACACAAACACATTTTCGCTATTAGTATTGTGGTATGGATATTGGTTATGCTAACTCTTTTATATCTGTCATATTTTTCATATTTGTCACTCACCAAGTGAGTGATACAGACGACATCATGTTTAACTCAGAGTTAACTTTAACCCAGATCTACGCAAGTCCGCCTTAGAGTTGAATTTTTCTTTAGCTTAAATTATTGTATTATTATAGATTGAAAGCACCAAAATCACAACAAAATATTTGTACTACGAGTAAGTACCATTCCTAAAACAACACACAACGTATACGATAGAAAAAACAGCAATTTATGTACCCTTAAATTTTGGAATATTTTTCGATATAAAAGAAATATATTATAAATATTAATGGCGCGTCGGAAATGGTTTGTGGAGGATTTTCCTTCCAACAGGGTTTTCAGCTCTGAAAAAGAATTTTATTTCAGTTTTTTTGCATTTGTAAAAATAGTGTCAATATGAAATCCAATACTTCTTTGCGATTATATTGATAAAGTTAAAAAACAGTATTTTTCAGTACCTTTACCGTATGTTTGTGAGCTATGAAAAGACAACATGAGAAACACACATAATATAATATTTATTACAACGTTTTCAATTTTAGACCTGAAATGATGTTCATGGGAACAACATCCACATTATTTTACTAAAGGCGACCTCATCAGATTATAGCTTCAACTAAGCTCATTGCTGATAACAAAAAGTAAGAAAAATACAACGTCACTGAGAAATAGTAAGTAACTATTATTATTATCAATTGTTTAAGATAAATAAGTTATGAGAGGCAGCCCTAAAACATACATGTTGTTGAAGTAGGCTGTATTGTTTTTATAAATTATACATATGCTTTGTCGAAATCTCCATCCCGTATGAAGTTCGTCGGAAATTATACAAAACAAACGAGCGACTAGCAGACATCACGCTTGACCCTCGCTTATATATTCGATGTATTAATTCTGCTTGTACAGTTTATGTATTCAGAAAAAACTGATTTAAGTATGCTGAATAATAACAAGATTGAAAATATGCCAGTTACGCAGGAGTAATTTTATGGTGTCCAAGTGTGTGCGCAGTACACAATAGCACTCTCTATATTATTATCTATACTCTCATTACCCAGTGGAACGGAAGACTAACACGACTTAAGCGATCAGGCGCAGGACCCACTTTTTACATGCCCCTCCGACGCATGGAAATTACTTGTCAGACAATCAGGGTGATGAGCCTGCATTGCTCTAACTAAACTAGGATATAACGTGTTTCCAACGCGTGAATCGAACCCACGACCTCCGAGTCAAGAGCCACGCTCTAAGCCACTAGACCCCGGGGGAAACTACTGACATAAACAATTACTATAGCTAGGGTATGTTCCGAAATATAACCCAGTATACTGGCCAGTGTTCATGACGTCTTGAATCGGTATATTTTTAAATCTAGGATGTTTTGGTATCGACGAAATTATCATGAAAGGTGCATGCAAAGCTACTGTCGTTTAAAATCACATTACCGTTAGTTTTGAAGTGTTAAAAATAATTATGATTTCAATACTAGATCAACAAAATAAAAATTATTTTTTTGGCCCAACATTATTTTAACAGAATATCATAATATTATGAAACTTTTAAAATAGTAATTAGCTAATAAATAGTCAGGTATTCGTAAAAAATAGTTAATCTGTATTTAGCACAGTTACATTTGACCGCTCGGTCAAGTTAAGCCGACAGTAATTACTATTGGTTTGTTAAACCCGCTCGTTAGTTATATTTCTAATCTGTTTAATCATCAGCCAGGTCTAATTGTATACGTGTGAAGGAGACAAACATAACTAAATTTCGAACTATAACGCAGATTGTAGCTGCATCCCGTACCGTTTGGGTACTACTATAGAGTAAACATACATAGACGACTAAAATAGATTCCTTATCCACGTCTTTAGAAAGATCGTAAAGTCATAATTTGTTGGTGTTAGATTTAGTTTTAAGACACAGTTATAAATAGAATTTAAATTTGAGATAGGATATGACAAACGTAATTATCGTGAGTGCACAGTGTCTATTACAAACAGGAAATAAAAACATGATTTACCGACTCGGGGTAAGAAAACCAATAGATCAACTAGCTTTTAAAACTTTTAATACTACATAGTATTAATAGGTGAAATATATATTATGTTTATTCAAGCGGACCGAGTACAAACCACAGTTGCAATCACAATAAATTGCATGTGTAAATTAAACTGAAATAAAAGTATTTATCACCAGTTAGAACATAATGTGGCTGAATTACCGGTCTCCTGACGGTTGTAAATATAAGATTTTTAAAGGTAGGGATAAGCCCCATGGAACATTTTACGTCAACCTTGTTTGTACAACTCAACTACGTTACTTAAATGGATAAAGAAATGAATTATATAAGAATTGCTCGTTTAGAAGTAGGAATAGACTATGTAAATCATCGCCAGCTATTTATATAGGCAACTGTTGATCCGGGAAAAAAATATTTAATGTAATTTCTCGAAATCAAAATTATTTACATAAATTTTTATTAGTTCATTATACTAAGTTAAGAGCAAATAAAATATTAATTATAATAGATAACAATAATCTAAACAAATGAATTATATATTTTTATTTACAATTTACATAAATAAATATTATCCAAATTGGTTAATAGGTTTGAGCTTAGTGACAAGGCACAGACAGAAAAACATTGAAACTAACATTACTGATATATTTTAGTCTTGTTTGATAATATGAACGGAGTTATTGAGTATTTGTAGCCGTTGATAAATTCACAATGGCCCCAAAATGGAACCAATATTGAATACATATTAAAGCTTAGAAGAGCTTGTCTTAGAATAGCATACAAAATGGTAGTAACATTGTAAAATATCGTCAAATAAACATTCGTTATTTCTATGAACATAAACCTGCAGGAAATAAAATTGCATTAACCATTGAAGATATTCTCGTACTTTTTGCATCGATTGGATTATTTCACAAACGTTAAGTTGTAATTCTTAGTTTTATAGGTAACCATTTTTTATTAAGCAATTTGGGGCCGTCTATGGGCAATCCGCCTATATTATAATTACTAGTTGACCCGGCAAAATTGTTTTGCCATTTAAAGTATTTCTACTTCATCAGTTGATACAAAATACCCCCTCTTTTGTCCTCTATAAGAGGGGTGGGGGGAAAAATTGTGTACACCTGATGTTAAGTTAGAAAATACAGTTAATAATATGAATTAAGTCCATTAAAGAAAAAATTTGATACAAAATCTGACCCCCTTTTTGATCCCCTTAGAGGGGTGGGGGGAAAAGTTTATACACCAGATATTGAGTTGGAAGAAGACAAATATATCTGCGAAAACCGTATGCAAAACGGATCAGTAGTTTTCGTGTTAAAGAAAAAAGTTTGATACAAAATCTGACCCCCCTTCGGTTCCCTTAGAGGGGTGGGGGGAAATTTTTTTATACACCAGATGTTAAGTTGGAAGAAGACAAATATATCTGCGAAAACCGCATTCAAATCGGATCAGTAGTTTTCGTGTGATAGTGGAACAAACATACAGACAGACAGACAAAAAACTAACCACATTTTTGGCTTCTATCTAGTGACACCCCCCGCTTATTATTTTTTGAATATCTTTAATGTACAGAATTCACATTTCTACAGTTTTATGATATGTATAGATGATTATAGTCCATCACGCCATGGACTTTTTTGATTTACATTAGGAAAAAGTGTATGATATGCTATGCATAATATATTATGTTATATTATTATGTCCTTCTTTGCTACTTAGCAATTGGAGACATGAATGTAGGAAGTCGGAATGTTAGTTAACATTTTAGAGAAATCACTTATTTTTTCCCCTTATTGTTTGAATAATCCTTGTAACTTAACCACTTCATCATCTGGCTAATATATCTAGCTACACATAGAATTCACATCTCGGTCCTAAAGCCTCTATTTATACAAAAAACTATAGTTTTAAAATTGTTCCAAGGAACCCATTTCATCCACCCATGTCTTCAATTGTAATATTACTCATATGATACGTTTCTCTTTATTTTTTTCAAAAGAAAAAAGTAAAAAACCAGAAAATAAGTCATAACAGCTCGCAGCTACCACAAAGAAGCTGCAGTATGCACTTTATTATACGTAAATAGAATTTAAAATGCACTGGACGTGATTTTATGATTTATGTTGGCGGCAAAATGACGGGCGTCAGAGGGATTAATGGTATGTAGTGTGCCGTATCAGACTCGAGCTAGCTCGCTATACTGAGATACACAGAGTAGCTAGTGATAGAGATTAGTAGTTTTAAAAATGTTTATAGAACATAGAACTAGTTATAATATTCAATTTACAAAATGAATAATAAATAAATTCAAAAATGTTCTTTTCACCACACTTGTTCAACCATTTAATGTAAAAATATTTGAAATTGTGAACCTGAATATGATTTCAAGGATTCAATAAACGATATTTTGTTTTATTCAGTAATTTAGGATGACGGTAAAGATCTAGGAGTTCAACACAATTGTGCTATGAGTAGGGTTTGCGCGGCAAAGCAAAGATGTTGCGTTGCGGCGTAGCAGAGATGCTACGGTGTGGCGTAGCAGAGATGCTACGGTGCGGCGTAGCAGAGATGCTACGGTGCGGCGTAGCAGAGATGCTACGGTGCGGCGTAGCAGAGATGCTACGGTGTGGCGTAGCAGAGATGCTACGGTGCGGCGTAGCAGAGATGCTACGGTGCGGCGTAGCAGAGATGCTACGGTGTGGCGTAGCAGAGATGCTACGGTGCGGCGTAGCAGAGATGCTACGGTGCGGCGTAGCAGAGATGCTACGGTGCGGCGTAGCAGAGATGCTACGGTGCGGCGTAGCAGAGTTGCTAAGGTGCGGCGTAGCAAAGATGCTAAGGTGCGGCGTAGCAAAGTTGCTAAGGTGCGGCGTAGCAAAGATGCTACGGCGTAGGCCCCTCGTAGCAAGGTGTGGCAATTGCTTCTTCATTTTCAACATTAATAATTTTCGAAAACCTTATAATATTATAATCTACTAGCTGACCTGGCAAATTTTGTTTTGCCAATTAGATTTTCGTCGTCTTTGAAACTATTTGATTACCTTGATAAAAAAAAGTCAAAAAATAGGGCTCTTTCAATTTAGGGGCATAAAAATAGATATTAGCTTAGTCTCAGAGCTACCCAATGACCAATGAGTGTGCTCATGTATTATTATACTATCAATTATATCAAAATCAGCTTAGCCTTTCAGTTACGAGAATTTTATATACAAGATAGCTAGTCAGTAGACAATATTTATAACTATCTCATCTCAAAAGTCATATAATAAACAATATTATGCATCCTCCAGAGTCCAGTTGAATCATAATATGTGTATACTCTGTGCAGGCGCGGGCGGCTTGTCTGTATGGGCGGCACGTCGCGGCGAATTTACGCCCGATTCATTCTATATCGGATTATTAGCCGATCCCCGATACTCTTGTTGACCCTAAACGGCCGATGTTCAGTAACTTTAGTCACGATGCATTCGATAATTAGTATCGATGGCTAAAAGAGCAAAATATATGGGATGTAACATACACTTTACACGCAATATAATATGGTTACTTGGATATGACTATTGTCAAATTAATTTACACCCTTATTATTAAAGTGCTATATTATGCTACTTAGAAAAATCTAAAACTTATAAAATATAATATGAAATTCTGAAATACACCTTGACTAACGGGCCAGATATCTATTATTTTGTCGATGAGGATTATGCATTAAATTTACAATTTCCAACGAATATGAGTTTGTCTATTTGTATATTACCGAGGCAACACGATGAAGCACTGCATGTCAAAAATAGCGTTATAAGAATACTTTATTACTAAAGACGATCTATATTATTCGATGCAGTGCTATCTGTCTTAAATATTATAATAATATTTGTTGATAATATTGTTACAAACGTAAGCACTATAAAAGCATATCCTTATTAACAAAGTAATAGTTAACGTTATGAGGTGTTTACAAGTTAATATGAAGTTAAAGTTGTGAAGTTACAGCAAACGAGTTAACGTGAATTTCTTGCAGCGAGTTAACATCAGCAAACTGCTAAATAAACTGAACAAGATGAAGATATTGTGATTTGTGAGGAAATGTTTTACTCAATTGCACAATACAATACAATACAAAACACTTTATTATACACCAAAAATACGAAATAAAAAACATTTTACATAAGACAACATATTGATGATGCACAAAAGGCGAACTTATTCTACGCACAATTCTACGTTTAAGGATAATATAGGCTAGCGAAGCGAGCCCTAGTATAATATATCCCACACCTGAACATTTTGTGGTACACTTTACGGAAAAACTATCACGTCTACAACTAATTGATAGTAATTGTGCTATAGCATAGTAATTTTTATATAATATAAATGTAGATGTGTTATCATCTGGTAAGGTGTGATGACGCAAGCCCTCGAGAACAAAGCTCGGTTTTTAGCTAGTATTTATCGCAATACTACTTTAGCATGTTTTCAATGTACCATCAAGGAAATTGATTCCTAGACAGTTGACAGACCAACGTCATTTGGTCGGATCATGTCAATTCAATGTAAATGTGATACGTTTGACGCATCTCGACCAAACTACGTAGGTCCCCCATCTGCCTAGGAATCAACTTCTCTGATAGTATAAAGATTGCTGGTTAGGGTTTCGTTTTATGGTTCCGTATTCAACCAAGTTTTGTTGATTACAGAACCCGAAAACGGAACCCTAACGAGCTGATTTTTTGTATATTGATAGGTTATGGTTCTGCGCAGACGACAGACTATCCGTGACGCACTTTTTAGTCTATGGAAATAGAACCTATGCAATTACATGCAGTAACGTACACGATGCGCAAAAAGTCCGGCGCACAAAAATCTGTGTAATTCGGGCAGCCACACCGCGCCGCGTCGCGCCGCACAAAAAGTGTGCGAAAAAAAATTGAACGTTTGCTTCAACGCGCGGTAACGCAGACGGCGCACACTTTAGACTGCAATCTGCACTTTTAGTGACGTAACGTACGTCTACGCCCCTACAGTTCAGCGGACAGAATGATGGAAGATGTGCATCGTGTGCGTTTAGTCTGTGAAAAATCCGCGAACTTTTTGTGCGCCGCAGACTCGATCACACAAAAAATGTGTCATCTGCGCGCTCCCTTTTAGTTATATTATTATATAATTTAAGAGTGACATTGTCCTACAAATAGAAATATTAAATCCTTTCTATCTCTGTTAGCTACCACTTGATCGAGAATTTTCGCAGAGGAAATTGTTGTTCGTCTTATCAAAATGAAGCTACTAAGCAAAGTTTTGCTTGATATTAACAAAAAAAAAATGTAGGGAACCTGTACTATTATATAACCAAAAATGTTTGAGATGAAAACTAAAGTACGTTTCTTTGGTAAATTTCTACAAGTATGAGCGCAATGTCGTATGAAATAGGAGGGGCATAAATAGTGTTTTTTAACGAGGTTGCAATTACATCGCGGGCCAAAAATGAACGAATTCCACCACCGCCCGCCCTCAGACAACAAATTAACAATCGACCTAGGGTTGGCATGTGGTTGTATCGATATCTTTATAGCTTTAATACTGTCTAGTCTATAGACTTTACCCAGAAGTCTTATTATTTTAATAGTTAAGTTCAATAATTTATGTTTAAGTTGATTTTGTTAAAATTAAATTTACCTTAATTTTATAATTTTGAACACACAAAGGCAAATTGTGTTTCAACAATACAATCGGGTTGTTGCAATGTATATTTCAAGTTATAGCTGACTCGCCTTACATTGTTTGCCCTTTACGGCTTTTTCGGGTAAATAGAATAGAAGTCGGTCGTTTCTCAGACCTATCCAACAAGCAACAAAATTCATAAAAATCCGTCCGTTTTAGGGTCAATTCAGACCGCAACGCAACGCGTAGATGCATTTCTAAATTTGTTTGGATTCGATGGATTTGCGAGACGCCTCATGTTCACGAAAGCTGTAAATGCAGTACAAATTTAGTGCATCATTTTAAATTTTAATGCATCATCTGCGTGTCGCGTTGCGGTCTGAATTGACCTTTGTATTAGCTCCGTGGAATTGACCCTTAGAGGGGTTTGGCAACAAACTCCTCATCAGAATTTTACATGACAGTTTTTTCTTTTGAAATGACTTAATGTAAATAATAATAATTGTATTTAAACACTCAAATAAAGAAATATTATGTTGTGCTATATCGACACAGTTTTCTCATCACTATCACATATGCACAGCTCGGTGAAGAAATTAATTCGTATATTTCCCCGCCCAAATGAATCATTCAAGGCGGAGGAGTAAACACCAGTTTTCCCTTTACTTGTTCACTTTTATTTTTCCTACTGTATGCTGCTTGGCACTACGTAATTATTGTACTCTGTGTTATGGTATAAAAGTTAAGCAAAGGTTTAAAGATTTTAGAGGATTGTTACCAGTTCTAAATCATTACAGATTAGCAAAAATAATAATTTTCCACGAGACCTTAGTTTTGTATTCTAATCCCAGAAACTGTTCTATGTCAATAGCATCGCGTCGTGAGGAAAGTTAACATTTTTATTTCATTTCTCACAAAAAATGCATCTTAATCTATTAAAATTGAAAAAAAAAAAACAATAAAATATTGATCAACTGTCGCTTTTACTGAAGATTGGACGAAAAAGTGACCACGTTATAGTTATACACGGCAGACAGATCACGACCAACTTCGATTTGAAAATATCCCTACTAAATAACGTAGTTTCGCAGACCTATGTAAACTGATCGCGTTATGACAGAGTGTGTAGTAAGACGTAGTAATATTAAATTGAATTTTATACCGACTAAAAAGCTTAGGTATTCAATCTGCTTATAAATCAATTTATCGGATAGTACATCGTTACATTATCCTTTTAATAGTCGTAAACTGAAACTACTAAGACAATAATTAGCAGTAACGTACAACCATAAGTCCGCAGTAATTGAATTCGGATCGTTGTTTATTTAAGGTGAGCTGATGCCAAGCTGTTACTGAAACTGGACTCCGACTTGTACTGTAAGAATTAGTATTTAAACAGATATGCCATTGATGTACTAGAGTAGATGTTGCGAGTATTGTAACATCTACTTTAGAACATATCTTACACATTATGTTGTCGTTCGAATAAAACTAGTTACCAGTGTATAATATGACTGACAAGTGAATGAAAAAAGTAACTTTGAGTGCTTACGTAAACTTGCGAAAACTACTACTTACTATTTTATTATTGCATCCATTAACAACTATATAATGCTATAAAAAAAAGTAAAAAAAAATCCAATGAGGGTATTAGATACCGCAGATATGACAGAAATTGTGAATTTTTTGTTAGTTAAGAACGTCCTTAACCGGAAGCCTAACGGGGTAAAATATGAATATGGAAGTTTATATGCTATTCATTTGTTTTTAAAGTTACCTCCTTATGTTGTAACAATAGGATAAGGATCTACGTTGGTACATCTATGGGCAGAGAGGTACAGAGCAATATCAGCGATCTAACTACTTGGCAAACTCGAAGAGTATCCACTCGCTATTGCCTTCTGGCTGTTGTGAGAAAATTAAATTGCCCCATTAAGAGCCCGTTCACAAGCGCTCTTCATACTGATCAAATAAACATTCCCCTTTAACCACTTTATGGGAAATACATTATTGTCAAAATAGTAGTACTATTTACTTTTGAGTACTAATTATATTAGCATTAATTATTTTGGTGCAATATCCATAGTATTATAAATGCGAAAGTTTGTTTGTCATTTCTGAGTCGCGCCTTATCCGCTGAACTGACTTTGTTAAAATTTGGTATAGACTTACCGATGGTAGGCATCTTAGTTTCTTCGACTTTTTACGACGTTCAAAAAGAGTACTTATGATACCTATTTTGAATTAAAAGATATATTATTTTATTTTAGAACCTCCAGAAATGATGGAAACATTTATTGAAACCTACGCTTCTCGTTCTATAAAATTATATCAGCGAGACGAAGTCGAGAATAACCTTTAGTGTACAAATAAAATATGAAAATTAATATTATGATGTTAAGCACTTTTTAGTGTTTCATAAATGAATTAAATACAATGCTTCACAAATTAATTCCACATTTGTACTAATAATTGTAGGTCAAAAGTATTGAATGATCAATTATTTCGTACGTTTTAATTACCGCAAACCACACCAAAGCGATAACTAATATCATAATATTGAAATACAAAAAGATCGCATATTTATCGGCATTTGTGACTTGTTGTTAGTGGAATTATTTTAACAATCCCGTGAATTCCATTGTTTGAGTTCCCGTGAAATGCGGCGTGCATTTCGAACACGATTGTTATGAAATCCGCATTTAGAATGTGAGCAGCGGAGATAAGGGTCTGGATTCGCAGGTGTGACGTCATAAGTTCGTAAAAATATAATATGTGCTTCTAGGTCACTGGAATTTGGACTATAATGACCAAATTACTGCTCTTATCCCACTATATTCGATTAAACATTTTTATGGGAGCAGGTGAAAAAATCTTATTTCCGAAATCATTCTATTCTATACACTTTATCTAAGTATCATTGAAGAAATTGATTCATTGGCAGATGACGGACCTACGTCATTTGGTCGGATTATGTCAATTCAATGTCAGTCGTAACATCTGTCGGCTGGGTTGGACATGAAAAGACCAAAATATTATATTGGCCCGCCATCTGTCAATGAATAAACTTCTCTGAGTACTTACCTAAAGCTTATGTTGTTTTTAGTGACGTCGTTCAACGCTGTTCATTTATTTATATGAATCTACTTATCTCCTTACTTTCAAGTTTCAACAGTGCAACTCTGCAGTTAAACACCACTTTTGAACTCAGACGCTCATACCAATTTACTGCAAATATTGGTTAAAATTCGAACATTCTAGAATATCGAGTTACAAATTCTAGAATATACGGCGCGTGGCCCGGCATAATGTGTGCCGCCGATTGAGAACTAGCAGCTTAGACCGCTTAACTCATGAGCACACAGTTGCATACAGCATATGCTAATTTTTATTGCATACTCCGTGCGAGTCCTTAAGGGGATCACGAGAATGTTTCGATCATTCCTCTAAAAGTTACGAGGGTACTAAAATTGCATGAAGGATTTAAAAACTTGCTATGCGGTATACAAAAGTTGCGATATTTTTATTACGAATATTTCGAAACCTAGGTAGTTTATGAGCTAATAAAACTTTAACTGCCATCAACTGTAATTATTTTTTACAGGCTTTTAATAATGCTTTTGCATGCTGTTATGTAGCAATCTGTTTTGTTTAAATACTAGCAGTGACAACAACGTTTTACTGAAACATTGTTTTTACAAAATAAGATAGCTGACACGCAAATAACAAGAAAAAACCCAAGTATTTAAGAGTGCATCTGACCCTAACTTGACTACATTCTTAAACCTAGATCTCAAAATCTGTAAGGTCTAGAAAGCTGATTTTTTTACACAAGTAACTTCTGTTCATGAAGATTAAATGCTCAAGACGAAAACACGATTACTGAAAAAATGCTCGATAGTTTCTTTTTTACAAAAAACCTTGTTTTAGACACATTTTTGCTTGGATCGTCGAAGTTTGCTGTCTTTTCTTTAATATTTTTTAATATCTAAAAAGGCATTGATAAAACCCAAATTTGCTCAAAACACTTTTTTCATAATCATTATAGTTCGTGTTTTATTCAAGTAAAACTAACTTGGCGATGATTCCGCGTCGTCCTTTTTCACCTGGCATATGAAAGACGTGCGTGAGTGTGAAGAGAGAAGGACTATGTTTTATTTTTAGGGTCAGTATCCCTCTTAAGAGTATTTTAAATTTGCTCCGCTCTCGCAAGAAAACAAGAAACTTTAGCAATTTTTCGGCACTATTTCAAGGAAGTTGATCTGGGGACATAAACAAAAAAGGAACTCCGTAACAGAACTTAACGGGTGGAAAAACAAACGAAACGAGATTTCCCGGCAAAAACACTTCGGCCGGAGTTACCTGAGAGCGAAAGTTCGCCCACCTTTTGTACAACTATTTTTATGCTGTCGTTAAACACTTTTCACACAATTTTTCTGTAATTTCCTCGTATATTTTTTCCTTTTTGTTACATTTAGAAAACATCGTTTCCACTCTTTTCGCTTCTTTTTTGCAATTTGTCCGACTTTTAAGTGTTGTATGATGTACTATGTTTTGAAACATTATAATAATTATATTATCTATACATATAATAAAACTGTAGAAATGAAAATTCTGTACATTAAATATAAAAAAAATAATAAGCGGGGGGTGTCAATACATCGCTATAGAAGCCAAAAATGTGGTTAGTTTTTTGTCTGTCTGTCTGTCTGTCTGTATGTTTGTTCCACTATCACACTAAAACTACTGATCCGATTTGAATGCGGTTTTCACAGATATATTTGTCTTCTTCCAACTTAACATCTGGTGTATAAAAATTTTTCCCCCCACTCCTCTAAGGGGACGAAAGGGGGGTCAGATTTTGTATTAAACTTTTTTCTTTAACACGAAAACTACTGATCCGATTTGCATCCGGTTTTCGCAGATATATTTGTCTTCTTTTAACTCAACATCCGGTGTTTAAAAATCCCCCCCCGACCCTCTAAGGGGACCAAAGAGGGGGTAAGATTTTTTGTCAAACTTTTTTCTTTAATGGACTTACTTCATATTATTAACTGTGTTTTCCAACTTAACATCTGGTGTATAAAATTTTCCCCCCCACCTCTCTTAGGGGACTAAAAAGGGGGTAAGATTTTGTATCAACTGATGAAGTAGAAATACTTTAAATGGCAAAACAACGTTTGCCGGGACAGCTAGTTACTGATAATTGGAATGAAAATTTATTACTATATTTCTAATACTAAAACGGATACAACTATTCGACACCCACTTGCCTTTGCCTCATAAAAATTACACGTCCGTGTATCATAATATCCTGAATAATTCCAACCTTTTTCCCTTACCTGTAAAATAAATAGGTGTTTTCAATATTTGCGTATGTTAATATAATATATGTGGCGGCCATCTTTAATGTTTTATCCCTGACCCTAATCCGTCTCGCGGGCTCGGTGGTGAATTTGAATCACGGGTTATTGGGGACTCCGCCCGACTGTACCTTCGTGTTTATGATAATTGTTTTCCTTCCGAATGTATTTTATATCGTGAAAAGTTACTGCCACGCTCGAGGGATCGAAGTTCTTGTAGATTTTGTAATAATATATGCTGGAATATATAAATAAATAATTTTGTACTACTCAAAGACTTTTTGATGAACGTACTTACGGTGACTTTCTACGTTGGCGATCTACCTTGCAAAAGTCTCGACTCGTAGTCGAAGAAAAGGCGGTCCGATGTACAGTGGCCGAACACAGCGATAGCTCGAAACTTGTAGGTAGAAAGAGATGCAAAGGCACATAAAATATATCAGACAAAATAAAATTTTCAGTTGTAAAATGTCATGTAGGTTTGTAGCCTGTTTGTGACATAATTAAGGTAATCACATCGACATGTTTTTAAGCATATTGGTTTTATAATACCCAGTAATCACGCTGTAAACAACGCGATTATTTGGGATAAATCATTCCCTTTTTAGGAACTGATATGACGTTTGACATATTAATTTCAATTAGTTTTCGATGGTATGTGAAATAAAATGATATGTAGGAATGTGCCCTTAAATCGTATGGTAGTTTACTTATAACAATGCATCAATGGAATAATTGTGGCTATTTGCATAATATGATATACATATTATTTTGTTAATTGTAGAGTTATAATACTCGTAGCATAACAGAGTTCAAATCATCATCATCTAGTGAATTCTAATGCCCTCTTCATATCGAAGTTCGTCGGTCAGCAAATTTAATTTCTTCCGGCCCTGTGCTAATTTCTTTAATTTTGGGTAACTACATGTGGTATTTTCTTTTATATCATCGATTCATTTTCTTATTAGTCTACCTGACGACTCTGACGACCTCTGTGGCTCAGTGATTGAGCGCGTTGGCAGCGCTCAAGCCGGGGGTCGCGGGCTCGAATCCCGCCGACTGAACAAAAAGTTTCGTATGTTGCTGGGTCATGGATGTGTACTAAATATGTGTATCATAAAAAATCTTACATATAATATATTATTTAAGATTTTATGATGTAGGTATGGTATAAAAGTATTAAATACTAGTTGACCCGGCAAAGTTGTTTTGCCATTTAAAGTATTTCTACTTCATCAGTTGATACAAAATCTTACCCCCTCTTTTGGAGGGGTGGGGGGAAAAATTGTGTACACCTGATGTTAAGTTGGAAAATACAGTTAATAACATGAATTAAGTCCATTAAAGAAAAAAATTGATTCAAAATCTGACCCCCTTTTTGGTCCCCTTAGAGGGGTGGGGGGGGGGGGAAGTTTATATACCAGATGTTGAGTTGGAAGAAGACAAATATATCAGCGAAAACCGTATGCAAATCAGATCAGTAGTTTTCGTGTTATAGAAAAAAGTTTGATACAAAATCTGACCCCTCTTTTGTCCCCTTAGAGGGGTAGGGGGAAATTTTTTTATACACCAGATGTTAAGTTGGAAGAAGACAAATATATCTGCGAAAACCGCTTTCAAATCGGATCAGTAGTTTTCGTGTGATAGTGGAACAAACATACAAACATACAGACAGACAGACAAAAAACTAACCACATTTTTGGCTTCTATAGCGATCTAGTGACACCCCCCGCTTATTATTTTTTGAATATCTTTAATGTACAGAATTCACATTTCTACAGTTTTATTATGTGTAAGTCGTAACACAAGTCCTTCAGGTATTTACCACGGGTCCAGACTGACGTGGCGTGAAGCGTCCATAGATATTGTTATTATTTTCATTATTACCAGGTGGTGGTCTCTTTCCAGAAAATCGATGATCTCTATGATCAACCGTATAAATTCATATATTTGGAATCCTCTTTGTAGACCGATTTGAGATATTGGACTCGGATAACGCATAGTACTCTTTCAAGTCGAAATATACAAGAAAATAAGTTCACCAAAAGTAAAAACAAATACGAGCCAGAACGAACATTGGAAATCCGGGACTACAGAGAGGTATTGTAAAATGTACAGTAGTCATCCACTCTGGTTTAATTGTTACATGCGGGTATTCACATAATTTGTATAGCGGGCCTGCCGTATTGTTGATAGGCCAAATTACTGGAGAAACATTGTCAAGATACAATGCGCGAGTCGAAAAATGCGAGCCGGAATACACCAATGACGTCATTCCTGTTCTTTCGTAGCTTCGAATAAGGGAAGTCCAGTACGAGGCACAGCCATGGTTCGTTTTATAGTGAACAACAATTACTGTTTGTTGGAATGAAACAAAATATTTTTATTAAGGTTTAAGTAGAGGATTAAATCAGGCATTAAGAATGTATCGTGAAAACTATGGCTTATTATTTTTGAATTATCAAAAAAAAATTGGAAATATAATAACCAACAGCAAACACGTGTAGATAAAAAAAGAAAAGTAAGATAATTTTCACTCCCTCCACGTAAGGTCAAAACTAAAAAATATAAAGTCAACAACAAGTCACACGAAAAACGTTTACAAATTGTAGACGACCTTTTCACAAATTCTAAATAAGTGTCTCGAAAAGAAGTTGATTAGTTTGTTTATGAAACATTCAACATTCGACCTCCGAAAGTCGAATTAAATTTTCAGCGCTTCGAGGTAATTTTAAACAAAGCACAAATTCTGGAACAAGTCTAATTTCTGAACTTGTCTCAGGCGCCCGTCAAACACAGTTTTTGCATTAGCACAATCCACGAATAATTGAAACGAGCGCACGGATTTCGTGGATTTCGGAGGTATTAATTTTGGAATGATCTTGTCAGGGATTTACTGCATGTGTCACAAGACGTTTTTACCCGACGGTGGAGTGAATGGAGTTTTTAGTGGGAAATTTTGTGTGATTGTTCCACCGTAAATAAACTGCTGACCCGATTAGTTCTTCGATAGACTGGTATCATAATTTGCATTATCAATTTATAGCTCTAGTTTTTGCATATTTTTTGTTGAGGTTTCGTAACAAATTTGTTAGGCCTCTGTAATTTTTATTTTACAGCGTCAACCATCGCATGATTCTATAAATTTTTATATATCGAATGATGTGCTTGATGATGAAATGATTAAAGTTTTTATAATATGTTTCTCTCTACACTCTCTACTCCAGACGCAGCTCGGTGCTGAATTTCTCATTAAAACTTTAATGAAATCCGAATAGATGTGATTCTGCTTTTACGTTGCTTTTTAATTTATTAAAAAGTATAAAACTTGACATGATAATGAAATAATTATGTTAATTGGAACGTGAGCACTTAAAATGTACGAACGTAAAACATTTTTATTTGGTAAATATATTTTTAAAGAAAAATAAACCTCTATTTTGCACAAATAAAATGGGATTCTCACGTCAAAAGGGCTCATAATTAGGGCGATGGGCTCGACGCCCTCGCCTGTTGATCATACAATAATTAGCTTTTAAACTGTTTGAAAAGGTATGGCAGTATTTGTTTGGGGTTCAAGAAAAGCTTTGTCGGATCGGCTTTTAAAATAATTATGTAGTAAGCACTCCCATGGGAACATTTTCAAGTGTTAAATTTAATTAATAAAGATTAAAAAAAAAGAATCAATGTGCTTTTTAGTACTTTCTTGATAGCTGTATTTTTGGAGAATATTACTTGGCTATCGTTTGTATGGCTATTGGTTATGGTAAATAGTATTCTTGAGTCCCTATGTACCGTTAAAGAAATCTATGTCGTGTTGTGTCAGTCATCTGGGTTTGACATAATGCGACCAAATTATGGGTCCACCATCTGTCTTTGCAATAATTTCTCTGATGGTAAAAGTAAAAACTACAAATAATTATACCTAGATTAAAAATATCTATTGACGTGTAATAAAAGGGTTTAATTGACAATAATGAATAGTTTTAACTACAAGTTACAACATAATATATCATTTTTTCAGCGGCAAGTCGTCACGGAATGTTGTTTGTATATAAAAATATTTTTGTACAATATTTGTTCACATTAAATACGCTTGAATCGCTCGCTATTGAATTTGGTTGGTTATAATATTCAATGCATACTAAATGAAATTACAATTTCTTACGAAAATATTTGTAGTATTTGAATAAATGTTATATGAATATATTAATAACTGATTTTGCGTGCAATAAGGAAGCAGAGTTTTTTTCGCTTGCATGATTTTGGTACCAAACTACATACCAAGAAATCCATACTAACATTACTATAAATTCTAAAGTGTGTCTACCTGTCTGTCTGTTACGTCTTCACGACCAAACCACTGAATACATTTTGCTGGAATTTAGTATAAGGGTTACTTTGAGTCCCGGAAAAGGACATAGACTACTTTTTATCCCAATAAGTCATACTGTTTCGAGGCAAAGTATTAAGATGAGTATAGAAAGACTAATTATGATGTCTATTTACTAGAAAAACAACAACTTCTTTTGTTTGAAATAGAAAATTGTATTTTCTATTGTTGCGTAAGCATACTAAGTCCCCTCACGTACTGTTCTATTAGTAATTTGTTTAGTACGTTCTGTACTATTGGGGTCATTTTATATTTATGCCTACTGATACGTCGACGGTACTTCAAAAACCAAGGTAGCAGTGTAAAGTGACCTATACAGCAATACAGTCGACTGGTCTGCGTGATGCTGGGGCAGTAACTTGCGCGCTGGAATACATTATTATTATCAAATAAGTTATAATGTAAAATATGAGTGAATAAACTGTCTCTATTTCGTCACAAATAGTATGTTTTTGTTTATCTAGCAGTTCTAGATATTTTTTACAGTAGTACAATATTATTATGGAAAAGGATTTATAATTTTGTAACTGAGAAACGGCGCTTTCAAAATAACAATAACGTAACAGTAAGTATATAACAACAAAATATGCGTATTCTAGTATGTTGCACAACATAACATGTGGATTTGGTATTTAGTACTTACATGTTACAATTATTATTAACGCCTATCAAAGTCTTGGTAGCTTGATTCTAGTGTGCCAGCAAATCACAATAAAGGCCGTCACAGACTTAGCTATAATATATATTAATATGTTTAAAGCAAGGCATATTACTATATATTTTCTATACAATTTTCGCGTGACCACACACTCAGCTATCATATATCTTACTGGTCTCAGTGTGTTTAGTACGGTATATTAATATATTATATTATAGCCAAGTCTGTGACGGCCTTAAGCCTAACTTACGTAGTAACTATTTAGTAATCTAAGACCTACCACTTCATACTAGCATTCTGTCTATACGTTTGCGTTAGCCGGCCCCTAGACGTTCAATTGTATTGTGCAATATCACGCTTCAATTTTATTGAACAGTTTATTTGACAATTAAATTAAAGGCGTGTGAGGTCCAATATCAGCCCTAGACGGTCAATAATATTATGCAATAAAATTGCTCATCTAGGGTTAGGCATCTAGGCTCTGCTTAGTTTGCCAGCGACTTGCAACTTTGTACTTGACACTAGCATTATATCAAAACGCCTATATCGCCGTCAGTATTTCAGCAACTCGCCACATCCAAGCTACTATTATACCAGTAACTGGAACCACCGCTTGAACTCCACAGACAATGAGACTAGCGGGAGCGTGAACAATGACGTTTCAATTTGAAATCGCTAAAGTGGTGTCTGTCGTGGACGTACAGGAGTGGGGAGGAGAGACGCACACGGAAACACGCGCGGATAACTAGGGGCGGGAGACCAGAATACGGGCATGAGCGGAGCGGATTGTATACTGAACAGGCGTTATCTTGTTCAGAGAAGAGTTTCTGTTGGATTTTTGTCGACATCTCGCTTGCCTGATTGCATGCTGGTGGATAACCTAGATATTATGTTGAGGAAGCGTCCGGCTATCAGTTCTAGCGTATACGTTGGCTCGTCCTTTTAAAAAGGTGCACTAAAGGTTAAACATTATTTCGAGTCCATTTAACGATAACTTCAACAGTAATAAAACAGCTAATTGCAATTCTAATGGACATCGTGGACATCGACTATCTAATTTATGAAATGGACGCGAATAAAGCTGGTTCATAATTGATCATTAGTTTAAATATTGCTTCTGAATTCATAATTTAAAGTCTAAAATAAATTGTTTTTAATTAAAAACAATCAAATCCACCTAAAAACCACCCAGCAACCACGTCAAAATTACACCCTCCTAGTAAAATCGCTCCTCCTCTAACACAGTCAAGGTCTTATTTTGAGGAGCGGCTCTTAGCTCCAGCAACAACCTCGGAGGTGAAGCGATACGGCTTGTTTAGGGCCATAACTCCGATCCCACGAGGCCCAGAAACTTCCACTCGCTGCAGACGTCGATTTCAATTGTCCATAATATACTGACAACTGTGGTTACAGTCGAAATCGATCTTTAGTACCTAAGTGGTTTAGGATCAGTTCGCATCGAAACTCGACATGACAATGAAAACAATATAAAATTAAAATTTCACGCACACACTCGGGCACCATAAAATTACTCCTGCATAACTGACCCGGTTTCGAAGAACCGGCCACCATCACCGAAACTGGTGTAGGAGTTATTATTTATACACAGACTTTGCTATATTATACTACATGCAACCGGCAAAATCACATGCGGGTAACAGGGGAATACTCAATTCGACATCGCAAATTTAGAATCAGCAAATAAGTAATTTGGGAGTATAATAGGATGAAGCAAACACCGCACCGCGATCAATGCTGTTCTGAACAAATAAAATCTAATCCATCCTACCATATCGCGGAATTAATGTATTTACTTGCGCCGTAATCGAAATCTGTACTTGAATTAAATAAATACGTATTATAACTTTGTAGCGAGAGCTCCGTTTGGATACTGCAGATTGGCGTGCTTCAATCGGTTAACGCTTTCATCAAGTCAAGCTGGAAACAAATCATCGGATACGTTTTCATCGAATGCAGCTTGTTTTTATCTGGTTAATACAAAATACACTAAACTTTGCACATTGTCTGACATAAGTCGCGGACGCGACCTTGAGCGTTCGGACGTCCGAACCGAACCTGGCTGGCGGGATGTTTTTGCATCCGCGGACGTCCGTGGATGAACCGTACACATTGTTAAGCCGCATCTATCAGCCGCGACTTAAGAAAACGTCCGTATTTTGTTTCTAGCTTTACTGCCGCACTCAGAGACACGTCTTGATGATGATTAACCTTCAATTTATCGAAGAGTTTGACAGACAATGTATGGGGCTTTTATTAAAATATTCATTTATGTACAATTATTATGGTAGAGTGCGGCAGACAGGGCAGAATCTGTCTGCAATATTAGTTATATTATCAGTGCCTGAAGTATGAAGAGGTAACAACTTCAAGCTTAAGCAGCTCATACATTTGATGAAGTCTATACTAATATTGGTTGTGTGTTTGTTTCCATATTTAGTATAGACATGAACGACGAGGAAGGAAATTTTTATGTCGGTAAAATGGACGGTTACCGCGCGATACCGTTCTTGTGCGATCTGTGCTGCACGCACTTCTACAGTGGTATAAAGATAATGTAAGTCCTAGCAAATATCGTATGAAAGTTTTTAGAAGGAAAAGGTTGTAAGCAGAAAAATAAAAATATAATATTATGTTTTGCAAGTAAAATGTTTGAGAGTAAGCAAAAATGTATGTTATTTTTGTATTCTTCAATCAGGTACGAAACTGCTGAAATGAAGCCAAAGTTAATTTATGTCGGTCGTCGGTCGTAAAAAGTTAATTTTCTACAACACGCGTCGTGTACAACCACATATCACCTCATTTGTTTTATAACCTTAGTTATTTATAGCGAAACTTAGCATTCCAGAAGATGGAGCTGACATGCAGTTTCCATATCCATACTTACTAATATTATAAATGTGTGTGTGTCTCTCTATCTGTCCATCTGTCAGTTTCTTACCTCTTCTCGCCTAAACCATTGCGCCGATTTAACAAAACTGCAACTTTTCATCCCGGAAAAATGTACGGTTCCTGCGCGTTAAATATGCTTTTGGCGCAACGGAGTCGCGGGCGTCATCTAGTTATTTATAAAGTAATGAAACTCCATACAGCTGCTGGTAGTTCTTACCTTTATCTACTGGAGGTCATAAACTGGTTAACTTTTAGCTTTATAAAATGACAAGTCTGGCTGTCGCTAGCTCTTGGACCACGAACGTCTGGGCGCGGTTTAATTACGGGACCAAGTTTAAGTAGTGGTTAATATCAAGTTGCTCTCGGTCTGTTTGTGTGTGCAGTGTGACTAATATCACAAATGTAAGGGCCCGTGCGCGGTGCCCAAATACGGAGTTAATATGTTTTGTTTGTTTGTCACTGACGTAGTGACATTGCTGTCGCTGCATCGGATATCAGAATAGATATAATATTATAGTGAAAACAATAAACAATTATTGCCGTACTAGCTTTCCCGGCAAACGTTGTTTTGCCATTTAAAGTATTTCTACTTCATCAGTTGATACAAAATCTTACCCCCTCTTTTGTCCCCTAAGAGAGGGAGGGGGGGGGGATTTTATACACCAGATGTTAAGTTGGAAAACACAGTTAATAATATAAAGTAAGTCCCTAAGTCCATTAAAAAAAAGTTTGATACAAAATCTGACCCCCTCTTTGGCCCCCTTAGAGGCGGGGGGGATTTTTATACACCAGATGTTGAGTTGGAAGAAGACAAATATATCTGTGAAAACCGTATGCAAATTGAATCAGTAGTTTTCGTGTTAAAGAGAAAAGTTTGATACAAAATCTGACCCCCTCTTTCGTCCCCTTAGAGGGGTGGGGAGGAAAATTTTTATACACCAGATGTTAAGTTGGAAGAAGACAAATATATCTGCGAAAACCGCATTCAAATCGGAGCAGTAGTTTTCGTGTAATCGTGGAACAAACATACAGACAGACAGACAAACAGACAGACAGACAGACAGACAGACAGACAAAAACTAACTACATTTTTGGCTTCTATAGCGATGTAGTGACACCCTCCGCTTATTATTTTTTGAATATCTTTAATGTACAGAATCATCATTTCTACAGTTTTATTATATGTATAGATACATAATAAGTACCGTGACTAACAAAGTTTCTATGGAGGCAATCAATAATTTTTTTTCGCGAATTTACAAAAGTCATAGAACAAAAGTTATTCAGAATGATTCCCTGAGTCACCCCCTTTCGGCTTACTATACTACTTTTGCATCATGTATAAACACAACACAAGACTTGGTCGTGGTCTCTAAAATTAGTAGCGTAGAACTTGCAGCTTTGCAGCTCGCTGGATCGACGATTTGATGGAGGTAGTGGATGGGTGAGGACTGAGGACTTTCCAAGATCGGGATAGTTGGCGCTCGCTGGAGGCAAAGTACGTTGAGCTGGTGGACGGCGATAGAATGATGATGATTAACAAGTAGACATCTGAACAAAAACATTTTCATGTAAAATTACGCCCAGACGTGATAACTGTCACACTGTCACAAAGTTATCAAATCCCAAGTAGGCTAACAGGGCTTAACTTCGCAAAATCTACATACATAATACATAAAGATTTATACAAAGTTCATAATATACAGAGTGTACTATGTATGCTTTCCCTATATAAAGAGCATTTTTTGTGATTTATGTGGGCAAGCGTCCGAGCGTCATGAATTTGCCCATTCAAATCACAAAAACATGTTGCTCTTTAAGCACTACTACTTTCACAGTGAAAATTCTTTAGGGTGTAGCAAAACTAAGTGATACTTAGTACTTTAGGGTGTGTATGTGTTCTTTGTAGAGAGTTCACTGTGCAAGTAGCAGCACTGAAAGACCAAATTTTTTTTCACTTTTGTATGGGCAAGCGCTCCAGCGTTACGAGTTTCCCCATTAAAAAGTGAGAAAAAAAGAACACATACACATCCTAAAGTATTATCACTCTGTTTTGTTACACCCTATATCTATCCTGTATCTTTTGAACAATATTTATGTATAATATATTATTTCTTTTATACAATATTCCACCGTAAATCATCCGTCGGTTTGTTATCCGTTTGTAGAGACATTGGCGGGAAAAAACTGTGCCCTCATATCATATCTCTTCCTGTAACCCACGATATTATAGATCCACCGCAGAGAGAGAGGATTTAAAATGACGCTTCGCTATTACAATCCACTTGTTTGGTAAAATATAATGTCTTCTATGTTATAATGTTAGTATAATGTAGGGTAGATTTTCTAAGTTTTTCAATTATTAACCAATAAGAATTTTAAATAAAATTAGCTTTTGTAAAGATTAGATACGTTATACCTCGACTTTTAAAAGTGATCTACAATATGGTACAATCACTAGTTTCATGCTTAGGCTGCCTTCACACTAGCGTTTGTCCAGCGTAGGCGTTCGATGAACGTATCAATCAGTACGCGGCGCTAACGCAGCTTACTAATTCTTCCAGTAGAGAAGCGGCGACAACGCGACGCACGCGCCGCGTTGTCGCGGCGTCTGCGCTGCGCATACGTTCATCGAACGCCTACGCTGGACAAACGCTAGTGTGAAGGCAGCCTTAGATTAGTATGATATAAAATAAAAAGAAATAGAAACATCATGCTGATTTGAAGTTGACATCAAAATTATATTAGCAGAAACGATTGTTGCTCTTGACACGATAATATTTCTAATTAGATGTCCGCAACTACACACCACTACTCTGTTGCAACAAAATTCGTTTATTGCGTTGGGTCTGTGCATTTTTCCTGTTTTCCTGTTTCTCCAAGTATATTCATTTCAAATTGCATCTTTATCGGTTCAGCTATTTATGAGTCAAATGTAATAGACGGATAGACACTTAGACAGTCACACTTTTATGATACAAGTAAATAAAATATTACTTGAGCTACAATTATTAAAAAGCGCCATCTTAGCTGCTCCTTAGAATATTACACACGACGTAGTTAGTGTATTATGTAATTGAGGGTAGTGCGAGAATCTAACCCCGCGCCCCCCGCCTCACCCCGCAACCCCGCGCACGCCCGCGACTAATGTGTAATGCGCTTAATGAAGATCCCGGTCTTTGTGGCATAATTCCCCCGCAGTTGATAGAGGTAGAGTCCTATTGCGATAATTCCTTATAAAGAGCCTATTGAGAATGACGACAAAGGTTTATCTCGAGTTTAAAGTGGATTGGTTAGTGGTACTTGTAAAATCCATACGTACTAATATTATACATGCGAAAGTGTGTCCGTCTGTCTGATAACTCTTCACCGGTTCCCGCGCAATAAACGAATTTTGGCGCAACGGAGTTAGGGGCTTGAACCGGGGCGCGGGGTGGCAAACGTTGTTCTGCTATGTACGTTGTGGGAATATGCTTGAGAGCCACTAAAGAAGATCTTCCGATTGAGCAAGGAGTTGTACTTTTTGACGTTGTGTGTGTGTGTATATACATAACCTCCAACTTCAAGACTTTCGTTAACACGATTCAGGAAATCGATCCAGCCATTTCGGAGGAGATTATCAACGCGTACGCCTTACGAGAATTGTAGGAATAGAATAAATACAAACTACATCTATTTTCAATAGTTATTAAATAAAAATATCATAATATGCTAATTATTATCCTGTCCCATAGCTACTTAGAACACAAGCATATCACAGACTAATGAAAACAAAACTCATATGACAGTAAAAATGGCGGGACCCTGTAATGGTCGGGTAGTCCGTACGCAATAATATAGTCAGTAACGACGTTGGCGGTGCGCCAGGCGGAGATAGCGCCTAACCGCTCCATCCTCCGTCATAAATTCCCCGCTACTCTAATTTCATTAATTAAAATACCCGAATTCGAGCCACTGCTAATTGAATAAATAAAAATATTTGAGAGTAGTTATTTTGTACAAACGTCATCGCATCAGCCACATTCAGTGCAAGGGAAATATAACAGCAACAGCTGCAACTTTTTGAGATAAGGGTAGGTAGAGCTAGCAGCACCAGGTAACTGGGTGGAGACAGTCGTAGGCTTAATAGGTTTTGTCCACATTGTGCCTTTTTCTGTTCGTCAAGGGCATGCGTTATAGCGCAGTCAACAGCGAACGTGAGGCATGCCCGTGACGCGCGTTGAAATGTAGTGCTCGCTATGACACTTTTCTTTCAGTGCGGGTGGATTTTGACGCATTCAATTATTGAATATGCCAAACGAAAGTTAAATAAAAAGAAGATGACGAAAATTGAAGATGAAATTGCATAATGTGGACATAGCTATTGAATAATTGTAACGATTACTATATTAATAACAAGTTTATTAAGAGACGCTGAAATTCATATTCTAAACGTAATGGCGATCGAATAGTGGATTTTTCACAAAGTATTTTCCATAGACAACGTTTACGAAAACTCCCTGATAAATAGACAAATCAACTGGTAAAAAGTAATTTTGTCAGTACCATCAGTCTATCTTTGATAAAACACTGCAATCACTGCTACGTCTGCAGGGAAATAAACGCTCTCTCCCATCAGAACAATTTAGAAGATGATGAAAAGGAGAAGATGATAAAATAACTTTAGTATTTTAGTCGCCTTTTGTCAAACCTATTACCCAACTGATAGATTACAACTTACATTAAATTGACACTATCCGACCAAATGACGTACTAGTAGGTCCGTCAACTGCCTATGAATCAATTTCTTTGACGGTACATGAATTTTCACCTAGAATAACTAACAGGTGACTAACTTAATTAATACAATTAAAGAAGACTGCTCAACGCTTCCTAATTATTACAATAATAACGGATTCTTATGACTAATTCGTCATTATGCATAAAATTTATTAATTTAAAACCGTATTTTGTAATTCGAGCGCACCCAAACATCGAGAGAAACTCAATACCTCGATATTTCTCCCTAATTATACCTGATTTATTTAATTGCCTGTTTAATTACGAGGGCGAAAACCCGCGGGGGTAGAGGGGGAGGAACAGGGGGAAGGGTTTCCTCGCCTTTTATTTATCTGCTTTGTGAAATGTACAATTGGGGTCAAATTTAATTTGCACCGTTCGCAATGTTTCTTTAATGGTATTTGGAATAGGTCAAAAAGTATGATAATAATATTATATTCTAAGGTGCAAGTATTGCATTTAAAAGAAGAAATTGACATAGTATCCTTTACTACATCGCTACCTATTTTTTACAGTTAAGACTACCGATCCCTTAGGAAATAAGTAGTCCAGTTACTTATCATTATACACTTTTAAGTGTCTAATGGTCTTCTTATAACATACATATAATTGCTGATGGGTATGAAGACCCTTTGAGTCCCGAAAATAACATAATACGGTAGTTTTATTTACGGTAAAAGAACACAACGCGATGAATTTCGGTTGCAGAAAACATCTCGAACAATAATTTCTATATTATTATGTAGGTTCAGAAAAACCTGGCGCTACATTTAGTCCAATAGCACAAAGGTTTAGCGCAGGTGCAAATGATTAATGTAAGTAGGTTAGAATATGCTAAGTTCCATTGTGTAGTGTTGTGAAAAATGTATTACACCATTACCGCTGAGTGAGTGAGTGAGTCAGTTGGAGCAATTTCCCCGACAACTTTTCCCACCACTAAAACGCTTTTTGTTACAATTGAGCACATCAAAGTGCTGGAGTACACCGCGGGATGAGAAAACGGGTTACGGATAATTTAATGGCAAATAATTTCGGACAATATTTTCAATTTTTTAAAGAGAATGCTGGCAGAAATAAAAGTGTAACAGGTGACGCAGGCATATTTTATCGCTGTGCTATACTAAGAGAGGGTTATTATAATAATTCTTCCCCAGCCTCTCTCTCTCTCTCTCTGCGCCAGCAGCCTCTCTTCCCACACCAGCGATATCTACTCTCGTCTTAGAGTACTTACAGACGAACGGCACGGCCATCAACTACCCTCGACTCGTGCCGTCTACTGCCATCGACGCGTGCCGTTTACTGCCGTTAACTGCTGTCAACGCGTGCCGTCGACAAGTGCCGTTCGTTTGTAACAAGCCTTACCAATTTTTGACCAGATTACGTATGATGACGCGAGTTGAAAATTTTATGCCCATCTTAAAAATATTATGCAAAACGTCGCGGTCGCTAAAGAATTTTTTACGTTGTCGTGTTAAATTCTTAAAGAATAAAAAACTTGAATAATTTCAATTTATGTGGGATTATTTTAGGGGCGTAGTTTTAACTGGCGCGAAGTGTACGAAGCGTTCATACTAAAATAGGACACTTTGAAGTTTGCTTGTGTACTCTGAGCTTTACATGTTTTGCAGAATGTGATTACTGAGGATAATGCTGGAAAGTTTTTTGTCCGGGCCACGTACTGTAACAAGCTGTTTGAGTTTCTCCAGGCGTATGCGAGATTAATTGTCTCTTATCTGGAAACTAAACAAATAATACTATCATCATCGTCTGTCCCATCGTTGTATAGGGATCAATGCACATTGCAACATCGTGAGGCATTCAGATGCAGTTTTAAGGGCCTGTTTCCCACTTCCTGATAAGTGCTGGAAAAGCTAAAGAAAGGCACTTAACTTTACAAATATAGTATAGAAAATCCGTTAAAAAAGTTGTGGATAGCCTATCCAGCACTTTACCAGGAAGTGCTGAAACAGGCCCTTAATGTGCCTTTTACATTTGTCACATGCATCCTCCAGAATTGTATCTCCTTGAACTTTAAATAAAGCTTGTGTGAGACTAACACAGCACAGACGGACTGCAGATAGTGATGATGAGGGCAGTACAAGTCAATCGCAATCAGTAAGTCACACAGCAGCTCGGTACACACTTATCCCACGAGGTAGCATTGCATTTGGAAAAATTCCAAAGTAACCAACTACGTGTTGCCCAAGTTACAGGTGAAAGGCGTTTTGTAGAGGTATAGGTTAACATTATAACCTGGCTTTTTCAAAACATAAAGCTTTGTGTGTGAGATCTGCATAAAAAATAATAATGAGCCATTGTAAGTGACTAAGTGTTATTTGTTAGTTTAAAGATTACACGTATCAACTCGGAAAAGGATCGTAACGGTGTCTCCTGTAGCCGTTCATTGTACGATACGTGGTAAATCAACTGTTAAAAATTAGTTTTTTTGAAAGCAATCATAAGAAAATCTATAAGTAATCTAATAAAGTTATATCAAGTTAATGCAACAAAATTACTTAGGTTCACCATCTCGCAATGAATCAATTTCTCGGACAGCACAAAGAATAATAGTAAAACTAGTAAAAGTTCGGCTCGGTCTTCTCTTGTAACTTATACCGCGTCGTTCTGTAATTGTATTGGAGATCGCTACGTGGCTCGCAGCCCGCCCGACCTGCCGAATTACCGCTAAATACTCATACGATTACCCTCATAACTGTTAATCATCAATACTTACATCTAGACCTCAATTATTTCTAAAGATAAATAACGTTTGCTTTGTTTTATTGTTGTACAGTGTGAATGTCATCCATACTTGCAAAAGTACAGGGGGGTTATACACAGAAAATACACTAAATAATATTCAAGTAAGTCCATTAAAGAAAAAAGTTTCATACAAAATCTGACCCTTTGGTCCCCTTAGAGGGGTGGGAGGGGGGGGGGATTCTTATAAGTACACCGGATGTTGAGTTAGAAGAAGACAAATATAATATCTGCGAAAACCGTATGCATATCGGATCAGTAGTTTTTGTGTTAAAGAAAAAAGTTTGATACAAAATCTGGCCCTCTCTTTCGTCCCCTTAGAGGGGTGGGGGGGAATTTTTTTATACACCAGATGTTAAGTTGAAAGAAGACAAATATATCTGCGAAAACCGCATTCAAATCGGATCAGTAGTTTTCGTGTGATACTGGAACAAACATACAGACAGGCAGACAGACAGACAGACAAAAATGTAACCACATTTTTGGCTTCTATAGCGATGTAGTGACACCCCCCGCATATTATTTTTTGAATATCTTTAATGTACAAAATTTTAATTTCTACAGTTTTATTATATGTATAGATAATATAATATTATTAATAATTGATGCAAGATTAACATAGGGTTGTGACTTTTTCGATTTAGTCAAAATATGGTTCAGGATCAAAGATTCTTTCTCATGAAATGTTAAACCATTGAAGAAATGGTGTATCGTAGACCAGCTACGGCGTAGAGCTACGTCGAGTCTACGTCGTAGATACGCCTACGCCGTAGCTTCCAATGAAAATGGAGCAGACAGATAAAGTTTAAAGCACACTTTTGAATTTATTATTATATCAAGGTAATGGCATATGATATAAAATAAAAAGTTATTATTTAAGAGTGTAATACATGGCGTGTTGAAGTTTTAATAGTATTACTAGTTAAAACTTCATTTCAAAATTTATTTTTGGTCATTCGGTCAGCTCAAACACTAAGACAGTGGAGCGTGTCCGTGCATAATTAGCACTAAGCCTTTTACATACATGTACTCCAACATAAGTAACGTACAGTAGGATAACTTAGACCGATTCTAGAAATGAAAGTCGTTCCATATATAATTACTAGGGGACACCCGCAACTCCGTTGCGCCAAAATTTGTTTATCGCGCCAGAACCGTACATTTTTCCGGGATTAAAACTATCCTCTGTCCTTTCCCGGGACTCAAAGTATCTCCATGCCAAATTTAAGCAAAATCGGTTCAGCGGTTTAAGCGTAAAGAGGTAACAGACAGATAGACGCATTTATTATATTAGTATGGATGTTTAGGTGTATGTGAATGTGAAATGATCCATTATTTTTGTTACTTCATACCACTTGAAGTATAATGTTATATTGTTAGTTCATAATGCATCGTGACGCGGTGATGGAATGCGACAGATTTTTAGACGACCCATTCAAAACTGAACTTTACTACACATTACACAAGAAGATAATATACTTTGAATACCTGAAAATAATGTTAAACCCAAGGTATAAGTGGACTCGATTGCGCACTGCGCGTCGAGTAATTGAATAGTTTTGTTACCTCAAGTTCTCATTTCCTGCATGAGATCGAGCGTTAAGTATGGAAATGATCTACTGTGTATTATTATATTGTGTACACAGTATATAACGTAGTATTTGCCGTGTAGAAACTCGCAAGTGAGCAATGTTATGCGTGTACCTCCGAGATAACGGGGTTGTTTATACCATTCCAGTTTTAGCCCAATTAAAATAAAGATCTTGGGATGGTAAATAAGGAATTCGGAGGGTGCGAATTAAAATATGAATGAAAGCATTAATTTTCTCATATACTTAAGTGTTAAGAGTATATTCCATACAAATTTTATAAATGTGAAAAATCACTAAATGAAAGGTATAATCTACACTACTATTATAAAGAGGAAAGATTTGATTTTTTGTTTGTTTGTTTGTCCTGAATAGGCTCCGAAACTGCTGGACCGATTTGAAAAATTCTTTTACCATTGGAATCCTACATTATTTTTGCTGAACATAGGCTAAATTTTACTTTGGAAAAAAATAGGGTTCCGTAAGATATTTGGGTTTTTCGGACGCAAGGTGTAAAAAATCAACTAGTAAAGTTACTTATTTTGCGTACGCTGCCTAAACTATATAAGATAGAACCATACAATGTTCTAAGTAATTGCAGATCTTATAAATATCTACAAAATATCTATGTCGAGTGAGGCACAATAACCATTTTTTTTTTCAAAAATCTTGAATTTTTTGGACTACATTTAAAGCCATTTATTTTACTTATGTTATTAATCCTTATCAAAATTTCAATTTCATCACTAAGTACAGTTTATGTAGATAATATTTGGTGTTTGAATGATTAAAATTGGACGTTTGGTTTTGAAATTATGATGAAATTAAAATATTACGATAGTGGGCGTCACCAAGGCGGGGTGGTTTATTCTTTAACACGAAAACTACTGATTCGATTTGCATACGGTTTTTCACAGACATATTTGTCTTCTTCCAACTCAACATCTGGTGTATAAAAATCCCCCCCCCCCCCTCAACCCTCTCTGGGGACCAAAGAGGGGGTCAGATTTTGTATCCAACTTTTTTCTTTAGTGGACTTACTTCATATTATTAACTGTGTTTTCCAACTTAACATCTGGTGTATAACATTTTCCCCCTCCCCTCTTAGGGGAAAAAAGAGGGGGTAAGATATGTATCAACTGATGAAGTAGAAATCTGAAATACTTTAAATGGCAAAACAACATTTGCCGGGACAGCCAGTATGTATAATAATACTCCCCACACCGGTTTCGGTGACAGTGGCCGGTTTCATTGAAACCGGGCCAGGTACGCAGGAGTAATTTTATAGTGCCCAGGTGTGTGCGCAGTACACAAGAGCACTCTTTATTCTTTTACTCTCATAACCCAGTGGGTCGGAAGACCGACACGACTGGCGAGAGATCAGGCGCGGGACTGACTTTTTACATGCCCATACGACGCATGGATCATCTTACTTGTCAGACAATCAGGTGATCAACCTGCATTGTCCTAACCAAACTTGGAAATAACATGTTTCCAACGTTTGCCCCCTTATTTAATAAAAAAAAGTGAGCAAGTTTATGCTATGCCTTCCTTTGTAGTATTAAATACGAGTGACAGAACAATAATGGTTTGTTCTGTAACCTCTGGCATAAATTATTATTATTATTCATAGTAGACAGTCATTCTGAGCAGTATAAAATTATTTGGATTATATATTTACGATTGTACACCATAACATAAAATAAAAAAAGAAAAACTGTTGATGATACTAGCTTAGATTTTAAACTTGGATTTAGAAAAGTCTTGCGTTGGCTGAGAAAAAGTAAGAATAATGTTAGAGTAGTGCAGGCGGGCCGAAGCAAGTTTAAATATAAATCAAGTGCCCATCGACAGCTAGGAAATAGCAAGGCGTGAACAAAAACTATATCAATATTGTTTTTTAACTCTACAGCGCTTTATCCACAATTTTGAGTAAAGTATTATATATTTTGTCCGATGTTCTTTAAAGTAGTAGTTAGATTTTTTTACATTTTCTTTAATACGTAAAAGTTATCTAGGGACTAAGATAAATAGGTGTTAATTTAATTTTTGCGTATTGTAAATTATGGGAGCGAGCGAAGCGAGCCCTAGTATATCCCACAACAACACAAACTGAATATTATTTTGTGGTACACTTTACGGAAAAACTATCACGCGTAATTATTTGTGTTTAAACATATTTTTTTTATATTATGTAGATGTGTTATCACCAGTCAGTCAAGATGTGACGACGCGAGCCCTCACAAAGCTTGGCTATTAGCTAGTTAATACCGTCTATGTAAAATTAGGATTTATAGATCCATTAATTTTACTTAGTCGAACAACAAACGGTTGATTAAAACAAGACGTTTAATGATTACTTAACTTTAATTTAATACATAATTTAACAGAAAATGAATGCTTTGTCAAAATCTTAACGTTACATTATCATAAAATTTCTCTAAGTATGGTTATTTTTTTATTTTTTGCGCACTTCAAGAGAAAATTACACAATTCAGCATCCATGAAATACCGTAAGAAGGGTGTAAACAGATCTTTACTGCTGTTTCTTTCCAACCTCGTAAAATATTCCAATGATGTCTGTACATAGATCTGGAATAGGTAGATGTGACAAAGTTATGAAAATTAAAATAAAGTTGAATTTGCTATAACTAGCAATATGAATATCGTTGAACAATTTATAACAGACCTTTGAAAGTGTAGATTGTGTTAAAAGTGTTATTAAAATGCTTTAATTTGTATTGCAACGTCATTTGTGGTTATTTAAGTTAACCGTCTTTATTTTAATTATTGAAAGATAATACAATATAGTATAATAATATTAAATTACAAAATCTTTGATATTCATAAAAATCCCAATTTTTTTATGTGCTACTTGCAAAGAATGGTTTCGTCTGTGGTTAAAATGAATGTCTATAACTGCTACAGTCTTGGAGTTTCTATTATATTCTTTGGTCTGTACCTAAAGCCTATATCAAAGGAGTAATTTATTCGTACAAGTAACTTGGCTGAATCGCTCAACTTTGGCTATAAAATAATTTTAAGAACAGAAAATAAATTCCAAGTATCGATTCAAGCAATGGGAGAATTGATTGTCTTTACAAAGTTATTAATTTTATACTTATTTCGTGAAAAATTTTAATGCAAGCATAGACAGATTTAAATTTTTCTGTTTTTTGGCGGGAAACGATTGCCGTCGTTCTAATTGTCTATTGATTTGTTTTTTACGGCCGCTCTGAATGACGTTGGCGCAGACTCAAAAAGCTAGAATAATCACGGTGCAATAATTAGAACCGCCGGGAATTGAAAAATACAAAATAATTTTTATACCGTGGACCTAGCATAGAAGGTTCTTTTATTTCTTTGAAAAGGCACGTTTAATTAAAATATTATGCTTTTTCATACATTTTTGTACAATAGTAATGTTATTCAGGTACCGACGCAGCGGGTGGTAACGACTGAAGTCTGAATGCGAAGTTCGTTATCTCTTTGAATTATGAATAACACTGTAATATAATGAAGAGGTTGACCTTGTGACTTCTAAATTATAAACTGTAACTTTTTTATGATCTCCCGGCGAGGTTTCAAAATTTAATGTCAACCCTTTTGAAGTGGAGCAGCTTCAACCTGATGATGACGTCTGAGTTAAAGTTGGGATTATATTGCGTTTTGAAGTGTTCTTCAACCTTTTTTATGATGCATGCCACTGGAATGATAAAATTATATGTATGTTTCATGGATAAAAAAGTAAAAAAAGGTATGTAATATGTTTAAATGTCCATAAATTATATTATCCTTTTGTTAAATTATATCCTTTTGTTGTTGTTGTTTTGTCTCCTACTTAATATTATTTTTTTTTTCTACTGAAATAGTTTTCTTGTCCTCTGGCTACGCAGAGTTTCTGCGATCCCCCAGGGGGTCACAGCCCACAGCTTAAATAACACTGATGTTATGTACAGTGAAAGACATATTATCGTGTTTCCCTCCCATTCAATTTTCAACTAAGAATAATTGGTACCAGAAAAAATATGTTATTTTAATAAGTTTCAATATTCGTAAAACACATCAGCTTCCTCCCCTTAGGTATTGTTTATACTATCTTTTATTAAGAACAGGGAAGAATTCTTATTTTTCTTCCAAAGTATATGAAAAGTATCTACCATTTGCATTGGTTTCGCCAACAATCACTTCCCGTTAGCAATCGTGTTGCTCATTCATCAACAACAATTTATTTCCAAGTTCCACAAACAAATCATCTCACATCCCACAAGTAGGAAATCTCACGCATACTACGTGGGATGTAATCACGCTATAGAAGGACCGGGGAACTTTTAACTTGGTTAACTTTTTTGGTTTCAGTCGCAATAAGTTAATTCCGGAGTTAGCGATGTTTGTAAAGATTTCTTGCATTTTTTATATTATGACACTAGTTCCAGAGTAAGCAGAACTAGCGAGTAAGCCAACTAGTATATCATATAGCCCGGCGTGCGCCGTACTAATGCGTCACTCAGCATTGTGAAGCATTTTGAAAGTGACACTCGCGCCCAACTCGCGTATGTTCGCCCGTTTGTTTGATGTCGAGGTACTCCCATCAATTCTGTCTACTCTGCTAGTACCTTCACTGGGGCCTATCTATGTTATATTCGTCTTTTGATGATATTGTGGAATGTTGGTGTATTATAAAATTTATTATGGATTATGTAAAGTAGAATCCTCTTACATTAAGTATAAAATATATAAACTGACAACCAAAATAATTATTTTAATTTAATCACTTCAATCTTTAGACGTTTACTACATAGTAGTAAAGAGCTATAATCAAAGCAACCATTTTAAGAAAGTCAGTTTAGTAACCGCAAGTTATTTATTTTAGTACCTGCAATGATCAGTCCTGGTTTTATTTAAGGGCAAGGGCGCGCAATAAAGTAAGTCCTAACTCCTAACCTAAGTGTTCTCATCTCGCAAGTTTTTATTGAAAGTCAATATTTTGGCTTCATTTGCATAAAAAATCTTACTTTTATGACACTGTTTTTACTGTCGTCTAGTACTGTTACTACAAAAGTTTTGATTTTTGACGACTAAGACGCGGAAAGAAGTAAAATTTGTCCAATATAGGGGAGCTCGACAGGCGACAAGCCACCGCCCGCGCCGGTGGAAATTTCTCTAATAAACTTCCAGACTCAATAAAAGAAACGCAGAGGAAAGTGATATCTGAACCCACGTGACACACGGCTAGAACGAGCGGCGAACTTGCTAATAGAATTTAATTAATAGGCTTTCTGTCCACTGCCGTCACCGGGGCCTTATAGTTATTGGTTGCATCTTATATAATTATTGTGGTGGAAAAACTAAGTTTGGATTATATGCAAAATATGAGTTTTTCCCCAGCCCTTTCAAATATAAGGTTAAACTTTTGATTTTGAACAATGTTCCGCAATCGGTAACTAAGGTAAAGTTAAAATTAAAGACGGTTTAAATAATTTTAAATATGTTACATCATATTGTTACTAACACACACTGCCATATAGCATCAACCAGCGGAACCACTCGGGGATCATATACAACATAAAACTGGATACTAGATGGCGTTAGACTTCCAGAAACTTTCAACACTTGTCGAAAGCGAGTTTGGTACGTTCTAGAAAGGAACTTTCTGGAACAGTCTGAACTCGCCTCGGTCCATATAAATAGCCGCAGAGAGGTGTGCCAGTTAATTAGTTCAGTTTGAGCTATCGTCAAGGCGAATTGGGAGTGAAAACAAGTGATCAAGAGTGATATTGTGAGTGCTTAGTGTTCGGACCTAGTGCTCTATGTTAGCCCTAGTGCTAGTGATTAAAGTCTTTAAAAGAGTTAGCAGGTCTTTTTCTCCAAATCCTGCGAACCCTAGCACGTAACAATATGTTCTGGCAGACACAAAAACGGAAAGAACAGACGGACAATCCAAAATATATTTTGGTACTATTTTTATAAGCAACTACCTGTACAAGGTGCTGAGTTAAGTTGTGTATTATGTATAATAATATGTACTTGGATATTGCCATCCAAGTCTTTGAATCTTTGACTTTTATTTCCTTACTTTTGAGACCTAAAAAACAATTTCTTTTAATTTGATACAATGTAGCAGTAAATAATTTCAATACACCATCATCAATTCACCACGCTCTGTAGCTGTGTGTCCGATACATATTGCTTAACTTTTCCAATAAAATCGGAGTGAAATGAAATTTGAAATTTAAGAATAGGGCAGAGAAGGTGAGTACCGAGTATTAAGACAACGGGCCTCTACGACAATATTGAATTCCAGGAAATTGTATTATATTACACGAATATAAAATCACATTGTAAATAAGCACATTTTTTAAATATTTTATACAAGACATTTGCATTTACTTTTTTGCTTTTGTTATTGTGAAAATTTTAGTCCAACTTTATTTTGTAGCGTTATGATTAACACATAACGCTACAAAATAAAGATCCGTATTTTTTGCGATAAAATCCATCCAACTACTGTAAAATATGCTAAATCTTTATCGTCTTTACAGCAAAATTTAGTCCATTATAAGTTCAAATTAGGAATAAGCTATAGGAATAAATTGGTAATAGTTTTTATTTAACGTGAATTTAATATGCACGATTCGAAAAATAACTTCTACCTAACGAAGTTATCGGCAACATCAAGTAGGAAATAAACCGAATCAAATTACTTGTGAAGCTATTTTACAACTCGTAAGATCAGCAACGAAGTTTTTTAGTTTCGTTATTTTTCTATCGTGTCTGATAATATCATCAATAAAACTTAATAGTAACGCCCAAATGCTGATGCAACTCGAACTTTTCCGCTAACTTTGTTCACATCAAGCAATATTGTGTAGACATTTTGTGCTATTGATTCGCGCTTGTACGGCATAAATCTTACTAACGCGGGCAAAAACTTTCTCCACGCAAACAAAATCAAAACACATTCGTCTTTGAATCAAAACTTCGGTAATATGTTTATTTTTTACATTGATATATTATGTCCATGGAAGAAGGACAAACATGGATGTAGAGAAAAAAAGCTAAACCACAAACAAACTACTTTTGATTAACAAACATCAAAGGCGAAAATCCATGAGAGTAAAAGAGAAAGATTTTTCCTGATGAACTCCACTGTCAGAACGTGAAACTGTAATGAAGTCCAATTTAAGACATTAAGGGCCTGTTTCACCACTTTCTGATAAAGTGCCGAATATGATAAAATGATAAAGTGCAGATTCTCCATACTCGATCTGTTAAGTTAATTGGTGGATAGCCTATTCGGCACTTATCAGGAAGTGATGAAACAGGCCTTTAATCATTATACTAATTAGTGACACTTTAGGTTGGAACTAGTTTAATATACTAAATTGTTAAGATCCTCATATAAAAGAAGATCGGTGTATTGATCGCAGACGGAACTGACCGGACTCGTGCGCATTGCATAAAACAAATCCGGCCAACCAATCCGACAAAAAATGGTGGTCCCTGGAGCCATTCCAAATGGTCCGCGAAGCCATCCTAATTATATGAAAATTCAGAAGTTAGTAAAGAGTATGGATTTATTTAAGCAATCACAAAAATCACATTTCATTAAAATCTATAGATTTTAATGAAATGTGATTTTTGTGATTGACTTTTAGATTTTTGCCAAATAAAAAAATGAGTGCTAATTATAAAGTTGTCCTTGTTTTCTTTATCAAAAAACCCTTAGTTTAGGTAAACCAACAGGGTGGTCCCCAGCTATGTAAATTGGTCCCTCATGACTAAAAGGTTAATAACCACTGGTACAGATATTACTTACTTCTGTTTGTTCTGTCTGCAGGGTAGGCGACACAGAAGTTTGATATGCAATCAAACGAAGACTGCTGTCACGATCAACTAGAGCATAAATTAGAGTTAGCTGTTTTTGTATTAAAAAAACACATAAAAACAAACCAAAAATACCAACATAATATGCAGAGACATAGCTCTACACCTAAGTGTGATAGTATACTGCTCCGAGCCTTCTAGGCTTTCAGACTAGCACGTGATCTGCGCCGGCTGCAGCGCTCGTGACTGCAGCTAGAATTGGACACTAGCCTGATTAATAGTTGAGCTGTAGACAGCTTCGAATTTAGCATATCATAGAAAAATATCGAACATTATCGGGACTTCACTACTGAGTACTGGTTTTGAAGAGTGATATTAAAAGGTTTTTCATTGGAAAATTGTATTGCATGGGTTTTACCCGTAGTACTTAAGTAATTTGTGTCGACATTTTCTGATATATTTTTTTGTAGAATAAACACGAATTTTGTCTTATTTTTATAATGACTTACTGCACTTATAGCATGTGTTAAAAAATAAAAGGATTTACTCCATTGACCACAAACTGTTGACAACGGTATTGTAGGAAACTGTACAACATATTTGTCTGCGTACAGTTGGATGGTTTAATAAAATAATTAATTAATAAATAATTTTACAAAGCCATTTCGAATAACATTTGTGGTAAATAACATTTCCGGTTTGAGATAATTTCTGATTACAGAATTAGTAGCGACACGTCCTGCTCACATTACGGGACACGTTTCATAAATAAAAGTGATATTCACGTGCACCGTACACGTAGTACGTTCCCTTTTACGTGGCGAACGTAAATCACGTTATGCGTACGATAAATAAACATTACTGGATTACAAATTAGCCTAAAGCGATACCATTTTGTATTACTAGTAGTATTACAGGGGCGGGTCTCTAGTAGTATTACTAGAGACCCGCCCCGACGTCGCACGGGTATAAAATATATTTTAGGCCACTAAAAATGATTAAAATCGATAGCCTATGATCCTTCACGTGGTCTACTTCTTATCAGCTGTGCCAAATAACATAAAAATTGCTCCAGTAGTTCGCGAGATAAGCCCTTTCAAATAATTTCCACTGTTTTTCCACATTCTCCTATTAGTCTCAGCGTGATAAAATATAGCCTATAGCCTTCCTCGATAAATGGGCTATCTAACACTGAAAGAACCATCAAAATCCGTTGCGTAATTTTAAAGATTAAAGGGAACAAAGGGACATAGGGAAAAAAGCGACTTTGTTTTATAATATGTATAGATGGCTATCATTATTTTTATGCGTTCCTAAGTAGTGAAAGACGTATATTGCAGACGAAAAACCTGTATGATAAGCTTTTGATAGTTATTATTTTATTCTTCTCCCGTTAGATAGGTAGATAATTATATTTATGGTGTTCCCACACTGCAGTTACAAAATGTTTAGTAACGTTAGTAAACATATTTTGTTAGCAAATATTTAGTCACAAATGTTAAAAAATGTTAAAAATGTTTTCATGTTAGAAAATGTTTAGTAAACGTAAGTTAACAAATTATAGCAAAACAAATTAGAACAAAATAAAACATTTTGTGTTAACTTTTTTGGTTTACAAACCTTTTATAAATGACGACGGGGTATGCGGTGAGCCAATACCAGATTTAGATGTTACAAAATGTTAGTAAACATTAGTAAACATTTTCTATTAGTGTAGGAGCACTTATAACATGTAACAGTTCCTAACAAAATTTTACAATTGACAACATTTATTAGTAAGTGTTTTTATGTTAGAAAATGTTTACAAACATTTTCTAACGGCGGTGTGGGAGCACCATTACGTTTAAACTTTAAGCTGACTGCACAGTGCACGCGTACGCCACGCGGCGGACGCTGCTGTGGCCTGTGCACACCTGCGCGACCGTAATGCGGGATGTTCGCGTCGGCAGAGCGGGACGTGTGCGTTCAGGGGTCAGAAATGTGGTCCGAAATGAATCTACAGTTAGCACAGGTGTGCACGCCAGTTTCGCGTTGTAGACGCTCCCGCATCGCGTCCCTCGTCCCGCGTCACTGACGCGTAGGTTTGGCCGAAGCTTTTGTACCTACTGACAGGATCAATCATTATTGTATAATATTTTTACATGGCTTTCTATGTTAATGAAGGTTTTTTGATAAAAGGTGGGAGTTTTGGTATAATTAGTCAATTTTGAAACAGTAGCCGGGATATTTTTTAAAGCATTTTTTCTTTTCCTTTGTCAAGACCTCTAATTAAAGTTACAGAGGAAATATATGGCTTAAGTGACAGGAGGAGGCGATTTTGTAATAAAATAATTACAATTTCACTTTTATAAAAAAACAAGTATGTTCACATTTTCGCCGCGTGGTAAAAAGAGAGGGCTCTCCTCTCTCTTGCCCTTCCCTAAGCCGCACCGGTAGAGTTTTCTCCCCCCGGCAAAAAAACCTGTACTATTGTAAGGCTTGGAAGATGATGTTGCATATTCTTGCCCTCCTGTCAACATAGTACAACTCATCCAAGTTTGCATGATGTGGCTTAAACGTTTTAGTCACAAAACAATTGTCTGTGGCGCTTGGCGAGTGGCTTCTTAAAGGTAAGGGCCTAACTGATTACACCTAACGAGAAGAGGGGGACACAGTGCCATCGGTCGAGCACTCGGTATGTATAAACACATTACCGAGGGATAGGCTAAGGCACTGCCTCGCCACTCTACTCGGTAGGTGTAATCAGGAGGCCTACAACCAAACCGTTTTGAGACTCAAACGATCGAATCAGAATGCCACGTCTGACGTCCTGCTCTAACAACGTTATTTCAAGTTTGTTAGAGTAGGACGTAGCATTCCGATTCGTTCGGCATTCTCGTTCGATTATTTATTTGAGTCTCAAAACGGCTTCATTGTACGGCCTCAGGCCCTAAGTGTTTGACTTACTTACCATTTATTTATTCCAAGGTTTTATTTGGCAGTGAGAATGATAAATTACGTTTCATTAGTGCCTAATAACGGCAGGTACGGTGCCCGGCGCTTTCGCCAACAATTCAATTCTCTTTCCTACAGGTGCCGCTGTAAACTGTAATGATTGCTAGTTCACAGTTCTCGTATTAAGACCATACAATTTATTTCAGTTTTTATGGATAAAAAGTTTTGAACTTTGCGCCATATCTTTTTCGTTACGACACCTTTTCACGAGTTACTTATTTATGACATTTTTAAAACTTCTTTGCGTTTAAATACTAAAATCATAATAACGTTGCACACAATTTTATAATTTTTTTTACACTTTATAAGTATAGGAAATATTGTGCCTCGGTTCGCCTTTTGGACTTGAGTCCAAATAATAATTATTATTATTTATTTCGGTATTCGGTGCAGAGATTATACTAATAATTTGCTTTAATATAATATTTTATTCCATTATTTATTTTACTCACAAACTGAACAGTTCTCTATTACCAATAATTCTTCTATTTTAAACAACACTCATACATTTAAGGTCTGGATTCAACAATCAGTAAAAAGTAAAATATTCTCATATTGGTTCTAATCAAACGAATTTTCGGAATTTGTTTCAATCAGAACCCGTGTGTTTGAAATTTTATGAGAGTACCATTTTGTAGTTTTCGTACATCGAGGCTTTATCGAAACCACAACGAAGCTGCAATAAAATTGTATTAAAACGAGCTTTTGCCCGCGGCTTCACTCGCGTTAAGAATAATTATTATTATATACAAACTTTCATCCCCTATTTGAACCCCTTGGTGTGAGAATTTATTAAAATCCTTTCTTAGCGGATGCCTAAGTCATAACATCTACCTGCATACCAAATTTCAGCCCGATCCGTCCAATGGTTTGGGCTGTGCGTTGATAGATCACTATGTCAGTCAGTCACCTTTGAGTTTTATATATGTAGATGACGGAATTGGGGTCTTGGCGTAACGTCAATAATTGCTGAGCAGATGACGCGGACGGGCCTAAGCGGATTCTATCCAATTATGTCTTTTTTATTATTTTTGGCTTTTATTTTAGGAATAAGGCCAGAGGTCGCGGCTAATAGCTTTTGATTGAATAGTAAATTATAAGGGGCGGGAACAGTATATTTTACCTTTCAAAGTAGGAAACATACATAACTTTAAATGATTTCCTAGTTATGAGAATTTTATCGATTTATGAATGTTTGCTGGAACACAAACATGAACAAACTGACGTAGGAGCGTTTGAGCTGTAATCTCTTTCTCTTTTTCTTCGTAGAAAGAACCCATAATCATAGCCTGAGCTAAGCGTGTATACTTAGTAAGTATATTATATAGATATCACTTTATAACAATGATACATAAACCTACTTTCTAACTGATAGATGGTTGAAGAAATTTTTCGCTTCAATTTCTCTCTCGTATTGTTTCTCGATAAATAAATAAATAGCTCGTCGTAGTTAAGTAGATCGCCAAATGAGAAATGACTAAACAATAGTGGCGAATAAAAATAAACGACCGCGCGCTCCCTTTGAATAAGTTTTTGTGAGTTCATCGGAAGATCTTTAGAACGAGTTTTGGGTACCGTCGACAGAATAAATAAGGAAATAAGTAGATACGTGGTAGGTGTTTTTCTTATCACAAAGAATAAGTAACCTAGAAGATATAGTTTGAATCATAAATTGTATTTGTTTTCTTTGTCAATGCTGTACAGTTTTAGCTGTACAGGTACAAACTTTACAGGTTTTGATGCACTTCAAGTTAAGAATTAGAATGTGTGAATAAATACTCTGGCATTGATTTACTACTACTATATGATTCGGTTTGCTTTTTTCGGTTTATTGGCCTTAGAAAGAAGAAAATGAGATGACTTCTCTCTCACAGAGCAACTGTTAAGTATAGTAAGATTAATCTACAGGTACTTACTGTTTTTCAATAAATAGATTTCGATTTTGATAAATTTCAATAAACAGGTTAAGCATAGAAGGCGATTTTTAATCGGGAAAATCTATCACAGATTAAAAAAAATCCCAGAAGTTATCTTTTGCACCCACAAGGTCACTGAAAACTTCTATTTAATGTTTTAAATATACTTTTTAGTGACCATACTATGGCTGCCAACTTACGCTCATCAAACCTTAGTGTCTTGTCAATTGAGTGTAAAATTTACCAATAAAATGCTAAGAGATTCTCTTTCTCCCAATGTTACGTGATTGGCTTCAAAAATTTTCCCCGCCTTATTATTGTGCTGTCTGTCCCGCTTCCGGCGCGGCCCGCGGCGCCGGCCCGACGCGCCTCTTCATAACTTTTACTGTCAACTCAATTACTGTACCTTGTGTGAAAATATTAGGCGCTATAGATATTCGCATGGTAATTCTGATACTTATCCCATTCGTGTTATGTTGATATTATGCGTGTTGTAATTTTATAAGTATTAGTATTTACGTGATCGCATGAAATTGTTCTATAACGTAATAATTGATGGTGCTTGTAGGGGTGATGTATAATGTATATAGACCATATTTTAATACTAAGCGTTTATTCTAGCTTGTTGTCTATAAAAATACCTTCAGCTTGTATCATGATCATAAGAAACATGATGTGGCGCTGCAGGCTGGACCATTTTAACCCCGCTGAATGCTGATCTCGCGGTGTATCAGCCGAACCGCGCTATATCAAGCCTTATATAGTTAAAAATCAAGCCTTAAACTAGCAATTCAAAATTGAACTTTATAGAAAACAAAATATTTACATTGCTAAAGTTCACATTTTGAGCTCCTCTTGCGCTAATTTATGCTGTATTGCTTTTTTTGTGTAAGTTTAATTTAAATGTCTATAATTATTTTAATACAGCACTCTTTCGATGTAAGCGGACCTTAAACGTTTATAGTGACTATTAAAATTGTAATTTTCTTCACATAACAGTAAAATAAATAGAGATAAGAATAGTTAAGGCTATTTAATTTGCATTCCGTTTGCATACTACATGCATAGAAATTAATTGATGCTTGTGTTTGGTCGTTGAGCTTGCGGTGGAAATAGAGAGCTTTCAAAGTATTAGCAGCTTCAAGTCCACATCAAAGTACAAGCTACAGAAACTCTGCATTTTTGTGACGAAAAGAGTAAAGACTCATTCTGTTCACTAGCTCGGCGTGCATAACCTTTACAACTAAAATCCTTAGGGCCTGTTTCACCACTTCCTGATAAAGTGGCATAGGCCATTCACAACTTTTTTGACAGATTCTCCATACTTGATTTGTCAAATTAATTGGTGGATAGCCTATTCGGCACTTATCAGGAAGTGCAGGTGAAACAGGCCCTTAATCTTTAAAAAGTCCCAAGATTTGGATTCGATAATTTTTCGCAACCAATTAAAATAGAAATATATTATATTCTATTTATTTAGACTTAGGACCTGTTTCACCACTTCCTGATAAGTGCCTAATAGGCTATCCTCCACTTAACTTGACAGAAAGGACTTGTGGATAGCCTATTCGGGACACAACATATGATTCCCTATTACCTACTGACATATTGTAATCAGTGATTAAGCTCAAACATCCCATAAAGCGTCACCTAGTTACGGCGTACCGCAGCAGGGCTCGATCTTCGACCCCGTACATTATACATGACATAAATATACAATGTCGCCTCCCGACTCGCCTCGTATTTTACTTACCCAATAACACTAAAATCGCGGTTTTATTGTCACGCATCAAAACAATAATGAAGGAATCGGTGGTACTGAAAGCGACATAAAAATCCTGTATTTTTCGCATTTAGAGCCACTAAAATCGTAATTTAAATAAAACACTACGAGCGAATATTATTGCAATGTTTAGGTAAGTAATATTTCAGTTGTAGTAAGCATTCGATATACTAGGATTATCGTTATAGTATAAAAAAAATTAAGGTGACGCCGCGTTGAAGTAAAAAACCGTGTTGGATATGTTTTACATTGCTTGTTTGTCTTGAACCAATCTACGTACAAGTTTTGGAAGCTTAAATCACTCTCCTCTGTTGGCAAAATTAAAATCCCCTTTTTTACAGAGGTCTTTTTGATTAATGTTAGTCTTATTGACTTAGACTGTGAGGTCGTGGATGGATTAAATAAAAGAAAATCACTTTTATATTGCGCTTTATTTAGGTTAAGCGCATTCGGTAAGGCACGTCTTTACTCCAAGGAGGAAAGGAGAGTAGTAGTATAATATTTAACATTAAAATAAACTGTGACCTGCAGAGTCAACAAAAACGTTCCCATGCCAAATGTGAGCCTGACCATTTAAACTGAAAGGTCCCAACAATAAATTATTGTTTTATAGCTTTGGTAACATTGACTACCCTTGTTTTAAGAATTAGAAGTCGTTTATTATACTTCATACAATATCTTGACAGCAAGGTTAACATGTGGCATGCGAGACCCAAATGGTACTTGAGTTTCTCAGATCCTAAATCTTTCAATACATTAACAAAAGACAGGAATTTTTGTATTCGAATTTAAGTAAATTCGACACGCCCCCTCAAAAATTAATGTCTTTGGAATCAAACTCAAAAGTAACATAAACCTAAAATAAAATTTTCTAAATATCAAAACAAAAAAAATTAAATTAAGTACAATTAAAATTTACATTAAGTAATACCTAATTGACGTACCTTCCGTGCACTTTAACCTTCCGGGGAGATACAATATGATCCAACATTTGTTGCTAGGATGAGGGAAACCCCAGAAAAACCTCACCAGATCATTAAATAGTTAATTTCTACTAAGTATTTATTAAAACAATTTAAAATAAAAACATTATTCTTCTAAGTTTATTTTCTCTCGTAGCTCGCGGAACCTGGCTGCTGGCAGCGGCTTGGTCAGCATGTCCGCGATCTGGTTATCTGTTGAAATATATTTCAAAGTTATTGTCTTATTCACACATTGTTCTCGGGAGAAGTGATACTTAATGTCAATATGTTTGGATCTCTTGTGACTCGATGGATTATTTGCGATACTAATACAACCATTATTATCTTCATATATTAAGATAGGTTCTTTAATTTCAATATTAATACTAGTAGCTAAAGTCCTTAACCACAAAGCCTCTTTAACAGCTTCATACAGAGCCATATATTCGGCTTCTGTCGACGAGGCTGCTACTGAAACTTGCCTCTTAGAGTTCCAACATATTGTACATTAATTTATTTTATCATACAACATAAATAAATAACCTGTTGTACTTTTTCTGTCGGAAGTATCACTTCCTCCCCAATTTGAATCGACATATCCCGTAAATAAATTATCATAACTTCCCTGTACATATTTTAATTTCAAATTAATTGTACCTTTTAAATATCTAAGTACTCTTTTTAAACAAGTCCAAAGTTCTTTGTTATTCTTATTCATGTATCTACTCAAAATATTTACAGTTATTGATAAATCGGGTCTAGTACATACCATTAAGTACATAAGGCAGCCAATAAGACTTCGACATGGCGCATCATATATCTCATTAGATTCCAATGCCTCAAAATTTAGTTTAATTTCTAAAGGTGTGCTAATTGGATTACAATCCATCATATTAAACTTGTTTAATATTGCCTTTATGTATGTACTTTGATCTAATATAATAATATTGTTGTTTCGGGTTATTCTGATACCTAAGAAAAGTCTTATTTCTTTTAAGTCAACCATCGAAAATTTGTTCATCAAATATTGTTTAAAGGCGTTCATAGTATTTTTATTTGCAGTGCAAATAACTAAATCATCAACATACAAAATGACATAAATATTCTGGGACACATATCCCTTATTTAGTATGTACATACAACGATCTCCCATAGAATTTTTAAAACCTATTTCTAAAAGGGTGTTTTCAGATTTTTCGAACCAGCATCTAGCGGCTTGTTTTAGGCCATATAGAGCTTTATTAAGTTTACAGACTTCATTTTGCTTGCTCTGTACTCCCTCGGGAACTTTCATGAATATTTCTTCCTTTAAATCACCATTTAAAAATGCAGTTTTAACATCCATATGGTGAATCATTAAACTATGTTGATTTGCAAATGCTAATATGAATCTAAAAGTTGAAATTCTCGCCACCGGAGCATAGGTTTCATTATAGTCTTCAAGGTATTTTTGACTAAATCCCCTGGCAACTAATCGGGCTTTATATTTTAAAGGTTTCCCAAATTCGTCGTTTTTAATAGTAAATACCCATTTGCTATCTACGATATTTTTGCCTATTGGTCTAGGTACAAGTGTCCAAGTATTATTTATAGAAAGTGAATTTAATTCATCATTGATTGCCTTTTCCCATTGGCTAGAATCTAATCTGTCTTTTATTTCCTTATAAGAATTTGGAATAGACGATATAAAATATTGAGCTGATAACAAATAGTCACTAGGTAAATTTTCAGAATAAGAAATTGGATTTAGATTTTTAATTCGTTCACTTCTCCTCAGTTTATTATTGTTGTTATTCTGAGGAGAAATATTACAATTATCAATTTGTTTACTATTTCTATTTAATTCTGTATCATAAAAGGTAAGTGACCGCTCCTGGATTGTATTGTTTTCCAAATTACAATTGTTTTCATTGTTATCATTAAAAGGGGCACTTGAAGAACTAGGGAGGGACGTTTCTTTACCTGAATGTACATTTATTGAATTTGATTTTAATGGCCTGGACTTAAGAAAGTTTTTTTTTTCATCTACAATAATATCTCTCACTACCAAGTACTTGTAATTTTCCACATCATAAACTCTATACCCATTTGGTTCATACCCCAATAATATGGCTTTAGATGATTTTTCATCGAATTTATTTCTACCGGTTTTTACATGCACATATACTGTTGAACCAAACACTTTTAGGTATTTAATTTGGGGTTTCTTATTGTGCCACATTTCATAAGGTGTTTTATTTACCTTCAATGATTTTGTTGGTGTCATATTTATAAGATACGTTGCAGTTAACACAGCATCGCCCCAAAACACTTTATCTAATTGGGCACCAGATATCATTGTTCGCGCCTTTTCTGTAATGGTTCTTACCATTCTTTCAGATATGCCATTTAACTGTGGAGTTCGTGGTATTGTGAGATGATAACTTATACCCTTTGAAACACAATAACTTTTCATTTCATTCGATAAATATTCTCTACCATTATCGCAATATAAATTAACTATTTTGAAGTTAAATCTAGCTTCACCTTTTGCAACAAAATCTTTAAACATTGCAAACATATCTGATTTGTGTTTTATAAGATATGTTACACAATAATGAGTGAATTCATCCACAAATAGTACAAAATAATTATCGTTATTTACAGATGGTGGTGTGATTGGCCCACAAATGTCAGAATGAATATTAAATAGCGGCCGGTTTAGATATTCTTTGTTTTTAATTTGATTAAATGGTAGTCGGGCTTGTTTGCCTTAAATGCATGCTTCACACATGTCATCATCAGGCATAATATTTTCTAATTGGTTTATGTCATCGACAAGTTGTTTATTTTTGAGTTCGATAAATTTTGATTTGCCCATATGACCTAATCGTTGATGCCATAATTTATAATCAAGATTAGAGGCATTACTAGCACAATAATTAAACATATTTTTACGTACCTTGAACTCCAAAGTAAACAGGTTGTTTACAGTCTTACCGGACATCACGGGCTTACCGTTATAGTACACCATTACCCCTTCTTCACCAAAGGTTATAGAGTATCCGGCTTGTTGCATCTTGATTACGGACAGCAAGTTGTACGGGACATCAGGACTGTACAGCACGTTTTCTATCTTCCCCTCGATGCCCAAGTTGCTCGTAACAGAGAATGATCCAATCTTCGACGCAGAGATAAATGTGCCATTTTTCGCCACTGATATTTGAATTGGTGTTTTCAGTGTGCGAAAACAGCTTGCTATATCCTCTCGATTCGTGAAATGATCGGATGCTCCAGAGTCCAACAAGAATATAATCATATCTTGTTTATAATCTGTTTGTATTGTGGCTCCTGCCATGAAAGCAAAACTCGTCGTAGTCGGCGATGATTGAATTGTGTCGCTCGGTGTATTATAATTAGCAGTGTTGATAGTTTTGATCTTCTTATTGTTTAGTTTGTACTTCATACCCTCTAGATAATAGCGACATTCGTATCTGTAGTGTCCTTTTCTTCCACAGTGATGACATTTTATATGATTTTTCTTATTGGATTTCTTGTTGTAGTTGGATTTCGGCTTCTTATTTATTCTTCGAGAATTCTTAATAATTGATGGTATTCGTTGGAAATTTTCGTGTTGCAGATGATTGTTTTTACTTTCAGCATGAAGAATTTTTCCGCTTGTTGTGTCTAGTTTCTCGTCGTTTAGTTTAACTTCGTGGTCGAGGAGTCGCATCTTCACGAAGTTCAGTGTAATATCGTCTTCTGAGAGTGTTTCGATTGCAGTGACAATACCGTCATAGGCAGGCGGCAGAGTCAGCAATAGTTGAGATACTTTATCTGCCTCCTTCACAGTTGCACCAGAAGTCGCTAGCTGGGATATTAAAATATCAAACTGCATAAAATGTTGATTCAAGGTGGTATCTCCTCGGAGTTTCATATTCAATAACTTCTTTCTGGTTGCGAGCTGTTTAGCCGTACTTTTTCTCTCGAAAATGTTGTCTAGCGCAGAAAGTATTTCCTTCGATGTTGACTCTGGTCCCACGTGACTGATATAAGCATCAGACAGGTATTCTATGATTACGTTTTTAGTTGTTTGTTCGGCTTTCTTCCACTTGTTGTCAGGTATTACCGGAACTGGCTTCTCAATAACGTGAATCACATCTAGTTCACTTAAAAGGCTTCGGATTCTGAATTTCCAGATGTTGTAGTTTTCTCCCATGAAAATCGGAATATTTCTCTTGGTCTTCTGTTTCTCCATATTGTTATTTTAAAAGTTCAAATTTTTACAATCACTTTGAGTTCAAAAACTATTTTAACTTTTATTTAATCACTGCGTTGACTGGGCCACCATAACCTGTTAGTCTTATTGACCTAGACTGTGAGGTCGTGGATGGATTAAATAAAAGAAAATCACTTTTATATTGCGCTTTATTTAGGTTAAGCGCATTCGGTAAGGCACGTCTTTACTCCAAGGAGGAAAGGAGAGTAGTAGTATAATATTTAACATTAAAATAAACTGTGACCTGCAGAGTCAACAAAAACGTTCCCATGCCAAATGTGAGCCTGACCATTTAAACTGAAAGGTCCCAACAATAAATTATTGTTTTATAGCTTTGGTAACATTGACTACCCTTGTTTTAAGAATTAGAAGTCGTTTATTATACTTCATACAATATCTTGACAGCAAGGTTAACATGTGGCATGCGAGACCCAAATGGTACTTGAGTTTCTCAGATCCTAAATCTTTCAATACATTAACAAAAGACAGGAATTTTTGTATTCGAATTTAAGTAAATTCGACAATTAATTATTCTGTATTATGAAAGTTGACCAATCGTGTGATGCTTTGGGTAATTCAAAGACAAAGGCATGATAAATACTGACAATGAACTTTAATTTCTTAGCTTTAGTCATTGCTGAGAAAAATCGACATCGCTACAGCCAAATTATCAAGGCGTCGCCTTAATCTGTGTATAATAAAAAACGCCGTTATCAACAACAAATCAGTAACAGGAATGTTGGCCGTATCATCAACATAATTGGTATACACCTCTATTTCTATGCTCAACATTAATTTCTCCGATTTATTCAAGAACAAAAAAGTTGCGACCAAAATATGAGATATTTACTCACACCCCGGCGATAGCACAGATTACTGAATAGTGAAGGCAATAGTCGTGTTGATCCCACAGCTACGATGACATCATAAAACAACAATGTCTGAAGACGTTTACAACTGTCTACTGCCCCGCTCGATTATCGTTTCACTCCGCAAAATAACAAGTAGGAACAAAATAGGAACAACTTGCGACAAATAGACTTCCGCATGGATTTATTTTCTTGGATTTTTGTCAGGAAATTATTATTAAAACGGTTTCATCCAATAAGGATGTTTTGATGTGTGACCGAAACAACATAGAGATGTGATTTCGCTTTAGTAATTTCCTAACAAAAATTTCAAAGAGAACAAAATATGCACTATATGGGAAATAATGTAATATTGGTCCTTATAGTTTTCCTTTTTTAGATTTAGATTTTTTCCTCTCCACGTCAGCCAATGATGGTTTAATGCAAATAATAATTAAAATACGTAGAGGGGCGAATTCATATTCTATGGTTGCATATGCGAACAATGAACATTGAACATGTGCACTTATGAACGCAGCAACGGGACAGCTAAGAAATCGTGGTTGCAATGATGTTCACGAATCACAGCCAAACGTAATAAGATAATACACAGAAGACTTAGAATACAATTCAATAAAGAATAAAACTTCTAAAAATAGAGCAGACCGTGAGTAACAAATCAAATAAGTAACGTAGGCGGCGGAGGCATTTGTTATTGAGAAAGCGTTATGCGATTTATCACAATTCACATCACAAGTCGTTGGACACAAGTTTGTATTATGTTGACAAAAATGTGCCTATTGAATTCCCGGGTAGAATTTTGAAAATTCAAATAGCCGCACGCAGTGTCTGTTATGGAAATAATTATTCAAAATCAGTTCAGTAAATCCGAAGATTATTTCTAAAACGTCACAAACTCACAAACTTTAAGGCCGTAACAGACTTAGCTATAATATATATTAATATGTTTATAGCTAGGCATATTAATAAATATTTTCTATACAATTTTCGCGTGACCACACACTCAGCTATAATATATATTTCTGGTCTCAGTGTGTTTAGTACGGTATATTAATATATATTATAGCTAAGTCTGTGACGGCCTTTACCTCTTTTTTAATATAAGTATAGATTCAAATTATGTGTGCAAGTAATTATTATAAAGAGTTATTATTAAGGCTCAGCTAATGGGAAGTCTGATCATCGATGAATAGAAATAACAAAAGACGTAACTCAAAAGTTAAATAACTAGGAAGTGGCCGTTTCAGTGTCGATTGGCCAAGTTCTAAACAATAACAAACTTATTCTTTTCACTGAACCACTAGACATATAGTTGAGAAGTCCGATAGTTCTCAATTGATAATATACGAACTTCCTGAGATATAAATGTGAGAGAGCATTGAAGATAGCCGGACCCTGCATTACTTATATGACTGACCAACTTTTATTGCAGTTATGAGTTTTAAAGTTTGAAATGGAAATCTTCTACCATCTTGAATAATAAAATAAATATGCTGAGACCGATTTTGGTCAAGGTGGTTGCTTTCGTTGCAATCCAACTCTTTAGACTCAAGAATCAAGCACTTTAAAATCAAGCACTATAGACTCTATATAGGAGTCACTCCTTTATTGCTATATAGCAATAAAGGAGTGAGTCTTAAGTGCTCAAGTGTATGCGCATTGCGCAGTATACATGAGCGCTCTTTCTTCCTTTACTCTTTTAACACAGAAGAGGGATGGCCGATTCGAACGGTGAGAGATCAGGCGCAGGATGGACTTTTTTGCCCACAATATCCAAGAATCATCTTTCTTGTCCAGACAGATTCAGCATCGCCGAGGCAAAGCTGTTGAAGCTAGGAATTTGCTTTTCTCTTATTACGTTTAGAAAATTAATTAATATCAGTACTAAAAGGGAATTTAGCAAATTTTATCCCGTAATAGGATACGGTAGGCATATTTTATAAAAATTTGCAAACAATTGAAGCGAAATTTCATTTAAAAATATAATTATTTTATTGACCTATAAAATTGCTTTCGACGGAGAAATATCTATTCCCCAACGAGCACTCAACTCCGCCGAAGTTTAAACTGAAGTGGTTAGGAATACTACGTTTTCGTTGAATGATGGAAAATTTTACTGTAGATAATAATCAAAAGTATATTGGTTATCAAATTAACTGTGTTTTAGAAAGCTTTTATAAATTAGAAAACAAAATTCTTAGAAAGATTTGACTTGTTTGATACATTAAATATTTAATAGTAATAATAATAAATTCTTTATTTGCACACAAAAAAGAAGCATCTAAAAGTGACAAACCTAGTCACCTTCTTTTCGTCTGTCCTACAAGAGCAGGCACCTAGGTCGCTACGAATACTCATCGGGTTATGATCGCATCGCCCTAAAAATCTTTGTCATGCTTGTGTCTTTTATTTCAATAGAAGATGACGCCTGCAACTTCGTTGAGCCAAAATTTATTTATTGCGCGGAAACCGTAATTTTTTCTGGGGTAAAAGGAATCCTATGACCTTTCCCGGGACTTAAAGCCGGTTTCGCTGGGTATGGAGATAGCGAAACCGGTTCAGCGGTTTGGGCAAGAAGAGGTAACAGACAACAGGCAGACAGATACACATTTACGTTTATAATATTATTAAAATTTAGTTAAACCTATCTCTTTCTAAAATTTTGATCTGGGACCACGCATGGTGGGAAATAACAAAAACACGGCACTAAGCAATGAGTGTAGAAGGCCGGCAATATGGTAGAATAGATTCTGGTGATAAATAAGCCGCATGCTGTACCGCGCTAACTGGCTATTTAGCGGTCACGTCTAAATGCGAATCACGGACCTGCTGAACGCTGGAACTGAGAGTATTATTCTTATACTTAAAGACCAATCTGAGGCAGAAATTTCACGGTTCTGTATCTAACAATTTAGATGAAAACTGGACATATTGTGTACCAAGAAATAAAAAAATACGTGTGGCACTCGAGGACTGCCGCGGTAAAGCAATTGCATATCATTTTTTATCAACTTATGCAGTTATAATTTGCATACGTCTAGCTGCACACACACTAACACCGTGCTGAAGTCTGACAACGCCGCAGCGACTTTTGCCGGCCGGAGTTACTAACCTAACACCCCTGGGTTAGGATTTTTTCGTTACGGAATTTCTTGATTCAGTTCCGCGCTCTAAGCTCACGATAAACGCTATGCAATAGCTTAAAAACGGACAAAAACTTGAATATGCAATGTTACTTTTGTAACATACTAAGTTATTACTGTTTTTACACTAAGACAAAACATTCAAACAATGTAGATCTTTTATTAGTAAGAGGGTTACGGGTTAAAATGCCTCAAAGGCCGTCACTTGTCGATGTTCATATTTTCTCCCTCAACCCTCAAGTGTCACGTCATTTGGCTTTATATGTCGGCGCGTCGTACGCAGATTTTATGAGTTGAAATATTTTGGCGTGAACTCACAAATTCATAGTACTGTAAATATTTATACCTTAGACTTTGTACAGTCGTGTCGGTAGAAGTTGATTTGCATTTATCGCAAATCTGGGGTCATTCATACGTATGTAGATGTCAAAACGTAGCTTTAGTTGTGGCACAGTTTATTAGTTCAATAACATAATGTTATGGTTAATTAGGTAAGATAATTTACTACTTGAGAGATAAACATTGAATTGACAGCCCGTGGTATAATAATATAATTAATTTTTCCGAGCATTCGCCGTCAACTACGACCCTTATGCTTCTATCTGCTAAGAAACTAGTGACCCACTTACATAATTTCTCGGGCAGCCCGTATGATGGAAGCTTTGAAAGCAGCGCTTTATGCCAAACCCGATCAAAGGCTATGATACTTGGCGTCAACATATCGAGCGAAGTCCAGTTCCGATATCATCTAGAGGGTAAGGCCAAGTTAGCCTCGAAGAAGCTTGGTGTTCTTAACAGAGCGAGACAGTACTTCAGTCCGGACCAACGCCTACAACTCTACAAGGCGCAGGTTCGGCCTCACATGGAATATTGTTCTCATCTCTGGGCAGGGGCGCCAAAATACCAACTGCTCCCACTGGATCGTATCCAACGAAGGGCCGCTCGAATTGTTGACTGCCATAGTGTTTCGAACAGCTTGGACCCCTTGGAATTACGCCGAGATGTAGCTTCACTCTGCATCCTCTATCGGTTGTATTACGGGGAGTGCTCTGAGGAATTGTTCGGAATCATACCACCTGCAACTTTTCGCCATCGTCCCACGCGAAAAACATACCATCCTCATCACCTTGATGAGTGGCAGTCTTCCACAGTGCGATTTTCGCGTAACTTTCTGCCGCGCACTGTAAAACTCTGGAACGAACTGTCACCAGCAGTATTTCCGGACCTATATGACCTGCAAACCTTCAAGAAAAGAGCGTATTCCCTCTTAAAAGGCCGGCAACGCACCTGCAGCTCTTCGGATGTTGCGAGTGTCCATGGGCGACGGTAGTTGCTTACCATCAGGTGACCCGTTTGCTCGTTTGCCCCCTTATTTGATTAAAAAAAAAAAAAAAAAAAAAAAAAAAAGGCCTTCGCAATGTCCAAACTAACAGCCAATGCCTCTCCCTTCGACTCAATTGCCTGAGCCCAACGATGAGTCAGGTACGCCAAGAGATCACCAGCCGAGCGACCCTTACGGAACCCGTATTGTTTGTCGCTTAGTACTCTGGAGCTCTCTCTGGAGCACACTTTTTCAACACAATAGGAGGGACTCCGTCAGGCCCACTCGACTTTTGGATATCAAGGGAAAGGAGGGCTTTTCGCACTGAGCGCTGATGAAACAGAATATCCGACATGATGCTCGTACATCGCGGTATGGTCGGCGGTTTCTGCCCCCCGTCATCCAGGGTCGAGTTTGACGCAAAGAGCTTGCCCAGAAGATCGGCTTTGTCTTTTGCGTCATGGGCCAACGATCCATTTCCTACGTGTAGGGATGGTAGGGTTGGCTTGCAGAAATTTCCTTCAATAGCTTTGGCCAGAGACCAGAATGCACGGGTTCCCGAGGGGAGGCGCTCAAGTCTCTTGCCAATTCTATTGACGTGCTGTTGCTTTGCCCGAGTGATCTCTTTCTTGAGGGAAATGTTACGCGGTACGCATTGACGAGGCAGGCTACAATGTAAATGGACCCTTAGGACCCCCAAACGCTACAGCAGAACGCTCGCACGTCTGAACGTGCCCTTATTATTTTGAATTGTGCTATCTGAAACTACAGACCCTTTTAAGCACTTTAATTAATAATTAATTTTCAATTTTGTTAGTTTTGTCAAAACTCGGCTGAAACGATGTGCCTAATTTTATTTTTGAAATATTCGTGGAAGTCTTGTGAAGGTTTCGTTGAACTCGAGAATGGCTAGACAGATTAGTCTAATTTTATTTGTAAAAATTCGTGGAGTAATAATATTATAAACCTTCACTGGACAATGAAGGTTTATATTATAACTGCCCTCCTGTGAAAGTGATATGAAGTTCACCGGGTCATCTAGTTTACATACCAGCTAAAAGCCGAGCTTTGTGAGGGCTCGCGACGTTAATTTTCTATGTGGTAATAATCTTAAAGGCAGTTTTTTTTAATAGTAACTAAACCTTGACTGACTGATGATAACACATCTACATATAAATATATTAAATTACTATCTTAAAGCACAGTGTACACGTGTATCACAGTAGTTCTCAGGTTGTGGGATATACTAGGGCTCGCTTCGCTGGCCCTGATAAATATTATGTGTCCTTTCCAGGCTTCTATTTCCGTGTGTCCGTTTGCCGTTTTTGGAGCGACACCAAAGCAATTAAACCGTTACGTCGATGCGCTCCTTCCCCCGCCGCCCCGCGCCACCCCGCGTCCCGTCCCTCCGCGCTGTTTGATGTGGCTAAAAGGTTTTGTTTGGTTCTACTAGCCATTCGATGGCTTTTTCTATTTAAATGTTTGGTATTGTTAGTAGGTTTTTTTTTATTAAATAAGGGGGCAAACGAGCAAACGGGTCACCTGATGGTAAGCAACTACCGTCGCCCATGGACACTCGCAACATCAGAAGAGCTGCAGGTGCGTTGCCGGCCTTTTAAGAGGGAAAAAGGTCATTCATAGCTTTTAATCCAAGGTATATTATGATGAAGTTTTGCCTAATTTTTATTCTTTTGTTGCAGCTATGAACAATAGTTCAAATTATGAACCCACATGATCCTAGAGTTTACAAGCGTTTGACTTATAACAATTATAGATAATATTTTGCTATGAGTACCTACGTAAATAAATTATTATTACATAATTAAATCCATCCATATACCTACTCATCAAGCAGGTAAAGTGATAATATATTATATATCATGGAACCTGCACTCAATTGCTTTCTTTTTTATAGCACTTGCTAACGACAAAAGCTTAAGAACTATTAGCGCCTAATGTTCACCTAATTCTGGGGGAAATAAAATGTTTCAGTTGCCTTCACAAGCGGCCTAAACGTTATCATTTCTCCGCCATTAAGTACAAATTGAACAAGATGTCGCTAAATACATTTGAATTCGTCTGAACGTTAAAAGTGAATTCTCGCCCCCCACTCGCTTTTATTAAATCAACGGCTCTTCAAATAAATTTTCGTCACTTTCTGAAGCAAAAGATTATTAAATACATGTGCTCATAAGATGTTGTGGTATACGAATGCATGTTATTAAGTAAAGTATCTGTATGTTACCTGAATAAAAAACTGAGTTAAGTTTGATGGGATTTGGTGTAGATATTGGTAAAGAAAGAAGACATCTGAAAGTTAAGCTGATATATATTTACATACTATGTGCACACTGCACAGTGCATACTATGTGCTGCCACATTCTGTTCAAAACTATGAGGAACGTTCCCCATAAACAGGTTTGTATGACATATTCTACTAAACTCTCGTTCTATTTGACAGCACAAATTCAGTGGTATTTAAACTGCGAAATCCAGTTTCAGAATGAACTTTTTAGGTAAGTTTACGAGTATAAATAGCAATAAATTCGCATGTGGAGTTATTCGTACATACCGCGGCGGAATTCGGCATTCCGGGGCTCCGACCCGCCGCCCGACGCTATTTCCGCTAGCTCTCATTGTTATATTTTATATTAAAAATTAAGTTTTTTCAATTAAAATATGCTTGATTATAAAAAAAAGTTAGCAATATATTTTATATTAAGTGGGTTATTAAATTATCAAATATCTCTGATCATTTAGAGTGAGTTGCACCAACTTACTTTAACCATAATTTTAACTTTAACCATAACAAAAAGTCAAATGAACTGTCAAATCCCTACAAAAAGTCCATTATGGAATATGGACGCCATATTTGCCGATAACCTTAACTTTGACTTTAACTACGCCTCTGGTGCAATCCACCCTTATATGATCATTATATTTGATCCAATAGAATTGACTATTTGAGTCATATATCTGTGTATTACGCTATCAAAGTTCAGATCCTATTTTACGTCATATTATGTGGTTGCAATGGCCAATGAAGAAGGCTGACAGGTATTGACGTCAGGGTTACTAGATCTCAGAGAATTCGATTTGCATAAAGACATCATTATTTTTAGTATGGCCTGTTTTTTGTTATTTCACTTGGTGAGTGATACAGATGACATGATGTTTAACTCAGAGTTAACTTTAACTCAGATCTGCGCAAGTGGGCCTAAGAGAATAGAGATGTTGCTGACTCTTAGGCTCTCCTGTGCAGATCTGAGTTAAAGTTAACTCTGAGTTAAACATCATGTCATCTATTATATCACTCACCAAGTGTTTGATTACACTACCTTAAATAAGAATAACATAAGTTAGTCTTCTGTTAAGCCAAGGCTACACTTTATGAAAATTCAACAATCATCTTTGAACTTTGAAGTCAAACACGTTACACGATGGATAAGAATTTCTACAGTCTCGAATTAGCCAATGTAGGTCGAGAAAATTACGTCAAAATTAGCCGTCACAATCATGTCAAATTCGTATTGGACTATCAAAGTAATCGAGACGTCTTGTCTAGACTTTTAACGATCAAACGTGACAGGACGTCTGTGGAACTTAAAATAAATTTAATTTACGACTATTTCCACCTCCGCGTCCACCATTGCTCGTTATATTCCATATTTAAAGTTTTTATACCGAAGATAGCACGTAATGAACAACGTGCTTTCGGAAAGTTCAAGTAAATTTAGATCGCAGTGGCAGTTGCTAATGGAAGAGAGGAAGCCGTAGTCACGAAGGCGCAATTAGATGGCAACTGGCTGCGGAACCCTTTGTCGGTAATTTTACGTAGTTAGCGCGAAATCTGCGGGCGTTGACCTGCGAAATAAGTTTATTAATTACTGAAGTGCACTAGTTCATACAGTTGACGTAGTGCTGCTGACAACTTGGTGTGATGATGACCCAGATTTGAGCAATGTGTGAAAGTTAGATAGTCAAATTAAAACCAAAACATCACTGTTTTAAGACAACGTAGAAAAGAGGCTTAAGTTCATAATAGAAATTAATATTCTATAATTAGTAAGGCTTTATCATCTTTGGCAGTCTTTACAGGGATGATGATAAGGTCAAAGATTAGCAGATTTTTTAAATAAAATAAAGATATAACGGTAAAAAATACGTATTTCCAAAACAGCTTCATAACTTTTCTATTTTTTTTTGTTATGAGCCTTCAAAGTTATACAGATAATTCGATTTTTTATATAAATTAACTAATATTTATTTACCATTCGATAATTTATGCAATTAAAAGAAACTTATGAAACCGCTTATGAAACCACTTTCATAAACACAATATTTAATATACCTATCAAACAAAGTTCTCCCCGATGCGTACAAACTACGAAAGACTGACGTCATAATTTCGTAGCACTTTGTATGGAGCATTTCGGTAAGGTCGACTAGTTTATTAGATTTTTGAATTCATGACTTAGCTTACGAAGTAACCATAATATTATAGTAATTTATGACTTAGCACATATTTGCTACATAACCAAAAGTACATGCAGCGTCAATATTTTATACATACCGAGGCACATCGAAGCCTGATTCTCCGGCGTGGGGCCTCATGAGCCCCGGGGCCTGGAGCGGGCCACACTCGAGCCTCGGACAGACGAGGGGCTTCAGCTATCTCTATAACCTGTCCGCAGCAGCTCATGCTATATCCTCAAGAAAGACGCACACACGGCGGATTTTTATTTTATTACTGAATTTTCAATATCTGTAATTTTGAAAACTCAATTATTATGTAATTTAAAAATTTATAGGCGAATAGTTAAATATACTATAGATTAAACTACCTGCAAAGTATTCATGACCCGCAAAAATAATATGAATTTTATAAACTATTCAATTATTATTATAATTCATCTAGCACAAGGTAAAATAATTATGTTCATTGTACACAATGTATAAATTTTAAAAATAAATATTGTTTTAGACTCTCAAATATTGTTTTAGACCGATTAAATATTTTCACAAACTGATTGCACCTACTTTAACTATAACTTTAACTATAGCAAAAGTATGTCAAATGATCTGTCAAACCTCTAGTTAAAGTCAATAATGGGCGCCATATTTGACGATAACCTTTTGTTATAATTAACAACGCCTCTGGAGCAACCCACCCTAAATAGACATTTTATTTCACATAATTATTTTACTTATAAATATATTTGATTTATTTGATTATCCTGACTCTACCATAATAACTCCGTAACCTATTAGTGATACAGAGCTGGTTTTAACTAAGGACTAGATGGGTTTGATTCTCACCTTTATATCTTAATGTACTGCGCCCACACTCTAGCGTTTAAGAAAGACTACTGCGTATATATTATTTAAAGCCTGTTGCAGCCACCACCAGCATCACCAAAACAGTGTTATTAAAACATCCAAGTGTGCGACCACCCCACAAATCGCAGTCAATGCGCTAAGAGGCTTACTGAGCGACTCTGAGTTATTGTATTTGTATTGAGAGCGACAGAGGACAATGGCGCCCGTTTCGCCGTACATTTGAAAAATGGATCCAGCTGAAGCTGTATGTACAGATTTATTTGGCTTAAGCCGACGTCCGCTCTCCACCAGATTTGTGCAACGACGGTACGTGTAATGGCACTTGTATCGAGTAAGCCGTAAGGAATTACAATTTAAATCACTTTTAAAGTGATCTAAATTGTAATTCACGGGGGTTTCACCTTTTTAAGATGCAACCCCCTGTAAGAAAAAAAAATCATGATCCCAACCCTTTGTTTTTTTTTCATGTATATGTATATAATTTAGCAAATTTAATATACGTATAAAATTTATACGTATATTAAATTTGCTGGATCAACTCTTAATATATATAAAAGTTTTAAGCGTGGTAAATGATTTATCTATTAAAGTCAATATTAATACCTAATTTGTATTCCACGTGTTCCAAACTTTTGAGCCGGATTTAATAAAGCTTTATAGGGCTCACTTGTGCCAAGCTACGTTAGAGTTAACACCGGGTTAATTATTATTTAATCCAATGTCTCTCTAACTCTATATTATTCTGTTTGGTGTGGTTAGGACATGACGTCAATGTAAGACATGATCTGTCGGCTAGACTTGACATAATTATCCTGACCAAATTACGTAGGTCCGCCATCTGTCTATGACTCAACTACTTGTCTGTTAATTGTTACTTATTATGACGAACAGAAAAATTTAGTCTTAGGGCCTGTTTCACCACTTTCTGATATAATGCCGAATAGGCTATTCACAACTTTTTTGTCACTCCATACTTCATCTGACAAGTTAAGTGGTGGATAGCCTATTCGGCACTTATCAGGAAGTGGTGAAACAGGCCCTTGGACAAACAAAATAATCGTTGAATTAACTTTCCGTCAATGCACAATGCACAAATCTTTAATTGGTCGCTCCACAAATCGGAATCATCCCTCAAAAACTACGTAATGAGTTATGAATGCAGTCATGTTCAATACTTTTACAACAAGACTGTATTTATAACGAATACAAATTTTGTGGGTTAATTCACAAATGCTTAACAGCGACCAATTAAGTATTAGATAAGACAGTCATATTTTCTCGTATTTAAGAAATATTTTAACGTAGGGTTAACTTTAACGGCCGTTAATATTTTGTTCAAGTGGGCTCACAAGTGTAGACAGTAGAGCTCGTTTATAGTCCGACAAGGCTTTATATGAATGTGTCAATGATGTCAAGGGACGCTGCTGGCAAAGGAGAACTGTCAAACACATGTCAAAAATGACGTTTTTGTATGATAGAAGCGTTTAGTTCTTTTTCTCGCCACGTTCATGTAGAGCCTTGTCGAACTATATCTACAGCCTACAGGAACCTATCTTTATTAGTATTTAAGATTACGTCTTATCATAATAATACCTCGACTATATCGAAACTATTTTCTTTCCTCATAAAGTACTAGCTGTCCCGGCAAACGTTGTTTTGCCATTTATAGTATTTCAACTTCATTAGCTGATAAAAAATCTTACCTCTTCTTTTGTGGGTGGGAGAAAATATTTTATACACCAGATGTTGAGTTGTAGGAAGGCAAATATACCTGCGTAAACCGTATGCAAATCGGATCAGTAGTTTTCGTGTTAAAAAAAGTTTGATACAAAATCTGACCCCCTCTTTTGTCCCCTTAGAGGGGTGGGAGGAAAACTTTTTATACACCAGATGCTAAGTTTGAAGAAGTCAAAATATATATCTGCGAAAACCGCATTCAAATCGGATCAGTAGTTTTCGTGTGATGCTGGAACAAACATAAAGACAGACAGACAGACAAAAACTAACTACATTTTTGGCTTCTATAGCGATGTAGTGACACCCCCGCTTATTATTTTTTGAATAAGTATCTTTAATGTACAGAATTTTCATTTCTACAGTTTTATAGATTAGTTATATGTATTGATTCACATAATATTTCGTCTTTCGAACGATCTGTCTATTGTTCGAATCATATTATTATTATTGTAATTACTAATTAGTATTCAGTCAAACTTATAGCATAATATAATATCTATTGTATCAATATTTCGGTATAACGTAGTAAAGTTAGGGTCACTTCATATTGCAATGTGAGACGGCGATGAGATGAGTTTTAAATTACCTATTGAAACTAAACTTTATTTTTAACTAAACGACTCCCGCGACTCCATTGATACATCCGAAAAAACTCGTTTATCGCACGGGAACCGTACTTTTTCTGTAACAAAAACTGTCCTATGTCCTTTCCCGGGACGCAAATTATCCCCATACCAAATTTCATTAAAATCGGTACAGTGCTTTCATTGTTTTTCTTTGTAATAATATTAGTATGGATTCACAGACATGCCGCCCGTAGTCCTATTCCAATTTTTAACGCCTCATTTTAAAGCTTCGCGCCCACTGTTTCGGCGCGGGTCGCCGCGTGCCGGGGCGGGTCGGAGCTCAGCGCGGCGCATAATGCGCTATAGCACACTGTTGCCGGGTCGGGTCGCATCGCATTGACGGATTTTAACGCTCACTGAGGCGGATGCGCGTATCGCCCACTGTGCCGGCGCGCATCGGCGCGGATTTTTGCTCGGTGGATATCCGTCAATGCGACACGAGCCGACACGGCCCGACAAGACCTGCTGCGCCCCGGCAAGCGACGCGCGGATACGATGCGATGCGGCCCGGCAAGCCCCGGCCTCCACCACACCCCGCATCGCCCCGCCGTCACTCGTCGCGCAGAGCATGGCAGAGCGTTGCGCGCCGACCCGGGACTCCATACCCGAAATTGTATGGAGGCGGATTTATGCGATGAGCCCCGGCACGCTGAGCCCAGGCAAGGCCCGTCTCAGTGTGCTCAGTCCTTTAAAGTGCATCGTTAGATGGCCCAAAAGTCATGAAATAGATACAATCAACGTCACAATTATTGTTTTAAGCACAAATCAAGAAGGGCTTGCGGGCTGCACATCGATAAATCAATAAAGTTTGTGACGGGTGGGGACAAATTTTAATTGGCGCCCGATTTCACGCAAACAAGTGAAATCAGATCCAATTAACGCTTTCGTTCGAACACCAGGTGCGGGCAACTGCGCGCGTGGTGTAAGTGCGGGCGAGTGCTGAATATTCCTTCGGTTTATTTATATTAATAAACTAAGTAATACTTTTTATAATTAAAATATTTGCACCTTGAATAATTATTGAGGGTTTTCTGTCTTTGGCATCGGGTCTCAGGAACTCCCACGGTAGATGTGTGGGACTCGCTGAGCCGAATGTTAAGTGGATATCCTGGGGTCTCTGGATCCCCTAAGAATTAAGGAATTTTTGTGGTTGCTTGCCGCTGTCAATCCTGTTGCACCAGTTTATAAAGTACTGGTCAGAATATTTGGTGAACCAGTGCAAGACCTCTCATGAATACATAGAGTTTCCTGAACTAAATTATGTCTGCCTAGTGCCTTGTAAATAATTTAAATATGCTACATCGTTTTTAGGGTTCCGTAGCCAAAATGGCAAAAAAGGAACCCTTATAGATTCGTCATGTCTGTCTGTCTGTCTGTCTGTCTGTCTGTCTGTCTGTCTGTCTGTCTGTCTGTCTGTCTGTCTGTCTGTCTGTCTGTCTGTCTGTCTGTCTGTCTGTCTGTCTGTCTGTCTGTCTGTCTGTCTGTCTGTCTGTCTGTCTGTCTGTCTGTCTGTCTGTCTGTCTGTCTGTCTGTCTGTCTGTCTGTCTGTCTGTCTGTCTGTCTGTCTGTCTGTCTGTCTGTCTGTCTGTCTGTCTGTCTGTCTGTCTGTCTGTCTGTCTGTCTGTCTGTCTGTCTGTCTGTCTGTCTGTCTGTCTGTCTGTCTGTCTGTCTGTCTGTCTGTCTGTCTGTCTGTCTGTCTGTCTGTCTGTCTGTCTGTCTGTCTGTCTGTCTGTCTGTCTGTCTGTCTGTCTGTCTGTCTGTCTGTCTGTCTGTCTGTCTGTCTGTCTGTCTGTCTGTCTGTCTGTCTGTCTGTCTGTCTGTCTGTCTGTCTGTCTGTCTGTCTGTCTGTCTGTCTGTCTGTCTGTCTGTCTGTCTGTCTGTCTGTCTGTCTGTCTGTCTGTCTGTCTGTCTGTCTGTCTGTCTGTCTGTCTGTCTGTCTGTCTGTCTGTCTGTCTGTCTGTCTGTCTGTCTGTCTGTCTGTCTGTCTGTCTGTCTGTCTGTCTGTCTGTCTGTCTGTCTGTCTGTCTGTCTGTCTGTCTGTCTGTCTGTCTGTCTGTCTGTCTGTCTGTCTGTCTGTCTGTCTGTCTGTCTGTCTGTCTGTCTGTCTGTCTGTCTGTCTGTCTGTCTGTCTGTCTGTCTGTCTGTCTGTCTGTCTGTCTGTCTGTCTGTCTGTCTGTCTGTCTGTCTGTCTGTCTGTCTGTCTGTCTGTCTGTCTGTCTGTCTGTCTGTCTGTCTGTCTGTCTGTCTGTCTGTCTGTCTGTCTGTCTGTCTGTCTGTCTGTCTGTCTGTCTGTCTGTCTGTCTGTCTGTCTGTCTGTCTGTCTGTCTGTCTGTCTGTCTGTCTGTCTGTCTGTCTGTCTGTCTGTCTGTCTGTCTGTCTGTCTGTCTGTCTGTCTGTCTGTCTGTCTGTCTGTCTGTCTGTCTGTCTGTCTGTCTGTCTGTCTGTCTGTCTGTCTGTCTGTCTGTCTGTCTGTCTGTCTGTCTGTCTGTCTGTCTGTCTGTCTGTCTGTCTGTCTGTCTGTCTGTCTGTCTGTCTGTCTGTCTGTCTGTCTGTCTGTCTGTCTGTCTGTCTGTCTGTCTGTCTGTCTGTCTGTCTGTCTGTCTGTCTGTCTGTCTGTCTGTCTGTCTGTCTGTCTGTCTGTCTGTCTGTCTGTCTGTCTGTCTGTCTGTCTGTCTGTCTGTCTGTCTGTCTGTCTGTCTGTCTGTCTGTCTGTCTGTCTGTCTGTCTGTCTGTCTGTCTGTCTGTCTGTCTGTCTGTCTGTCTGTCTGTCTGTCTGTCTGTCTGTCTGTCTGTCTGTCTGTCTGTCTGTCTGTCTGTCTGTCTGTCTGTCTGTCTGTCTGTCTGTCTGTCTGTCTGTCTGTCTGTCTGTCTGTCTGTCTGTCTGTCTGTCTGTCTGTCTGTCTGTCTGTCTGTCTGTCTGTCTGTCTGTCTGTCTGTCTGTCTGTCTGTCTGTCTGTCTGTCTGTCTGTCTGTCTGTCTGTCTGTCTGTCTGTCTGTCCGTCTGTCCGTCTGTCCGTCTGTCCGTCTGTCCGTCTGTCCGTCTGTCCGTCTGTCCGTCTGTCCGTCTGTCCGTCCGTCCGTCCGTCCGTCCGTCCGTCCGTCCGTCCGTCCGTCCGTCCGTCCGTCCGTCCGTCCGTCCGTCCGTCCGTATGTCACAGCCACTTTTCTCCGAAACTATTAGAGCTATACTATTGAAACTTGGTAAGTAGATGTAGTCTGTGAACCGCATTAAGATTTTGATGCAAAAATGGAAAAAATATTGAAAACTTTAGGGGTCCCCATAGGTACAACTGAAACAAAAAAAAAAATTCATCTAACCTATGCGTGTGGGGTTAGTTTTTTTTATACGTCATAAATAGTAAACCTTAATCTAAATTTCATTAAATCGACTGAAATATAAAAATAAATCAAAAATATTTTAATTTCATAAAAATAAACCTTATTGCTGCTGCGGAACCTTCCATGGGCGAGTCCAACTCGCACTTGGCCGCTTTTTATCAGTTCCAAGCTATACAACTATAAAGTTATACAACTAATATTTTAACAATAATAAGGTACAGTTACTACGTGGTACATTCTTTTTATAGCATAATACCAATCAACGTTATTGTTTAAAAGTGGGTCTATAGGAGGTGACTCGCTCATTTCTCTAGACTTGTTCCGTATAATTTTCGTCTATATAAATCATTATAGGGCTGGCGGTCGTTAGTGGGTGACCAACGGTCGCTAAGATTGAAATATGACCCGCACAGAATTATCTTATTAGAACTAATTGTTAGTTTGTTTCATTTAATGTTTCTGTTTTTGCTGTGACTATAGAGCAGACAGAAAAGGAAGAAGCTTGTGGGGGTTAGGTTAGGTTATAACTAGGGTATGCGGAATAATTGACGACCTCTGTGGCTCAATTGGTTGAGTGTGTGGCAGCTCAAGCCTGGGGTCGCGGGTTCGAATCCCGCGGACGGAAATATTTCCGTTGTCTGGTACCTGTATCACAAGTCCTTCAGGTACTTGGCACAGGGCCAGACTGACGTGGTGTGAAGCGTCCATAGATATTATTATATTATTATAATTGAATGCTAGAAACCGGATGATGAAGATACGTAGGAAGTCATTTTATTTTAATTAAACAATAATTACTAACACCTTACGGCTTAGGTATAATAAGCTACAATAATTTTCAGTGTTCTTCGCAAAAAAAAAATGATTTAATAAGTTTTATCATTTTATATATAAAACTTATTAATAAATCATAGTTTTTTTTTGTTATATATACTCGTATAATCAGAGAGGAAAACTTTCCAATTTACAAATTAATTTAATTAGTATAAATTCTTTCACGTATACTCGTATATTGTATAGCTTTTTAAAGTGCTAAATGTGTGCATCTCATATTGCAGGTTGGAATCTCGTCAGTAAGTAGACTAATTTGAACATACGTAGGAATAAAAACGGCAGAAACATTTATTTAACGTATTGGAATTTATAACGAACCGCGGGATTCATTATTTATTTTTTAAATTTATTCACCGGATGCTCGCTCCGATTTTTATATTTTGTGTATTGAAGTTGTGCTATTTTTTCTTTCAAATACGGATAAGTTTGTTTATTTTTATTCAACTTTATTTTTAACTAGATGACGCCCGCAACTCCGTTGCGCCAAAATTCGTATCATTATCGCGCAGGAACCATACATTTTTCCGGGATGAAAAGTATCATATGTTCTTTCCCGGGACTCAAAGTATCTCCTTACCAAACAGCAAAATCGGCCCAGCGGTTGGGGCGTGAAGAGGTAACAGACAGACAGAAAGACAGACAGACAGACAGACAGAGTGACAGATAGACAGACAGACGGACAGACAGACAAACAGACACACTTTCGCATTTATAATATTAGTATGTAAAAGTTTTTCATAATTTATATAATTTCGCAATCCTACCGAGGCAAAAATAATTTTATCAATCATATTTAGGTACTAACTTACCAACTTTAGTTACCAATGCCAGTTACTTCAATATTAATTCACGGGAACACTCAACTTTTTCAAAATAAAAAAAATAACATAAAAATAGCTTATTTTTTATTCCAGAGGCTATCTATATTATTATACTATGGAAGATTTGTCAAAATCCGTTCTATACGTTTTGCGTTAGCCTGAAAATATTTAAAAACATAATATTACTTAAAAGAACATCTAGTATTAGTAGTAATAAGTCGATAACCCGTATGGAAGTAAATTTTAATCTTTAGAGGCATCTCATGTTGCCGTCGGATTTGGTCAGCGGTCGCCCCTGAAAACTTATCGATCCCTGGCTTATAGTTCGATACAGTGGCATTAGTTTATGCTACTACAACTATGTTTTGCTTGATATCATCTAGTAATACTAAATGAAAACAATTTAAAAAATTTCATAATCGAAATTTTGTTCTGTTAGAAGTGTTTAAGAACGAAACATTATAATTACTTAAATCCTAATTAACCACTATAATATTATTCAAAATAACACACGAATAATAAATCACATTAAGTACTTAACCCTTTGGATTTAGATAACACATTCGTGTTCCATATATCTAGAGAGATTCACTGCTCCAATAAACACATACCTGGTGCACGCTGATTAGACTCTTGTCGGCGTGCCACAGGGTTATGTATTGGGACCGACACTCCTCCTTGTTTATACGAGCGATACCAGAAGACTAAATTTTAGTCGCATTCCATCAATAATATTAGATTTTTCCGATCAGAGCACACGAAAACCGATACGCTATTTACCAACTGACATACATTTTCAAATTTGCTTCGTAACTTTGCTCAAAGTTTGAATATCCGCTGAAATCCAACGTCCGTATATTTTAAATAAAACATTAACTTTTAATAAGAAGATGGCGGAGTATCCAACTAAAATAGCTCTTTAGGTTTATTACTTTGAAAGATTAAAGGAGTTGTTCTGTAACACAATTGAAAAGTACCCGCAAAGAGCCGAAACTGGGTTTCGATGCGATCGTTTTAAATCAGCCAGGAAAAATTACTTGGAGCAGTTTTGAGTTCGCTGAAAACTTTTCTCTCTACCATCCTCATTATATTGTATTCACGTCTGGACTGCAAATGGGCTCTAAGGTATACGAGTAAGCGGCTTCATTTTATGCTCTAGATACTCTTTTTTATTCTCTTTTTTTTCTTTTTCTTGCTACTTTCTCAAATTTTCTTCGTAATTCAGTAGAGGAATTAGTAACCTTTCCAAGTATTAAGTTGAATTAATGGCTTTCACCTATAAGCTCATATTTTTACAAACTAAGGAGAGAAAAATATTGCCATAAAAATCTTCAAAAGGAACTTATAATATTTTGCAACATTTTGAAACGCTTGTTTTATAAAACTATGTATTTTTATATTATTTATTTTATCAATAAAATAAATTAATTATTTTGTTACTAAACCTGCATACAATATATTAAATAGTTTTAAAAACCACTTTAAAAACCATACTTTCACTATTTGCAACACCATTACCTATCAAAGTAAATACGCTATCAGCCAGCAGCCTACATCTTGGGCAAGATCACTTAAAATTTTCTACCAACCACGAGCAGACAGCGCGGCTCTTCTCAATCTTATTTTACAATCCACGTCTCCCCAGAATGTCATGTTTTACGTCCCCCCCCCTCCCCCTCTACCCTCCTTAGCTCAGGCAATAGGCCACGCGGGACTCCACATTTATTAACTATATTTCATGTTTATAACAAAGCCCGTAAACCCCAGATGTGGGTATGTTTATTTTATTAAGATCGAAAGTAATTCCATTTTTTCATCAGATATAGAGGGTTAAATGTGTAAACGAAGTGTTGAACGTGCGTACATCAACCTTTTTTATCTCTGACATCTTTTATGTTGCTCAATAACGCCTTCGTGCCTCGTGGCCTCGGAACTGTCTTGACTTATATGACGTGGGTTACATTAGTGCATGGGACGACTAAAATGCAATTCCAGGTTTAGTTAGGTTATTTAGATTTTAGTCAATACGGTGTGCACTGATCAGCCGGACCTCATTATGAAAGCTGTTTTTTAATATGGAAGAAAATTCATGTGTTGAATGGGCGTGTGAAAATTCCTACATCGTCAGTATAAAAATAAGATTTCTTGTAGTTACTATACGGAACTCGCTTTACACGATAAAACCGTCACTGAACTTTATATAGGTGCTATTCAATTGTCCAGTTCAAATAATGAACAATAGTTATCTACATACGTAAAGTCTGCGTTTAATTTGGGAATCAGTTTGGAGTTAATTTCGTAGTTGACTGTTATGATGGAGTAAGGCAAACTCGGGCGAGCTGGGAGCAAACCGGAGTTTAGCGTAAGAGATACAATTGCGATTCAGACAGAGTTTTAAGTGAACATACAACAACTTTGATTTGAACTACCTAAGCACGGAACTAAGTGAAAACTAAATTTTTAGACAGGCTAATTTAAATGAACAGTTTGTGGATTGTGAAAAGATAATATTTAAGGTATATTGCAGCTGTAAGCATGTCAATGCTGTAAGCGAGTCAATGAATTGGATCCAACATAAAATTATTAACTAAAATTTTACAGATATCGAAAAAACTGTTTGTTATAAGAAAATAAATAATTTTTCTTTTGTAAAATTGTCACCTGAAGCGCTCGAGAGACGACTCTATCTCCTTGCGATAAGTGTCATTATGAAGTTGCGCGCCCGTAATATTGTTCCATAATGATCTCCGTCCTTATTCAGTTTTTACAATGGCTATAGAAAAATGAGAAAATCAATCTAGATTCAGAGGCTCTTGTAAATTTTATTTAAACTTCGGTCATTCATCAGTCTATTTCCGCCAAACCTTCGGCGCGTCAACAGAGTTCACCCTTCATTAGTCGGGCTTGTGATGACATTACTTACTTATTATAATATTATCATCATTTGCAAATTGTTTGCGTACTTACGTCTTATTATTATATTATACAAACACAGTCACCCTAATTACATAGGCGTTCAAGATTATATTATGTAAGAATTTGTTGGTTATCATCTTGAATATAATTTAATAAACGTGTCGGTCTGCCCTCCCACTGGGTTATGAGAGTAAAGGAATAGAGAGTGCTCTTGTGTACTGCGCACACACTTGGGCACTATAAAAATACTCCTGCGTAGCTGGCCTGGTTTCAATGAAACCGGCCACCGTCACCGAAACCGGTGTGGGAGCTATTATATTATTATTATTATTATTATTTAATATGCCATCACATTTTTTTACAAATATCAGCGATTTTCCGGCACCATTTTAAAGAATTAGGAGTCACAAAGTGAGGATATTTTGGTTTCAAATATTATAAGATAATTTATTCATCTCCACGTCTATAATATAAAAATTTTATAGCCGCATACAAAATGTCACATAAGTACGTTTTAACCATCACAATAACCGCAAAATATAAAAAATGGGGTCTGATTAGGTACCAGTATAATATACTTACACCGAACTAAGGAAATGAAAAAAAAAATTGTTGCCTATTTAGTCCCCTGCACGAATAGCTTAGAAATATTTTATATAAAAATAAATAACTTTTCCATTTATAAGAAAAATAAGAAACTTTCTCAATTTTTTTCACACATTTTCGCTATATCAAGTACGCGGCGAGCGTCGTAACCGCCACTGTACATGGCGTGCTGATATGAATGTTATTTTAATGTCCTTAACGTCGATATTCGTACTGACAGACATCCGACCTGCAAATTTTTCTTGAATAACGTTCTTAAACTAGAATAGTTACATTCAGAAACCTAAACAGGATATCAGTTCTCATATTTTCCTGAAGTTATTATTATATCCGGTGTAAAATGTAGGTTGTTCCGACTTGGGGTCGGCTTTCAAAACAGCGCGCAAATTGAACAATAATATTTATTTTCACGGAGCCCGTGACGAAGCAAACATTCGAAAGTGATACCGCTAAAAAAGAAAAAAAAGAAACAAGGCCAAAACAACATAGATAAACAAAAAGACAGGAAGATGAGTATTGAGTATAACAATCATTAGCAAGAATAATAACAGTAGAAATGAGTCAGGAGCACAAAATAAAAACTTCACTTTTCGGTAGCACAGTAAATTAATTATTTCCTTTTGTTTCAACAAACAATGAAATTGCTAATGAATTATTTTTAACATTTCTCTTCCTATTTGGAATAATATTCTTTTTCAGTTCGCCTTTAGATTTTGTTCCAGCAAAAATGTTAAGGGCGGCAGGGGACGATAGATACATAACTTCCTAAATTGTGCAATTTTAAAAGCGTTCATAAATTAATTATTATTTTTTCCGAGCTGCGCAAGTTTCAAACTTAAACCTGTAGCTTGAAACAATCACTAATTCATGTTTAATTTGAAGATAATGTGCATATTATGTAAATCTATACAATATATAATAAAACTGTACAAATGTAAATTCTGCACATTCTGTACAATGTACATTCAAGATATTAATAAAATGACAAGCGGGGGATGTCACTACATCGCTATAAAAGCCAAATTGTGGTTAGTTTTTTATCTGTCTGTCTGTATGTTTGTTCCAGCATCACACGAAAACTACTGATCCGATTTGAATGCGGTTTTCGCAGATATATTTGTCTTTTTCCAACTTAACATCCGGCGTATAAAAATTTTCCCCCCACCCCTCTAAGGGGACAAAAGGGGGGGACAAACTTTTTTCTTTAACACGAAAACTACAGCTGATCCGATTTGCATACGGTTTTTGCAGATATATTTGTCTTCTTCCAACTCAGCATTTGGTGTATAAAGGGTGTATAACACCAAATATTGAGTTTTTCTTTAATAGACTTACTTCATCTACCTGTGTTTTCCAACTTAACATCTGGTGTATACAATTTTTCCCCCCCACCCCTCTCAGAGGACAAAAGAGGGAGTACGATTTTGTATCAACTGATGAAGTAGAAATACTTTAAATGGCAAAACAACGTTTACCGGGACACCGGACAGCTAGTATTACAATAAATTGATAACAAACAATTTTACCATACATTTTTCTAAATTGAGCAGAAGAAGCAGAAGAAGATATAAAACAAAAGAACTCTCACAGGCTTCTCTCGCTTTGAAATAACGAACTAAATGTTATAACTTATAACTTATGAGCTGTTGTTATTTGTGGATATTTTAACATCTATTTTCGTCACGGTCATCGAAACTATCGAGACACCTATTAACAGTTAACTTTAATTAAAGTGGAACTGAAGCCATTTGATATAATATAGTGAATTTTGGGACTTGGTTCTCTATTGGTCTATAAATACATGTTTACCAACAAACTTATGTTTTATTTGTTTGGGCATTTCAGATGCTGTACAAAAATATTATATTATGTAATACAGATCATTTGCTAAATTATTAATGTGTTTTTGTTTAATAAGCTTCTAAATATAGAGGGAGGCAATTTTCACTTAGTATTTTTTCTACCGTTTTTCTTAAAAAAAAACAGCTTTTTTATGGAAAACTGCCGTGCCTAAAAGGAAAAAAATCAAATACGTAAAGCCTCAAGGCGTCGTTGAAGTGACGCACCACAAAGCAACGGAGCAGTTCTCTAAGCTCGAATATTCCGTGAACAGCGTGTTAATATCAGCGCTAATCCCACAATAACCGGCGATAATGGTGCAGTTAATTGATGGCGTTAACCGAATGTGCTAAACTAAACATTGATTTCATGCACTAAGCCGCAAGGAAGCGAGTTATTGAACGTTAGTCGTTACACACGACATAATCCGTTATGGGTTCAGTTTAATGGTAGCTTATGAAATAAGATAACAATGTTTTGTGTATGTCTTTATTTTGTACAGATAAATTGATTTATAAGCAAATGACAGTCCAGCGTTTATATACGTTTCTTCGCACAGTACAAACATAAGTAATCAGCCAATTTACTATTAGGTCTTGGCAATAATGTATAAAACTATATTATGGTGGCCACAACTTCAATACGAAAAATTTATCTCCATCACTTTTCGTCAAAATAGATACAGCGGTTTTGCGTGAAATGAATACAAGTTGGATCATGACAGACCCATGGGAAATAACAATGCCTGATGCTATAACTCTTTGATAGTACTGTAAAAACTATCCAGTAAAAATTACACAAAATATAAATTCAATATTATTATGTTTAATTTGTAATTTATAAAAACGTATCGTTTGCAGTTTTATGCGATTTAAAACAGTCAGATTAAGCAAAGGATGTTTTTTTTTGAGATCGCAAATATTGAATTAAGTATAACGAAATGAAAACGCACAATATAATCCAGAAATGTTAATTTTTACACCCTATAGTAATATAATACGGTTATCTAAGGAAGTACGTAAACTCCTCGTACTGAAGTACTTAATGTACCTATTGTTCAGCTTAAGGTAATACAAGGGCGTAGGGCGTTGCCTAAATTAACAAAATATTATTAAACACTTCGTTCAAACGGAAGAAACGATCCGTTCAAATCGCAGTTTTAAGCAACATTTGCTATAAACAATGATTTGTTTCCTTCCATTTTATTAAACATAGGCAGTAAATGAACGAATATTATTTTAATTGTTGAATGAGCAAACAATTAGCATTCGAGCCTGCGATTGTTTCTCTCTTTGATAACACTAAAATTGTTGACGCAGGCATAAAGTGAATAATTTCTTTAATTAGTTGACTCATCGAGATTCGAGAAAGGCTTAATAATATGGTAATTTAATTGTTAAACTAACGACCTCGAAAAATAGCTTTGTAGCTCAATGGTTAAAGTTCCAGTGTATAAAAAGGTCACTGGTTTGAATCCCTCCATAACGATGATAAGTTTCAGCGATAATTTCAATAGACAAGACAAGTCAGTTCAAAATTAAGTGCTCGTAATATTCTTTCTGATTTAATCTACGTAACAAACGTAGATTAAGGGGAAAATGATTCTTATCGTGAATCATATTTCCCCTTAATATCATCTTAAATAGCAATAAAAATCTCTTAATTAGTGTTACAAAGATTATAAAGGGCGTCGAAAGATTTCGTCCGCAAAGTTTTCTCATTATATGGTTGTTAGCGATAGCTCCGATACAGGTGAGAGAAAAAACGACGCGGAATGTAATTAAAACGGAGTTGAGTTGTACATTTGTTTCTCGCTGATATTTTTTGTGTGCCTCGATGTAAAATAACGGGCGAATGTTACAAAAAAAACCTTTGGCTTAGTCGCTGGCTCCATTTTTGAATTACAAGTTTGACGTGACTGTGTGTCTGTCTGTCTGTTATGTGGCAAGCTAGCGTCCAAACAAGTGGATTAATTTCGATCTAGTTTTTTTTGTTTAAATGATGATATGATTTACGGAGTTTTTAGCGGTAGTTCATCATTATCATCTTGCTTACTGCAGGAAAACTTCGGGTTTCTAAATTCCTTGATAGGGGAAATTGTTGGAAAGTCTGGTTGAATCTGTAAATTTGATAGAATGACTATAGCGGGTTCATTGAATGATACTATTTAATTTAGAGTTAAGGACTAGACGAGTTGGCCTTTAGTCATTCAAATAAATGGTTTCATTTTATGTATTCGCAAGTCATTTAATTAAGTGGCAGATTAAACCAGATAGCAGCGACAAATACACTACGTTATATTATATCGACGCCGCGATGCGAAATTCTTAATTTTTACGCGGAGAAATTGGATCCGCTTAATATTCTTATTTCGCCTTGTTTGGCCTTATCTCGTTTCGGCCGCTCTGGAAAACTAATTTTTATTCGACAAATGTACCGGAACATCTGTTAGAGAGTACGCCGGTTTTGGGAATTAGCTGTTACCCGATATACAAGAAAAAAATTTCAGAGATTCGTGATATTGGTTTAATTATGATACTGGTTTAACTTTGGTTTGAAAAAGTAAAAACCGCGTATTTTAATGAAAAATAATGAAAAATACAATTCAGTATCTTATAATCTAACCACTAAAGACCTGTACAATGTAGGTATTCAAGGGAAAAAATTTAAAACTACATAAAAATCATGCTGCCAGAAAGGAGCGGTAACTAAAAATCTCACTTACACTATTTGATATAATTGCATAGTATAAAGACAAAGATATATATTTTGTTAGACTTTCGCAAATTAAAAACCATGTACAAATATTCAACCTTCATGACAGTCTCACAAACACGTTTCATTAAATGTAAACAGTTTACGAGACAAAAGGAAAAAACCAGCGCCACCACATTTCAGCGTTGAATATTCATGCAGGCCGAATCAAAAAGTGTGTATCCGTGAATTTTCATATTTTATATAAACCTTTAGCCAATTCATTAGTATTCCATACGCCAACAAATCAAAGTCTGTTTTTGTATTTTCCTTTAAGCGGATAACATTTTAACATCAAAGATGGAATTCGACACGTTTTGCGCCGCGGATTAGAGAAAAACCTTTGTGACGTGAGTTTCAATGATTGGAAATATCGTTTTTTATTATAATTATTATATCTCTGCAATTTACATACAATTACAGTTATGTAAAAAGTAAAAATGATTAATAAACCATCAGAATTATTTCAAAAAGATGAAAAGTGTTTCCTTTACTTAGGTAAAAGTACAGGAAACGAAAATAGAAAATTTCCGAAAATAAGGCCTCCAAATTTTTCATACCGATTTTACAAAATCTTTAGATAAAGCGGTAGGGCTGATTAAGGTGGAACCTGTATCTGATCAAATAAAGGGCGTGAATTTTTCCACAAAACGCCTAATGCCCGCCGCGGCTTTTAACTTCGTATAAAAGCTAACATTATTCTCCGTTTAAGCATCGGATTTGCCCGTTCTGATCTGAGATTGCAGAAAAATGTGTTACATTGAAAATAACGAGATACCGCACTCGATATTGGCCCTTCGCGCCCGGTAATACGGCTTAAAATTGATAACGGAATCCTCAAATCAACCTCTAGTGTCCAGGATTCTCGACGAAAGTTTTTAAACGCGGGGAGGGAATTTCATCGCGACTCGAAGTGAAATTTTAAAATACAAATGCTTGTTTGATGTTCGATATTTCTATGTCCATTACTTTGTCAATTTTATTATAATTAATATGTACTATCAGATAAATTAATAGGCAGGTGGCGGATTTTACGTAATTTGGTCGGGTTAATATTATGTCAAATCAATTTTAGTAATGGAATGTGTCGCCTAGGTATCCCAATAACGTAGGTTTGCAATTTTCAATCTGCCGAAGAATCGATTTCTCTAAGAGTACTTTTGTTTCTTTTATCTTGCTAAATGCATTTTGAATTCGCTTTCTTTGTAAGTCTTTTAGGTTCTCAAAGGACTAGCTGATTTAAATAATTAAGATTAAAAGATCGAAAGATTTGCAGTAATCTAGTTAGCAGCGTTTAATCTTTCCGCGTTCCGGATTTAATTTAAATAATTAAAACTTTAATTTTAATTAAATATTATAACGATTTCATTTAATGAGATTGGAATTATGATGATGGATATTATTTTCTATGCTTCACCATGCTTCATCACCGCGTGGTGAAGGGTAGAAAGTTATACTACGCAGTAGCAGCCGGCGCTCTGTGTGATAAATAAAAGTTATTCACTCCACATTTATAAAGTGGGTATAATAAGTCAGGGGCGTATTCACGCTAAGCTGGAGTTAAGAAATGACAAATCACAATCACAGAACGCTCCGCCGGAACCTTAGCGGACTTTCTATGATTTATTATTTAGGTATACGATTGAAATTCGAGTATTGTCATTTGTCAATTCAGGCACGCCTCGCTGGAGCAGGGTTTTGTACTAAAATATGATCGACAATAAAAATTACCTATTAGCAACATCGCTTCGCTTGCAACTTTTTTTAACAGGCTATAGTGGACACTATAGATTGTTAACATTGCTGGGCAAAGTCCTCACCCAAAGTCTTCCTTCTGTCTGGTTCTAACGCCACTGCAGGCTAGCCTGGCTTGTAGGCATCCAGTCCATCTCGCCATCTTTTTTGCTTATAACTTGTGACGAGCAATAATTGTCTCTACGTTGGCTAATGATTGCCAACATGATCGCCATGCTCCATACACAATCGAAGACGATCATGGGCAATTACTAGATGAACTATAATATATTATACTACACGTTCGGCATCTTTAGTATTTGGGCCAACGTGAAGTGGCCAACTTGTTGTTCAATGATCGGAGCAGACATGGTTTTACGAACCACACCGTGACGGTAAAATACACAATCTTTTCGTCTTAAATTCTCTACGCGTACGTGTGGCAAATTGTGACAAGCATACAGGGTGTAAAAAACTAAGTGATAAAACTTTAGGGTGTGTACGTGTTCCTTGTAGAGAGTTAACTGTGAAAGAAGCAGCGCTGAAACACCCATTATTTTTTTTCACTTTTATATGGGGAAAGGGAAACTCGTGACGCTCGGGCCCATAAAAAAGTGATTTTTTTTTCATCTTTCAGCGCTACTACTTTCACAGTGAACTCTCTACAAGAAACACGTACACACCCTAAAGTATTATCACTTATTTTTGTTACACACTGTATATATTATATTAATTATTATATACTTCATCTAAGGCTCGATTTATATGCGTCCGCCCGAACGCGCGGTTACGGCTACGCCCGCGCCGCGAGATCACAAGCAATAAAATTGTACCTAAATGACAGTGACCGTGCCGCTATTTAAATAAATCGTTACATACAATTCCTTGCATATCCCGCGGTGTAGCGGCCAAACCGCTCTGTCGCGCGGACGCAAATACACCGAGCCTGGCCTTGTACCATGAAACTGTTTTGAGACTCAAACGATCGTACGAGAATGCCGCGTCCTACTGTAACAAACGTGAAATGACGCTGTTATAGCAGACGCGGCATTCTCATTCGATTGTTTAAGTCTCAAAACAGTTTCGTAGTAGGCCTACTGAAACGATACACGTCACACGAGCGTAAAACTTATCTTATTGTGCGATATATCAAAGAAAAGTTACTCTTCTGTATATTTCGTATTGTGTTCGTAGCCCGTCTGTGCTCTAATGAACACGCACAATTATGTCGATAATACTCTGTCATATTAACGCTAAAACTAGATTCTGGCACGCGGCCAACATCAATCACCATCTCAGTAATGAATTGATCCGGTAATGATGTATGAAAAGTAATATTTTCATACAAGCACGGATGACCGGGGTTCTTGCGGTCACTCTGACTCAGCATGTGGTCAGATTTGTCCGATCGCTGACCTACTAAGATAACTGAAGGAAGCTTTGTGTTATACATTGTTGACGTTGTCATGGGGTTCTCCTAATAGAATTTTTTGTTTAGATTTTGTTTTGTTCTTTGTTAATACTACTACCATACTTATTTAATTGTCAACCGATTATTATTAACTTAGTACGAGTAGTCATCTTGTGATGACACCCGCAAATCCGTTGCGCAAAAATTCTTTTATCGCACGGAAACCGTACGTTTGTCCTATCCCCATCCCGGGACTCAAAGTACCTCCATATCCAGAAGAATCGGTTCAGTGATTTGTGTGTGAAGAGGTAAGAGATAGAAAGACAGACACACACGCATCTCTTATATATAAAAATGGATTTTCAAATGTGTTAGTCGCGCTAAAACTCTAAAACAGCTGAACGGATTGGGCTGGTTTTAGTCTTAAAATATTCGTAGAAGTCCAGGGAAGGTTTCAAAGTGACACGAAGTTCACCGGGACAGCTAGTTTATAATAAAATCCTGTCAAGAAACCGTTAATTATGACGTCTTATATAATTCTGTTTATAATTATAGCTAAGCTTGCTTTAGTAAAGCCATTATCAAAGACGACATTTTGCAATTTCGGAGCTAAATACATACTTACTGTGAAGTTTCAAGAGTAATTTTGCTAAATATTATATTTTCAATAGCTGCCATGATTTTCACCTAGGTGTAGACCTTTAAGATTTTTAATGGACCGTGAATACCAGAGATAAATCATATAATATATTCGTTTACCGGCAAAATTATGTTTGTATGCTGTGACCTTTATTTCTAGTTTAGGTCAATTAATCAGCCTATAATAGCTGTAATGCACAATACTATATAAACTATATATTATAGTACTGTATAATATATAACTATAATATTTTTGTGTTAGATGGCAGCACCGGCAATAAACAAAAAGTTTGACAACATTTCTGTCACATGTCGGATTATTTACTGTATATGTGCTAGTAGCGCCCTCCTACCATTTCCTATTCTCTTCCGATAAGTAACGATTACGTTCGCAATTGTTCTGTTAAACCCAGTTTGTTTAAATAGCTAGTTAATCGTGTATCTTTGAGCCCGCATGTACAAATGCAGTATTACGTAACACACTGCATAATCCGATACGGGGACAAATTATAATTTACGGTTATTAAAACGTGAATTTAACGTTTGCTGCGCTAATAACACGAGATTCCGGTAATCTCGTTTAAATGGATAGTATTCTGGTCAATACAACAGTGTCCATTGACCAGAATTGTTTCTGATAAACATATCAGAAACAAATCTTGTTTTATCAAAGTTATATTATATATAACATATAAGAAAGCATATTATGCTACTATGCAAATTACATTCATCATCATCATCTTCATAATCATTACCACGTCAGGGTCACCAATGTCACAACTCACATGGTTGTATAATATTGGACACAATCAGTGACGGATTAACCCTTAATCAAATTAAGCAATTGCTACTTGCACTATTATCTATTCTGTGCAATTGCCTAGGCCCTAAGGGCTAAGGTATCACGTCTAAGGGGGGCACCAGAAGAGTAATTAAGGTTAGGTTTTACATAATTTCAAATATTCTGGCAGACTGAACTCTGAAGATTCTGCTATATCTGGTACCGACTTCAAAATGATGAAGATTGAGTACAGAAATAGTTGAGTTTTAGCCGAAAAAAGCCGAAAGGCACTATTAGATAGGAAAAAATATTTAATAATTTTTAGTTCTTATTATAGGATATTATTATTGTTTTTACCTTGGAAGTCGGTTTTAACTTTTTGTTAAAAATAATAATTGAAATTAAATTCATAAACGGAGACAAGATTTGCGGGCGTGCGACGTGATAACTGATACTCTTCAAACTTAATCTGAAATCACACTTAACTGAGCCTGACTCGAGTGGTCTACTCTGAAGATGGTCTATTATTTATAAGGATATACTGTATATTTTTTATACTGTATCATCTGTTATTTTGAACAAACTGATAAAAGTTTTACCTTTTGGCGCTTTAGAAAATAATTTGATTGATAAAATATGTTCTGCATCATATTGTTTAAAACCCTTACTTTAAAGGTTTTACTTATAACAAGACGCAGTAAGTTTTTGTCGCTCCTAAACCAATTTTTTCCTATGCAATGCAAGACAATAAGTCTTTCCAATCCATTTACTTCTATTTCCACATTCTTGCCCATTAAAATTGTCGCCGCGACTGTTGCAATATAGGAACACCACACTCGGTGCGCTCACATCTACGTCGACGCATCGTAGTAGACGTGCACCGTTGTCGACGTAGCGCGGCGTTGTCGACGTAGAACATCGCTGACGTCACACGTCACCTGAGCACCCGCGGTGAATACGAAGCAGTCAATTGACAACAGTTTTTGCTCGACAAAAGACAGCCACTCCGAACAAAAAGAAAACTTTAAATGTGTTCACCTGATATGAATATTTATGAGTTTTGTTTGTTCTGTTTATATTGTTATTTGCTTTGTATCGTGTACACTGTACGCTGTAGTGTGAAAATATTTTTATTCGTTTCAGTATCTTTTGCGTGTTGTTTGTTTAAAAACTCATTTAAAGGTACACGAGCGTCAAAACAATAATATGATGATTGATGGTGGGCAGGCTCAAAATATATAGTCTTACGTGGGCAGTGAACAAGCTAATTAAAATTTATAGAAATTAAGAAGTAATTTTATTATTTATTTCCTATAGCAAAGAATATAATATTATGTACGCAGGTTTATGAATTCAGTGCAAAACTGACTCTAGAACAGCAAGGTCTTATGAGTAACTCCCTTCTTTCTAATAACCCAAGACTCAGAGATAACCAGAATTACGTCATTTTGGAAAAGCTGAAAATTTTCATGTACACCTATACAGGTAGGAGCGACCAGCAACTATAGCGTTTCGACCGCGGTTATTTTAGGAAGTATCTAGTTTTGAAGATACTTCCTAAAATAACCGCTTCCTAAAACTAGATCTACCTAGCCTTTGACAAAGTGTAAAGCTCAATTTTTTAACTTATTTTCCTCGAGATGACTGTAGGAATCTTGTCTCCCGCTGCCGGACACTTATTTTTAAATTAACCATTTATTGCAGGTATTTATTGCAGTACATTAAGCCATATTATAAATACCTTACAGGCTAAAATACATAATTATTTATACTTAAATAGCAGTTGCTTATTACTACCAGACCACCTCAAAGTCTAATACTATAGGGAAATAATATCAGCTTTTATAAAATGACGAAAGTCTGGCTGTCGCTGACTCTTAGGGCCTGTTTCACCACTTGCTGATAAAGTGCCGAATGGGCTATTCACAACTTTTTTGACAGATCCTCTATACTCGATCTGTCAAGTTAATTGGTGGATAGACTATCAGGAAGTGGTGAAACAGGCCCTTAGGGTTGATTCAGACCACAACGCGACGCGTAGATGCATTTCTAAATTTATATGGATTAGACAGATTCGCTAGACGTCTCACGCAATTGAAATCTGTCAAATCCATATAAAATGCCGCGCCGGGCCTCGCCTCGCCTTATCGCGTTGCGGTGTGCATTGACCCTTAGGTTACTAGTTTGTAAAAAGTAGCAAAATCCGATGCTACTAGCTGATCTATTTAAAAGTTAGTAGATGTACTATGCGTATACACGCAATATTATAATATATTGATGTAATATATAACATATTATTATAATGAACATCAACTTTACGACGGCATTACCCCGTCTGGGTTTATCAGAAATTATTCAAACGTATTTTACGTCGCTGATGGATCGTCGAGGGCACTCATCGCTTATACTTTATAGCATTTTAACATAATATTATATTTATAATAATGTGCTTTAGGTAAGCTTTTTCAATTTAAAATTAAATTATAAACTTTTAATATTTATATTCGTAAAAACTTTTATTGAAATTAAAATGTTTTAGTATTTTTATGCGAAATCCGAAATTATAAAATAAGTTTTTGTATTTATATTAAATTAATATGTAATTTCAGCAAACAGAGGCGGCATATAAATTTGTAAAGAACTTTTTAGATTTACACAAAGACATGCAGACGGGCAGACTTGACGAATCCATACGGGTTCTATTTTTTGCCATTTGACTGGGGAACCCTAAAATGCAAGTGTACTCTATGATAGGATGACTACTCTACACGTTTCCATGTGTATTTGTCAATCATGGGCCAAAGTGATAAATGTCGCAAAACAAACACGTCAAAAATTTTTCTCGAATGAACTTTCATTACAATTTTTTAACCGCAAGGCAACATAAAATGACCTGTCATTTGTATTGTTGATTGATCATCGCTCGTAATAAGCCCCGATGTAATCTGCCCGCCCTCGCCCATGCCTTTGCCCTCGCCGCCCGCCCCCGCTCCCGCCCAGCCCTCTGCCCCCGGTCAGTTGACTTCAGGTGAAATATCGTCATTCATTATATTAAATTGGTTTCGATTGCAACCTGTTTACTTAATCTCATTTAAAATTTTGGTTTCCAATAAATTAATTACGTAATATAATCATCTTTTTCAATCTCTCGTACTTAGAAGAGTTATGATCTTTTAATCAAGAGTAAACTATAACCCAGTCAAGCACAAGTGGACCTCAAAAAATATAGGGAGGAAAGGCTGACTTAGTATTTGTCCTAACAAATACTGTCAAACATAATTCATGATTGACGGAATTGACTGTCGCTTGCATGAGTGTGTAATGGATGCCTACATACATACATTATACACTCAGGCAAGAGACAGTCAATTCCGTCAATCATGAATTATGTTTGACTAATGGTATTGGACGGTCACTCAATTCTCTTCAGTTTTATGTCAGTCAAAGCCAAAATTTTCCAATTTTATCAGATATAACAACACTCACTCAAAATTCATGACTGATGATTGCATGAAACAAAAATCAAAATATCTAGATTTTCAGTTCACTGTTAAAGTAGCAGCGCTGAAAGATAAATTTTTCTCTCACTTTTGTATGGGGAACTCGTAACGCTGGGGCGCTTGCCCATACGAAAGTGAAAAAAAATTTGGTCTTTCAGCGCTGCACTTTCACAGTGAACTCTAAGGAACACATACACACCCTAAAGTATTATCACGTAGTTTTGTTACACCCCAAAGAGTTCACTGTGAAAGCAGCGCTGAAAGATCAATTTTTTGTGATTTGTATCGGCAAGCGTCACGATTTTTTTTATACAAAAGTGAAAAAAAAACTTGCTCTTTCAGCGCTGCTACTTTAACAGTGAACTCTATATATGAGACTCATACACAGTACACACTCTAAAGTATCATCACGTCTTAGTTTTGTTGCACCTTGTATATACTTACAATATTGACGACCTCTGTGGCTCAGTGGATAGCACGTTGGTAGCTTAAGCCGGAGGTCGCGGGTTCGAATCCCGCCGATGGAACAAAAAGTTTTCAAAATTCCTGGGTCATGGATGTGTATTAAATATATTTATCATATAATAAAAATCTTAAATATATGTATAGTATAAAAGTATTAAATATTATATATTATCATAATAATAATAAAAAAAAAAATAATAATAATAATATAATATACAATAATATCAATAGTATAATAATGTATAAGTTTAAAAGGTCCAAGGCGTGATGGACTTACAGTAGATTAAGAGGAAATGTAATCTTGGTACGCGACCATATTATAACAATGAGACAAATAAAGGATATGGGCGACTAGCCCATAGACGACCCTAATTATTATAATAAAAAAAAAAAAAAGTATTAAATATATTTCCGTTGTCTGGTACCTGTAACACAAGTCCTTCAGGTACTTAGCATGGGGCCAGACTGACGTGGTGTGAAGCGTCCATAGATTATCATTATTATTATTATTATACATATACCAAATTTGATGACCACAAAGTTGGATACAACTTACTCTTATCACGACAAAAGCCTAGAAGCGAGTGTCTTTAGACCTTTTTTCGAGACCTTAATACCATCGAGCCTAGCAAAGTACTGCGGTCTGCGGCACTTTTTCAAGCAATTTACAAAGAACTGTATTTTAAAAAGATGAAACCGACTTCAAAATTGTACGTATTTGAGAATCCCTATCTCCAAAACTACTGAACCGATTTCGATTAAACTTGCACTATTCCCTAAACTGAAATCGGAATGGTACTTCCAGAGATATGCGAACACAGACATAAAAACATACATACATACACTTTTGAAATTTGGCACATTTGTACAGATGCTAATATAGACTAACATATTATACGAAAATTGGGCAGTTCTGGAAATATTACATACATACGCGTCAAATTGATAACCTCCTTTTTTTGAAGTCGGTTAAAAATTAAACGCAACCGGAGGCTATTAGAAAAATCGCGGCCCAAAGTTTTATCCCTCTAACCCCGCCTTATCTCCCCCGGCGGTTAACACCCAATCTATTGAGCCCACTATAAATTGTGCCGATAAAAAACACTTTCAATCACACTTCCCCAACCCGAGCTGACCTCACGCTTAATAATTCTTTTATTTTATGGCGTTAAAAATATAAAAATAGTCAAAAGAAAATATATAATATTTGATTTAAATAATATTAATTCAAAGACAATAATAATAATAAACAACTTGCCTTAGGCGCTACGAATTCGTAGAGTTGCTACGGAGTGCGTAGCACATCTACGAAGTTCGTAGCACTCTGAACGGGTCGCTCTACGCTGCGTAGTACCTGCTACGGCTAGGCGGCGGCTGAGCCATTATTATTTTAGTGGTTTATTAGTAGTGCCGAAGCTACTGATTCGATTTCAATGTTGGATGTCAACAGATGTAAAAATGTAACTGTAGTAAAGTCAATATTTTGTGTTAAAGCGAAATATCACTAAATAATAAATTACAATATTTACCTATACTATTATGCCTGATAGACACTTTTAATTTGGCTAGTAGGTTCATCGTTAGATACAAAATTATTGTAGTAAGTTCATAGTCTCAAAATATATTTCAATATTCCTACCTTCGATTAGTACCGGCCGTATTCGACCTTATCAGAATTTTAGAGTAATCCACGTTATTCTAGGCACTTATCACAATATCTATAGGCCCAATCTGATATCTGTATTGGCCCAGCATAATCTGGAAATGGGCCTAGTATCAAGCTTTCACAGTAACAGCAAATGTATCCATGATCTACAGAACAAAGGTTATCGAGATTTAACCATCATAGTTAAGAGGTGTTGAGATAAATTGGCAATCTATCTGGCCGCATTCAGAGAGAATAATTACTTAGTTTTTGACATGAATTCTTTGCATGCTTTCATCCAAGCATCGGCGTATATAAGGGGGGTCCCGGGGGGTCCGTTTGGGCGCGAAGAGGTACTAAGCAGACAAACACACTTTCACATTTATATTTTTAGTATATAATATAGTAATGTACTACAAAATAAAATACTGTATTATTTGTAGTATAATATTACACACAACAAATAATAGTGTACAAATAATACGAATCATGGTAATAGTAACAGGCAGTTTGTTGTTATCAGGCAGTTAAAATGTTATTGTGTGTAATTAGCACGTCGTTATGTGATTGTTTTGGCTTCAATTAACATTATGCCTTTTATGTTAGTAATGTTTACTTGAGTGTTCTCGTTATCTTTTGAATTGTTATAAGTATTATAAGTACATATCATTGTAGAAAAGAAAAGTTACTAGTGTAAAGATGTTGGAAGAAGTCAGGTTTCATTCGATATCTAGGAGAAAGGTGGTTCTATTTTTTTTTTGGGGACGATTTTCATCATTCTTTATACAAATTGAATAAACTATAATAATTTTACCATCTACGATTCTTGTCGTGTTGACAACATTTTTTCTGTCTTCCTTATCTCTCTTTATCCAAAACTTGACCGAATTTTAGTACAGTATTACAATTTATGTTCGTACAAAGACGCAAGAAATATCTGGAGATATTGACAACATTTGATCGAATTTGCTATTGCAGAATTTATCACTCCATTTACCGTCTTGGCTTGAAACATTTCACCACAGCTGGCCAGTATCAACAACTCACAATTATTTACATAAGAAATTAATTAGTCTTTCTCCAACAAAACGCATGCCAAGTCTTGGCTTTGACGTTAAAATGCAACGGAAAAATTAAAATGAAATTTAAAAATAACGAAACAGGCTTCTTGGCTCGATTAATTAAAACTCAGTTTTTGTTGCATCGTCCGTTCGCGAACTGTGGTCGCGGAATAGGAAAGCATATTTTAGGAGTACGGTTGCTATATGATGCGGTTATCACTTTTACTTTACTACGTGGCAATAAGGTTGTATATTATATTATAAATGCCCCCATAGACGAAAAGGCAGTCGATCCAGTCGAACTGATTGCAGGCCCAGGTGGGCTAACCGAACCCGTGCACGTATAGCACGTCAGGTGTTATGTCAGCACGGAATTGAGTATATAACACTACCGATAGTACCTACACTGTAGGTACTATCAGAGAAGTTGATTCATAGGCACATAGCGGATTGACATAATTTTGTTTCATCATCAAACCCAACCGACAGATTTCCTCGATGGTACATTACGGTGTGATTTATCGAGGTTTTTTGTCAATTGCTACAATAGTCTGTACGTTTGGAGTTAAAATTTCTTGTGGCATGTTCATCTTTGTTGCAGGTTTATTATTATCATCACGACGAAAGACCTGGAGGTGAGTGGCCCTAGAGGATACCAAACAGCAAACACACATGCAGTATGCACTCTACCTCTTTTGGCGCAGTCGGGTAAAGCATTGAAGTATGTCACCTACAACGTATTACTCGACGCCTCCGCGGTCTGGTGGTATAGAGCGCGGCTCTTGACTCGGAGGTCATGGGTTCGATTCCCGCTTTGGAAACAATATGACGTTATTTCCAAGTTTGGTTAGGACAATGCAGGCTGATCACCTGATTGTCTGACAAGTAAGATGATCCATGCGTCGGATGGGCATGTCAAGTCGGTCTTGCGCCTGATCTCTTGCCGGTCGTGTCGGTCTGCCGTCCCACTGGGTTATGAGAGTAAAGGAATAGCGAGTGCTCTTGTGTACTACCCACACACTTGGGCACTATAAAATTACTCCTGCGTAGCTGGCCTGGTTTCAATGAAACCGGCCACCGTCACCGAAACCGGGGTGGGAGCTATTATTATAACTCAGGTAGGTCAAGCTGTCTGCTCACGAATCGGAGTTATCATTTCCATTAATCCGTACGTAAAATAGGCGGATAAATTGACAAACAAAACGTGCGATACAATGATCGATGTTAGGCGCCGCCATCCATCACCATGCTGCCTCGCCTCCCCGCGTGCCACGTCTCCCCCGCCGCACCGATCATATATTTTATTTGATCCATTTATAAATCATTTTAAACTCACACGAACGTTATTATTTGATTGATTGCGATCGATCTTAGGTAATAGGTATCCCACCAAAAACATACCTGTTAAAATGGGGCCAAGTTCCTTAGATTAGCTAATTATTGGTCTGAAAAAAGAGTTGAAATCCAATGCAATGCCAAGTTTAGATGCACTTCCATCGAACGTCATCATCTTCATCAACAGCCTGATCCATAATACTTCTAAATTTGAACTTGGCAGGTTAATTTAATTATATAAATATTATGTAATTGCACAATAATTAATCAAGTGTTACGTATAGCACGGAAACCTGCCAAGATCAAATTTAGAAGTATTATGGATCAGGCTGTTGATGAAGATGATGACGATCGATGGAAGTGCATCTAAACTTGGCATTGCATTGGATTTCAACTCTTTTTTCAGACCAATAATTAGCTAATCTAAGGAACTTGGCCCCATTTTAACAGGTATGTTTTTGGTGGGATTTCAGTACTTTTTTTCAAGAAATTATATACATATATTTTTTCTTTTTCACATTCGATAGATGGCACTAGTGGTGTTAAAACAGTTTTTATTTTATAAGCTAAACAGTGTGCATTATACATGACAATATTTTATACCCCCCTCGTCCTTTCACCCTCCTCATCGTTTCTCATTGTATCACTGGAATTTTTTTCTAAAGTTCGTAGATGAGCTGACTCACGCGTGACCGATTTCTTAAATTTCATATTTTTTTGTTTATCAGCATATGTAACACACGTCCTTTGTGCCAAATTTCATAACGCTGGGACACTGGAAGTGGCCTCTAAAGTTTGAAGACGAACCGACTCACGCTTGACCGATTTCTAAAATTTCTAATTTTTTTGGTAATCTACATAATTATAACACACGACCTGTGTGCCAAATTTCATAACGCTAGGACAATTGGAAGTGGCCTAGAGGTTTGGATTACCGGTCAGTGAGTCAGTGCCAAAATTAGCTATTTTTACAAGGACATATTTCAGGATCTACCGAAGCTATATTTATGACATTTGGTATATTGCTTAAGTACTAGTATTACGTAGGTAAAATTTTATCTTTGCACTCGCAATAGGCACTTAGATACAGGGGGGTCAAAAGTGCGTCGAAACGGTTCGTGTAAATAGTGCATGGCATGTGCGCGGCCTGCTGGAACTTGGCCGAGCACTCCGTGCGCTTTGATGATTGTATCCTAGGATTGCAATTCAGGATTTAAGCCCCGCCATTTATAAGTAGAAATCTAGTCCTGGGCATGTAATATTATTATCTAGTGACGAGATGCGGCTCTGTGCGGGTAATAAGGAATTTCGTGGACACTGTACTTTTCCCGAAAAAAGTAGCCTTTATCCTTGTAGTCTTCTCTATATTTGTGCCAAATTACATAAAAATCGATTTAGTAGTTTGTGAGATTAGCGCGTTCACACAAATTCTTAATAAAATTAATCGAAGAATGTAGGTAACTGATTAGTTTACCTATTAACTACCTAATAAAGAACCTATTATTAGATAAGAACTCGTATATGTAGTAAATATTCTTATAATGAAACCAGTAGGTGTGGAGTAAGTAGGCGGCATCCTAGATAATGGATACCTAATCTAGGGTTTTCCGTACTGATCCTCCATTATAGGTAATATGCTCAAGGCCCATCATACAAAACAAAACTTATGCCGAAAATAAATGTTCATACAAAGCCCCAGAAATCTGTATTCCGTATTCGTCAGTATTGTTTTTGCGGACAAAGGAAGTCACTTTGATGTTCCACATTAGGACATAACCTCACTTGTAAGTACTCGATGACGAATGGTCCGGAATCTCGACCTTATGTCTATAGGTTTAAGGCTTATCGCAGCTGTGTTTGTACATAAATCACAATATTAGGGGTCTTTTGTCAACGTTTATCCCGGCCTGAGTGATGGCCTCTCATTAGGCTAGTCCAGGCCAACCTTCTTGAGATGGCCAAGAGATAAATTATTCGAATTAATGCACACCTACTATGATAGACTTCTATTAATAGAAAACATATTTTCCCTAATATTCAGTACAGAAAATCATTTTTACTTATTACGAGTTTTTAATCTGATTTTAGTGTCACTCTGACCGTCGACGCCGATACCGAAATGTATGAAATATCGGCGCAGACCGCTAGGCGTTATCCAAAAACGCTTCCTAGGCCCACTTGCGCCGATCTGGGTTAAAGTTAACTCTGAGTTAAACATCATGTCATATCTGTCACTCACCAAGTCAGTGATAGAGATGACAATATGATGTTTAACTCAGAGTTAACTTTGACCCAGATTGGCGCAAGTGGGCCCTAGAAATCCAAACATCTCGCGCCCTCAGCGCCGCCGGTGACCGGGCGCCGAGCGGTTAGCTGAGGTGTCACTAAAATCAGCATTATACGAGTACTGAATTTTGATAGATTGCACGGCTGATAGGTACTCAAGGGCACCAGCTTATGACTAGGGGGCAATGTGGCATTATTACGGAGGATAAAGAATACGAACGCCTGGTACAGTCGAGAGCATGAAACGACTTATTGGAAGTCTTTGCGCCTCGATGACGGTTGAAATAAGAACGGTTCTAATATCAATGTATAAATCTTCAATACATTTGATTTCTAGCCCATTGTATCTCTACCTAGGCGACGTCCTTGATAATACTTACGTTACAACCTACATGCAATTGGAGATCAGACGTCTAGACTAGAGATTATTTTGAATAGACACTTAATTTTTGTATTCGAATAAATTACTTTATGTTGCGTTCCGTGGAGTCTAAGGTGTCAAGGGAAAAACGTAAATAAACGGAATCCGTCTGATACATTGACAATGGGTTTCTATTCGGCCACTGCAGCTGCTCGTTTTGCTGCCGGCAATATTGCTCTGAATACTTCTGCGGCAGTAGCGAGTAGCGACGCCAGTGAGCGCTTACACTCAGCCCTCTACATACAATACTTGCCGCGTCGGGCAGCGGCAGCGGCATGACGAGTGGCAACGCGAGTGACTATTTACATACTCGCGCTGCCCACTTCCCTGCCCGACAGGGCTGAATCAAACGGCCCATAAGAGTATAAGGACCTGTTTCACCACTTACTGATAAGTGCCAACTGCCAGCTTGGCTATCCGCATCTTAACTGTCAGATACTCTATCTGTAAGATAAGTTGCGGATAGCGTATCCCGCACTTGTCAGGAAGTGGTGAAACAGCCACTAAGAATATTATTATCATCATGTAGATTCAAAGTAAATAAAACAACAAAATACAGACAACATTTACTAAAATTACCATACCATTATAGACATAAGAACATCATTGTACATAATCAATTTCTTGGAAATAAAGGATATGAATTATGAATTATAAAAGATAATAATATGCTTCCAAGTTGTATTTACAAGAGCAAATATTTAACCATAACATTGTTTCAATGGGTATGCTCCCATAACCGTTTGATCGTTTGGACACCGCCTGCGCCGCCGTCGTCGGACCGTCACCGAAAACGAGATTTTGAGATACCTAAGTGACCACTTATCGGCACCGCACGCAACGGATTTTAGGCCGGTATAAATAGTAAGTACTCAAGACGCATCTCGGTTTCAAGACATGGTTCAGGCTCTGTGATTGGTTAGCTGTCAAAATTTGGACCAATCACAGGCCGAACCGCGTCTTGAGAGCGGGTCGCATCTTAAGTACTGACTATTTATACGGGCCTATGTATGAGGCATACTCCGTTGCGTGCGTCCGATAAAGATAAGTGGACGCTTACCTTAATGCCGTGGCCGCGCCGCAGGTGCTTCGCGCTAAAACCGATACTATTGGACGATCTGCGTGTATCGTCCAATAGTATCGTCTCGTCGCACGAAGTTTCGGACGATACACGCAGATGCGGCCGGGCCGTTAGGCCGATAAAATGCCACTGCATGATATCTAAGGCATATAATGTAGGTACTCAACCTTTGTTATACGGGTCATAAACACGTTTTAGTTTTGATGTCGCGGGCTACAACCAAAACTATTCAGTGGTAAAAAAGTTGATCAAGATTAGCGACAGGTCTACAATAATTATTATTTATAAGAGCGCTTACAGACGAACGGCACGCGTCGACTGCCGTCGAATGTCTTTCGTCTGTAAGAAGCCTAAATTCATGCGGGCCACTGTTTAAGGGCCCGGGTTACCCTCGAAATTTTCATACATTCTTAATACCAAAATCATTTTCTCATGCGAAAATATTTAACATGTTTGAGTTATTTTTCAGCTTAAGATAGTAATTACCTAGGGTCCTGAACAATTTTTTTTTACAAAATATTTAAATACTAAAAAAAAAATTTTTGTGTTTAAATATTTTTTAGTAAATTTACTACAAAATATTTAAACTTTAAAAAATATTTTTTATTATTTAAATATATTGTAGTAAATTTACTATTTATTTATATATTTTTAGTGTTTTTGTCTATTTTTTGGTGTTTAAATATTTAGTAGTAAATTTACTAAAAAATATTTAAACACAAATTTTTTTTTTTTAGTATTTAAATATTTTGTAAAAAAAATTTGTTCAGGACCCTAGGTAATTACTATCTTAAGCTGAAAAATAACTCAAACATGTTAAATATTTTCGTATGAGAAAATGATTTTGGTATTAAGAATGTATGAAAATTTCGAGGGTAGCCCGGGCCCTTAAGTCTCGTAGGTTTAGTGCAGGTGACATAGGCGGTAGGTTTCATTTGTCACCCATGTCGCCGCTGTTCTGTAGTGACGTAGAGCAAAATGAAACCTATTGTCGTATATTGGCATTTTATATGCCCAAAAATATGCCTCGCCTGCTACCCGGTGGTACTAAATTTCATAGTCAACAGTACGGTTTCACCGCCGGGAAATCGACTGTTGACGCGGCGTTAGAAGTAAGAAAAATAGTTAATTCATCGGAAACTAAATACGTGGTCGCCATTTCATTAGACATATCCGGGGCCTTCGACCATGCTTGGTGGCCGATGGTACTATTAAAACTAAAGAATCGAGGGTGTTACTGTAATATTTATTCCATAATACATTCTTACTTTTCTAACGGTCAAACTAAGCTCCGTCTAGGACATTGTACACACGTCAAAGATTTAACGTGCGGCTGCCCTCAAGGATCGGTAATCTCGCCTAAATTATGGAACATCGGATTCGACGATTTGTTAAGTCTTCCACTTCCACTGCTTTGTATACTAGTCGGTTACGCCGATGACGGTTTTCTTATCGTTCAAGCAAACTCGCGTTCCGAAATTGAGTCTAAAGCCAACAGTTGTCTTAATTTAATATCTGACTGGGGTAAGCGTAATCGTCTGAATTTCGCCGCGCATAAAACTTACCAAATTCTTTTAAAAGGTTCCCTTATTTCTTCCCCTAGCATTAAACTGGACAATATAAACGTTAAACGCAAACAGTCACTATGTTACCTTGGTTTTCATTTGGATAATAAATTTACATTTTTGGAACATATAATTCAAACCGGTGAGAAAGCCAAACGTAATTTTTACTCGTTTACTAGAATATCTACTTCGACATGGGGCCTCTCATTTAAAACTCTTAAATTGATTTACACCGCGACTTACCTAGGCAGCATTTGCTACGGGGCCCCCGTGTGGGCCGACAGAGCAACTATCGGCGCGGCTCGTCGCAAGCTGCTGCAAAGCCAACGGCTGGCACTCATATTCTTATGCAAAGCTTACAGGACCACAAGCACTGAAGCCTTGCCCGTGTTAGCCGGAGTTTTACCCGTTGACCTTGAGATACAGCGCCGTGCGACTATATATTATCATAATAAAAACATTGACAACCCGTTCTTTTTAAGCGCTCGCGATAAAATTAAAATAGCAAGATTGTTTGAACCTTTAGATGACTCTGTGCAGAGCCTCATCTCCGAATGGCAGACGCGATGGGACTGTTCCACCAAAGGGCGACATCTATATAACTTTTTCCCTAATATTCGAGAACGGCTATCCAAACATTGGATGGATATTGACCACTGCGTTTCTCAATTCCTGACCGGTCATGGAAATTTTAAGGCTAAACTTTATGGATTTAAACTAGTAGCATCACCTATGTGCGAGTGCTCGACCGAAGGCAACTTGTTTGAACAAACCGCTCATCATGTTCTCTGGGAGTGTGGTCTCTGGCAGGACGAAAGAACTACAATGCTAAACAACCTACTCTGTACATCGGGAGTCGCATACTACGGTGATCTCGTGGACAGCGCTAGGAACTTCCGTGCCTTCAAGCGTTTTTGTCACAATTATTATTGGCAACAATCTAACACAACCAAATCCAATATTAATTTAGCTATAGCGTAGTAGTCAAATTATTAACTTTTATTCCCGTGGTGCTTCCCCTTCAGTTCTTTGACTTTCGGTCACTGTAACTTTGTGCTGTCTCCCGCTTTGTATGGGGAGGGAATCTGGAATTCTTCCTACTCCTCCTATTCTTCTTCTGATTAATTTCGTTGCGGGTCCCAAGACAGTTTTAGCATGTCCCTCGGGCTCCCTGAGATCATATCAAAGGGTTTTCGTGGTTGGATACCGCTGTCGATCCTGGCGACACAGGAGATACAGTGGTGGGAATGTGTGGTGGGCCAAAGCCCGATAAAAAATGCCCAAAAATAATCTCGTTCTCGTTGACGGTGGCGTTGGAGAAACGTCCTTTGCATACAACCAGCTGTTATAAGCATTAATAATTATGTCTATTAACGCCGTGTCAACGCGTATAATGTTATCAGATTCAAATGCTATTAGGATGCGACCTAATGGAGTCAAGGAATATTTTAGGGTCAGTTCACATTGTGACGTGACGAGGGCATGCGATGTACATTTAAACGAGTCATTCTGATGAAACTGATCTTTATTTAGTACAATATACACATAAAATTGACAGTCAGTCGCGGTATTCCAAATTTTAAATGACTTATCTTAAAATGCAATTTCTGGTCACGTTGCAATATAACGCACCCTTGAAATAATTTTTTTCGTACAGCAACCCAACTATGGTGTTGCGACTTCCGTGTTCATGAGCTATGGCTATAATCAGAAACCAACCTTATAATTTGCTGTGAATATTTTAATTTTACAATTTCTAGAAGCTAGAGTAGAGTACATAATATTATTACAAAAATTTGTTTGGTTCTATCACAATACTTGTGTATCACGATAATTTGTAATTTTCCTAGTAGGTAATAAAATTTTACATAATAAGGGGCTGAATGAAAAACTTAAACATTAAAAACATTTCAAACATTGAAAGAGGGCAGAATCAGAAATCTTTGATTACAATAAAAATATTTTCATACGTAATGTTTTAACTAAATCAATAAAAATCCAATGTTTTTTGATAAAAATTTATATTAAATATTTTAAGTTAAAATAAATACATACTTTTTAAGCTGATAGGGTGTTATAGTGCTACAAAATCGCGTAGGCTCCAAATATTCGCTAAATAGTGCAGGTGTAGTCGTAGCATGATGACTCCGCGTTTCGGTCGGCCTGCTCGCTCGACACACGGATGTTAGAAGACGATGGTTTGGACTCCCAAAGTCCAGGTGTTTCGATAATCTAAAACAAACATTTTCATAAACAAAAATTTCATGTTATACACGAAAACTTTGAAAGGGTCTTTATAATTATTAGTTTTAATCGGAAAGTAATAATATAATTAATTATACATAATAAAAAACGAAACTCGGGACTCAACCGTTTGAAAGTGGTTTATTAATATGTGCCTTACATATTTTATTTGCATTGACTAACAAAAATATAATTAAGACGTATTCCTACAAAAATTAAAATAATATAAGTAACATTCCTATAATTATTATATCTTTTCTAATTGCACTTAGTACTTACCTTTTGAACTAGTTCCTCGAATGCCAAGTTGATACCCTCTTGTGTCTTGGCACTGCTCTCTATGAACAGCATTCTGTGTTTTTGTGCAAACGCCTGACCCGCCTCTCTGCTCACAGCTCGCTCCTGTACGACAAATGTAATACTTACTAATATTATTATTATGCAAAAGTGTGTCTTCTACCGCTTTACACATAAACCTGTCAATTGATTTTGATAATCATTGAAAAGGTCATAGGATAGAGCAGTGATTCCCAAAGTGGTCCAGGTGGACCCCCAGGGGTCCACGAGAGACTAGACAGGGTCTACATTGGGCCTGACAATAAATGGAGGTCCACAATAAATATAGGCGGGGTTCCATGTAAATAAATTTGGTAAGCAGTGAAGAACTTTTGTGTAGGCTTGATTTCCTCACTCCAATCACTAAAGGGTTGTCATAGACGAGTTATCAAATAATAATATTTTTGTTTGCAATCCGGACACATTAAAAATATAATGCTCCTAACCTCACATCATCTGTTAGTGTTAACAGCTTGTTAAAATATCAAGACTTCTCTTTCATTCATATGAAAAACGAAAGAGCTAACATGATACTAATTCGAGCATTAAGTTTACCAGTCGTTGGTGAAATTGGGCCTTACTCTGACACATGACAATCTTGTATAAACCATGTATTTTCAGATAATAGAAACACTTTAAACTTACCTTATCTATTTTATTTCCCACAACCAGACATACAATATTCTTCTTTGTGGAATACACTTGCAACTCTTCCACCCACTCATTCAGTTTGTGCAGTGTTTTTGGCTCCGATACATCATATACCAATATTGCTCCATGTGCGTCCCTGCAAAAATATTGTAAATAAAATACTATACTTATCAAACATTTTATTATACATGCTAATTCGTTGTTATATTTTTTCAAGCTAGAAAAAAAACTTATGGATACCAAAAAGCATCTTGTGCTAAGCAAGTCATGCCGGTCTCATATCAGCTAAAAAAACCCAATGTATTTTATATTTTAGCTACAAATAAACGTCTATTCTATTCTATTCAATGGTTTTTCTCATACTGCAAAATCAATGGTACCAAGCGCATTTAATTTGTTGTCACACATCCCATCCAATACACGGACATGGTGGTACTTTTCAAGTTTCAACACAAGGCAGAATATGGAAACTAAGCAAATTTTAGTTAAATGTGTTCAGTACTTTGAAGTTAAAACATTACATACAAAAAATAATTGACAGTATTAACCTATCAAGTGCCAAGAGGCAGCCGGCTGCCAGCATAACAAATGAAAATCTATTGTGTCTGCGATACCCATGATGGATGGATTAAAGGGGATATAAACTTTAATAATAAAATGTACCTGTAAAAACTATTTGTGAGTGTTCTGTATCTCTCCTGTCCTGCCGTGTCCCAGATACCGAGTTTCACCTTCAGACCGTTCACGTCCATCACCTTACACTTGTAATCCACTCCGATTGTGGCAGGGAATGAGGCATTGTAGTCCCCGGTCGTAAATGCTAGGATGATGCTAAAAGTATACAGAATGTTTGAATGCAATCTTAGAGACATACATGATACAGGTATTTTGTGTAGTGTGACATAGTACAACTTAGGTCTTTTCAGTCTTTTTAGTTAGCTATCATAATTTGAACATTTATTAAGCCTGTAAGACAATGGCATACAACATTTTGAGAATGTTAAGCACTAATGTCTAACTGAAAGTACAATAAAATGTCCATTTAAACTTTAAAGGATAAGTTAACTGCTAGAGGCACTCTTTTTAGTTCACCTTTTCATATATTTTTAATAAGAAAAAAAAATTAATACAATAGTGAGTCGGAACAACAAAAAAGGTCATCAATAAGTATAGCAAATTCAGTGTTACAAGGGCATGCTCTAGAAGCTAGTTATGCGTGACTAAACATGATCGGCTATTTGTATATTATTTTGTACTAATAAATGAATTTATTAAAAAATAAGGCTAAGCTTTCCAAACCTACCCCAATTTTTTGGTGGTCACATGGATTGAGAGAGGATGTTTTGGGTGAGAAAAACCTCCTCGTGCCACTTCCACCCCCGGAAAACCCCCCCATCCCCCATTTAGTAGAAATTTACATTTGAAATTTACGTAATCTTGAGATAAGGTCATCTGTTTTCTGGTGTTTATGTATTACTTACTAGGGAGTGCCTCCGTACCTACCGAAGCAGGGGGCAGGGGGGCGCAGCCCACCGAAAGGGGGGTTCGGGGGGCGCAGCCCCCCACCAAAACAAAAACAAACACAATCCAGAAACGCCAAAAGTGGGTTAGGTAAGGTTAGAACGTAGACCACAACACAGAGGGAGCCGAGCGAGCGCAACGAGCGTGCTGCGGCAGCATCCGGCGACCGTCACAAAATAAAAGGGGGCGCAGCAACCCATCCAAAATAACAACAAACACAATCCAGAAAGTCCAAAAGTAGTTTAGGTTATAACTGTGACTGTGCTGCGGCAGCAGTCGGCGACCGACACAAAACATTCCTCAGGATCCCGAAAATTTCAAAGGTGAGTAGCTCCAAAACTGGGGGTTCCTCAGTGTGGATTTGGTACGGGGGGGGTGTTAACCTCTCCTCCCCACTCTCCCCCCACCCCCGCTCCCCATAAATCTTGGGGTAGGTTTGGAAATCTTTAGTAACAATGACTTTGTTAGTAAAAAAAATGAATATAGGTTGTTGATGTATTACTTGTAACAAAGGTTTTTGGTGTTGATAACTTAGAGTATAAAATCACAGCATGTCATAAACAAAGATGACCTTTTAGGCAATCATTGATTTCTTTGCCTGAACTTGACTATTTTATAACCTTGCAATATTGTAAGAATATTGAGAAACACAAAACGATCAAGGGTCAGCAACTGTTTGTGAGTCATACTGTTACAGTATCACAAAAATATATTGCGTAGATAGAAGTAATCAAGTTAACTTTGAGTTATGATTCGTATCGTCATATTTTTATTGTTACCTGGACTTGCCAACTCCACTTTCACCTATTACAAGAATCTTTAACGTTGTAACGTAATCCATATTAGTTTATTCACTAAAATATCAAAATAAATGCAAAAAATGATTTTATTTTCAGTGACAGCTTACGGAGCACAAAAGTCACATTTATTGATAGGTATTCGAAGTTACACGTGCTTCAACAACTAATGTAAGATCTTGTAAATTAATTTGCATTTATATACACAATGTCACTTATTTAGACACGGTTAAAATATAAAAGCAAAATAATATTATTGCGATTTACAATCACCGATGTTTTTACTCTTTTTCTGATTATGACAGATTTGACGTTGACAAATGACAGGACCTCAGCTGCTAAAAATGGCAAATGTTTACAGAATACAGCCAAAACGACTAAAAAATTTTACCGAAAAAATCAGATACCTACTGTTAAAAATAAAATAAATTAATAGTTTATTTCGCAAATTCCTAACTATTCTACCACAAGAAAATTAAAGTGGCCATCTGAAGAAACATAAGACATAATATTATTTTAATATTAGGTATAATAAGAAAGTCATGACAGGCGGGAAAATTTTCTTTGTTTCACGTAATCACGATTTATTTTATTGAATTACTGAAAATCAGTTTTATAGACCTTACAGATTTTGAGATCTAGGTTTAAGTATGTATTCAAGTTAGGGTCAGGTGCATTCTTGATTGCCATTACTGAATCGCAGTTGCATCGCGTTTGTATCGCCACTGAATGAACGCTCCAACATGTTAGGGCCTAGGTCACATAGCGAGCGATCGCTTCGCGATTGTGTCGATGCAAACGCGCGATGGTGCTGCGTTTCCAACAAACATGACCTGTGTTGCCAAGAAAGTGTTTTAGGTTCAAAAGATGTGAGGTCAGGCAAATAAAATATCTGGTTCATCCTAAAACTACTATATTATTAATAATTTTGGTATGGCCTTTTGTTAACTTCGAATACTTTTGTTGAGATAGCAATACAAATATTTCTTTATAATCTGTAGATAGACTATTTTTGTTATCTGTGGTTTTTGGAATATACTACTTCCTTCTGGTTAAAAATGGCTTTTGGTGAATAATGTGCTGTTAATAATTAAAATAAGTAAAAGTAATAAAAGTGAGTTGTTTATAGAAATAATGTAGTTTAATTATCACATACATTACAATAACTTTGAGTTACGAAAGCACATCGGATAGATTTTATCACGAAAAATGTACGGTTCTCGCAAGTGGCATAATATATTATTATGACAAAAGAAAGCCGCACGTATGAAGTTGTGGAAACCGTCCAGACGTTTAATAGACAGTCAAAAACCATCAAAAACCTTAATCAATAAATCGCTAGTTAATTACGGGTAGGTACTACCTGTGGGTACTACTTACTAGTTACTACCCGAGGGGAAAAAAGGGGGCGTAAAGCATTTCCCCATGTAAAAATAGGATAAAAAAATCAAAATTGTGTGCTTTCAAGTTTAAATATTTCAACTTCGTACGCAATATTATACGGTGATGATGACATTTGAACATAATAGAGGTATTGATAGTGCAGTTCACACTCGATGTAGCATCTCTTTCAGCAGCGCCAACAATACCTGTGCGAGAATTGCGACCTCATTCGCCCCTTTCTTTATAAAGCATCAATACTCGTATTTCCCACTGCAACTCTGGTTAGATTACTTCTATTCATGGTCGTATAATCGCCACGTCTGGTGAAGAATTCTGCGTCAAAGTATGTGAATAGGTGCCGATTCATAAACGCTTCGCTATTGTCACAAGTTTTTGAATTCGGAAATTTGATTTTTTTTTGCAAGTAGATACCAAGGTAATAAAATAGCATTTTATTTTCGTACATAAACAGCCTGAAGGCTGGATGTAACCTACAGTAATTCTGACATTTTTGCAACGTCCTTTCTATCAAAATAAAAGTTAAAATATAAGAATTTAAGTAGTAGTTAAATTATTAATTTTAAAATTGAGTTTTAATAAGAACTTCGGAAAACATTTTAAATACAATAGAGAGCCTCCATCTCCCTGTATAATCCAGAATAGGTTACAGGGAATAATGCATTAGTGAGAGTAAAATTTATTCCCGAACCGAATAATAAAGGTTCAAACCGGATAAATTTGAATAAAGGCTTTGGTCCAATGAAGGCTTCCACTCGAAAGAACGCCTATTGCTTTGTTTGGGAGATTAATTTACCTTCGCACTATTTACATAATAACCCCCGAGTTTAATTTAGTTTGGAGTTATCCATAGAATTTGTGACCCGGTTTTGGAAGGGAAATCTGCATTCTTCTCCTACGTCTACATACTTATAGCGGCAGAGTAAAAAAATGTATCTTCGATGTTCAAATTCAATTCTATTGACAAAATGTAAGCGCTTAGAGCAGCTAAAATATCATAGAAATAGTGTCTATATTGGAGGTTGTAATCTATGTTCTGATACTGGGGCGGACGCAAACGGCAGGAAGCGCAGTATCTGCCGGCGAGCCACGCAGTCGCCTCTAAAATTTTACACCCGCTATCACCCATCAATAATTCGAAATTCGAATGTCGATGCTTGTTCTGTGGCAATTTCATGACGCCATATTGTAATTTCAGTTTCTTAGGACCACCGCAGATATACAATTTGCAGTTGGCCAACTACAGTTAACTACAATTTTTAAATGAAAAAAATAATATGAGAAATTTATTAATTCGAGATAAAAATGTGCAAGGTGACAATATTTAAAATGTAATAAGCGTTCTTTGTAAAAATACAAAGAAAACAATACACCTTTTAAGCGTGATTACGTTTAGAAAATTTTCCCGCCTGTCATGACTTTCTTGACAGACTGTAGTTGTGCAACTAGAAATTGTATATCTGCGGGGGCCCTTAAAAGGGTTTCGTTCAGAAATTAATAATTTAAGAGCGATGAAATTAATTTTAACTTTAATATACACGTTTAACTAAAAAAATGATATAATATACTAAATAACTAATTAATAACGTTTTCGGCATCTGAACTGCCCCGGGGCAGGGTGGCCCGACAGGATACGGAAATATCCGAAATGTATTGCACTTATAGCTTGACCGCTGTAAAGTCGACCCTCGTAGCATACTAAATGTATGCTACGAATATGCTACGAGGGTCGACTTTACAGCGGTCAAGCTTTAGTACTTTGCAATACCTACGTTAGTTTATGTTCTCAATTTAATTATTTTAAACTTCTTCTGTTTCCGTATCCTGTCGGCCCACCCTGCCCCGGGGCAGTTCCGATGCCGAAAACAACATAAGAGAGATACTGTCTAGGATCTTAAAAGATAATTTAATCTAACCATAATAATTAACATTTAGTCTCTTCGTACTAAATAACTATTAAAAACTAAAAAGTAATAATCTGTTGTATATTTGTATAATTTAGAAAACTTTGGACAGCTTAAAATTTAAAAATATCTGCTTATTTTAAACAAATAATATCATCTATTAATGTATAAAATGTTTAAATTTATTCCACGGTGTTTTCAGGAACTTCCAGACATTAATGAAAACCTCCATTTTGCGATAGTTTAAGTATCGAGGTCAGTCGGACGCGGCTAGATTGGTCTTTTAGAACTAAAAACAATAATGCGGTAGCTCCGGCCAGTCTTCTTTCACGACCTCTTGGGAGTTTATTTTAAAGAAACGAACCAAGTAATATAGCAACAACAAGCATTAAAGAATTTTTTTTTTTGCAATAATTAGTAATTACAATTAATTTTCTTTTTAACTATCATACCTTTGCCTTAACACATCGAACACTAAAAATATTCTGTTCGAAGTTCAAAAATGAAAAAAAAAAATGAAAAAAAAACGCCTTAGGGTTAGGGTGAAGCCAAACGAGCGTAATTTGTGAGTCGTGACTCGTGAGCCGCAGAATTTCTGCCGGGCAGAATTTCTTGTCATACCAATGACAGCTCATTTTGAGTCGCCGTGTGAATCAAACATAACTTTTGTATGAAACTGAATGCAGCAGAATTCTGCCCGGCAGAAATTCTGCGGCTCACGACTCACAAATTACGCTCATTTGGTTTCGCCCTTAGGGTGAAGCCAAACGAGCGTAATTTCTGCCAGGCAGAATTTCTTTTCAAACAAATCACGACTCACAAAATTACGCTCGTGTGAATCAAACAGGACTTTTGTATGAAACTGAATGCAGCAGAATTCTGCCCGGCAGAAATTCTGCGGCTCACGACTCACTAATTACGCTCGTTTGGCTTCAGCCTTACTCGGCTTTAGGTATTTTGCGTCTTGCATATTTATGTACATAGAGTTACTATGTACTACTGGTACTACGTACATTACATATATTTTATTATTACTTATAAACTTGTTAAAATGTCGAGTGCTCTGTGAAATAAGTGAATGTTTATTTGCAGAACTATAATTACTAGATACGTAATTTATATTTTTTGCGGACTAGTGCAACTATTATGGCGTTCAAAATCGAGCGGCAGGGTGTGTTCTACCACGGTAAGTATAATAAGAATAATATTATCCCGATACCTAGTAGATATTACCATTCTTCTCATCAATTACGTGTAGGTAATAGGTATATTATAAAATAAATAAACAAAACCTTTGACCGTTGAACTCCGCTTTATTTAAAGCCTTCGAAGGCTTTTAATTGGTCCTGTGTCGTATAGATACAAGACTAAGTTTCGCTTAGCCGTAAAACGTCGTCTTTACGATGCAAACGCCGAAGGTCCGAAACTCGGAACTTCGCTTAAACACTTCAAAATACTTGAGTAAGCAGCGCGTGCTTCAGACAGAATAATTAGAAAGAAAATAAATAGGTTTTATATAAGAAGGGTAAATAGAAAAGGTAAAAGCTTTTTATGCTCATTTAAATTATCCAAATATACCTACTGTACTTTCTACAATTAATACCATAAAGGTGAAGCAGAATTTTAAACAATATTAAGACATCTCACATGAGTGGTTTATATAGGTAACCTACGACCGTTAAATGCTTAAATATTGAATATTAAACATTATTTAATAAAGTATAATGGAAAATGTAAAAATATGAAGTAAAAAAAGGACAGCCAAGTCTATGTATGCAATCTTTCTATCGTAAAAAGTTTTCAGATCACATTCAAGACAATTCTTCAACTTATTTTGTATTTTAAATCACCATTCAGTGACCGTACCTATTTGGTTTCAGGAATATTTCTTTCAAACATATTTAAGTCCTTAAGTCATGCATACAGCATACTATGTAGTAAAGTATTCATGAAGTCGACATAGTAATTACTAATTACAAAGTGCGACTGTCCGAGTCTGTAGCAAATGGTAAAGTCCGTTCATTGTTATTTCAGCATTCTCGATAAGAATGATCCTTACGTCCAAGACATAAGGTCCTATGAGAGGTTAAATTAATATGAACGGTCTGTAAATGATTCTTGGCGGTCGAAGAACGGTGCGGATGCGGTGGCCTGTGAGGCTCTATTACAGGGTATGGACTGAGCCGGGCTATATAGCTTGACATAGCTATATAGCTTGACATATCTTTGCTTCTGAGTCAGTTCTAGTTTGTGTAGAGCCCAGCTTTGATGATCGTTCGCAGGTATCGATGTTCGAAACTTAAACTGTGCTGTTAATGTGAGACTGCACTACGCGACACGATACGACGCGACAATTCACGTTCTACATAATCGTCGTTTTACAAACGTGAATCTGACATTTTACAAACGTCAGCGGGGCTAAAATGGTCACATTTAAGCAATTCCGCTCAATCAATTCAGCAAATGAATTGTCAAAACTGTCAAACAGACAATCATGTCAAATCAGTACGAAAATATAGAAATGAATTGCATGCAGAGTTGCATTTTGCGATTTAAAAAAAATGAACCATATTATGATTAATCTCATCTCATGATTCCACAAAGCGACCATTTTAGCCCCGCCGCACTCCGCAGTTCTATGAACCGTGAATATGACATGCCGCGCCGTGTCGTGTCGCATTCAAGTGTGGTCTCGCCTTTAACACCCTTTTTGATCTATGAGCTATGACTGACCAATACAAGCGATTACGGGCTTGTAGATAGTCCTTCGTCTATGGTTCATCATTTTAAGTAAATTTAAAATTAGCCAGCAATTAAAATTGTCATTGTAGATAATGTTTTCCGAAAGCACTGTGTTTCGCTGAAATAAATAATAATCTGTCTATAATCGTTGCCCATGAATCATGAAATTACTTTGGAATCATAGTCATGACTATTCTCCATGGCCAAACATAACGTAACTCTTTCACCAGTATTATAGATAACCGTTAAATTTTTTTACGCATGTTCATCCTAAAATTTAAAATGGATGTCACAAGTCAAGTCGTAAAGGACTCGCTCGTTGTTCTATTACATAAAAATCGTCATTTTACGATACAACAGTCATAAAATTTATTGCTCTTATTCTTCGCGAATTTTTATTACAAAATTTATGGGGTGGATAAATATAGACGGAAGTGGCATATATCCAGTGGCTTCTGAAGGTTTGTCGGGGTTTGAGGGGATTTCCTTTTATGCAGTGGTTTTTCCTTGCGCTTTATGGCGAGAGCGTCCGTGGCCTATTGGGTAGACCTTATAGGTTAGCACTCGCAGAGGGTGCAGGTTCGATCCCGGGTGGAGGCATGTACCAATGAGACATTTTCTGATCTCAAGTACACAATACGGACGCTCGTATGGTGAAGGAAAACATCTTGAGGAAACCCGCACATGGTAGGTCCCAGACGTATTGACTAGCTCTTTTCTCTGGACTAGGCCGTATGGTCGGCCGGCGTGTTGCGAGAATGCCCTATGTGCTTGGGCAACCATACAGGCATTTAAAAATCTCTTGTCCCAGGCACTACGGTATACTTTGAAGAGTGGTTACTTCGCTCTGAAAATACTGTACTTATAAATAAATCATCCACAATGGATGCAAAGGCCTAGTTTTTATGGCGATTGCTTATCACAGACATGACGGTCTTAAGATATTAATATGTTAATTTTGTTAGTCTCAAAACAAAACTCTAGAACTGAACTGATTTGGCTAATTTTATTCTTGAAATATTCGTGGAAGTCCAGGGAAGGTTTTTAATAGTGATTCAAAATTTAACGGGTCATCTAGTACAAAATAAAACATGTATGTTTAACAGCAAAAGTCTGTCTTAAACACTGTCTTGATTTTGCTCCCTCGCTCTAAAGTGCAAGTTAAGCCCTTGAGCGCGGCGACCGAATCAAGAATTTCCGTAACGAAAAAACCTCACCCCCACTCTAACCGGCACAGCGGTGCGGCTTTGAAAGCCGTGCATCGTCTAACGTCGTTTCAGTTCGACAGACTTCGGCACGGCGTTTGTATGCTGCATGCGACCCTCAGATGCGACCATAGATGCGACTATAGATGCGACTAGAGTCTAGACGTAGACGTGTAGATTAGATGCTATGCAATAACTTTACCGTGGCAGACCCCGAGTGCCACACGTATTTTTAACCGACTTCAAAAAAGGAGGTTATCAATTCGATGCGTATGTATGTAATATTTCCAGAACTGCCCAGTTTTTGTTTGTTGGTCTATGTCAGCGTCTGAACAAATGTGCCAAATTTCAAAAGTGTATGTATGTATGTATTTATGTATGTATGTATGTTTTTTTTTGTACTAGGTATTGTTTAATTTAGGGAACAGTGCAAGTTTCATCAAAATCGATTCAGTAGTTTTCGAGATAGGGAGTTTTAATTTTCAATTGCGTACAATTTTGAAGTCGGTTTTATCTTTTTAAAATACAGTAATTATGTTATGTTTTGTATGATTGAGTTTGTGTCCGTGGTGTTTGTGTGTGTTTGTGGTGCAGCTTCAAAGAAAATTATAACACACTGGCATATCTACTGCCACCTACGGCCTACCACCCAACCACCACAGTTTGACTAAGCATTACTATCATTTATATTATTATGCTTTTTAAAACGCAAAATATAAACCGTTAAAAGAAAACGAAATTACTTTCAGGTAAGCGTTAACTTACGAAATTACTCATACAAACCAGATTGTCTTGCAAGTTGCAACAGAAAAATAGCCAACTTTGTTAGCACATGCACGGGTCAAATAATTCATAACGTTTGTCTGCCGGATGCCGTTTAAAGTATTTCTCATAAAACATAATGAGTTGGAACTTTTACAGCGACTTTGCGTTTGGAACATGTTTGAGTTTAGTAGTGTAACTATAATGTGAAAGTTTGTAAGGAATGTCGCATGGATGTTTCTTTGTGAAGCAAAAATTATAGAGCGCATTTTTATGAACTGGTATGGTACTCAACTGCTACTAAAATACTTTGAAAATGTACTATTAAAAATTTATTACTTTATTACATGCAAATGACATGTCAAAGCATGTATTTAATAGCGTCGAGGCGTCTTTACTAACTTTATCCGACTTCCAGAAAAGGAGAACTCCCAATATGAGGAGGTTATAATATTATGTTCGTCTGTAAATTTTTTTTTGTTCAGCAGTTTCTTAAAAAAGGGATTCGTGTGCTCTTACTACTTTATTTCATTCTCCTATTCCACCTTATATCCCTGGGGTACGCAGTTGTTCCCCATTCAAGAATTATGAGGCAAACGCCCGGAAATTCCAAATATGTAGCCAAATAAACTTTGTCAAAGAAAATGATACGGCTTCATAAATAAATAAAAGCACTCGACTCCTCATAAAAAGCCAACAGTTTGTCTCCACAGAGTTGCATAGTTCACTTTGACACGCGGTTTCAGACAGAGTGATGTTACGGACTCTATACACGTTGGCCCATCGGTATGGACCAATACAAGCGACTACGGAATGTGTAGAGGGGCATATTATATTTAAACTTCATCAATAATAATAATAATAATAATGATAAGCGTTTATTCAACAAATATTCACACCACACTACACTAAAAGACAGATATTACACAGATACAAGGTACAAAAGAACACAACAAGGAGTAAAAAAACAAAAAGACAAGTAAAAAAAAAATAAACTAAAAACATAAGATCATCGATACTTTTAAAATTGATGGAGTAGGTACCCTGATGCAAGTGCGATGCGAACGTATTGCCGAAAAGGATTCCACTCAGGGTGTGATCACGGTACAGGATACCTGTACCGTGATCCCTGGTATAATCGTTATGGCAATCATGGTTGACATAGCCTAATCAATTTAGATTACTATTTAGTATAATATTTTGTTAACACGATTGTTTTATAAGATTAAGATTTATAATATAGATGTGTAGGGCTATATCATTCTTCTCAAACACTTTTTGTCTATTGGACTTTACTTACTTATCTACTTCTTTTAAAATTAACTAAAAGCATAACAAAATTACTAAGAAAATTTAGCATCACATAATAATAATTATAGACTGCAAAATTATAAAACCCTATAAAATCTTCGTACTCATTGATACATTACATGTTCATACGTTATCCGGATTTTCCAATATCCTAACGACAGCAATTAGTCCGGTTAATCGAGTTCCTACTGTATTCCAAAAATGCAAATAAGCATCGTTACTTAAATACCTATAAAGTCGGAGATCAGAGTTCGCCAATAAATAACTCTGGATTTTTTGCCAAGCTTATATCTTGCTAACATTATAGTCAGAGAGCTCGACGGTTGTTTGCTGTCTTGAACAATTTTTTTATTGTATTTCGTCGATATAATATAAGGGTCAATTCAGACCGCAACGTGACGCGTAGAGCCTATGCATATTAATTGACAGATTTAAGGCCGTCACAGACTTAGCTATAATATATATTAATATACCTTAATATACCGTACTAAACACACTAAGAAAAGAAATATATATTATAGCTAAGTGTGTGGTCACGCGAAAATTGTATAGAAAATATATATTAATATGCCTAGCTATAAATATATTAATATATATTATAGCTAGGTCTGTGACGGCCTTTACAAGACGTCTCACGCAATTGAAATCTGTCAATTCAGTACAAACTTAGAAATGACCGTCTCGTTGCCGCGTTGTGTTCTAATTTAACCCTAATACTGTCAAATCATAAGGCACTGCTGAAAAACTACCGTATATATAAATAAAAATTAGTACAGATTTTGTTGGTATTGAAACATTCGTAGAAGTCCAGGGAAGGTTTACATTAGTAGGGAATTGATACAAAGTTCACCGGGTCATCTAGTATAATATAAGTAACTTTCTGTTTATAACACATTGTTTGTTCAACAATGTAGGCAATTTAATGACATGTAACGCACATTTTATCGCTACAATAATCGTTTACGAGATATTCAATGTTTTGTTCAACAGTCAGAATTTTAAACTGACAACATCAGATAACAATACAAATTCACGATATAGTTGTTAAATGTTTTACCCTAAATACGATACTGAGGTTAAAATAAATTCTGTACTGATGTTACAAATTACACATCAAATATCTGACGAATATTTTACTGTTAAATTTATGGTATCATTGATTTCACATGTTTTGCATATTTTGATGTGCTTTATACAAATAGATAAAATAATAGTGGCAATTCTATCGAGTTCAATTATTTTCAATACCTGAATGCATAAAATACATAGACTCCGTAATTAGACATACATAATATTGTTACATGCTATGGGTTCGAGGGACTTAGAGCGAAAAACTGTTGGCTCTTTTGAAAACTATAATCACTAGCACTAGGTCTAACACAAAGCACTAGGTCCAAACACTAAGCACTCACAATGTCCTAGGTCGTAGCCAAGTCAGAATGATTTCAGCCCAAATTTCAGCAAATTCGGTTGATCGGTTTGGGCGTTAGGAATTGACAGACAGACAGATACACTTTCGCATTCATATTATCAAGTATGGATGTTTTTCCATTTCTCACAATTCAGCTCCTAGTCTACAAGGTGTGACTCAGACCAGGCACTTTATATTTGGCAGTTCCTCCATAAACCTTTACTTTGTGATGTACGAAGGCTCGAAGTTGGTGAATGGGGTGGAATTTTTATTTGCAATACTCCTCTCGGAATACTAAGATATAACGATTGATATATTTTACGAATAACTGAAATACGAGAGGCGCTCCGACAAATAAATCTAATATGAAAGTTACGTAAGTGGGAGATGTTTTGTTGGTACAACTCGCCAGCCATATTTATTTTATAGATCTTGGCTTTGAAGGTTCTGGTTTTTTCATTTTAATTTTTCAGGGTCATTTTATAACCCATCAATCCAATAGCGGCAGCCGGCTGCCGCATGACAATTGACAATTGAAAATCTATTGTGTCTGCGATTCCCACGATCGAGGTATTACGGTTAGGCTAGGTTAGAAAACTCCCATCTAGAAGAATGGTCTATACAAGCCCTAGTAGGGTCTATGTTAGGCCTGGAGGGGTGAGACTCCCGTCTAAACACCCTCACTTAGACGTATCTGCCGACGACCAGGTAGACGCCCGCTGATAGAACTGTGGTGGCCCCACATTTCCCGTGGATGTGGTGAGTAGCGGCGCAGAAAGGAACACGGTTGGGTTTTAGTGGGTAGAGCTGCAGCGGCCACTTGCTATCTCATCGGCCGCAGCGAGTCCCACATACCTCGGTTGTCCCCCCAGCACTGCCGGGGTATGCATAATCGCATTTCCCGACCAAAAAAAGGTAAGAAAACCCGAAAGAAATATGACCATATGGCCAGTACATTTCTCCAGTGTTGGGGTGGTGCGTCACCCCTGCAGTTGCCTTCCGAAGACTAGGCTGGATTTATACGCGTCTTCGCGAAGTAGTTCGGCCGCTACACTGCGAGATAACAAGAAAGTGTATGTAAAATTTTATTGAATTAGTATCGCAGTGGTTATACCCCGCGTTCCATTTGATGTTGAAAACGCTCAACGCCTGTTGCCTTTAACTTCCTAAGTCCTATTTTTAGTGTTTTGATCGTTTTTAACATCAAATAGAACGCGGGGATAGACAGCGCTCGCGCGGCGCGCCACGTCGTCGCGCTGTCAATTGCTTGTGATCTTGGAGCCGCGCGTTCGGGCGGACACATATTATACTGCGTGACTGGTGAGACATGTTCAATACTTGAGGACGTGATATTTGGCTATTATATTAGTTGGAAAAAAATAATATCAATTGATCACTGAGTAAATGTAGCTTAAAGTTAAATAATTATTTACCCAACGCATGGACACCGCGAGCGGGAGGGGTAGTTGTGTGGTGTTTCTTTGGTAGCGCACGCCTCTGCACCGGCCGCATAGTATGCCTACTTGCCTAGCCGCGTAATTTACTTAGTATCCATGATTTATTAATTTTTGGGAAATTCAAAAAAAAAATTAAGAAACTAATTTTATTACATATTTATAATGAGAATCGAGTACTGAATACTCTCCTTAAATATCGGTATTGACTCACCAGTCATGCTGTAAATCTCATAATTAATACATATCAGCCGTCTTTAAAATAACTACTAATTTTATTAATTTAGATTTACCGTAACAGACATTCCTAACTTAAAATAATCAAAAACCTCTGTACTGATGTAGTCTATTGTCAAACTTGTACAAAACCTCAAAGCCTCCACTAAAACTAAAATAATTGAAATTACAAAACTTAAACTCGATTTAAACCCACGAAATATCAAAACTCGGGACCGAATTTAAAGTTGCGTCCCAATTCGCGAATGCAATTTCTTAACTAACTTTCGGAATAAACAAAGAACGTCATCTACATACGTGTACATCTTGGATGGAGTTATAGAGTGCAGCAGCGTGTCAGGACCAACAGCTTTAATTATTTCGAGCGAGTGTTTGGAACAATCCGGTAACGGAACTCGCGTCGCTCGATGATATCGGTCTGAGAATTTCAATTGTTTACGAAGCGTTTAGTTTTCGTAGGAAGCATAATGGTTTTCGTAGCAAAAGATAAACTGAAAACAATAATTATTTGAAATTTTAGATTGTAGAAGGCGACGTTACATGTGACAAGTTTGAATAAGCAATCAGATTAATTATGGAATACAAAAAGTTTAGGATGAATCCTTCGGTATTATTTTATTGATTTTTAATGAAGTCGGAAAACTTACGGTCCTAGAAATGCAAATTTTTTAGTTGGTAGCGTTGCTTGTGTTTGGTCTTTTGTTATATTTTGCTTCTACCTTCAGTATGCCACATGTAGGTAATGCTCTCCTTAGTTAATCTTAAAAAACGAACAAAAAATATAACATGGAAAGAGTACGTACCACAGTGAAAAATATGACCATTTTTACAGAGATGTTTCGTACATGTTTCTCTTTGCAAATATTTTTTACTCTATGCCGCAATGATGATGAGGATTTTTTGCCATACGCAAGCAAATTTCGCCACATAAACAGTGTATCCGAACCCTTTAATGCGCGGCTGGTTTCTATTACGTTCGACTCCCGGGGGCCCCGCCACTATTTTCCGCTATCCTTTAATAAAACCCTCCTAATAAAGTGAATTTATCTATTTTTATAAAGCTGTGTGCGTGGAAATAATACAGCTCGTTATGTTTATACTTTATTGGTTTTACATGTTTTGTTTGGAGATATTGTGGTTTGAGTTACATCATCTTTTTTTCGCAGAAAAGTATTTGGTAGTTCGTTGCTTTTTCTATAGCTTAAAGGTTTTTTTCTTTACTTTCTACAATATTATTTCTTTTACTAATAAATATAATATTAACAAGGCGTATTTTAGCTATTATATTTTATTTGCTCCGCAGTGTCTTAAAATATATTTTTTCCGTATTGATAGAATCTTCCTCGTTACAATGGAATCTGCTTTCAAAAGCAAAACTCGAGACGGATCCTCGTCTTACTGAATTATTCTTCAAAGTGAGATACCAAATAACAGGAATCGGCTTACTTAATTCAGATCCGAATAACGTTCCTAAAATGTTTGTTAGTTTACACCTACCTACTTATTTGAGAAGTACCATAGCCTAAATAACTAGACTAGACATAAAAATTAATTATTTGATTCAAGTGAGAATATTGTGACTTTAACAGCAGCTGCAGCTAATCAGTATTAAATTTTATAAAATTAGTAAAAAATTATATAGCAACCTGTAATAGAGCAGGCATAGCTTTTATTGTTATTAAAGGGGGATGTTTAAATCATAGCTAACACAAAACGCAGAGACTGTACAATGTACATTGTTGTGTGACACAGACTATTCTCCTCGTATTGGACATAAAGCGAGTCACATCCACACTTTATAAGATTGTGTATGTACGAGGTTAACCTGTAAGTGCCTAACATCTATATACGCCACTGTACTGTAACTGTACTGTCACAGCGACATCACTCACGTGTCAAATAAAGCCTTATGGTTCTACATGCGATATATTAAACAGCCAACTGATGTTACGTCAATATTGTCTATCAATCTGGTCGTAACTATCACAATATTGGGTAAGTTCTGAAATACAACCCAGTATTCTGGCCAGTGATGACGTCTGCAAATGACGTCATACTGCATGATTCATTCTGAAATATTATGTATCGTGCCTTGTCGTATTTGGCTTTGTAAGGATGTCATTATAAAACGCCACACTTGTCTCACAGGTGCATCGACTTAATGGACTAGTAGACACCAGTACAATATTGCGTCGACTATGCGCATTTCAGACGTCACGAGTATTAGCTAGTGTACTGGGGTAAAGTTCGGAACTCGCGCATAATATACTATAGAGTCTACAGTGTAGAGTGTAGACTGTAGACCTGCATCTTCATACTAGACCGAATTGAACGCGCGCCCACATAAACGTGATTTCGAAAAGCTTAAAGTAGCAAAACTATCACGTTACAAGTGCGTTAAATTGGCCCATTGAAAGATACGTCTAAGTGACTTTACTATGTGATATTAAGTTTTGATACGAAAAGAAAATTTTTCTTTTTAAAAGTGAAGTTGATCATAATGATGTAATTATCAGCATTAATTCAGTTGGAAATTCTTCATTGGATTATTCAAAAATGATTATGAAGTGACTACCCAAAAGTTATTTACAAACATATGAGAGGGCAAAAAGGGTCTAAGAGTTTATGAATATTTAATCAACTAAAGCGTTTCTAGGATTTAAATTTATTTAAATATTTGTGACTACTGGATCAACCCGTTTTATTTAGCGAATAGTTCATTTTAGCGGAGTTCCATTATTTCCTGTAAATACTTTCGCGTTTCTCGACGTCTTCTCGAACAACGAAATTAAACGTCGAATTGTATAAAGCTGGGATATATTTAAACAGATCTGTGGATTACGTACAGTTGTCGGGCGGAGGTATTGGGGGTTGAGTCAGCGATATTCCGCCAAAGGATATGAATTAAGTTCGAATCTTTTTAACGAATCGATTCGAAGTTTTATATCGATTTTATTGATGTTTGAATATGACACGTGATGCATACTAGAGGCAATATTATAAATTCAAAAGTGTGTCTGCCTGTTTGTCTTACTGTCTGTTACCTTTTTACGCCCAAACTGCTCAACAGATTTTGCTGAAATTTCGCATGGAGGTACTTTGTGAGAGAATAGGACATAATTATAATACTTTTTATCTGTACGGTTCCCGCATGATAAACGAGTTTTGACGTAACGGAGTTGCGGGCGTCATCTGGTTTTATAAACCTATGCTGTTATGCAGCTGGTAAAAGGCCATCATTTTCTCTCCTTCTAGCTACTGTGGGACATCTTATCGTATCTTTTCGTGTTGGTCCACGGCAGCGTCTCCCCACTTTTGGTGCCCATTCTGTGGTAATATTTTTTAGCGGCCAGGATTCAGGCGGTATGCAGCTGGTGTGACCCGCCAATCCCACTTTAGCTTGGCAGCCTCAATGTTGATACATATCATTATTGATGTGATAATCTTTTAGTATACACTGTACAGTGTATAAAATCATCCGTTATAAATTGGCATGGCGATACATTGCTATTTGATAGCAATGTAATATCGCCATGCCAATTTATAACGGATGTTCCATATTATATTTTATCTGTTAAAATTTCACGCCTTCTGTCTTTATCATTTTGTCTTTTTGTAATTATATACCGTTTACGTACATAAAAAAACTCTTTTTTCCACAAAACGTGCAAGTAAAAGAAATAAAAACAATTTTCTTCTCTGAAGTGCCTATTAATAGTAAAATTGAATCGTTTTTAAGGTGACGCCTTGATAATTTGGCTGTAGCGATGTCCATTTTTCTCAGCAATGACTAAAGCTAAGAAATTAAAGTTCACTGTCAGGTATTCATCATGTCTTTGTCTTTGAATTACCCATAGCATAACACGATTGGTCAACTTTTATAACACAGAATATTCAATCAAAAAGACCTCTGTAAAAAAAGGGATTCCTATTTTGCCAACAGAGGAGAGTGATATAAGCTTCCAAAATTTGTACATAAATTGGTTCTAATATACACTTTAATTTGTCCATAGCTTATATGAAATTTATTTATGGTTTTTAAATTACGCGACAAAAACCATTTTGTCGCTACGCCCTTTCAATTTTTTGCTGTTCCATTGCTTGTTTTCTATGAGAGGCCGGGCCAGCCTCGCATAGAAAACAAGCAATCTCAAACACATCCAACACGGTTTTTTACTTCAACATGGCGTCACCTTAAGCCGACAGACCGATATCGGAATAACGTCGGACTGCTCGTGACGTCAGCGCATTTCCTGGAACAATTTATGTATTTCGTGCATACGGTACTTGTACTATTATCTATTCTGTGCATACGGCTATGGCTATTATGGCTGGTGTTGTTTTTTGCTGCGAGTAAACTTTTTGATTAGAGGGATGACAGATCAATAATTTCCATTTTTAGGGTTCCGTACCCAAAGGGTAAAAACGGGACCCTATTACTAAGACTTCGATGTCTGTCCGTCTGTCTGTCTGTCTGTCTGTCTGTCTGTCTGTCTGTCTGTCTGTCTGTCTGTCCGTCTGTCTGTCCGTCTGTCTGTCTGTCTGTCTGTCTGTCTATCTGTCTGTCTGTCTGTCTGTCTGCCTGTATATCTTGAGGCTGTAACTCAAGAACCGCTATAGCTAGACTTTTGAAGTTTTCACAGATTGTGTATATCTGAGCAAACTTGATTTTTTTGCTATTTTTTCCACGATATCAATAACGGCAAATAATAGGCACTTGAAATATTCAAGAAATACTCAATATTATTAGCACTTTAATAATTTATAATAAAATTTAAATAAATAAAATAATGAAGGGGTGCTCTCATATAAAAAACACAATTTTCAGTCTATTTTTGCTCTATTGTGGTACGGAACCCTTCGTGCGCGAATCCGACTCGCACTTGGCCTATTATTTTATAATATCACAAAATAGGCTTAGGCTGGGAATTGGGATAGGTAGCGGGTAGATGAAAGATGTCTAAGATTTGTACGGTTGGCGCTCGTTGGGGGTCCTACGTTCAGTAGTGGATAGCGCTAGGCTGATCCATATCGATATCTTAATTATAATTAACTTGATGACTCCCACAACTCCGTTGCACCAAAAACTTTTATCGTGAGGGAATCATACATTTTTCAGAGATAAAACAAATCGACCTAGTGCGAGTTGGACTCGCGCACGAGGGGTTCCGTACCATTATAGAGCAAAATTAGACCAAAAATTGTGTTTTTGTATGGGATTAATTTTTTATTTTATTTTAATATTTTTATAAAATTTAAAAGTACAAGTAAAACTAAGGATTTTATGAAAAATTCAAGTGCCTACATATTGTCATAATTATTATTTATTAAGTTTTTTTCGATAAGTAATGTGTATTGTGAAATTTATTAATTCAGATGTTTATAATTAGTTAAATAAAATATTCAAATGTTAAATTGTCATAATTGATATAGAGCAAAAAAGGCTAAAAAATCACGTTTGTCGTATGGGAGCCCCCCTTAAATATTCAATTTTTTTTAATATTTGTTGTTATAGCGGCAACAGATATACACGATCTGTGAAAATTTCAACTCTCTATCTATATTACCGTTCTTGAGTTACAGCATGGAGACTTAAAAGTATTCTATAATATGTCTTTTCCAAGGACTTAAAGTATCTCCATACCAAATTCTATCAAAATCGGTTCAGCGGTTTGGGCGTGAAGAGGTAACATGCAAATGGACACATTTTCGGATTTATCATATTAGTATGGATGATAAGTTGCTTAATTTTCCATCTATCTGTTTGTCAGGTTCCTCTTTTCGCTTAAACCACTAACCGAAGTGGACTAATTTTAGTACGAAGTATGAATGAATGCATGTAGTATTTTCATACGTTTATATAAAAATTGTGTATAATATTTTGGTTCAGACACATTCACAAGTTTATGTGGGCTGTTAAGTTCCGCGGTGAGGCTGCATAAACAAGCAGGCTGTGGTCTTGCACGAAATTTCCCGCTTTAAATGACATCTTAAATTTTATTAGAATATTTTTTGCTGTATCTTGTCTGGAGTGTTCTTTTAGGTAATGATGACTTATACATTATGCTATTTAGTTGGATAGCAAATAAATATTATACAGTACTGCATATTAAAATCCAAACGAATCGAGTTCGAGGCACAAACTTTCATGTTACTTTCATACCTGTAGTAGGTAATATTATGTGAAAGTTTGTATGAAATTTTGTGCTTCATTAGTTTGATAAGATTATCTACCCAAATTGAATTAACAAAGAAGATCTTATTTCAGGGCTTGTACCACGAAACCGTTTTGAGACTCAAACAATCGAACGAGAATGCCGCATCCTACTCTAACAAACGTGAAATGACGTTGTTAGAACAAGATGCGGCAATCTCGTCCGAATGTTTGAGTCTCAAAACCGTTTCGTGGTAGGCCTACTGTTTATATGATACTATGCTTAGATAATGCCATTATTTGCGTTGCGCCGAAATTCGTTTATCGCGCGGTATACATTTTTCCGATTCAAAAACTATCCTATATTCTTTCTCGGGACTTAAAGTATTATTTACATACCATCAATCATCAATCAATCAAATCAGTCTATATTCGTCCACTGCTGGACATAGGCCTCTCTCAATGAACGCCAAGATGGACGATCTCCTGCTACTCGCATCCAACATGGACCCGCAACTAATCGGAGATCGTCTCCCACCTAGTTGGAGGTCGACCTACACCCCGTTTACCCAACCTTGGTCTCCATTCCAGAGTATTCTACTCTGGAATTTACATACCATATTTCATCAAAATTTGTTTGGCAGTTTAAACGTGAAGAGGTTAAAAACAGACACATACACTTTCGCAATTATATCGTTGCCGTATGCAGCTCTAAAGTAGTAGTAAAGTAAGCTACTGACTAGATTTTACGGCTTAGGTATGGGATATACCTTACTCGAAGCAAAACTTTAAACTCAGTTACGAATTTATGAAAGAAAACTAATTCGAAAAGGGTAAGCAAAACTTGTAAAGTCCTTTGTAACAAAAGGTTAGATTTGCTCAGCAAATAGTGAACACGGCTAATGATACAGCGAGAACGTTCTAAGTTAAAAGGAGCGAGATTATTCCCCTCGGGCTATATAAATAATTATGTACAAAAGTTTAATCTTCACGGCTTTGTCTAACTCAAAAAGAATTGGCCATTTTCTCTCTCTGTTATGAATAGAGAAAGCCACGACATTTTTTATTCCTTTCCATTTAAAGGAGTTTTTCTTTTTATGGAACGTTACGGATACAGAATGTTGTTCAAAAGCGCAAGCCCGATGATGTCCCCTGAGGTACTGCTTTTGTTTTTTAATATTTGTATTTTGAACCGCAAATCTTTTGTTTTGAAAGTTGATATTTAAAGCGCGTTTATGAATAACTAATTTGAAATGGGCGGGCTTCTCGCAACAATGGTAGCGAAACTATTGTTTAAGGTTTATTTTATTTTGGATAGGTAGCTTTTGGTATTGAATGAATTCTACGAAATTAAAACATAACAGATTGATTAAAATGTTTGTGAAATTTATGCCATGATATTACGAACTGTTGACTTCAAATAGGTAGACAATATTAAACTCCATTAAGGCAAAACACAAACAGGCAAAACAGACAGTTTTGACCACATGTGGACCCGCGGGAAAACTATCTAGCCTGAAATATGAAAAACGTTTTAAAATAAGGACTGTAGAGTAAGAAAACAATACATTACATTACTAAGTAATTAAAATATAGCGAATATACAACACATTACACACACAGCTCAAACATGAAAAGGTCCTCGAAAATAAGGTCACATAGAGACGTAAGAAAAGACAAAATATTATGATTAAAAATATGGATTTAAATTCAAACAAGAAGGTGAACCCTCTTTCTCCAGGTGTAGATAATAAACATGTTATTCCCACACACCAAACACAAATTAACGGCGAGCATAATGATCATTGAAACATTTTAACAACAAGCATAGAAAACGTAATTAAATGTGCCGAAACTGCTACATATTCTGTTACAAAATCCAATTTGTACAATCTGTAAATGTTACTGGTTGCGCTTAAATATAGACGTTTAACCGAGTATCTAATTTAACTCTTCAATTCAAACAATGCCGTTCCCACGCTTCGACTGGCCTTTTATAAAATAAATAGAGGCATTACACGGACAAATGCTCGGCGATTCGGGCACGCTGCAGCTCGATTTAAAATGCGGGAGCCAGCGGAGACACTATTGGTTCACTTTTGAGACTCCGGTGAAAATTCAATCTTGATCCGGAAAATAAGCCGACTATCACAACGCAATTACAATCTTTAATTTTACTTTTATAGGCAGTTGGCACCCGAGTCAACGGCGTTTACACACGATCCAGTGCGACTTCGCTGCAGTGTGTCGCGCGTCGCGGCAGCGCAACTATGAAATTCCAAAGAACAATTTTGGGTGTAAGAGGGCATTCATTTTTGATCATAATATTATTATGCCGTAGTTTGTCATCATGTAGGTGCCACACTTACTGTACGTGTACCGTCTGGGAGGGAACTAATGCTGGAGAATATTATAGCCTATTTTCCTACTAGCCAATAAAAGTATTGCTTTTCAATATAATTTGATAAGATTTTCCTCGCATTTCCTGGCCCGGTCCCTTGTAGATGCCATAAAAGGTTATGGTGGTGATTTGAAGAAAGTTTTAATAAGTATTCTGATTTTATAGTCCTCCTTGTGTCGTGTCTTTTTTAATGTGGGACGACAAAACTCGACGGAAAAAAATAGAATTTAAACTTAGTTTGTTCTAGCCACGACGCACTGCGTTTCGTTTTCAAAATGTGCAACGTACCTTTATTGTAGAGTTGCCATAGCAAATAACATTACGATTAAAGAATAACATTTTATTAATCCTAAACGTAACTTAAAATGAAAAAAAATGTTTCGTTTTGTTTAGGAATGTTGAGTATGTTGAGACAAATGTGCGATTTCCATTTTGTAAAAGCAATATAGGGATGCCGGCTTTCGCTCGGAGTCGGGCGCTATAGCAATTGCTTCAAACTTTTTATATGCGCTTAACATATTATTACTACAAATAATTGGTTTAAAATATATTACAAGTATTTTCGACATGATCATATCCAAGGGTTTTCGTGGTTGGATACTGCTGTCGATCCTGGCGACACAGGAGATACAGTGGTGGAAATGTGTGGTGGGCCAAAGCCAGTTCAAAAAAAATTACAAGTATTTTATTCAGTTCATCACAGTTGTAGGTAGTAGAAGAAGGAAATACTCTAACATTAAAATTAAACTAGTCTTGTTTGATGATGATTTCTATGCACAAATCCCATTAAAAAGTTTCACAATGAAAATACAATGTTTGACATTTTATAAAGATCACGGGTTAAGGCCGTCACAGACTTAGCTATAATATATATTAATATACCTTAATATACCGTACTAAACACACTGAGACCAGAAATATATATTATGGCTGAGTGTGTGGTCACGCGAAAATTGTATAGAAAATAATAAATATATATTAATAAAATAAAATAGCTATAAACATATTAATATATATTATAGCTAAGTCTGCGACGGCCTTAATATACCGTACTAAACACACTGAGACCAGAAATATATATTATAGCTAAGTGTGTGGTCACGCGAAAATTGTATAGAAAACATGTATTAATATGCCTAGCTATAAATATATTAATATATATTATAGCTAGGTCTGTGACGGCCTTTAAGGACAAAGACGAACATTATGACGTATCCATTGTATAAATAATAGTCAAGGAGAATAACATGTACAAGTCAGTGATTTGCACCACGTCCTGGCAATAGTGCGATGTTTGAAAGGTATGGATCGACGCGTCGAGTGTAGTACCAACGTGTGAAACGCAATGCCAACATTGCCGATCGAGTGGCACACAGATTGAAAGCCTGGCATGCCAGCAGCTGGCAAGCGCTGGCATGTCACGACATCAGTTAGGAGCCAAATACCAAGAAGCCTTCAGTCTTTGTCCTGTGCTGTACAATTTAACAACGATTTGTAATGTTTGAAATCCTTGACACTTTCAATAAATTGTTTTGTGAGAGGAGTTCTGGTAACGATAAATGATGAATGTACCCTTGCTGCGATTTAATTTTTTATGATCGTCTTCAATTGACTTTTACGATGATAAAAGATGTATAATTTATATTATAATATTTTGTCTTTAGGGTGATAATAATTCTCTTTAATGTTCATAATAAATTTTCAAATTATCGGCTTAATTTGTGTAGGTCAAGCAAAAGGATAAGTTCGTAACTCGTATTTGTATATAAATGGGAAATCGTGAAATTTGAAGTTATAACGCTATCAATTCACAAACAAAGCGGGATTTTGCTGACAATCAGCGCCTATTCAGACGGTGGCATTGTGTTTTAGAAAACAACGGACAGATTTTGAAGTCAATTTGCACGTATAATGGATTGATGGCTTTCACTAGTTCTAAAATCGCGATTAAAACTAACATAACAATGGGTTCAACTACTTTGCAACTCTATTCATACTAATGTTATAAATATAAAGTTTACTATTTGAACGACTAGCTTCATATGGCTCAGTGGGTAAAACAATATTGCAGAGTTAGTTTGACCTGAGAAACAGACATTTCGCTACTAACTACCTGTTACGAAAAAAACGATCTGACATTTTTTCCCGTTTTGAACTCGCAGACAGAGTGTAAGTCTCTGCCAAAAAAAAATGAAAAAAAGTGGAAATACGAAGGAGTTTTTGGAGTTTCTTGGATTACGTTTTTACTTATTACTGATGTTCAATTCGTTAATATCACTTTAATTTCGTTATTATCACCTGCAACATATGTCTAACCTAAAATTGGGAAGTCCGTCTAGTTTGCATAAGGCGCCATAAGGAAAGGCCGTCATATGCCGGTCTTGCCTCGAATCATATTATATTGTCAACTTTTTTAGACCTACATGTAATTTATTGTTAATCTGCATTAAAAATAGGACTGCTAGATCATAGCATTACCCAAATTTTACTGCACGAAAAGAGCGTACTCCTTTTTGAAAAGTGGGCAGCGCACTTGTTACAGGTGTCCAAGGGTGACGGTAGCTCACTTACTGTCAGGGGATCCGTAATTTCCTCGTCTGCCCCCTTTATCGTAAACAAAAAAAACTTGTAAAAATAACTTCCTTTTATAATGCCATAATTATTCGTTTCAGATTTATACACGTCATGAATAATCCTACCTCCCGGACCAACAACCCTTATAATTTTAAGCCTGGAGACAGCAAAAAAGGTCAAAAAATCACGTTTGTTGTATGGGAGCCCCCCTTAAATATTCATTTTATTTTATTTTTAGTATTTGTTGTTATAGCGGCAACAGATATACATAATCTGTGAAAATATCAAATCTCTAGCTATAATAGCTAGAGATTTGATATTTTCTAGGCTGTAACTCAAGAACGGTAATCCGTTCTTGAGTTACAGCCTGGAGACAGACAGACAGACGGACAGACGGACAGACAACGAAGTCTTAGTAATAGGGTCCTGATTTTACCCTTTGGGTACGGAACCCTAAAAAAGATCAAACACTACTGTTTCTCTTTATCTTTTGGCGTTGAAAATATTGACTTACTTTGAAATATGATATCGTGATAATGATCTCTGCTTCGTATATAAATATTTTTGGGGTTTCCCAGTAATCCGATAATATAACCTAAATTGACGGGAAAAATCATTTTCTATGGCTTCAGATAAATGGCTGGAAGGAAAAATATCATCTTACGCATTAAAGTTCAAGCGTGTTTATGCCCTAATATATTTTAAGGCAAAAAATCTTGTTTATTGAAATATACTAGGTGTAACAAAGTCATAATACTAATTTATGGTGAGTCTGTCTCCCTTATATTATAGAGTTCACTATGAAAATAGCAGCACTAAAAGAGCAAATTTATTTTGTGATTTGTATGGGTAAGCGCCCAGCATCATGCATTATTACATGCAAAAAAAAAGTTACTCTTTCGGCGCTAATACTTTCACAGCAAACTTATAGAAGATTCAGATACATACCCTAAAGTATTATCGCTTATTATATTTTCAATGGACACGACGTCTTCATACTTGACAGAGCCGCGATGAAGTCGTGTTGCAACATTCGTGGAACCATGCTATGTCTTAAGCCTAACAACTTAATATTCGATTTGTTGACACAGTTTCTACTTCACTTTCTCCCTCTACTTCACTCCAAATTCTTCACATGGATTCTACAGGCCGATCGAATACGGTCGGATTTATGCAAACCGATCCGGACACGTTTCGTGATTTCTGTGTATGAACTATCAGAGAAGTTGGTTCATAGGCACATGGACCTGCGTAATTTGGTCACGTTATGTCAAACTCCTCCAAAAGATCACAGCTAATACATTGAATTGACATAATCCAACCAATTAATAATAGCTCCCACACCGGTTTCGGTGACGGTGGCCGGTTTCATTGAAACCAGGCCAGCTACGCAGGAGTAATTTTATAGTGCCCAAGTGTGTGCGCAGTACACAAGAGCACTCTCTATTCCTTTACTCTCATAACCCAGTGGGACGGCAGACCGACACGACCGGCGAGAGATCAGGCGCAGGACCGACTTTTTTACATGCCCATCCGACGCATGGATCATCTTACTTGTCAGACAATCAGGTGATCAGCCTGCATTGTCCTAACCAAACTTGGAAATAACATGTTTCCAACGCGGGAATCGCACCCACGACCTCCGAGTCAAGAGCCGTGCTCTATACCACTAGACCACGGAGGCGTTTTGAACCAATTGAGGTAGGTCCGTCAACTGCCTATGAATAATTTTCTTCGATGTTATATTATGTCCATCTGCGTCAGTCCGACGACGGGCCGACAGGGCTCTTAGACAAAGTATCTTTCGTTAAAAACGATGACAAAATTCGTTATCAAAATATATGCGGTTTGACATAAGTCATCGCTAACGCTATATGACATTTCGCTTGCGAAGACTAATGTCAAATCCCGTACATTTTGATAACGAATATCGTCATCGTTTTTAACGAAAGGCACTTTGTCTATCATGCATCCTGACTCGGTGGATGATGGCTTTAGCTGTTGAATAAGTTTTACTACTTTCACTTAATATCACAAGTTCACAAATCACAGCACATTCACTTATCACACGTCGAGGGAGAAGACTCAGTATTCGAGGCCATGATAGGTCTGCTACAGTCATGGAAAAGACTGCTGCAGTAAACTAGCATCTGACAGCAGCATCATATTGATGATGATGACTGTATTCGAAGTTCACAATTTAAAAGGCCTGAACCGTTGACGATAAAAAATAAATCGAAAACGAACAATTTAAATAGGATTATAATTGTTTCGACATATTGGTGCCATTCGATTTACGGGAGAGCTAAAAGCAACTCGATTGTTCGGTAATCCATTCCGATAATTACGTTTCTGTATACGAGTTCAATTAGCGGGCAGACAAACGCCCATCATCTCTTCTGCAGAATACTCTTTGATTCCACCTGCGAAGATCTTTGCACTCGCCACGCGATTTGGAGCCTTGTGTGGAAGAAAATAGAGGTGGATGTACTGTAAAAGTAACGTTGCGATCCCTTCAAAATACCGGATAGGATATGACGTTAACAGAGTGAGGTCACCGATAGATTGCTTTAGGGGAATTATTCCGTAGTACCTGAAACCAATTGAAAAGGGTTCGGGATATTTTTTGAATATACATTTTTGTGGACACAAAAGAAATCAATTGTCATGATTTCTCTCCGACCGAATGGGTTTGTGGTTGGTCATTTCGTTTGTTGCTTTTCGTACCTTTGTCTGTCTTACTCCCGTAGTTTTGTGTATCAATTCAATACGATACAGGAATGGTAGTTAACTTATCGTCTTACACTGACAGTCGTTTGAACTTTGAACAGATAGTTTTATTAGAAAAATGCATCTGATGATGAATCTTTGTATTAGGTTTAATATTATTAGGTGTGCATTTCTTTAAGGCGTCTCCCAGACAGACGCGGATAGCGGTGGCGGTGGCGGCGGCGGTCAAGTGGATGACTTGAGAGTTCTAGGAACGACACAGACACACGCGGTGGCGGTGGCAGTACAAACAACTGACCGCCGCGCCGCCGCCACCGCCATAACTACCTGCGTCTGTCTGGGAGACGCCTTAATGAGGCGGCGTGAGTCCTGTCTGAGAAATTGATTTCCTGAAATACTTATAATGAATTTTAGTGTCTGTCAAGATCCTTTTCTTTAGTTTCAAATTTCATCTAACGATCTTAAAGTATAGATTAATAATTATATTCAAAGAGACGTGAAGCCTGCAATATCTTTTTTTACGTCGCCGTTGTTTGTTCCATAATGAGAGAGTGTATTTCTTATGATGGACTAAGAGGTCTCCATCATAAGTAATGCATTCTATTGAAGCTATTTTCCTAGATCCAGATGAGTGAAGATCTTTTGTAAAGCCTAAGCTGGCCTAACTAATATTTTGGTTGGGTCGAGTTAATCCCGCAGCGGGCGTGTTCAACACGTCGGGCGCCGTAAGTATGTTTGCTTAGGTCGACTAACATATCGCATAATATTATGTTGACCCATAGATTCGCTGGGGCCAACATAATAATACTATTATACAAACGGTTAAGCGTGAATCGTTGTGCAAGACGTAGAAAAGGACTGAAAATTTTATGTTGACCGTTGAATAGGAGCGCAATATTCTTTGTTATCCTTTTTGGTACTAGTTGCTGCAGCGGCAGCAGCTATAAAAAATCCGTCAAGAATTAGATCCTGGCACATTACAGCCTGGTGAGTGGTGACAGACATACAGGCAACTAAGCTTAGACTAAAGACCGTCTCATTGAAAATTAAATATATTTCTAATTAAGTAATATATTTTTTCAATAATAATGTTCTCTAATATCTGAAAAATAAATATTGATAGCAAATGGTGGATGTAATTTGTTCCGACTACTATGACGTCAAACCTACCAATCAGTGTGTTACATTTATTTAATAACGCAACTAAATAACGAAGGATAATAATAATAATCTTTCATTAATCGCTGATAGTACAGATAACGTACTTATTATTGCCATAAAACAGCTGATACATCAACACTCTTCTGAGAAAGTATAACGACGTCGCATATTGCTCCGTGCAGCGGATATGATCGATATTGGTCTCAAAGGCGATGAAAATTGATAACATATGAGCTGCTTACTTTAAAATATTAGAACGAGAGCTCAGTACTCTGATTCTACTATAACAAGAACTTCGTTTCTTGCTCGATCCAATCCGTTTTCTAACAAATAGAAATTGTTATTATTATTATAGGTCACATGAATAATTATTATCGACGATATATTACGATCTTCTGGTTACAAAATGTCTAAGTACAAAAAAATCGTGACACTCGAAAAAAATAACCATCTAGCGTCGGGCATGACATTTTCACTTTGAGTACGAAAATAATTATTATTTTTAGTCGAAACAACTTTATGTAATCAATTTTACCACACCTCATTGTTTGTTTGGCGAGTATCAAAATGTTCTCTTGTTAGTAAACTTGCATTAGATTAAATGAGAAACAAGCCAACGTGGCGTAACATTAGGTCCTGCTAGACTGGCAAAATGCCATGGGACCAAAAGGGCCACGGCCCAAGAGGATGCTAGCTCAGAAATATTTTTTACATTGTACCTACGAGTATATTTTTAACGTAACGATTTTTACGTGACGATAGGATCAAAAGAAATTTCCACGGATCCTAGATGTTATAGTTACGCCACTGATCGATGCTGCATTATTGTAGAATTAAAAAGTAGAATCAGGTTTCAGATACGAGTGGACTTCGGTCGAGTGCTCTATTACGACAAATGTTTTACAAATCTTTGAAACCATCGGTCTTTTCATTGCGGTTACATTTCCAGGATTCGAGCGATAATGATCGAACTGAAACTTCTAGTTTTTACAGGAAAAGATTTTCAAATTTTTAGGTAAAATTGTAGGAAAAATATGAAACAAATGTGAAAATATTTAGTTCAAATGCAAAGCTTGAAAACAGGATTAATGAAGTATATACTCGAGTCAGAAATAATTAATATTTGCCTGTAGCTAAACTAAAACTTTTTATTGTAATAGATTTATATTTTTAATCAATGAAGCTAACATCAAAATGAATTTAAAACATAATATTACTTCGTTATCTTGAAATACATTAATCATTATATTATTACATTATATTACATACGTAACATGATGAATAATGATTACCTAGGCATTTACACGCTTTTTAAAAATTATTTTCTACAAATTTAGATATCAAATATTTGACAATCTAAATATATAAAACTCAAACTGACTGACATGGTGATCTACCAACGTACAACCCAAACCACTGGACGAAATTTGGCATGCAGGTAGATGTTATGACGTAGGCATCAGCTAAGAAAGGATTTTGATCAATTTCACCCTCAAGGGGTTGAAATAGGGGATGAAAGTTTGTAGTTAATAATACTTTTTAACGCGAGCGAAGCCGCGGGCAATAGCTCCTCAAAAATAATTTAGAAATCAATAAAGCTATATTAATTCTTTATCTTTACTAAATTAACTCGAACGTAGAGTTATCTTAGCTGGTAACATTTAAATCGCCATTTAAATTCTACGGAATTCTTAGTAAAAGTCGTATCGTAACTTTATCAATAATATTAAATTAAGCTCGCTACTTACATCGCGGACGAAGGGAACTCAATTTATCAATTACGAGGGCGGCCAGCTCCACCTAATGTAAGGGAAAATGAGACTTGTAACACTTACTTTTGGCTTTTCTTTGTAACTGTCTCTAAGATGACAGTTGATGTAGAGATAATGGACAAGAAAAGTACCACTCGCCAATTGACCTATTTTACTATTATTGAATTGTAATAATGTATCTTAATAAATGCAAAAAGGAGTCCATATTGAGATGTATGGCTAAAAAATATCAAGACTAACTTGAAATATTCGTGGAGCCTGATAAGGTTTATATCAGGAGGAATGTAATACGGGTCACCTAACCTAACCTTAAATGTTGATGAATTACTGACACTTACGGCCTGTTTCACCACTTCCTGATAAGTGCCAAATAGGCTACCCACCACATAATTTGACAAATGAAGTATGGAAAATCTGTCAAAAAAGTTGTGAATAACCTATACGGCACTTTATCAGGAAGTGTTAAAACAGGCCCTTAAACTGTCAGTATCTTCTATAACGACACGTTATGTGGATATAATACATAAAATAGATTTAAAAATGGTATTTAACTAAGTACACCTAATATTCTTCAACAGAAACTCTTGTATCGCTACATTTAAAGACAATTCACATGCAGACATCCGTGATGCAGGATCGAACAATATTCTGTTCTCGTCCGCCAATAACGCGCGGAGAATCGTGCGAGTGATGCACAGCACGGGTTCGCATGCACGGGATTCTTTCATAGATTACAATGTGTCTGCACGTACAGGTGAAAATATAGTCTAGAAGGCGTGTGTTTTCTAATTGCTAAAATTACCATCGAAGAAATTCATTCTCTGATAGTACATATCCGTCTTGCAATTATTATTTAACGTTTGAAATGGCGTATAAAGGCGAAAAACTTCATAATATAAAACATAATTTGTAAAAAATTGTGTGCCTAGTTATTTTGATTATACCTTACCGAATTATTAGGGCCCGTCCACATCTCCACGTCACGACGCCGTCAACTTTTCCACGTTGACGATGTTTCCGGTGCGGTGACGTAGCACGGTACGTTGACGTGACGTGTAAATATACGTCAACGTATCGTAAAAATGCACGTCTTTTTTCTTCTCTTTCTCCCTTTTCTAACAATAGCAAATTAAGCAGAATACGTATCGTGCGGTCCACATCTAGATAAGTAGTGAAGAATCTAGCAGTTTTACAAGGCATGGCGGCATAATATAATATTGCTATATCGTGTTGTACATTTTACATTACGCTAACGTAAATTTGCACGTCACGTCAACGTACCGTGCCACTTTACCGCACCGTTCCACGTTGACGTCGTCGTGACGTGGAGATGTGGACAGGCCCTTAGCTGTACAAAAGCGCGCGTTTGGGCGGACGCATATAAATCGAACCTAAGGTAAGGTACCAACTTGTGCGTTGCGTAAGCTCAAAAACTAAGTCCGAGTGTAAGGACCTATCTAACCAGTAGATCTGACAAGACGTTCCATATCGAGTGATATCAAAACACTCGTAACACATCAAAGGCGCATGATGAATGACGTTAATATAATAATTACCCGTCTGTTTCGTTATTGCCCTGTCATCTTTAATATCGGAGGATCGCGGGTACATTACGCCCGATAATTTGTTCCCCGGAGATGAGAAATTGTTTCCTATTATTAAAATTTTCATAAAAATATGACTGATGCAGGTTTATTATTGCTTTGTGACGTTTTTGTGGATGAGAATTTGTTCACTCTTATGCCCACTTGGGTCAGTTAATTTCGTTATAATAAAATATAATTTAAACATACACATACTCTGGATGAATCAATTATATCACAATTATTCATTTATTTATCAGGCCAACAATTATACCACAAAATTATTCATTGTAAACACAGATTTCGAATTTTTAAGCTTTACTCAAATTCTCACACACGTATCACCTGTTAAAGCTTTTTTACATTGCATACATAAGTTACATTGACAGACACACAACCTTGCGCACATGTTGGGTCCCGTATAATACAACCATAAACGAAATCTACACCCCAAATATCACCTCCTTTAGTACTAACATAAAGAGGACCGACTTCCTTTGAACATTCAATAAACTTACAATGTACTAAATGAAATACTTGTGAGGCCTATTCTCATACTTCGAACTTCGCTTCGATCACAAGGTGAGATCCGCATGTATGTATGTATGGTTGCGAGTGAGATAGCCAGCATTCGAAGCGAAATTCGACTCACGAGAATTGGCCGCCAGGTCTTAAATTCAGAGACCCTGGCGCTTAAAATATGCCCTTTATGCTGTTGTAAAACCGAAGATAAAATAGCGTAGTTAATTTTAGTTTGCACAGTAAGACATTGTTTGTCCAGGTTTAGTGGAGCAAGCTCTTAAAGATGTCTGCTACAAGTTTGGTTAGCTCTAAAACCTTCTTGTTTGTTAGTCAAGATTCAGCGTTGTAAATATAAGAACAATTATTTGAAAACTAGGATAAGCTGTGACATAATTTCAAATTAAAAATGCTTGTTTTTCACAGCAAAGTAAGTTATCAAAACTATCTAATTTTAGTAAATTAATATTTAAAAAGTATTTTAATAAGTAAAATTTTAGAAACATAATATTGTCTTTGATATTATCGGGGACTTTTATGTTCATATAATTTTGTTAATTACTTAAAAAATCACAAAAGTTTGAAAAACCTGTGCTTACGGAACCAATATGACGGGACACGAAAACGGTCAGTGTGTAAACAGCTCTTCGGAGACTTCGGCAGGTGTGTAAACACTCTAATGTTTCGGAGACATTGACCGGTCTGGAAAAGGCCAATCCGTCTCCGGTGTGTGTACACGGCCTATTCGCAACCCGTAATTACTTGGTGGGCTTTGATCCAACACTCGATATGAAATTTTAAAGTGACATTTTGACGTTTTTTCGTTAAGTGATTGCTTTATTCATAAGATTTGGAGATTTTTATGAAACGATGCCGTTGGGGGCTCCTCGCGATGAATATTAATTTGGAATATTGACTAGCTTTTACGAACACCTTGTATTTTAGCGGATTTTCTAGAGAAAAAGATGAGTCACTTACACTTAGTGGTGCTATGAACATTATGGTGGATCTCGAGTAATCTTTATTGTAATCTGTCTCGCGTTAATGTTTAATATCACAAAAGTAAAATGTTTTAAAATAAAAAAAGTTTACCGCGGATTCGTTTACGTGAAAGTCCTAAAATAACAGTCCACTTTCGGGCATGTAAAAAGTCGGTCTGATCTCTCGCCAGTCGTGTCGTTCGTCCGTACCACTGGGTTATGAGAATAAAAGGAATAGAGAGTGCTCTTGTATACTGCGCACACACTTGGGCACTATAAAATTACTCCCGCTTAACTGGCCTGGTTTCAATGAAGCCGACCACCGTCACCAAAAACCCGTGTGGGAGTATTATTATATTCTATTGTTAATACGTTCAAAGTGAATTTACAAGGTGTAACAAAACTAAGTGATTATACTTTAGGGTGTGTATGTGTTCCTTACAAAGAGTTCACTGTGAAAATAGCAGCGCTGAAAGAGTACTGTAACTGTAAACGAATCGAAATGCAGAGGATATTTTTTTACCATAAATACGAACTCCTAATGTTCCTTAGAATTAAACGCCACTTGCCGACACTTCGGCGCTGAGCTGCGACGTCCGTGACGTTGCAGCAATGACGTCACGTCCGTGACGCTGCAACTGTGACGTCACGCATGTACGAGCACACAATTAGGGGACGCGGTGCATGCACGAAATTGCACTTACGAAATACATTTTTATAATGAATCAATCTTGTTTGTGTATGTACCAAGATCTGAAAGAATGTCTAAATCTAGGTATTTCACATTATAACAATGAGAATAATAACATGTTTAGCAGTTAGCGCAATACGCTAGCCGCCTGTTCTAGTCGTGTTTTAAGACTTAGAACTTAGAAGGTCTTAACATCAGGTAACTATATTATACTTATCGATGCAATCTCAATAAAATAAGCTACCAAATTGTATTCCCAAAAATTTTCTATAAAGTCTCTTTGTATTACAGATTTCTATGGATGTCTATAAGATCCGAGTGCTTAGTGCGAGTTCAACAATTCATGTCAAATTACTTCACGATTTCGTTTATCGAATAAACTCTACTAGGAGTGTGCGCCACATTACAGCGAGTGTGAGTTGCAATCGAGTATGTCCATTCGATTGACGTTTCCTCATTGCAAATAGTGAGACACAGGCGATCAATTTTTACTGTAAGTTGGTAGTTCCGTAGCGTCCAATATTAACCGACCAAATTGATGTCCTTGGTAACAATCGCCTTTTCAGTGGATAGAGGTGTCTTCCAAATTTGAATGGATAATAAAGTGACGCCATTATTTTTTTTTTACTTTTTCATTTAGAACTAAATATACTTTGACTTTTGCCGGAAATGCAAAAGAGTGACGTTGTGTTTTTGTATCTTTTTCTTAATTAAAATTGTGTTATTTCGGTTTTGTGTAATGTTGGTAGAATATTAACCATTAAATAATCGATGTCATGCACAAGTGTGGGCTAATAGATACAACTTCAAGAAACGTGCTATATTTTGTGTTTCTTCCAAAACTCCACCGAAAGTTTTAGTAAAGGGTCTGTCTACCACTTTACTAAAACATCTGACTTCTTCTCTCTGAAATCCGGGGTTTTCACGCGTCTTGTCCTATTTTACAAATTTTAGAGATGGCAACCAAAAAAATTTTAGGGTTGCCATCTCTAAAATTTGGAAACTACGGTCATCTTGTACATCTTTCGCGAGCATGTTCCAAGCGAAAAAATAATATGCCGCCATCTGTATTACTATAGAATGCTATTTTAGTCACCTATAATCTCAGATTAAGGTATATATTTAGATAGATATCTTTAAATTCAAAGATAAAACCCTTCTCTCACCATAAAATTTTAGGTGACAACTTTACTTTAGAATGCCGAGAAGTTTACGTAATGTTTGTCGTTGAACTGTCAAAAATGTGTCAAACAACAGTCTCGCACTCGCAAAATGGCGTTTACGTCCGAAAACGTGTAAACAAGTCGATCGCCGCCATTTTCAATACTACTCGATCGCATAAATGTTAACTTTGTAAAACTCCCACTCACAAATTTTAGTATCCACATTAGCCAGTAGATGGCGCTGCTTTGATCCCATATAAATTCGCGTTTACGCTCTCGATGTGTATGATCGAATAAAACTCGCACTAAGCACTCCGTAGGCCTATATTACGGGCTGTCGACGTTATCATGATTTAAATTCAATGAAAGTACCAGAATCGGAGTTTTTAAATTACCTTGGACGTGCGCTTTCTTGGCAGCGTCGGCAGCCGGCACGTCCAAACGACGCGCGATCAATCTCGCCAACTATACTCGTTATCGCTAATTCCCGAACGATGTAGAATGTAGAAACAGAATCGTGATCGTCTGATCGCGGGTATTTGTCTCCGTAATAGCTGCATTAGTTCCGTGTTAGGGGAAAATGGCGCGAATCTATTTTATTGTCTGTAAATGGATACATTTGGCGAAAATATGTTATTTTGGTAGAAGGTGGTTTTTTATTTCAAGCTGGGAAGGATGTACTGCAGTGGTCATTTTGTTTTAAGTGACGAATATTTATTACTTGACCGTTATTAAATGTAGAATTAGACAGATAATGTACGGGGCGTTTGTTACAAAAAATACTACAGTTAAGTAACTCATATTCTTTTCTAAGTGCGTCGGTTAGTGTAAAATTTTTGATCGGCTGATTTTTTTACCGTAGTATATAATTAATGTATTGACACTTGTAACATGTAATGGTGTTTCGACTATTCATCACATTTAAATCATGACTATGTTAAAATATACCCCTAATATTATAAACGTAATACTGTTAGGTATATTTATGAAAAAGTGATAAAATTACTTTTACGAACATAATACCTTAGCTAAAACTGTTTTATATATTTTATATATAACGTTTAAGCAAAACAAAGGTACCTCTTTTAAGTGCTAATCCTTTAGAGTATATAGAATGTATGAAATAGCTTGCGTTCGACATCGATTGCGGTTAGAGAAAAGTGCAATTTGCTCGCACAGCTCGATATAAGCGAAACGTCGTAACATTTCGATTATCGACAAATAAAATGTTTAGCTTATATGACGTTGGATTTAGCAGATTAAGATAAAGCTTGCATTTACCAGTTTCATTTGTTTTGCAAAACTAGTCTGGCAAAAGTTGTTTTGCTATAATATATTATGTGGAAACATGCTTGACAGCCTCAAATGAAGATTTTCTAACCGAGCAAAGAGTTGTAATTTCAGACGTAAAAATACAAACTTCGATAGCGTGATTCAGAATAATTGTGCTCAGAGCAAAATGTTTTTACAATTCATGAAGCCGTTTCAGAGAAATTAGGCAATACACCGTGACACGAGGAATTTATATTACGAACATTTTTAGCTGCAAAATGAGGCATTCCTTTGTTTTAAATTTATTAGAAAGTTCTAGCACAATAGGATCTTAAGTAAACATAGGAAATGGCATCCGAGTCAATTAAGTAAGATACTTAAGTCGGAATAGCCCATTTGGTACACGCGAGTGTGTTGGCTCCTGCACTATATCCCAGTGTGTTGGCTCCTGCACTATATTCCAGCGGTAGGCGTGCCAGTCCACTATATCATTGTCAATACAACTTGTATTGCAGCAATTTTATTTTACTCACCCCGAAGCTATTGCCAAAATAATTGAAAAGCAACATATTGACTTATAAAATACTTATCTATGATTGTATGAGAAATATGTTTTATAATGTATGTAATAATATTTTAGATGGTGAAAAAATACTTTGCAATTAATCTTCAAAATCACGTCATTGATTGAACACAATATAACTACAATATAAAAGAGTTAAACGCGTTTAAAGTTTGTAATTACAAAGTTTTTAAACTAATATTTGAATAAATATCTTGACATTAAAGCTTTAATTAAAGCCCGTTTAAGCCTAGACTTAAGTGTTACACGATCTGGATACAAAAATTATTATTATTATTATTATGAGGATACACTAAGGGCGAAATTGAAAATAGGAATTTTTAAAATGTATTGCTGTCTCACCAATCTCAAGTCTCCCACCGCAGAGCGCGATAGAGAAAACACGACAAAAGTTCTAATAAAAGAACAAAAAATCATCGATTCGTTGTCCTCTGATTTCTTCTCCAAAACTCAATAAAAATTAAAGCAAGACTTGAGCTGTGTTCCTATGTTTTATTTTTTTGTATATTCTAGCCAGTTTTGTTTTCTGGGAGTTGGAACACAGAGGGAAATCTGGCCATTTTTTAGGTTTTTGAACGTTCTTATCTTTTTTAATAATAATATTATGAAAAAGAAAGAAAACATAGGGACATGCTAATAGTGGCCATAGATATTCAGAAAAAAATTGTAACTCTACCGGTAGACATCCTGCAAAACCAAAATCGAGGTATTAGAATCGAGCCTTTAGTCAATGAAGATTCAGATCTTGTTAAAAAGAGAAAAATTAAATATTCTGGCGACGACGTTATAATAAAATTTAATTAATTCAGAAATTCATTTTAGTAGTCAGACGATACGTTTAATGCTTAGTGAATTTATACAATTGACAGAGCACTTTTCATTTAATATTCAGTCGAGTATTTATTTATTATTATAGCTACTACTTATGTTTTTCTTAAAACTATGTTCGTGATTGTATAGAAAATGGTCACTTAACGCTCATTTAGAGAATTTATCACTGTAGTACACAACATAATATTACGTAATATGTCGCTGAAACACGAAAATGTCACACATTACACTTGAAATGTTTTTGTAACTACTGTATAATAAATGCCTCCCACGCAGGTTTCAGTGATGATGGCCGGTTTCACCCAGCTACGCAGAATTAATTTATAGTGTCCATGTGTGTGCGCAGTACACACTTGGGCACTTCTGCAATTTTTTTAACCCAGTGGAACTACAATATAAGCAAACCGAAAAGTGGGTCTTACGACTTACGAGTTTAAACTCACTAAGAGTGGGTAACACCAACTTACTTTAACTATAACTTTAGCCATAACAAAATGTCAAATGAACTGTCAAATCCCTAGTAAAAGTCCGTTATGGACGCCATAATATTTAACGATAACCTTAACTTTAACTACGCCTCTGGTTCAACCCACCCTAAACTATTTCCAATGTTTTAATAAGTATCAATATTTAAACAGTAAGTGGTATTGCATACCCCAGCAAAATAGTGTTATGGGTAAACGAAAGCGTCCACGGTTTGCCTTACTCTTCTAACATTTCCTTTACATTTTTAACGACATTTTTTACTGTTTTCAATTACATTTCCAAAGCTTTGTAAGAGATTAAACAATAATAAGCAGCAGCTTGTTGTCCACAAAGTTATCTCGAGCGGCTAAAGACTTTGTGTCTTGAACTTAATCGGTTTGTTCCGATTGAAAACCGATATTTTTGATCCCCAAACTTCGGTAATGTTAATTGTTTACTGCATTCGGGAAACTCCGATGTTGAGTTGGACTTTTTGATTATCTTTTCATTTCAGAACTGAGTATGGCGTACTACAAACGTTACAAAACTGTTCAGTTCGGTTACAGAAGACGTATTTTAAAGAGCTAATTTGAGAGGAATTTGTATGGTAGACAAAGTGGGGTTCAACTTTACATTACTACTACTATTTAAACTTATACTTCTACTAACTAGTAAAAAAGTTACTTAATAGTTACGTATAAAAGACAAAACATTGTATAGCTTATGCAATACGCATAGTATAAGCACAGCTAAAAATCATGGCATAAAATATTTTAAGTAACAACGCTAGTAATATTATGTAATATTACCCACCTGTTACCTACTATAAACATTATTACTATAGTCAGTAAGTTTATTGTGATTGAACTGCGCAATTGATATAATATATTGGGTCCTGAGAAACTTAAACTTGTTAACTTTCAAAATTGGCAAGATTCATAATGTGTCTATAAACATCTGATAAATTAAACAAACGATAATGTTAATTTGAGTGTTTTAAAATCGGAGAATTTGCGTTGAAGGAGTAAGGCCGTTAATTTAAACAAAATGCCACTTTATGACCTAGGCTATAGGTTTCATTTTGCTCTACGCCACTACAAACCACTAACGGCATGAGTTCCTAGACTATGTGGGGAGAAAATGAAACCTATAGTCTAGGCATAAAGTGTCATTTTATTTGAATTTTTGTCGGTGAGTGGTGACGTCCCGGTAACGCCGGATGTGGACAAACGGCCTAAGTGACCTTTGGATGAGAGCCAACTGCAGCAGCGGATAATATATTTATATATTCGGGGAGTATACAGCGCGATAGCTTTACCACTTTACGACACCCTGTACATCGAATACAATGCGCAATAATACGCGAATAAAGGATGGAGTAATATTGGTGTATACAGGATTTTTATTGCAATAGTAACGTATATTTTTACCGAAATTCACGCGTAAAATAAATGGACTACGCTGCTTCAGTTTAACTTATTAATAGTCTGTCTACGTCTGTTTTTATCTTATCACATGAAAAACCCTGAACCGATTTTGATGTTTTCCGAGATGTATTGGTACAGTTTTAGCACTAAACCGAATCGATCAGACTACTATCTTTGTTTTTATTATTAAACATATTATATTAATTTTTAACAGCACTTTATGCAGTATTGGAGTTAGTAAAAATAATTCTAAGTATGTTAAAATGTTATACTAAGAATACTTACAACTTCAATAAAAACGTACAGCCATTTGTAGTATCCGGTCAATTCAGCGTCTGGTGTAGTTCCGGAATCCAATTGACTGTCTAGACTTTTCAATAGATTTAACGACGTAAAATATACAACTTTATAAAATTATATGAAGCAAGGTGACGCTCGCAACCCCGTTGCGTAAAAATTAGTTTACGGTGCGGGAACCGTGCTTTTTTTCGGGATAAAAGGTATCCCAACTATATTATTATTGTATCCGGAGGTCGTGACCTCCGAGTCAAGAGCCACGCTCTAAGCCACTAGACCATGGATGCAATCAATATTTAATACATATTATAGATATTAGTTGATTAAATACATATCCGATAAGAAAAAATTTTCTACCATATTCCCAAATAATCATACATCTCAACTCTTCGAAACAAAAGCGACAATCAAATATGTCGCGAACAAAGTATTCGTATAATACTAGTCTCGAGCGAGGTGCGTGCGGAATTTCTATTAGGTTCCTAACAAACCGGCCTTTATATTATTATACTTTCCATACGATGTTACCAAAAAGGGATCACTTATGTTACAAGGAAACTAAATCCCGCTGCGAAAATATGTCGCCTTGGGCACGAATTGTAAGTCTTATACTTAGCGACGCGTAGATCCGTTTCTATTTGACAAATTTCCAAGACGTCTCACGCAATTGAAATCTATCAAATCCATACTTTAGAAAGTATGCATAGAATCTACCCGTCGCGTTGCAGTCTGCATCGACCCTAAGACGTGTTTTAAATATGTTATTATTATAATTATGTATGGCCAAAGTTACATAGATCTACGTAATGTCATACTGGTAAAAATAACATAATATTCTTATGTTATGCTTTTAGAATTTATAAATTTCACCATGTTAAAATGATTAAATATTGTGGTTAATTTTATTTATTTGCAGCGAAAGTATGCCCAAAAAAACCCAGAATTAATTTAAAAAAATTATAAATAGTAAAGTAGACCATACAGAGTAGATCGTTAATACGCAACGCGTTTCATTCAAAATCGATCTCCTAAACCGATCGGCAGGCGGCAGTATACTACAAAAACTTATGTAATATTATATTATTTAGTTGACTTTATTTTGTTACCGTTCCTGTTAGTCATTAAAATATAGCCTTATATGAGTAACGAGCTTTTGCCCGCGGTTTCGCTCGCGTTAAGAAGTGTTATTTTATACAAACTTTCATCCCCTATTTTAACCCCTTGGGGTTGGAATTTATCAAAATCCTTTCTTAGCGGATGCCTCCGTCATAACATTTACCTACATGCCAAATTTCAACCCGATCCGTCCAGTGGTTTGGGCTGTGCGTTGATAGATCACCATGACGTCAGTTTTATATAATCAGATATACCAGAGAAATCCCTTAAGCAAACAGGAATTAATATTTTGGTCCGAACAAAATTGCAATAGTATTTTTGATTGTTTAGAAATATATAGCAAATTCAAAACGGTTGCTAAATCCAGCTGTCAGCGTCCAGCTCGGTTATGACAGAAATATGAAAGGAATTAGCTATACAGACTAATAATATTTCTCTTATTTCCTCAAAATGTTTCCCGAATTTCCTTTGAAGCGCCATTATTGGCTTTTTCGAGAGGCCATCGTGTGTTAAAATTTCCGGAACTCTTTTCCGCGAATCCCCATGCGGTAATTTGAAATGACGTAATCACGTTTGCCCAAAAAATAATTATCACTTCTGACGTTTGAAGTTCAGAAATGAGAAAGCCATGTGCGAGTTGAACTCTTGCACAAAGAGTTCCGTACCATTCTCAAGCAAATATTTTTTTTATAATTAAGTTGATTGAATGAAAATGAAAAGGGAAAAAATTGGGTGTAAATTCGAAAATAAAACTACTTCATAGAATATCTCGTTCTGTATGTAATAAAGCAATAAGGGTGACACCAAACTAAGCATAACACACGGTTTTCATGTAATAAAGTACAATTTATTTTTGCGCAACAACTTTTCGCAGAGTGCTACGAAGGTCTACGAATACTCGTAGCATCTCGTAGCGATCTACGGAAAGATTAAAATATTTATTACGGGATTATCTACGTCTACGTTATTATATATTAAAAATTATTTATTTTAACACATTTACCATGCTTATTGCTTGTGTTAAACAGAATACATCTTAACGTTTTTAATAGAATGTTTGTAGAAACTATTAAATTAGCGACACAGTTATTGATGTAGAGAAAGCCAGCTTATTTAAAAGAATAATATTATGATATTTCTAATGCACAAAAGCAACGTGACGAATCTACTTATTGAAGTGAAAACTTCTTTAGCGGTGTTGATCACTTCTGTGGGATGGGTAAAAACTGTGAAACTCGCGTCAGGTCACGTGTGCTGATCGAAAAACCGTAAGACGGTTGGAGAGTAGTGTTTTAACATCGAAATCGATTAATCAAACTTTGTTTTTTTTCGATTGTCGATATTTTTTAATCGATTGTAAGGGTTTCGATTAACTAAAAAAATCAATTTTTTTTAAATCTATTTTCATAAAAAATGGGTTAATAATCAAGTTTTCACTTCTACCGGCACTCCCGGAGTGTAACCCGTCTATTTTTCCAATTAAAATACTATAGTGTGTTTTTGCGATTCGGAAAGTAATCTCGCGAACAAATGGAGCATTGAACAGGTTAATGGTTGACGTAGTCGGCCTGTCACTATCGACCGTCACCACTCACCCCTTCATCCCCTTCAAGTCAACTAGTATTGGAGATGGTAAAGAAATTAATTATTATAATATAAAGGTTTTGATTACAATTTCGGCTACATTAAGAGGTATTTGATAACGATTAAACTTTAATGTAATGTAGAGTTTGTGTCTAAACACACTAGGCCGAAGTTACGCGGCGTAAATTCCGCATGATTACGATTTACGCCCGCAATGTCAAACGCATACAATATACGGACGGAACGCGACGGAATAGTGTGTCATCGGTAATTTAAAATACATTGCAGGCGGAATCATGCGGAATTATTTATCTTTAGATTAAACACTAAACCAAACTGTTAGTAATAAATATTTTAGGATCACCAAATCGATGCAGAAAACAACTTTTTAAGTTATATAAATATAATCAGTCAGAATAATATCAAACAATACTTAAAATACATACTTATCACAATCGCTACTTGTAAAACCTTATCCTGTAAAATAAATATAGCTCCCTAATCGCTCCGAGCTTTGATTCTGCTCGCTCTAATGAGGAAGCTGATCGACTGAATAATTATTGGAAAAATTACGATCAAAATATATAGGAAAAGTTTGCCTTTCATCTTGCTATAATTTATCAATAAATTTTTACTAATTGGAACGCTGCACGTAGTGCTATGTTTTGTTACTCGTTAAAGTAAATTAGGTTCTCTTAGCAGCTTAAATTACTTAGTAGTTATACCCGTATAATATTTAAAGAAATAAATTGACTAATCGAGAACGAATCCGCCTTTTTCACGTGGAACATAATATATACGACTTACACGTTCCTTTTATATTTGATAGAATGACTAAAAACCTATGATCCCAGCCACAATACTTGTCACAAAATGATGCAAATTTTGGCAAACGTTTCAAAACAGCATAATATTTTTTGATGTGTTAGAAACGCAACAAAATAAGTTACTATATTTTTATCATGATTGCGAGTTGCGCCTCATCTCATGGCTATAAAATACGCCATTATACCCTGTTTATACGACAATAAAATTAATAATAAGATGAAGCAATAGAATTGGAAATAATTGGTGCAACCATGAGCTAAGTGAGTTTCACGGGCGAGCGGCCTGCAGGCTGCGGCGGGTCCAAACTCCGACTTAGTTACAGCTCCAATTTAGCGATGAAAAGCTTAGCAAGCGTTAATATCTGTCACCAAATACGGCAGGCATTCCGCTAAAAATGAAACTGAATCTGTCGCTTATACTGTGTGACTGGTGAGACATATTCAATACTCGAGGACGTGATATTTGGCTATTATATTATTTGGAAAAAAATAACATAAAAAAATAATATCAATTGATCACTGAGTAAATGTAGCTTAAAGTTAAATAATTATTTACCCAACGCATGGACACCGCGAGCGGGAGGCGTAGTTGTGTGGTGTTTCTTTGGTAGCGCACGCCTCTGCACCGGCCGCATAGTATGCCTACTTGCCTAGCCGCGTAATTTACTTAGTATCCATGATTCATTTATTTTTGGGAAGTTGGGAAAAAAATTAAGAACCTAATTTTATTACATAATTATAATAAGAATCGAGTACAGAGTACTCTCCATAAGTATCGGTAATGTCTCACCAGTCATGTTGTATATCTCAGATTTTGCTTGACTATACAGGGTGTAACAATAGTGAGTGATAATACTTTAGGGGGTGTAATATGTATGTGCTCCTTATATTATAGTGCTTACTGTGACAGTAGCAGCGCTGAAAGGGCATTTTTTTGTGCCCCAGTGCCGTCAAAAATTTGTCCATATAGAAAAGTTACTCTTTCAGCGCTGCTACATTCACAGTGAACTCTATATAGGGAACTCATACACAATATTGCAATATATTATAGTACTGCATCAAATACGAGAATAATAATATTTTAAAAAGATAAAACCGACTTCAAAATTGTACATTGTTGAGAATTAAAATTGCCTATCTCAAAAAGTACTAAATCGATTTTGATGAAACTTGAAGACGTGTTCTCTAAGTGAACAATACCGAGTACAATAAAAATTGAATCACTTAAATCGGACTTGTAGTTCCGGAGATATGCGAACACAAACATAAAAATATACACACACACACTTTTGAAATTTGGAACATTTTTGTTCAGACACTGAAATAGACTAACATACACAAAAACTGGAAATATTGCATACATACGCGTATACATACGAATTGATAACCTCCTTTTTTGAAGTCGGTCAAAAATATTAACCAATCACTGTGCCATGCAGCGCCAATTGCATATTATATATTTTAGCCGTTAAATTGAGTTTTCAAATTAAATTAGTCGATAATTTAAATTAATTGCATGTTTATTAAAACTTTCGCTGGTCGTGTTTTGTCACAAAATCAGCGGTTATGTGCCACGGATGTGCAATAAATAAAAACAATTTTTTCTCATTTCCTACTCACAGCCTTGGAATTACTTTTACTTAAGTTTAAGCACCAAAAATATGGGACACCGGAGATTCAACGTAGTTTGGAAGACGATGAAAGTTTAAATAAAAAATCCTCATCTTGTAACAGTATTGCTATTTAGAAAAAGATAAAAAGTACTTATATAACCGGTATTGACGTTTTTTTTCTTGGCTGGAATCTAGATCCTCATCCTTAAGACATACTATAATGTTACTTAATATATTATAGTGAGTATTTAATTTAATTATTAATAATTGAATAATATATTATTATAATTATTATTATAACCCTCCTTCTTGCTTCGACGTAGTCGGGTAAAAATTATAAAAGTTATTATAATTGTAAGTAATTAAATATAACTATGAAGTCGCTGGCCCTACTAATGCCAAGGTCAACATCCTTATCAAATTACCAGAGATACCCCCTCGGGGCCCCACCATAATAACTCTACAAATATTAGATAGATACAAATAATTACTTCATATATTAAACATTATACACATTCAGATACAAAATAAGTAGTTTTTCAAAAAAGTGTTTAAGTCTTTAGCTCACAGAAAGTCTCCTGACTTAAAGGGTAGTCGCAGCAATAATTAGCTAAATTTGGCATTAAACGTGCAATGAAAAGAAAAACTTTTGAAATACTGAGCAGTCCTCATCTAGTTTAAATCTTTCCTTAAAGCTTCATCTCTTTCAATCTTTTTAATTCAGTAGACATTTTAAAATAATATAACAATCGGTATCGAACGTGCCTCTGCTATACTATAGCATATTAAAATTCTTTCAAGTCATAAGCAGTCTTTCTCGTCTCGTCACTCGATTCAATCTAAAATCCAGTAATATAAAAATCAACGTCAATCGTTTATCGAAACTCCATAAAAGAATTTGAACAGAATTTTTCAATTCAGATGCTCGGAATGTTTAGGGATCGATGGAAATGCTTCTGATCCTTTTTATATTTCCCCTTTTTCTGAAAAATTAGGTCGATTGAATCCCATGATTATATCTTCAATTTGTTTTGGCAATTTTGTTATGTTTTGTTTATAAAAGTTGACACTCCGTTGTGCAGAAATTCGTGTACCGCGTAGCAACCGTATTTTTTTTCAGGATAAAAGTACCCATACCTTTCCCGGGACTCAAAGTCTCTGCATACCAAATTTCAGCAAAATCGGTTCAGCAGTTTAGGCGTGAAGAGGTAACAAAGAGACATACATTCCACACCGCTCAGGCTACGAATCATTATTTTCCTGATAAAATATATTAATTTAATGTGGTTTTATACCACTCAAAGCTGTAAGAACATTTCATATCGCAACATCTGCCTACGATAGGTTGGGAGTTTCCTTCAAGTTTGTTGTAGTTAGTTAATAGTACACACACATAACGTTACGTCTTTGGTCATAGTAATTAATACTACGACCTACTGATTACCAGATAACATCCGCGTTATCTCAACGCTTTTAGCTATCGGTTACAATATGTCAGTGCATTTTCTCCGACATTTACTGGTGTAGTGTAGGTCCATACTAGTATTAAAAATGCGAAAGTGTTAAAAAAAGTTAAGTAGAAGTTAGGTATAGTGAGGTTTTGAGTTTCGGGAAAAGACAAATGCCTAACACTTTTTGTTCCGGAAAAACGTACAGTTCTCGCGCGATGTATGAATTTTGGCACAACGGAGTTGAGGGTTGCATCTGATAGTTAACTAAAATTTTGATATTGACCTATTATAATATCAGCTCTATTAGTCGTACAACTATGGGTTGTATGAGTAGAAGAAAAATATTTGCACTATATTATAATAACATTTATTTAAAGATATAACATGGTGGACTCACTCAGCAGCCAAACTAACATCGACTTGACACAATCCGTCTAAATGAGGTCCACCGTCTGCCTATAAATGAATTTGATGGTACCTAATTAAATAACTCTTAAGGTAGCGACGAGCTGAGAATGCCTCAAAGCTCCTAAACTATTATGCTCGAGTTACCTAACTCGAATTATGAATTCCCTGATTTAATAAGTGCAATCAAAGAGATGGCCATTTGTGAGAGAAGTTATCTTGAAAGTTTTACAGTAGAATTTAGTTGTCCAACCTAAACGTTACTCAACTCCTAACATTGTTACCCAGGCAAGATTGAGTTTGGAGTTGAGCCTCAATACGAGTACACTTACGTCGGGGATTCTTTATGTAAAAATATTTTCAAGTTCCGTTTGACGGAACTGTTTAATCTCAACTATTTAATCAGTTATAACTTATACCACATCACTCATTGATGTCTGTTTCAATTCATTTTTAATTTTATACAAAACTTTTAGAAATTGCAGTAGAACTCAGTATCAGCGGCTAAAATTCAAGTAACAATATACTATGCTATATACTATACTACATATTATACTATATAACATTAAACTGTGCTTTTTAATATTGAAAATTTTAATGTTATAAAGTACTAATATTTTAAATTAAGAAATGTAAAAACAATCCCCGACTGAACAGATTTTGTTGAAATTCGGTATGAAGGTACTTTAAGACCCGGTCCATAGGATACTTTTTATCCCCGTGATATGTTAGCGCAACGGAGTTGCAAACGTCATCTAGTATTAAAATGTTTTTAATAGTATACTAGGGTTATGAAAGCATTACTGGGAATGTCGTGATATTATGTCGCCTGCTTGGCATAGCCCGACTAAGCTACGCAGGTCCTCCATTGGCCTATTCCTCTGACAGTACCAGACCATATTTCGATAAATATACTTTGTTAAGACATATGATACAAGTTCACAATTATAATACCCTATAAGCCGCGCCTAGCACTCCGTAATAACTATAATTTAGGGGTACCTTAAAAGGTGTTGGGGTATTAAGTACCTTACCCGCATTTCGCACTTACGCAAGGGATAAAAAGGGAATAAATCGCTAATCGTATTCACAGATTCTGACCCGAAGGTATATTTTCGCTGACCGGGCATATCATTTTCGTATGTTTGTACAACCGATGCGAGCTCCTAAATAAACAATGATTCTGTGTGAACCCTTTTTATGTTTTTTGGGTTTTTGTAATCTCATTAAATACAGCTTGGAATTTATTTTCTTTTGAATTAAATGTAAAATTTAAAAGTAGGTTTTACCTGTTACGTACCTTAATATTTTATGAAATAGTGGTTCGTCGTTTATGTATTTTACATTATTTAAACAGCTTTTAAACTATACATAACTGCAGAACTGAACCCAGCCAATAATTATATTTTATAAATATGGATTGGTGAAGAAGGATTATAACCCTTATAAACCTAAATACAATAACTTCTTAACTTTTACATCCTCAACAGTTAAACAATGGGAATAATATCAATGAATTATTTCAAAATTGAAATTGATTCTGTTGGTGAATCAATAAATAAATAAATAAAATAAATGCCTAAGAGCCATTTAATTCTAAGCAGCATCTATTTAAAAGCGATCTTGTATGTTAGAAAAGCGATTGATCCCCTAAGTCCAAGCGACAAAGCCTTGTATTTCTATTCGGGGCATGTCTCAGGGCTCGGCCCTACAAAAGTCACCGATAGTCAGGGTAATATCGTTATTAATCTCATACATTTTTATGACTTCATCCGAAACAATTTATTCGGTTTAATATTGGAGATTTGAGTTTATCGTAGACTCTTGTACTATGTGAGATATTGCTCTTGCCAAAAGGCCGCAGCTTTGAAAGGGATTATTATTTTTATTCTTTATGAACAGTAAAAGATCATACGTGGGATGTGCAAAGCTTATGTCTGCTACTGAGGTCTACTTTTGAATCTATACTAATATTCTAAATGCAAAAGTGTGTATGTCCGTTTGTCTGGATGGTCTGTCGTTAGTATAAATGACATCAAACCTGATCAGGCATATTCTTAGAAAAATCGTATATTTTCTTACCACATTTTAAAAAATATACTGCACAATAATGAAGTATAATAATGGGGCGCTCTACAATTTTATAGTTAATTTGTAGGTCGCTGAACTACTTTCGCTGTGAGTCCCAAGTCTTGTGATACAAGACTTTTTAACCCTGAATGCCTATAGAAAAACCCTCCAGGTTAACAGAATGAATACTTTGAAAGAAAGTAGGTTTGCCCTAGACGTGTTAAAATTCATTATTATACGCCGAAATTTGATAGAAAATATGTAAATGTAGATTTATTGATATAAATAAATACAAAATGATTACTAGTGTTATGCGAAAGTGTTTATGTCTGTCTGACGCTTGAAACATTGCACTGGCCCGATTTAGATAAAATATATAAAATAATTTTAAAGCACTACATAACTACTTTAAATGTGTTGCGTTGATTGGAGCAGCAGTAAATTCCTAGAAATGTAATTCTAACAACAATATTAAACGCTGAAAATATTCAATTCACAACAAAACGTATCGATATATATACGTTAAATACGTACTTTTTTGTAATAATGATATTATTAGTAAACTACTAAAAAACACATACCTGTTTGTCCAACAGTTATCTTTTTAGGCTAGCGCCGCTGAACATATTATATTGATAAAATGTAGAAATACCTACGTTCATTACTGGGTAAAAAAATAATGATATATTATGCTATAAAGATGGTCCGTAAACTTTGTATAGTGACTACTTTTTCTCACCACGTAAATTTTCCGTCGACTTCCACGAATATTCCTAGAGTAAAATTTGGCAAATCGGTTCAGCCGTCCTCGAGTTTTAGCGAGACTAAAGACTTACAAAATTAAAAAGCCATTTTCATTTTTAAAGATTTCAGCGTAACAAAGATGCGAGAATGTACCTTACAATACATTGATATTTTTGAAAAACTTTGAAGTATCGATCGAAACACCATAGCTATAATACGAATTAAATTACGGGTAACGGTTAGCGGACACAAATGATGTATCCAATCCAATTTAATATTAGACGAAATTAAATATTGGGACGCGAATTTGGAGTCGGGAAGGTGTTGGAGCAAATTGTGTTGACACAGGCAATGACGTCGCGACTGTCAACACGGGGCACGCGGACTCGATTTTGTACAGAAATGCTTAGGGCTAGGCCACACTGGAAGAAAATCGTGGCGAAGCGAAGTTAGAAAGTATCACAATCTCAACGTTTTTAGGGTTCCGTAGCCAAAATGGCAAAAAAGGAACCCTTATAGATTCGTCATGTCTGTCTGTCTGTCTGTCTGTCTGTCTGTCCGTCCGTCCGTATGTCACAGCCACTTTTCTCCGAAACTATTAGAGCTATACTATTGAAACTTGGTAAGTAGATGTAGTCTGTGAACCGCATTAAGATTTTGATGCAAAAATGGAAAAAATATTAAAAATTTTAGGGGTCCCCATAGGTATAACTGAAACAAAAAAAATTTTTTTTCATCTAACCTATGCGTGTGTGGTATCTATGGATAGGTCTCCAAAAATCATATTGAGGTTTCTCATATCATTTTTTTCTAACCTGAATAGTTTGCGAGAGAGACTCTTCCAAAGTGGAAAAATGTGTGTCCCCCCCCTCTAATTTCTAAAGTAGAGGCATGATAATTCTAAAAAAAATATATGATGTATATTACTATAAAAACTACCAACGAAAATTAGTTTGAACGAGATCTAGCCAGTAGTTTTTTTTATACGTCATAAATAGTAAACCTTAATGAAACAAAAAAAAAATTTTTTTCATCTAACCTATGCGTGTGTGGTATCTATGGATAGGTCTCCAAAAATCATATTGAGGTTTCTCATATCATTTTTTTCTAACCTGAATAGTTTGCGAGAGAGACTCTTCCAAAGTGGAAAAATGTGTGTCCCCCCCCCTCTAATTTCTAAAGTAGAGGCATGATAATTCTAAAAAAAATATATGATGTATATTACTATAAAAACTACTAACGAAAATTGGTTTGAACGAGATCTAGCCAGTAGTTTTTTTTATACGTCATAAATAGTAAACCTTAATCTAAATTTCATTAAATCGACTGAAATATAAAAATAAATCAAAAATAATATAATTTCATAAAAATTAACCTTATTGCTGCTGCGGAACCCTCCATGGGCGAGTCCAACTCGCACTTAGCCGCTTTTTGAATTTCGCTTCTGCACACTTTATTTAAAATTGTAGTGTTTCCGACAGCAAATTGTTCTTTATAATTCTAAATCATTTGTGTAAGTATGTAATCTCACCAAAAACATACCTGTTAAAACGGGGCCAAGTTCCTATTCACTAATTGTTCGCCTTAAAAAAGAGTTGAAATCCAATTCAATGCCAAGTTTAGATGCACTTCCAAATCGATCATAATCATCTTCATCAACAGCCTGATCCTAAATACTTCTAAATTTGAACTTGGCAGGTTAATTTAATCACATAGATATCTTATATTTAAATTTAAAAATTATACATTATCAAGTGCTACTAGCATGAATACCTGCCAAGTTCAAATTTAGAAGTATTTAGGATCAGGCTGTTGATGAAGATGATATGATCGATTTGGAAGTGCATGTAAACTTGGCATTGAATTGGATTTCAACTCTTTTTTAAGGCGAACAATTAGTGAATAGGAACTTGGCCCCGTTTTAACAGGTATGTTTTTGGTGAGATTTCAATACTTTTTTTAAGGAATCATACCAATTTGTTTCTTTCCTCCTCATCTTATTTCAGTGTATTTACTTGTACATATTAATTTTTATCTCAAATTCATAGATGAGCCGACTCACGCTTGACCAATTTCTCAAATTTCTTAATTTTTTGTTAATTTACATATAACAAACAACCTATGTGCCAAATTTCATAACGCTACGACAACTGGAAGTGGCCTAGAGGTTTTGATTACCGATTTTTATCTCAAATTCATAGATGAGCCGACTCACGCTTGATCAATTTCTCAAATTTCTTAATTTTTTGTTAATCTACATATAACAAACAACCTGTGTGCCAAATTTCATAACGCTACGACAACTGGAAGTGGCCTAGAGGTTTTGAAGCCGACTCACGCTTGACCAATTTCTCAAATTTCTTAATTTTTTGTTAATCTACATATAACAAACAACCTGTGTGCCAAATTTCATAACGCTACGACAACTGGAAGTGGCCTAGAGGTTTTGATTACCGATTTTTATCTCAAATTCATAGATGAGCCGGCTCACGCTTGACCAAAATCTCGAATTTCTTAATTTTTTGTTAATCTACATATAACAAACAACCTGTGTGCCAAATTTCATAACGCTACGACAACTGGAAGTGGCCTAGAGGTTTTGAAGCCGACTCACGCTTGACCAATTTCTCAAATTTCTTAATTTTTTGTTAATCTACATATAACAAACAACCTGTGTGCCAAATTTCATAACGCTACGACAACTGGAAGTGGCCTAGAGGTTTTGATTACCGATTTTTATCTCAAATTCATAGATGAGCCGACTCACGCTTGACCAATTTCTCAAATTTCTTAATTTTTTGTTAATCTACATATAACAAACAACCTGTGTGCTAAATTTCATAACGCTACGACAACTGGAAGTGGCCTAGGAATTTTGATTATCGGTCAGTGAGTCAGTGCCAAAATTAGCTATTTTTACAAGGAAATATTTCAGGATCTAACAAATCTATATGTATGAAATTTGGTATATTGCGTAAGTACTAGTATATAATTAGGTAGGTAAAATTTTATCTTTGCTCTCGCAATAGGCACTGAGATACAAGGGGGTCAAAAGTGCGTCGAAACCGTTCGTGTAAATAGTGCACGGCATGCGCGCGGCCTGCTGGAACTTGGCCGCGCACTCCGTGCGCTTTGATAAGCAGGAGGTTTTTTTTAAGTTTTTTAAAAATATATTTTTAACAACTTTTGTAAAATTAGTATTTAGTGAGTATGAGGGTGAGAGTGTCCAACTCTCATCGTTTAGAAATATCAGGAGGTGACTAAGTTTTAAAATACTTTGGGGGTCGATTTCTCGAATGTAGACGATACATTATACAAAGTCATGTATGGAACTCGAACGGGCTGAGCAAAAGTTTTTTATAGCTACTAAATATGACCCTAAAAAAACTGGTGGATAGTCGAGAAAATGAGCTGATTGAGAAAGGTGGGCATTACGTGATATGTTCACGTTATGCACACCTTTTTTACAGGGTTAATTTTCTACATCTCGCTTGTAAATTTAAAATTACTATGCTTCGTTTTCTTGCTATGCTTCCTGCGCAAGTATGATTCAACCCTAACAGAGTTTTGCAGAAATTCGCGATTCGAGGGCAGCGGGTTCTATCGCGCCCACTTCGACACCGTCACGTTTTATATTCAAATATTAAAATCGTTATTTACACGAAATCAAAGGAATTATTGAATCGACTTTTTATATATTTATAATGAAGTGTAAACTTTGCCTCTTACCCAATTTTTTATTTTAGAAAATATAGGCAATTCCAAAAATAAAACATGATGAAAAATATTTTATTACAATTAGAATTGAACTGCGTTGTACAACTTAACTGGGTGATATTTTTGTGATTGGGTGATATTTTGATGTAAATAATGATAATTAACAAAAATACCAGTAAATAACAGTGGCACTCGAGGACTGCCGCGGTAAAGCTATTGGATAGCATTTTTACACACGGACGCACACAAAAACCATGTTTAAATCTGGCAACACCGAAACGAAATTTTTTGAAAAACGAAATTTCGTGACGAAATTTCTTGATTCGGTCGCCGCGCGCAAAGACCGCGATAAGAGCTATACAATAGCATAATAAACTTTGAACAAAATATAAAATCACACCTATCTGACAACGTCTATAAATATAAGAAAAAAACAAAATACGAATATTATAGAATGAAGCTGGCTGTTTATTTATTGTAGTAATTGTAGCAATCTTACAAATTCATTTTATGTGTCTTATAGCTGCCTGGATTGTTTATCATCGCGGTATGAAACAGGATAATCGTTGAGTAAACCTGCCTGAAGTTCCGGAGGCTGTATCAACACGAGACTTTCCCTGTCATGTTCATGTTTTTCTTCGCCATTCCTCTCTTGTATGGAACAATTGGATAATGTTTTGTTTTACTTATCCTTCTGAACTTGTGTTGTTATAATATTACTTACATCGATTCTTTTCAAAGTTTCAATGAGTTTGGTTGGTAATATTTTGTTGTATATAATGGATTAAAGCATCATTAATTATTGTTTTAAAATTTTTTAGTTATTAATGAGAATATTCTAAGTAGGTTTAATCCGAAATGAAACGAGAAAAGACAAGCACGGGGATAAATATTGATTTAAATAATAATAATTATTGTCAAACAGACGACATTTCAGTTTTGCATCGCCTTCTACTTTGAAGAGTCGAGCCTCGTCTACGAAATCAAAGCGCACGGAGTGCGCGGCCAAGTTCCAGCAGGCCGCGCGCATGCCGTGCACTATTTACACGAACGGTTTCGACGCACTTTTGACCCCCTTGTATCTCAGTGCCTATTGCGAGAGCAAAGATAAAATTTTACCTACCTAATTATATACTAGTACTTACGCAATATACCAAATTTCATACATATAGATTTATTAGATCCTGAAATATTTCCTTGTAAAAATAGCTAATTTTGGCACTGACTCACTGACCGATAATCAAAATTCCTAGGCCACTTCCAGTTGTCGTAGCGTTATGAAATTTGGCACACAGGTTGTTTGTTATATGTAGATTAACAAAAAATTAAGAAATTTGAGAAATTGGTCAAGCGTGAGTCGGCTCATCTATGAATTTGAGATAAAAATCGGTAATCAAAACCTCTAGGCCAATTCCAGTTGTCGTAGCGTTATGAAATTTGGCACACAGGTTGTTTGTTATATGTAGATTAACAAAAAATTAAGAAATTTGAGAAATTGGTCAAGCGTGAGTCGGCTTCAAAACCTCTAGGCCACTTCCAGTTGTCGTAGCGTTATGAAATTTGGCACACAGGTTGTTTGTTATATGTAGATTAACAAAAAATTAAGAAATTCGAGAAATTGGTCAAGCGTGAGCCGGCTCATCTATGAATTTGAGATAAAAATCGGTAATCAAAACCTCTAGGCCACTTCCAGTTGTCGTAGCGTTATGAAATTTGGCACACAGGTTGTTTGTTATATGTAGATTAACAAAAAATTAAGAAATTTGAGAAATTGGTCAAGCGTGAGTCGGCTCATCTATGAATTTGAGATAAAAATCGGTAATCAAAACCTCTAGGCCACTTCCAGTTGTCGTAGCGTTATGAAATTTGGCACACAGGTTGTTTGTTATATGTAGATTAACAAAAAATTAAGAAATTTGAGAAATTGGTCAAGCGTGAGTCGGCTCATCTATGAATTTGAGATAAAAATCGGTAATCAAAACCTCTAGGCCACTTCCAGTTGTCGTAGCGTTATGAAATTTGGCACACAGGTTGTTTGTTATATGTAGATTAACAAAAAATTAAGAAATTTGAGTAATTGGTCAAGCGTGAGTCGGCTCATCTATGAATTTGAGATAAAAATTATTATGTACAAGTAAATACACTGAAATAAGATGAGGAGGAAAGAAACAAATTGGTATGATTCCTTAAAAAAAGTATTGAAATCTCACCAAAAACATACCTGTTAAAACGGGGCCAAGTTCCTATTCACTAATTGTTCGCCTTAAAAAAGAGTTGAAATCCAATTCAATGCCAAGTTTAGATGCACTTCCAAATCGATCATAATCATCTTCATCAACAGCCTGATCCTAAATACTTCTAAATTTGAACTTGGCAGGTATTCATGCTAGTAGCACTTGATAATGTATAATTTTTAAATTTAAATATAAGATATCAATGTGATTAAATTAACCTGCCAAGTTCAAATTTAGAAGTATTTAGGATCAGGCTGTTGATGAAGATGATTATGATCGATTTGGAAGTGCATCTAAACTTGGCATTGAATTGGATTTCAACTCTTTTTTAAGGCGAACAATTAGTGAATAGGAACTTGGCCCCGTTTTAACAGGTATGTTTTTGGTGAGATAAGACTACTCCATAACATGTTCGGCTTACATTATTCTTATCGCTGCGAATATGCGTTGTACTTCCCAATCTAGGGATTTCTTTCGCAAAATTGCATTCTAGTGCATTCCAGTGTTCTACTAGTAATCAATCCCTGGAATTATCCCTGGAATTATTCCAGGGATAATTATTTGATTACTATAGATGATCTATTAAATAGATCACTGGGTTGAAATAATGTAAACCCACCATTACGAACTAACCATCAATAACAAACCATAAAACGTATCAAATTGACCCTTCCCACGTGCACACCTTAAAGCCACAAGTGATATCCAATTAAACTAAATCGAAACTAATAACATATAGACGTATTAAATTCATAAACATAACGAGCGCCCGTAAACGCGACCCAAAAATGGCGACCCTAATAAAGGATATCAACGTATTAATCCTGCTGGGATATTATCTCCAACTATATTACATCGAATCACAGTAGGTTAATTAACTCTGTCCCTAGGAATCCGTTTCGAATTTGTCACGGGATCCTCGTCCCTGTTAGAGGGGAATAAGGTTAGAATGACTCGAGCTATAAGCGTTTATGCCAAACACCGAGATGGGTGCAATGAAATAATGATTTCCGGAATGAAACAAGGTTTTTAGTGCTCGACTTTAATACGACAAATTTCATTCCACTTGTATCTATGGGTTTGAAACGACGGTTGTTTTAAACGCTTCCATCCCAAATCACTAATAGATCCAGTGATAAATAATTAGAAATGCGAAAGTTGGCAATCCGTCTTTTTGTCTGTCAATCTGTGTATAGAGACCCCAGTACACAATGACCCACGATGGCCCCACTGCAGGCCGTCGTGAACACAATGGCGATGTCCTGTAGTGGGTCAGCATGGACCATTGCGAATAGGCACCTTTACCTCTTCGCACTCATTCCACTGAATCGATTTTTATAGAATTTGGTAAGCCGTATATGAAGGTACTAGTAACACTTATCCAACACCATGTTTCATAGGTTTTCATAACGAAGAAAGTACTCGTTACACAAAATTTTCAAATTGAACTACATATTTCTTTTTTACCGACTTCCCAAAAGGAGAAGGTATCTTAATTCAACCGTATTTATGTTACTTTTTTGCTATTACAATGACGCTTTTGTTAGAACCACATTGAGTGTCTGAAATATCTGAATTGGAATCGCAGCAACGAAACAAATACAATATGTACAAATTGCCATTTCGTATCTAGAGTCTAGACTAATTTGGTTTCAGACCTGGAATTTATTCGGCCCTCAATCTAGATTGCAATTAATTATATTATTAATGGAACTTCGCAACTCTTATAGGATACCTTTACTTTACTTTTTCCTCTGTATTTGTAATAGCACCTTGTTTAGTGCTAGAAGTGTTGTTTCTGTATAATAATATTAGTGTAGGTACTTAACATGTAACATATTACATTCGATGTATTTAACAGAGAAGTTTGGGACCCAAAATAAATAGGCATTATCATCAAAAGCTTCTAGTAAGTAAAGTCGTTATTTAAAATTCAAAAGTTTTGTAACTTTATTGTCAAAATCGAATATAATTATTAAAATTGCATTCGATAAATATTGTCGCAGCCACTATATTATAAAATATGCAGTATGTATTGTAGTACGTTACCCATGGAAATGACATTTTTTTACCATGCAATTCGCAAAAAAAAATGAGAAACTGATGCTGTTACACGTTCAATCAATGTGAAATAGAAATTTCTGTGCAAAAAACTCTTGGCCTAACAATAGTCTCCCATATTTAAAAGGTTCGGCATTTCTCATTTTGAAGGCTTCTATTTTACTTGCTTTTTCATGTGTGAGTCCTTTCGATTGAAATATCTCGAAAATCTGTCAGTATTGCAGTTTATTTATTCGATATAATATTAGGTATTGTATTTGAAGTAACTTCTTTATAATAATAAATATTATTATTACTAGATGTCCCGGTGATCTTTGTATCACTTTCTTCTTAATATAAACCTTCCCTGGACTTCTACGAATATTTCAGGACTAAAATTTGCCAAATCCATTTGGTTCTCAAGTTTAAACGAGACGAATCAAATTTGAAATTCATAATATCTCTATAACAATATAATATTATAGGTCTAGAGTTGTTGTTTATTTGTTGCATTTTCCATAACTGACATGAAATGATAAATTTACAACATAATGACTACATGGTGACGCCCAACGTTACGGTCAGACCATGACAGAGACAAAAGAGGTAAAACCTCTTTAAGTGCCTGACAGACGTACGCATTTAAAGTACGCGAGTTTTATGTTCGCGAACTTACTCGGCTCGCGTCGGTGACAGACGCACGAACTTTAAGTACGCGGGTTTTAAGTACGCGAACTTACTCGGCTCGCGTCGAAAAAAATGGCGGCTAGCGGCTGGCACTAGTGTTGCCAATTTAGCATAATATTTTATAGATTTGCCATAATTATTTTTACGTTGTTTAGCATATTATTTATTTGTTGTTTAGCATAATATAGCATACCTACTTTTAGCATATAATTATTTATTGCATAATAATAATGGACATAACTTATAGGTACCAAGCATAAAGTTGATATATCTAGCGGAATAGAGAAACAAAGAGAGATGAAACATAAAATAAATTGAGATTTTGTTGGTTGATAAAGATTTAAAATTAAAAAAAATATATTTGACTGAAAAATGTTAGCATAATTTTTAGCATTAATTACAGTAAATTTTAACAGTAGTTTAGCAAATTTTGTATTAGTCGTGTTGGCAACACTGCCTGACGGCTCGCGTAGTATGGATATAACATCCAGTCTAACAGTACTAGTCATTATTTAACTAGCATTCAAATTCCCAGCAGGTGAGCCAGCAATTACTTCCATCCTAACCCAACTAATGTTTTCACACGAAGAAGATGTTTTTGTCAGCGCGCGCCGGCGAGCGGACAGCTGTGTGTCACACTTCGTAATCCGAGTTTAGGGGCTGCTAAGCGGTACAGAACAACGCCGAAGTGGCCAGGTGTAATAAATTTCCAGCTAATCCTAGACGCTCGCTAGGTCATAAAGATTACAGCGCGGTTCTACATGAGTTATGTGTATGATTTAAAGTTTTTCGTGTTGCCGTGACTCTTTTAAAGTGTCTAAAAATCTTGGTAGGAAATTGCTTATTGCGTCTTGGTTCATGAAAGTTGCAGCTAAATTCTTAGTTTAGGAGAATTGTTATAGAATCCATACCATTTAATATAAAAATATTATCCCCCTTACTCAATTACTCATAAAAATCTCTTAATTATAGTTTACAAAATGTACGTAATATATTGTTATATTACATTATGGTGTACTGCACTGTACCTACGTGTCAGTCAAAGACGAACTTTATCTTTGCCTGCCGTATGTATTTTATATCGTATCAGACACGGACATTCTATAACTATTTGATGACGTTGGCGTTGACAGTTGAAGGGTAAATAATATTTAAAATTGAACCAGACACGTGTAAGTTTCTTTTTACGACCAAAAACCCTGACCGATCACATAACCTTGTAACAGCATTATGTAGTTGCCACACACTCATAACCGCCCTAAAAGCTCTTTAGTAAAATCAATAAGCTATTTTCCTAAGTGCCCTCATAAACCACTCCTACGAAAAGATTCTGAAATTCAACAAATATTTTAACATCCAAAATTTACGTAGCGTAGCCTTAAGTACCTGCGAGCCCCATAATCTCTGCAAAAGTTACCTAACGTTAAGATCGAAGATGCAAATTTTATGTAAAGAGTGTTAGGGCCCTGGGAAGCGAGCGATCCAATCAATTAATATGTATTGAGCATTTCATTCCACCGGGTATTGGACCAGTATATTATACCTCATTTAAATGTTTCTGCACAATGGATGCAGGCTGGAGAAAGTATATTTTAAGTGGCTTGCGTAAAGACGTTCGCGGTACATATATAATAATTATACTAGATATACATTCGCGTTTATTTTATTGATTTTATAATAAATTCTAAACAAAACGATTATATTTTGAAACATTAGTTGTATTAGTACTTTTACTAAACTTGACACATAATTATGACGATGGGACACGTAACAATATTTAGAGTAATAATAATTAAATTAATATATTTAGAGAAAAAAATATGTAATATTCAGATAACTATCAAAAAATTATAGAGGAAAAACATAGTCACACACTCATATCTCAAATAATATAGGCAAGTATATTAGGACTTAGGAGTCCCTTCCCTAATACCAGCAGTAATTATAACCGTACATCATAATCAATCATTCACCGAAGGACTCTATGCCCGAACTAGACCTCCAGGGATTGCCAAAGTTTCCGATCCAAAAAATATGTTCCAATACAGCTATATAATATCAGCGACACACTGTTATTAAGTTACGACGTGTCAAACTGAGGACCTAAAGTTTGGCCTGGCTCCCACAAACTTTAGTCCCCAAACGCTGTGCTGTGAATGTGCGTTGATTGTAAGGATAAGTTTAAAGGGGTCCATAAAAATGTTGTATGGACGGATAATATTTTGAAACTTTGAAAATAGAATTTTATATTTTACTCCTTTTGATGCTGGAATATATTTTGTGCAGGGCTTAGCATCTATCGCAAAATTTGAAACTAAAAAAAAAATTATAGACTCTGAAAGGTAAATTGACTCGAAATATGACTATTAATTAGTAGGCTATACAAATTATTCATACAACTGCGTTCAATATTTAATAATTCATTACAATATTGAAATATATTTATTAGAAAATCGATTAATTTTGTTAAAACATACCTACTACCAATTTTGTATAATACAAAATTATCATCTCAAATGAAAGAGATCCAAATTGATCGCTCGAATGATGGTAAAACTTTGGAAATAAATAATATGTGGCAGCTTAAAATGACAGTATGTGCTGAAGTTCTGTACGAAAATATCGGATCTCCAGCGCCCGAACTGTTTGAGAATCTACCGGATAATGAAGTTCCCAAGGAACCCAACACGAACCAAACTCGATATCCATATTTACCGAACAAGGGGCGTCTGATTCCGCAACATTCAAAGTTCTCGATTTAATTTATAAACTTGTTTGCTCTCTTATCGAATATGGAACTTTCGAAGTCGATCGAATTAAAGGAGCCATCGTGAGCGATAGCTCGAATTTTATATTGAAATCGATTGCGTGCGAGACGTATTGGAGATGCTATCGGAGGTAATAAAGGGAGAATGGAATGTTTTCGCCGGAGTTGCCGAAGAGTCGTTTGTTTTCGTCGGTTGGTTATCATCCCCGATTATATAAACAGATCCCGATTGTGGTGCAATAATGAGATCCTGCCTGGATTGGCAATTTATTCAAACTTAAGTCGAAGCAAGTCTGTCGTAAGTTCAGGTGTTACCGGTTAAGTTTAAAATATATGCAATAAAAATTTGAGTACAAAATTATCGCATAAATAGTTCATAGCATAATATGGTACTTAACACAAAAGTGTTTAATATCTTAGAGTCCTTAGTATTTTAGCATGTATTTAAAATTTGAATAGATCCTAATAGAGATAGAAACTGAGTTAGCAACTCTATCTAGAAAGTTCTATGAATACAAAAGTGGAAATTATTAATTTAATAGTTTCAGATAATTACTAAATTTAAACAGCTCCTATTTAGCGTCGAAGTTCGAATCCGAAATCCCTTAAGCCGAGTTGGGTATGTACTAAATATAGTGAAAGCACTAGGCACAGTAAAATGAGCTCTATTCACTGGACTTAGGGTCCGTGGCGTGGGAAGGTGGCAATTTGCAATGTTAATGTAAGGATCTCATGGTAAACTTTATTCGGTTGCGACAATTGCCCGAATAGATTTTGTCAACTAATTGTTGCCAACTAACTTTGCATCGCTTACCGGCTTTTAGCGTATTGTATTAATGGTTTTATTCTGTAGGCCTTAGTTTATTCGGTATATATTCGGAGGTTAAAACGTGAAGTAGGTAAACATTTCCGAGCTCTGTCAATTGAAAATAAATTAATACAAACATGTAAATAAAAACACTTACATATCCGTGGCATATTATGTTTTAACGTCAATCAAACTAAATACCTAAATTGAATATGAAATGAAACACAGATTAATGCTCACGGCACAATAACAATGGACTGTGAAATAAATATTTTAGAACAGTACAGTCAAGTCCTAAATGTGTGGTACAATCGTGCATTAAAGTGAACAAAACTTTTTCCAACCACTCGAGCGGACAGCTAATATGGGTACTTTTACATACACTCCAAAGACATTAGTCCTGCAGTGAGATACCATCAACACTAAGAAACTTGCGCTTTGTGAGGCTTTTAGTGATGCGAAAGTTAGGAACTACTTTATCGATATTAATGCTGTACTTTACAAAGAATTTGACAAAGAAAATTACAAGAATACAAATTCAAAATTACAAAACTGACAAGAATTTTAGAATGAATACGAAAATACAAGAATTTTCTCAAATAGAGAGAGAATTTATATTAATAATAAAATATTTAGTTATTCCAGTGAAAAGATTTTCCGACAATTTCCTTGATAGTACGGGAGCCCTGGAACAAATTTTTTTGTGATTACTAATAAGCTAATTTTTTTGTGAGTAGCTACATTTTGATAAGACGAACAACATTTTTACTTTCGAAAAATCTCGAAAGTGGTAGCTAACAGAGATAGAAAGGATTTCATACTTGATGGTCCTAAAATATGGATTTCTGGGCACATTCCATCAAGAAAGTTCGCTTTTTTGATGAATAAGGCTGACTCACCGAATTGTGAAACTTGTGGTCAAGTCGAAGACGTTCAACACTTGTTGATGGAATGTGTCAAGTATCAGGCCCAAAGATTATCATTTTTTGAAAAATTTAATTTTAATCAATATCCGATGGGACTCGTGCAATCCATTCTTTCGGAACCAACTTCGGAAGAAGCCAATTCGTTTTTCCGTATTTTTGCCAATATCGATTATACAGTGTAAATTTTAATTATAAGTGTAAATTTAAGTAAAGGGTATAATGGGATTGACATATCTTCGGATAAAAATCCCTAAATAAATATAGATTAAAAAAAAAAAAAAAAAAAAAAAAATGGATTGTTTTATTTGTAGGACAAGGTTACTCTTAAATTATATAACTATTAACCTATGAATATACAAAAAATCAGCTGGTTAGGGTTCCGTTTTAGGGTTCTGTATTCAACAAAACTTGGTTGACTACTGTAGTTGTACACTGTACTGTGTTAGTAATCACAAAAAAATTTGTTCTAGGGCTCCCTCACTATGAATTAGTCTACCTATTTAATTTTATTGAGATTGTACTTCGGCGAAGTGTCCCATCTAGACAGCGATCTCTGTAATTAAAAATTTTGATTGATTTATGAAATGGCCTTGAATCTATATGAAGGTTATGTCAAGTTATGTTATCCTTTAGCCCGGTAGAACTTTGAACGACGTTTCTGATCAGAAACAGTTGAACGTCCGCGCTGTCTCATACATTTTGTACTGAGCCGAGTGAGCTCGAACTCGCCGGAAGGATATTTCGGATAGTGTGCGGGGTGGCGCGGGCGGTCCGGCGGACGCAAACCCTTTCTAGAAGCTTCTTTTAAGAAACTGAGAATTCAGGTAGGAATTCACCTATACGTTAATTAACCTCCATTTCATAATAACTCCCTAGTCCTTACAATAATAATTGTTGACCATTGACGGTACGTTTAATAATTCTCTGTGTCGTAGCTATATGGAAGTCCAATTCAGAAATTCTCCATCAAAGCCGATCGGGCTTTTTCATGGGCGGTTTTTACTTTTTTCCACTTCACAATCAGCCGGTCACGAGTGCGGCCGAATTAGCCTTTGATGTTCAATATTATAAAAAAGTTTTGTTTTTCATCGAGTTCCACGATCCCCATTGGAAATTGGAGAAGTTGCGTCTTTGTGCGGTAATGGTGTCGTTGATTATTTTTTACTGAAGGCCAGTTTTTAATTCTGTGATAATGTGGGAAGAAATAAAAGTAAAATATCATCAATAGAGCTAATTAGGATTTCAGTATCAAGCTTACTGAATTTTAGTATAAGGCTTAAAAGACTTTGTATAATATATAAATAATTAATTGTTTTTGGTCATCAACTGACTAGAAGGATATTTTTATTTTATTTTATTTAATCATTTATTGTGCACAAGAAATATTCACAAAATTACAATTTACACACAGTAAGACGACACAAAAGACAAAGGATAAGGTATCCAAAGGCATAATATTATGTACAGGCTTGTATAATGTTACATAATATAATATTATCACACGTACAAATGAAGCTAACTAAATATTATAATTTATAATAAAAGAAGAGTAGAATAATAATTCAAGCCAACAAATTAATTCCACGTGGTATTTAAGTTAGCAGAACTAGAACCAGTCGGAGCTAAAAATATTATTGTTCCGTACATTTCCATTTGGAACACGTATGGAATAGAACCTCATTTTGTAGTATTTACATTTGTCTCTGGTTAGAGCTCAACTATTCCGAAATGAAATTCCGTCACGGTATCATTTCTAAAGCGAATATTCTTCATATTGTTTGCTTATGTTCCCGAGGTACCGTGGTTTCCGAATAGGTTTGAAGTTTATTTAAAAATATGTTTTTAAATCACTCTGCAGCTGTATTGTTAGATGTTTTGATTATTAACATGATTAGAAAATAAATATGATACGGCCTAAATGATTATCCCATGATGGGCAAACACAGGATAACAAATATAAAGAAGGACAAATTCGTCTTTAGTTGTCTATAATATGGTTTTTAGGGTTCCGTAGTCAACAAGAAACCCTTATAGTTTCGGTCTGTCCGTCCGTCTGTCCGTCTGTCTGTCTGTCCGCGGTTTTGCTCAGAGATTATAGGACCTACAAAGCTGTAATTTGGCATGAATATACATATTAATAATGTTTACAAAATGGTACATAAAATAATTAAAAAACATTTTTTTATGGTACCTCCCCTACACATCAAGCGGGGTTGAATTTTTTTTTCGCGCCCACCCCATCGTGTGGGGTGTCGTCGGATAGGTTTTTTAAAAATATTATGAGTATTAAGTAATAGATCATTTTCCGGTTTAGGGATCCATTTGTGAAATATTAAGTTTTAAAGTGGAAAGAATCGTTTAGAGTCCAGTGTCCCCCCCTTCTACCAGCTAAACGGTTGCTTCTGGAAATGTGAAAAAATTCACGGGAGTCGGAAATATGCTGAATTTAAAAGGAAAACTATCACGACTAAGTTGACTTCATAAGTTATTAAGTAATAGTCGATCAACTAAAAAAAATGTATTCGGCGAAGTATAAAGGAACTTTTCGTTCAAATTCCTTTGAGATGATGTTGTTAGTAGTGTAAAACATGTTATAAATGTATATTCATTGACCATACAAAATTTTCAAAAACTAGCGGTGCTACGGAACCCTACATTGCGCGTGGCCCGACACGCACTTGGCCGGTTTTTACTATTAATTAACCTACTTTTTATACCGTGCTATAACCATTAACCTAAAGCCTGCCTGACATTAAAGTTCACTTTTTCAAGCATTTCTGATTTTTTACCGAAACGTTTTTCTCTCACAAAGTTATAGGCTGAAGTACAAACATCAAATGGACTCTGGATTGTTTGGCCGTTCAGTTCCAAGCGCGCACTTAAAGGCTTTTTCAGTTCGGAAAAATGGCGCTGCATTTCCTATAACAAGTAATCAATACAAGAAAATGTCACTCGAACAAGGATAACTCTCCGCCTCTGGGTACTAAATATATACGTACGGGACCCAAGGGCGTGACGCGCGAACTTCAATAACTTTTTGTTCTGAACTATTCGCACATTATATTGTGAAGGATACTTTTCTTGGAAAAAAAATGATATATTGCTTGAAGCATCAGCATTACCTTTTTAGTCAACTTAAATGGCCTAAATGTTATATTTTAGGACATAGGCTCTAGTAATTTTTAAATACAAGCTATGGAATTACTAGCAAAAAGTATAGCCACAGGATATAAGTACTTAATAATGGTAATGTATAATATTATCTTGCAGCTTCTGTGCCGTAATAAATCACGCATAAATCATAATTTTAATACTTTTGGAATTTAAATGCGGCTTTACAAACTAGCTTGTTTAATATCAATATAATGAATTAATGATTACTGTAATTCACATCAATAAAAATAATTTATCATACACGACGTATAGACAACAGCTTGATTTCATGATACTGGCATTTAGTACAACAGAACGAGAATACATAAATGTCTAAAAACGTATTCCTTTATTAATTTCCTGCAAGCGGAGCGAGCTAATCCAATTAGGAGCTGCATTTACAAATTGTTACAGCTATTATTCAAACTATATAAATATTTCAAATAAGAATTTCAACGGAGCTAACAAACGTTAAAAGTTATTATCTTATTTGAGTGAGTAGTCTGATGAGATTACGAGCTAATTTTAATTACATTTTAAATTTAAATTGACTTCAAAATTTAAGATTACATCTACCATCTATTAAATTTTGATGCTTAGTAAAAAATATGTCGTTGTTCGTCGTTGAGTATTGATTAAAAACTTATGTACTTGATTAAACGCGTACGCTTGAACTAAATTTTAATACAAGAGTCATTAACTCCTGAATGAGAGCACAGCTTTAAGCTGTACAACAAAAGCTAGACGAAGCTTTAAATCAAACGTAAACTATCAAATTTAATTAACAAACGTTGTTAATGAATGGAGGCGAATCGATTTTTAGCTCCAAAACTCACTGATTAAATCTACCGACTAGTTGCTAAAGCATTAATTACTTTTCAACTACATTCACCATGATGAGCGCGAAGTTATATAGGTAAATTTTACTGTGTAACGCTGATAGTTCTTGCAAAATTAGATAAATTGGTTTATAGGCAGATTATAATGACCTACATTATTTGGTTGGGTTATGTCAAGTCATTGGCAAGTTGTTAGTCGTAGTTCTGATATAACGCGACTAGATAACGTAGGTCCCCCATCTGCCTATCAATCTATTTCGCTTATAGTACATTAGGTTATTTTGCCGACCTGAAGTGGAATGGAAAATAAGATATTTTCTATTCCACTCAAACCTTTTCAATCAATCAACATTGTATTAAATCAATCACAATGATTACAGTCCAAGTATTACCTTTTTTACACACAAAACTAAAAAAAGCGGCCAAGTGCGATTTGGACTCGCCCATGAAGGGTTCCGCAGCAGCAATAAGGTTTATTTTTATGAAATTAAAAGGTTTTTGATTTATTTTTATATTTCAGGCGATTTAATGAAATTTAGATTAAGGTTTACCATTTATGACGTATAAAAAAACTACTGGCCAGATCTCGTTCAAACCAATTTTTGTTCGTAGTTTTTATAGTAATCTACATCATATATATATTTTTTAAATTATCATGCCCCTACTTTAGAAATTAGAGGGGGGGGACATACATTTTACCACTTTGGAAGAGTCTCTCTCGCAAACTATTCAGAGGCCGTAGACAATGTATTCTTTAGTTAAAAACGATGACGAAATTCGTTATCAAAATGTATGCGATTTGACATAAGTCATCGCTAAATGACATTTCGCTTGCGAAAACTAATGTCAAATCCCATACATTTTGATAACGAATTTCGTCATCGTTTTTAACTAAAGAATACATTGTCTAAAGACCCAGGTTAGAAAAATATGATATGAGAAACCTCAATATGATTTTTAGAGACTTATCCATAGATATACCCACACGCATAGGTTAGATGAAAATTTTTTTTTTGTTTCAGTTGCACCTATGGGGACCCCTAAAATTTTTAATAATTTTTCCATTTTGCATCAAAATCTTAATGCGGTTCACAGACTACATCTACTTACCAAGTTTCAATAGTATAGCTCTAATAGTTTCGGAGAAAAGTGGCTGTGACATACGGACGGACAGACAGACAGACAGACATGACGAATCTATAAGGGTTCCATTTTTGCCATTTTGGCTACGGAACCCTAAAAATGTACGTAATTCATTCGAATTTCGAACAATCGATCGACAATTTGAATAATATTTAGTTTATTTTCTCAACGATTGTCCTCACTATTGTAAACAATGTCGTACAGGTGTATTGCACGTACGCTACTTTTTACTCTATTTTGCATAACAAATTCTTAACCCTCCAGCGGCTACTTACGAATCTATGGAATAAAAAAGGCATTCTATCACTTTACTAATAAGGATTATTACGCCGTATGTAATCATTCAAAGCCCGCTATAATATTCGTCTATCATACCGATATGCCAGACATAGACAGACTCTTTATAAATATTTATTAGTGAGGGCACTTTTATTTGAATCTAAAGATTGAACAGACTAAATACAGTTTTTGTTACTTTTCGGATCGACTTAACACACTGAATGCGAACTGACAACGATTGCGAAAATAAAATGTATGTGAAACGTTCAGAATGCAACACATTTTATATTGCGTGCCATAAAACACCGGGCCGTTTGCACTCCACCCGCATTTCGAAATACTCCCGACATTTGTATTCACGAACTACAAATAGTAAATACTACAGTTTGGTTCGTATAGTTATAATTATTGTAAAATAAATAGAAAAAGAAGTGCCTGAATATTAGGAACGTCCATACTATATATTTATACTATGATATTATAAATGCAAAAGTGTGTCTGCCTGTCTGTCTGTCTGTCCATCTGTCTGTCTGTCTTTTACCTCTTCACGCCTAAACAGCTGAACTGATTTTGCTGAAATTTGGTATGCAGATACTTTGAGTCCCGAGAAAAGACATAGAATACTTTTTATCCCGGAAAAATGTACGCTTCCCGCGCGATAAACTAATTTTGTAGAAACGGAGTTGCGAGCGTCATCTAGTGTTTTAAATAAATAACAATATTGACTATCCCCGCGTTCTATTTGATGTTAAAAACGATCAAAACGCTCAAAATGCCTCATATTTTGAGCGTTTTGATCGTTTTTAACATCAAATGGAACGCGGGGTATGTGTGCAACTCAAAATTAATTCTGTAGATACCTACTGAGGTGGAAGTCCTCTACCTGCCAAACAACTAGCAACTCCACCTGCTTATGGTGATGCAGATTGCGGATTGGAAATTATAAAAAATATGAATAGATCTTGTCTCTTATTATTTAGAAAACCTGATGTTTAAAGTTCTTTATTCCAATACTTACGATAACAGATCTGGTAGTAAAAAATATTACCAATATTTAATGTTATAAAACTCAATTTTATATGACTACAAAGTATTGTAATAAAGCGAACGAAATATCTTCAATTTTCTGATATGTTCGACCGTCGTATAAATAAAAGGGAACAATTTACGCGCGCGCGGCGGCAGGGTTAATCAACTTAACTCAATGAAACAAACGGCATTGTTTTACGTTTTTTTACATTGTATCCGTCGATATAAGCCACCTGTGGCGGAGTAAATCATTGCCAGTGAACCGCCCCACCTAAATGGCCGGTAATATTGTGGTAATTATCGCCGCGTTGGGCGTCGCTGTAGCGCAAGATTATTTCGATGGTATGTATTTAACCCCCGACGAAAAACAGGGTTATAAGTTTGATATGTCCGTCTGGCTTTACATGTTTGTGTTCATCGTATTAGGTTCATGGGTAGATCGATTTTGATCTAGCTTTGCTTCGTTGTCATTTTTTAGTTTAGTCTAAATGTCCGAGGTTCCTTTGCAAATTGAAATGGAGTGACACAAAAAAGCAGGGTCATTTTTTAAATACATATTCTTTTTTCAGATCGACACAAATATAACGTTGATACTGCACACTCGATAGATATACCCAAAAATTTCGAGGCCATTGGACCCGACGCACTCAAGACTATATCCAAATATGTAAGCGACATAGAAAAAACTGCAGAATTGACCAACTCCCTAGCCAAATTCGATGTGCAAGTGACTATGGAGAAGAAACGTAAGTCAAAACATGGCTATCTGAAGCCAACGAAGTCCAAGAAGTTTAAGGTGCCATTGAAGAAGAAAAACTTGAGGCTGTCTAGCTTCGAGATAGACTTAAGAAAGTATGCGAACGAGAATGTTGAGAAGAAGATGACGGAACTAGAAAAGGCTTACTCTAACGCTACGACGGAGAAAAAAGTGATCTTGCAAGTGACGAAGAAGAACAAAGTCGGGAAATACAGACCGTATCTCACTGCTGTTAAGCCAAAGTACCATAAAAATGTGAAGCCTGTACCGAACAAAGAAATTGTATTAAATTGATTTAAATAATACTGCAGTGATTAATATATATAGTAAAAGTAAGAAATGATTTGAAACATGTACTTACATAATTATTTAAAATTATTTTTTACATTTTATAAGTAAATTTTTTGAATATATTTTTTTAGTTTCATTTCAACATATTATATACTAATATTATATATACGAACAGAGATATATAGATATATAGAACAGACAGACACCCTGTCTGTCTGTCTGTTTGTTACGTCTTCACGCCTATACCTACCGCTGAACCGATTTTTCTGAAATTTGGTATAGAGATACCTTGAGTCTCAGAAAAGGACGTGGGATATTTTTCAGCCCAGAAAAAAGTACGGTAAACTAATTTTGGCGCAGCAGAAGTTACGGGCATCATCTAGTTTTTCATACATTTTATGTGTATTTTTGCAATATTTCTACAAACAATATTACTCCATATTCTCATTTTTTGCATTTGGCTATATATTATATTATATCTGAAGTGTCCAGTCACAGCACTTGTCTAATAATAATAGTTGTGAAATGTGCTTTTCATTTCATTAATACTTTGATAGCGCAAGTTTACCGAATGAAATTTTCAACATCCTTTTTTATGACGGACTCTCCTAAAAGCATTCATATCAGTCATGCGGTCGGCGAAAAAACCAGTAATATACGGGAAACACAGACGGACAAAAAGAAAACTGAACTAGGCTGGATCTGATGCAGTTTCAAATTTATATTTCGCTCTCCTTCTTTTTCCGTTCGCGAATATTAGGTTTAACTTACGTTTTTAACGTTTTTGTGTTTCAGTTCGGTCACGTTTTAAACTCAGACTTCTATTTGAAGCGCCATTTTGGCGTGATATTATGATGCGAGCAATAAACTAGTTTCTGCGGCTAAAGTTTAAAGGCTTTTGACTGTCGGAGCGAAATGTTTTTATTATGAATACCAAATTGGTCTGGCTCATTTGCATCTTTCGTAAAAACAGACTAGTTTCTACTGTGCCCAGGGCGCTCTAACCCGTTATATAAAATTCGAAATAAGTACCTATAGTACAATTAAAATTCCGAGAAAGCATTATTCAGCGCGGTACGCATGTAACCGAACCGTGTAACCTCACTTATAAACCACGTGCCCGTGAGGCCGTGATCGGGGCACGGCGGGGCACAGCGGGGCATTCCGGGGCACCGGGACCCGTATTATAAAGTGCCCACTTTCTATTCCCCGCACAGTCTGCTTCGTATTCAGTGACGCCGGGAGCACGGCCACTTTCCTCCCCGAGGCGAGTAGGTGTGAAATTAAATATACTTCCATTTTTATTTTGGAATTTTCGTAACATATATTGATCCAAGGGATTGGAGAACCGTGTACACGTACTTTGTTGGAGGTGCATTGTATTCAGATTGAGGCTCTATTAACTATAATTATTTTCATGACACTAACATTATAAAAGCAAACCTTTATAATTAGTGTGTTTGTTAATTTACACCAAAATCATAGAAAGGATTTTTAACAGTTTGGTAGTAATTTAGGTTATTTTTTAACGCATAGGCTATTTCATCCTAAAGCTCTTCATAACAGTTTCTTTCAATTGTTACAAATTGTTTTAATGCCGAAAATTTTAAGCACAAAAAGATGTCATCAGTTTTTTAACGTCGGGCAAGGGTCTTGTTAGTAAACTGTCGCTGTGACCCGCGAGTGACAGGTGTAAATTGAGGGCAGGAGGGCGAAGAATTATGCAAGGGTCGACAAATTTCAACATTCCCTTATATTTTAACCGAAATTAAAGATATAATTTCATTAAGTCCGCGTACCTTTTGGGAACTTTTTAGACTTTTCTGCTTTAATAATATTATAGGCCTTTAAAATGAAATTTGGTTTTGTAAAAAATACCACAAAGTTGATTGATTTACTATAAAACATTCTAATATTTTTTTAAACTTAGTTTTATTATTTAAAATCATTGCAAATCACTACGAAAAACCATAACTTTTTTGTGAGTATCTTGCAAAAATATTCTAAAGACTTAAGCTGTACGATACGATATGAAAATTTTAATAATGTTACGAATGCGGACACGTAGTGTCATCTAGCGGCAACCAGGCGAAACCATCACAGACAGCGTAAATCCCCTATTCAATACCAGATGCCGCTACTTGTATGTTTTTGTTACCTGCGCGTACCCGCTCGAGAATTTTCCCACGGTTGTTTACATGTTGTGGAATATTCTCGTAAGGTCTAGAGCTCGCCCCGTCCCGTATAAATACGCGGCTAGACGAGCCGGCCAGCCAGTCTTCGAATGTTTTCGAGTGAGCGATAATCAAAGCGACTTCGGAAGTGAGAAACAAGTGACTTAGTGAGTGAACCAGTGATAGTGCTTAGTGTTTGAACTTAGTGCATAGTGTTTGGACCTAGTGCTTAGTGTTTAGACATAGTGATCTAGTGTGTGTAAGTGTAGTGTAAGTGTTAAGTGTAGTGTAAATAAAAGTCTTCAAGAGAGTCACCAGGTCTTTTTCTCCGAATCATCGAACCTTAGCACGTAACAATAATAATGTTCATTATAGCAATTTTTAAAATTAGACTTTTACCACTTGTAAATTATAATTATGTTCTTAATATTTTAACATTGTTTCATTAGTATTTGTATTTAGGTTGGTAATACTAATTACTATCTTTAACTTTTTTCTCTTCTCTTCTTCTTACTTCCAAATTAAACTGAAATGATATCGTATTATGCGTAAAATATTGTAAAGTCTTAAAAGAATAAGAAGGTACAAGTCGGATTTTAAATTAATTTAAAATATTTTTATTTTGCAATGCTCTTACTCAAAAAGTGCAATAATTTATGTTAAAGTAACATCCCGGATTCCTTGTATCCTGTAGATGCAACGACGATACGATTAATCGTATAGTATAAGCGCCCTATACCAGTCGGCCATGTTTGTTTTATAGATTGCATGAGTAATGAATTAAAATTAACCCCGTCGTAAATACGGCGGCAAATCGAGCGAGGTTCTGTTTGACGTTTGAAATATGTGTTATTACGGCGCAAACAGTTGCGGTGGCGTATTTTATAATCCTGTTTTTATTGACTAATAAATATTCTGTTCGGTATCGTAAGTTTTATGATTTGTCGCTTGCGAGAATACTTGCAGTGTCGCCGAAGAGTTATGTGTTGAGGAAAAAAATTAAAAAAAGGTGGCGTCACACAAGGATAAGTTATTTATTGTTACAACCACAGGTTACAACTTACACATGAAACACAAGCAACAAAATAAACATACTATTTTTTAGACATATTTTTATATGCCCCTTGCGAATATCAAAATTATGCATTCAAAAGGAAAATGAAGTAGGGATTATGTAGTTCACTTTTTATAAGGATATGAGAACTCTACAAAAACTTTGAAAAGTTAATTGCTTTAAAATAAATCGTACAAAAATATTATTATACTTGTGTTTGTCAGTGGAAATATGGTTATATTTCCACATTCGGCTCAATATTAAATCCCCTTTACGTTTGATTGGATAAAAAAGTGGAAGGTAACCGCGAAAATGAAATTTCAATTCACCGAACATTCGAGAGATTCCTTTATTCCGTTACATAATGAAATGTCGAAATTCACACACTTCGCCATTATTGCAGAGATTATAGATCAGATGTGACATGTTCCTGCTCTTAAAACTGTGAAGAGATAAAAAGATAAAATTGCAAAATCAAAAATTAGCTAATTGACAATACAAAATTTTGTCAATTAGCTAATTTTTAACCTACCTAGTAGTTGTATAAGAAAGGAAATCAAATCAAAAAATCATAGTCGTATAAAGTGGTGATGCGATATAAAAAAATTTGCTTGTTTTTCCTCAGAGAAAACCCGTACGAAACTGAATCATGTCATATTATACTCGCTGTTATAAAACTAGTCACAAAGGGCCCTGAAGGACGAAGTCAACTATTTCGCTTAACGCACAATAATAAATTGCTGAATAAAAGTTGATATCAAATGTTATTCAAGGCACGAGCCTTCTCAACAGGCTTTTAAAATTGGAGGCTGATTCTGGTAATATAAAATTTATTACGTTTTGAAAAGTGTATGCTACCAGTTCCACGGAATGTGACTAGAATTTTATGTTTATCATCATCAGTTATAATTGTGAACTAACAAAAATATTTTTAAATAAAATATTGAATATTTTTAGATTTCCTTTCAGGAATTTGAAATTGCATATCACGGTTAAATCTTTATTATTGGAAATGTACTAACCTTAATGCTTCAAACTAGTGCCCATGTTGTGTGTACCTATTAGCTACAAGAGGGTTCACCTTTTATTCTCAACTCTCATAACTCTGTGAATCGGATGACACTGACTACTGCAATGATTTCAAACTAGACTGCAGCACCAGCACGGATAGTAAACAAAAAAAAAACTGTAAATGTTAGTAGCGACTAGCGCCCTCTACTTCGACCTTTGCATAAAATTCCTTCACAAGATACACAAAAAGATGAACAAAGATTGACACAAATTGATTTGGTCGCGAATAAAAAATTCAAAGTTGTACAGTTGTTTACAAGGTTGTATAAAGTTGATGTCCGCGGTTTATCGGCGCGCCCCGACGCCAAATTATCATTCAATGATTAAGTGTCTTCGAAACAACTTCGCTCATAAATATTTGTGACATTTTTGTTTACGATTATACCACTTTGACACAAATAAAGTTGTTTGTCTTTGATGTTATACCGATTTGTATAGACAGTACTAACTCTTTTGGAACAGAATCACAGCTGATTACCGCAATAAATGTATGTATAATGTATATTATTTTGCAATTGAGCTGCTTTTTAAGTTAAAATTTAGTTTGTTATTATTTTTAGCAATATTCCGCGAAATATTGCTAATTTCGCGGAATTTATTTCGCGGAATATTGCTAACAATAATAACAAACTAAATTTTAAGCTATGGATTTCCGCAAAGTAACGCCTGATTCTATTAACTGCTTTTTAAGTATTAAAAATCGATCCTTTGTATTAAAATATTTTATCAATCACTTAACTTTTGCTTTGTAGAATATTAAAGCTTTTTAGCTTGTTTTATTATTAAATCAATACTAATAAAATACTTCAGCTACATCAAAATCAAAAGATGTAACGACCCTTAGATGTTTGAAAACAATGTAATGAGAAACAAACAAGACAACAACAAAAACAAAATTTGTACATACCCAAGACAAATTGAGGAGTAAATCACGTGGCCAAGTCAATTATAAGGAGCCACAATCCGACATCTATGTCATTACAACAGGAACCGAATTCCCTGATTGTACTTTAAGGAAGCAACTCTTAAGCCGTTGACAAGGACTCGTTTAACTTTAGCGATTAACTTTTCCTTTTTTCACATTTTTCTTTCGCTTTTAAGAATTTCATCTGAGATCCCGTTGAAGTTGAAAGTCAATTAAGTGTTCTATTCAAGTTCCCCAACTCATAGATTGGAACTTTTTAGGAATCCTTTGTTGGTCTTCTATATTATGACCTATTGAATGCCTGGAGTTAGATACGGAGCTTGAATTAGATGTGTAAGTGAAACTTTAACTTATAGTCTAAGGAAAACAAAGACAAACCGTGTGTATCATCTGGTTTTGTTAAAGAATGTTGTTAAAGCATGAAATTTGTTATAATTTTTTGTGCACATTCACCTAAGAAGAATAAATATTATTAATTTTTCCAAGCCATCGTTACGACGTATAAAATATTAGGAGCTCGCAATATTTTTCATACATAATATATTGCCTTTGGGCTTAAACGCTTAACGTTTTGTGCCACAGATGTATAAAACTGACTTAAGACAAATTGTTCTATCGAAAATTGCTTTCCCGGTCTCGAAAGGGTAAATTTTCATTTTTATAATGGAGCAAACTCCCAAGGGCTCCAATTACTGTCCAATTACTGTCGATAGCTTAAAATAATAGCTTTTTTATTTCATCCTCGAATCTGTATGTTAATTTCGTAAAATCAATTATGCCATAAAAATCTGTCGGAATCGCGTCAGTATATTTTTGGTCATATAATTTTAATATCCGTAATCTTGCCGTTTCATTTTTAATGAGAACGGCAAATATACATACAGGCGGAGAGTAATTATTATCCGTACTAATATTATAAACTAGATGACGCCCGCAACTTGGTTGCGCCAAGATTCGTTTATCACCCGGGAACCGTTCATTTTCCCAGGAAAATTATCATATGTCCTTTCCCGGGACTCAAAGTATCTCCATACCAAATTTCAGCCAAATCGGTTCAGTGGTTTAGGCTTGAAGAGGTAACAGACAGACAGACAAACATACAACCAGATACATTTTCATATTTATAATATTAGTATGGATATGGTTGTGAAAGTATGTCTGTCTGTTTGTTACCTCTTCACGGCCAAATCGTCGAACCAGTTTGACCGAAATTCTGTATGGTGATACTTTGAGTCCCAGAAAAGGACATAGGATAATTTCATCCCAGAAAAATTTACGGTTTCATCACGATAAACTTTTTTTGGCGCAACGGAGTTACTGGCATGATCTAGTATGAAATAAATTGTTATGAACTCAACTGATATAAGAGATATTTACGCTATCAACACAGTGTTTGTGAGTTTGCGCGCACTCACTCGGTGCAGAAAACACGAAACCCAATTACGCTAAGTGTTTATTATTCTAATTAGTATGTACAATCCACGAGACACAAACTGTCTAGACAAACTTAATCACCGAGAGTATCTTTATTCTCATCTTCACTGTTGTAAACGACTCCACGTTTAAACAATCTACGTGCAATCTGATGAGATAGTTGCATTACATTTTTAAAAGTGCGGCTTGTGAATTAAAGTCTGTGTTCAGACTTTAGATCTACCATCTATTACTATCGTCTTACTCTCTGCTTTGTACTATCGTCTTCTATTATTTCTCTACTTTCCACTACAGCTGTCGTACTATATTATGCTTATAACAATCTCTATCCTTTCTGTCTATCCTACTTTAATTATTGTCCCCCATTACTCAGCTTTTCCATATATTATTTAAAAACTTACGGTCTTACTACAAAATATTAAACATCTGTTGAACAGCTGTTTTGACTCCATTTTGTACTGATTTTTTTTTCTAATCAACTGTTCAACAGGTGTTTAAATCTTTTGTAGTAAGACCGGCAGTATATTTTAGTGTATTAAATTTTGATGACTTTAATATTATATTTCGCGACGCGATACACGTCCATATACAATAATTACAAACAACCATTAACCAATAACTAAATTTAACCCACGTAAGGGTTCCTGTAGAAACAATTTAATATGGATCTGCATCCGCGGTGATAATCTGAGCGGCGCTAACGACCCGCTTGTCCCCGGCGCATTGTCTCCCGTCAGCTTGGTGTGGACATGCCTTAACATTGATATGAAATGATTTTTATTAAAAGATATTATGATGATTATTTGGATAAAATAATAATTATGTTTATTAACTACAAATATTACAGTTCTGTAGGCCTCATATTTTGTAGTAGCTGGCGATTGCTAGCTGACGTCCTACTGCTACAAATCAAGTGTTTAATAAGTACTCGGGAAGTAATTATATTATAAGAGAAAATTGCGTTATAGGACTTATGGAATTCATGATAAATTGATACTCGTGCTTGTAGATACTGTAGCTGCTAATCCATACTAATATTATTACCTTTTCACGCCCAAACCGTTTAACTGATTTTACTGGGTACATTGGAGATACTTTGAGACCCGGGAAAGAACTGTTCCTGCGCGTGTACTTACCACTGACAAGTATCATCTACTAGCTATCACACATCTATACTACTATTATAAAGAGGAAAGATTTGATTTTTTGTTTGTTTGTTTGTTTGTTTGTTTGTTTGAGTCGAATAGGCTCCGAAACTACTGGACCGATTTGAAAAATTCTTTTGCTATTGGAATCTTACATTATTTCCGCTGAACATAGGCTACATTTTATTTTGGAAAAAAGTAGGGTTCCGTAAGATATTTGAGTTTTTCGGACGCAAGGTGTAAAAAATCAGCTAGAAAAGTTACTTATTTTGCGTACGCTGCCTAAACTATAAAAGATAGAACCATAAAATGTTCTAAGTAATTGTAGATCTTATAAATATCTACAAAAAAGTCCGCGACACACTATACCTATCTATGTCGAGTGAGGCACAATAACCATTTATTTATTTAAAAATTCTGATTTTTTTTTTGACTAAATTGAAACGGATATATTTTACTCACACTATTAATCCTTATCAAAATAAATTATTTTATCACTAAGTACAGTTTATGTAGATAATATTTGGTCTTTGAATGATTAAAATTGGACGTTTGGTTTTGAAATTGTGGCGAAATTAAAATATTACGATAGTAGGCGTCACCAAAGCGCGTGCGGGAGGAATACAATATTCTGTTGTAGAAATGTAGAAATGAATATGAAATGACACCCGAAATTATACCTTTGTCACTACATCGCTAGAGAAGCCAAAAATGTGGTTAGTTTTTTGTCTGTCTGTCTGTCTGTCACTCTTTCTGTCTGTCTGTATGTTTGTTCCAGCATCACACAAAAAATACTGATCCGATTTGAATGTGGTTTTCGCAGATATATTTATCTTCTTCCAGCTTAACATCTGGTGTATAAAATTTTTTTCCCCCACCCCTCTAAGGGGACAAAAGAGGGGGTCAGATTTTGTATCAAACTTTTTTCTTTAACACGAAAACTACTGATCCGATTTGCATACGGTTTTCACAGATATATTATGTTTGTCTTCTTCCAACTCAACATCTGGTGTATAAAAATCCCCCCCCCCCCCCTCCCCTCTCAACCCTCTCTGGGGACCAAAAAGGGGTCAGATTTTGTATACAACTTTTTTCTTTAGTGGACTTACTTCATATTAGGTATTAACTGTGTTTTTCAACTTAACATCTGGTGTATGACCTTCCCCCCCACACCCTCTTAGGGGACAAAAGAGGGGGTAAAACATGTATCAACTGATGATGTAGAAAATATAGTTTAAATGGCAAAACAACGTTTGCCGGGACAGCTAGTACACTATAAAGTTTAAAGTCAGAATAGGACAAACATAAGCTACTTTACTCATCAAGAAATTGAATAGTTTTCCTGTAATATTCTTGTGTAATGTGATATCTTCTTGGCCACACAATATCCAAGTTTTGATTGAGCAATTTCTCCTTTAAAGAAAGGAATGTTAAAAAGTAGTAGAAAATAGAATCTCGTTCGTAAGTAACAAGTAACAACTGAGTTAGTAGCACTAAAGATCTTTTCTGTTTATGTTTTCGGAAATAGGTCTTTTATATGAAACGTATTTTAGCTTCGTCTAAATTAGATCCAGTTTTATAGTTCGTTTTATGACTAAATTGATCCGTTTCTTAGGTAATGTTAAATAAATGAACACATTCCAAACGCTTTTCCAGCATTCTTTTAAATGTTTTATTCTTTTGTCTTACTTCTAATTTTCTTTTATTTTCAATTTTGTACAGCAGCTTGCGCAATCATAAAATAACGGAATCTAATAATTTCGGTAAAAATAGAATACATTTGTTATCATCTGAGATGGGAACGAAGAAGACAAAACAATAATAATTCAATTTGGGATACGTAACAAAGCGGCATGTTACATAAAAAGATGGAAAAAGCGACTTAGTTTTATCTCCTTCTGTATTTGTTGTAGTTGGTATATTTTTTGCCGAGAGGACTTAAGACTCATCAAGTATAATATAACATTAATAATAAATTCATTTATTTATTATTGATATTATGTACATTGTACAGCATACATAAATAATTAATAATTCTTAGGCCCACTTGCGCAGATCTGAATTAAAGTCAACTCTGAGTTAAACATTATGTCATTATATCTGCCACTCACTTTAAAGAGTGATAGAAATGACACGATGTTTAACTCAGAGTTAACTTTAACCCAGATCTACGCAACTACGCCTAACGCTAAGAACTCACGGCGCGGTTTTCTCCCACGCCCGCGCGCGGTCGCGGGCCTGCAGCCTTCGTAGAATGACGTTTTGTATGTAATAATGGGCCAAGTGCGAGTTGGACTCGCGCACGAAGGGTTCCGTACCGTTGTAGAGTGAAAATAGGGGAAAAATTGTGTTTTTTTGTATGGGAGCCCCCCTTCGTTATTTGTTTTATTTAAATTTTATTATTTAATACTAAAGTACACATACAATTGAGGATTTTGTGAAAATTTCAAGTACCTAGCTGTTACCATTATTGATTAAAAGCAAAAAAGGCCAAAAAATCACGTATCTTGTATGGGAAATAAATATTAACTTTATTTTATTTTTTGTATCTTGTTGTTATAGCGGCAACAGATATACAAAATCTGTGAAAATTTCAGAAGTCTAGCTATAGCGATTCTTGAGTCAGACAGACAGACAATGAAGTCTTAGTAATAGGGTCCCGTTTTTACCCTTTGGGTACGGAACCTTAAAAAACGAAAGCAAAACTCACGGCGCGCCCGCGACCGCGCGCGGGTGCGGGAGAAAACCGCTCCGTGAGTTCGCTCACATAATACATATCTCACCAAAAACATACCTGTTAAAACGGGGCCAAGTTCCTATTCACTAATTGTTCGCCTTAAAAAAGAGTTGAAATCCAATTCAATGCCAAGTTTAGATGCACTTCCAAATCGATCATAATCATCTTCATCAACAGCCTGATCCTAAATACTTCTAAATTTGAACTTGGCAGGTTAATTTAATCACATAGATATCTTATATTTAAATTTAAAAATTATTCAATAATTATCAAGTGCTACTAGCATGAAAACCTGCCAAGTTCAAATTTAGAAGTATTTAGGATCAGGCTGTTGATGAAGATGATTATGATCGATTTGGAAGTGCATCTAAACTTGGCATTGAATTGGATTTCAACTCTTTTTTAAGGCGAACAATTAGTGAATAGGAACTTGGCCCCGTTTTAACAGGTATGTTTTTGGTGAGATTTCAATACATTTTTTAAGGAATCATACCAATTTGTTTCTTTCCTCTTCATCTTATTTCAGTGTATTTACTTGTACATATTAATTTTTATCTCAAATTCATAGATGAGCCGACTCACGCTTGACCAATTTCTCAAATTTCTTAATTTTTTGTTAATCTACATATAACAAACAACCTGTGTGCCAAATTTCATAACGCTACGACAACTGGAAGTGACCTAGAGGTTTTGATTACCGATTTTTATCTCAAATTCATAGATGAGCCGACTCACGCTTGACCAATTTCTCAAATTTCTTAATTTTTTGTTAATCTACATATAACAAACAACCTGTGTGCCAAATTTCATAACGCTACGACAACTGGAAGTGGCCTAGAGGTTTTGATTACCGATTTTTATCTCAAATTCATAGATGAGCCGACTCACGCTTGACCAATTTCTCAAATTTCTTAATTTTTTGTTAATCTACATATAACAAACAACCTGTGTGCCAAATTTCATAACGCTACGACAACTGGAAGTGGCCTAGAGGTTTTGATTACCGATTTTTATCTCAAATTCATAGATGAGCCGACTCACGCTTGACCAATTTCTCAAATTTCTTAATTTTTTGTTAATCTACATATAACAAACAACCTGTGTGCCAAATTTCATAACGCTACGACAACTGGAAGTGGCCTAGAGATTTTGATTACCGGTCAGTGAGTCAGTGCCAAAATTAGCTATTTTTACAAGGAAATATTTCAGGATCTAACAAATCTATATCTATGAAATTTGGTATATTGCGTAAATACTAGTATATAATTAGGTAGGTAAAATTTTATCTTTGCTCTCGCAATAGGCACTGAGATACAAGGGGGTCAAAAGTGCGTCGAAACCGTTCGTGTAAATAGTGCACGGCATGCGCGCGGCCTGCTGGAACTTGGCCGCGCACTCCGTGCGCTTTGATTATTATGGACTCATATTTTCAAACGTCAATTTGTTGTTCTACAAAAAAAGTTTTTATATTTCTTTGGTATATAGACTTAATAATATTATAATGCTATGTGATCTTTCGAGTCTTCGATGGCTTTCGATTCGTATAATTTATAAAAAAAAATCTGTTCACAGTATATTATATTATAGATTTAGGATGTCAAACAAACAAGCCATATATAAAACAAACATACAGACTTTTAACATTCGTGACAGACAGACTTACATTAATAATAAGAAAATATTAATATCATTAATCATGTCCATACTATTCCATCCTCCAGTTCTCGCTAGATCAGCGCAAGGACCTTCGCCTATCTGACTGGATTCAGTTCTAAAAAATACGACGTCTATTCAAATGGTTCCAATGAGTTACGGCGGCTCTATGAAAGGTTTTCCCGGAGGCGTACCTACTTGGCGATCTACTTGCCTATATTATTTTCTTCATATTATTCAGCTTTTTGATATAATGTGAGTTTAAATGATTTTTGTTTAGTATTAAAATAGTTACAAATGGTGAATCATTAGAGGCTGTGTACCTAATATACAAGCAGAAAACTTCTTATTGGTTAAAATATGATTGAGACTATATAATATATGGTATATTTTTAGATCGCTTGGTAAAACGTGATGTCATTAATAATGATGTGTCGTAGCGTAGAGAAAATTCTTTAGCGAGTACTCGTGAGCACCAGACCGCCCACCCCCTCTCGCTCCTCTAGTCACTAAAAAGACCTGAAATCGAAATCTTCCACTCTTATTTTTTTTTTTTTCAAAGCTACGCGGCAGGACGTCTCGTTACTGATTCTAACGTTTCCCTACCCTCCCTACAGATTCCCTCGACGTCTCTACTTTTTGCTGTACTAAAATCGATCTAGGAGAACAATGCATTCATGTTGCAGTATAAACCCTGAAAGAGCACACAGCCCTCGTTATGCCAAGCGCCTCCATTCAATTGCCATACTAATTGATTTCTATACGCGGATGAACGCCAAATCAAAACATACAAGTTTTTATTGCCTTTTGAAATATCGATATGGATTAAAAATATTTTAAGCTTTTCCAAGGCTCTTTGTTTATTTCGTATTACATTTGATGATAGATTGTTAAGCCGTTATTTTTATATAGTTCCATTTTAGGCCAGTCAATTTTTCAACGCATTTGAATGTTGAACAATGAACATAAAAGCTAACGTTTTTAGGCTAAATAAATGCTTGATGGTTGTTGCAAAAATAACTGTTTGAATAAATGTGTAAATACCTACTTTTAATAATAAAAAGTTCTATACTGTGTAGATTTTAAATATATTACTAGAGATCGCCCAATGGTCGAAACTCGACATTAGTTTCAACGACATTAGAACTATACTATGTGCCAGATCGATTGAGAATAACGGACATTGACCTTTTACAGGGGTTACAAACTTACAGGCTATAGGTTCAAATTATGGTATGACTAAAATAAATATGATAATATTAATTAATTACATAAAAATAACGGATATCGACGAAGCTCAGAATCAAACATTGTTTTGAAATTCCATTATTTATTTTAATTTAAATACACTTGACAATATTTTCATTCGGGAGTTCTGTCGTCACTTGAATCTCCATTGTTTGACGTACTGTCACTAAATTGTTGACACACGATGAGCTGACATATTATATTACAAATCGAAACTGGCGAATTACTCCAACGTACACGCGCGAACACTATCCGTGAAGGAATGAAAACAAAATGGCGAACCCAAAGTGACGCACATCTGCCTGCCAGTGCTGCGTTTTCTTTCAACCAAAATGATGTAACTCGCATTTTGCTTATTTTTAATGAATGAAATTGGGAGTGCGTTTTATTGCTTCAAATATTGTTTTTTTTAAATAACTATTGTGAAAAGTGTTGTTTTGTTGCCTGCATGAACTAAAACATAAATTAGAACCAAATTACAACACATTTTCTTGCGCTGAACATTTTTTTATAACATTTGACTTAAGTGTTTTTTTTATTAAATAATTATTTTCTAAGTCACACTTTTCGACTCTCGAGTAGTTTCAAGGGTAAATGTTCGGATTCAAATATTTTTAACATTAAATAATTAATTTCTAAGTTACAACTTTCGACTCACGTGATCTTTTGTGAAATACTCATTCGATGTGTAAATCTAATAACAGAGGTATATCTACTTTTTTTAGTGATATTAAAAATAATTTATATTGCAAAACAACGTTTGACGAGTCATCTAGTATTTTTTAAGGAAGGCTTAACTGTGGACATTTTAACAACGTTAAGGTCTTCAGATAAATCCAGTATATAATAGAAACATATTTCCCGTGCAAGTGACGTAGTAGTGATGATACATTAGTTATTTGCGAGGTATTTTCTCATTCCAGAAATCATGTTACCCGCCCTCGAGTATCCATTACGTACGTCGGATTTCCCCAGCGCAACTAAAATATCTGTATTGGCCTTACCCAGTTTCGTGGTATATTATGGCTCTGTTAACCCAGTTTATTATGCTTTTAATATTTCGCTAAGATTATGAATAAGTTATGGATTTTCGAATGCTGGAATTTTAGTGCAGTAGTAAATAAATGAATGAGATTGGTTTTAGGTTAGATTTGCAAAAACCTTTAGACTATTAAAGGTGACTTGGATTTTGGAAGAAGAGATGAATCAAACTGAGAGAGTTTCATTTCGCTGAAGATAATATTAATCAGGGCGAGCGAAGCAAGCCCAAGTATATCCCACAACCTTAGCACTTTTGTATGAAAAACTATCACGCCTATTGATTTGTGCTTTAACATAATTTATATGTAGTTGTATTATCATCGGTCAGTCAAGGTTTAGTTATTATAATATAATATAAAAAACTGCCATAAAGACCACGCAGAAAAATAACGCGAGCCCTCACGAAGCTCGGCAATTAGCTAACTGTATATCTATTAATAACATTTCGAAAATGTTTCAAATGTCTGTATATCTGCTTATCAGCTGTCTGTCACCTCATGAAACGTAGATAAAATATTGGAATGCTTTGATTAAGCACTTTACCGAAAAGTATGGATAACTAAAAAAAGTGTAGGAATGGTTATTTGAGATAAACGAATATTGACTTAACAAATTTGCGGGGAACTCCTAGTTCATAACAAATACGTGTCGTTAATTCTTCTTGACCTGCTACTCTCTAAGCGACTTTCAACATATTTCAGTTGACCTTTTCAGGCGCTTGGGTTTTAACATTAGGGGAAAAACATACTATCGTAAGTGGAAGTTCAGAGAGGTGGAATAATTCTTAAATGTGTCATAGGAAATTCAGTCATATTATATAACGTGTTTAATGCACGTAAATAATATTTTTTCAGGCACTAATATAAATATAAGAAGTTTTTTTAGCGCACTACGGGCTACGGCGCCTAATTTTGTTTGTATGGCTGGTCGATGTCTATAGTGATCAATGTTCACTGCAATAGCGGGTTTAGGTTATTTCATTTCAGTGAAATAATATTATAAACGGGCACTGGAATGTGATTCAGTGCATTCCAGTGCAGCACTGGATTGGATTACTAGATTGGAATTACATATATAGAAGCCGGCCATAACAGTTTTGTTTTGTTTCCAAATTTTACTTCACAACGCTTAATCCCGCGCTAGTGTGGACGGACCCTTGCCTAACAAATTCGGCAACCCTATAATGTGTTCAGGCGTAAAATTTTTATACCGAACACATTGAGACCGATTTCTTTGCTGTTATAAATTGAGTGAAAAAAGCACTTAGGACAACTTTACGAGCGGACCTTTCACTTTAGTTTCAGAATCGGGACTAAATCTGAGAACTTTGTAACAATAATGATAAATGTAACAAGAATCTTCATATATTACATATAATTTAATATACAAATTACGTCAAGGTATAATTGACCTTGACCTAATTGGTATAATTAATGAAGGGTATCAAAAATAAATAAAACCCTTGACAGTTTTGTATAAAATATCACAGTAACAAGTATTTATGTACTTAATTATTACGTTGTTAAAGCAACTATACCCAACGATATTATAATTTATAATTTTTACTATACTTATTAAGTATATTAAGTACATGTTATACTGCATTAAATAAAAAGGAAAGAAAATATAATGCTAATAAATTGCTCCGAGTTTTATGTTGTAATAAAATCTATCGAAAATAAAATGGACTTTCCACTCCAACTCCGTTTATGTTTCAATGATCGTATAAAAACTTTAGTGATTAAACTGACTATAGCAAAACTTGATTCAAACTAGAGAATAGTTTCTTGAATTGTTTTTAAACAATAATTATCACGATATAATAAAAAAATATGTTATGACTTTTGTTAAGTTTCTTGCAATTGATCGAGTCGCAAATCGTTTGTTGCACAAAAACCGTACATTTTCAGCAATCAAAACTAATTACTACAATACATTGCACAGCACAGGTACAATAGTAATTTGAGTGGATAAACATATACCAAACTACATAATATCAATCGGTGAAATGGTTTAAGCACCTCTACCTTGCCAGCTCTCTATGCGAGACACGGACGAACAGATTTTCCCATATTTTATAACACTAGTATGAACATTAAGAAATATATGTCACAACAGTAAGATCAGCAACACAAAAAATGTTCACATTTCAAGAGCAAACATATTTGATACAGTCGAGGATAAGACACAGTTATATTAGGTTTTCCTCTGCTGTACAGCGTACAGATAAGGCGAAAAAGCCTTTTTTCTTATTGCATATAAATACTATAGTCTGACACTTAATAAAACGATTCGTGTAGCCTGTCTCCCCGAATTCAGATCGGGTCCCGCGGGAGTGCGTGCGGTTATATACAATATATTGCGAATCTTGTTCCGTTTATGCGTAGAAATCCGTTTGGAAAATACGGATTTTTATAATCGACTAGATGACACCCGCAATTATGCCCGTAGCAACGCTGAAAGACATTTTTTTGTGATTTGTATGGGCAAGTGCCCCAGAGTTATGAATGTGCCCAATGCCCATACCAAAGTAAAAAAAGTTACATCGTTTATCGCTGCTACTCTTACAGTGAACTCTATACAAGGGACTCATACACACCCTAAAGTAAGTATTATCGCTTTGTTTTGTTACATGTTTTACCTATAGCAAATAGTTATCGCTAGTTTGCAAACTTAAGCGAAGAGAAATAACGTGTACTGAATTCGGCGGCCTAGTACCTATCTCGAATTATAGACGAATTATAAAAATAAAATATACTAAAATTATATTATATTGCAAAGATATAGGTGATTCCTATGTACCTAAGCCGCATGTAACAATACATAAATCTGTAATTAAGCGGGCTATAGATTTCCCTGCACGCCGTGTACGTGTAAACTCGGCTGCGGTGAAAGCGTCGTAAAGGCAAGTTTAACGATACGCCGGAAGATTTACTACCACCAATATTAGTGTTCCAGAGAAATATACCACAAAAATAACTAAAACTACTTCGGCTTCATTAGACTCCCAAGTAATACTGAGGAAAAATCCACCAGAAATTGTAATTGTATTTTATGCTCTACTTGTTGCGTCGTAACTTGTGTCTCAACACTACTAGGCTGAAGTTCCGCGGCGGAAATCCCGCATGATTACGTCAGCAATATCAAACGCATATACAATATCGCGACGGAATTTCTATGGTGTGTCATCGGTAATTTAAAATACACTGCAGGCGGAATCATGCGGAAATACCGCCGCGGAACTTCGGCATAGTGTGTTTAGACACGTCTGTAATAGTTGAGTTGCTTATGTGTATCGTGGTCAAAACTCGGTCACATTAAATAAAAAAAAAAAATAAAAAAAAATCTGTGGTATGCAAATTTTCTACACTACTATTATAAAGAGGAAAGATTTGATTTTTTGTTTGTTTGTTTGTTTGTTTGTTTGTTTGAGTCGAATAGGCTCCGAAACTACTGGACCGATTTGAAAAATTCTTTTGCTATTGGAATCTCGCATTATTTCTGCTGAACATAGGCTACATTTCATTTTGGAAAAAAGTAGGGTTCCGTAAGATATTTGAGTTTTTCGGACGCAGGGTGTAAAAAATCAGCTAGAAAAGTTACTTATTTTGCGTACGCTGCCTAAACTATAAAAGATAGAACCATAAAATGTTCTAAGTAATTGTAGATCTTATAAATATCTACAAAAAAGTCCGGGACACACTATACCTATCTATGTCGAGTGAGGCACAATAACCATTTATTTATTTAAAAATCCTGAATTTTTTTTGGACTAAATTTAAACGGATATATTTTACTCACGCTATTAATCCTTATCAAAATAAATTATTTTATCACTAAGTACAGTTTATGTAGATAATATTTGGTCTTTGAATGATTAAAATTGGACGTTTGGTTTTGAAATTATGGCGAAATTAAAATATTACGATAGTGGGCGTCACCAAAGCGCGTGCGGGAGGAAGACAATATTCTGTTGTAGAAATGAAAATTCTGTACATAAAAGATATGAAATGACACCCGAAATTACACCTTTGTCACTACATCGCTATAGAAGCCAAAAATGTGGTTAGTTTTTTGTCTGTCTGTCTGTCTGTCACTCTTTCTGTCTGTCTGTATGTTTGTTCCAGCATCACACGAAAAATACTGATCCGATTTGAATGTGGTTTTCGCAGATATATTTATCTTCTTCCAACTTAACATCTGGTGTATAAGTTTTTTTCCCCCCACCCCTCTAAGGGGACAAAAGAGGGGGTCAGATTTTGTATCAAACTTTTTTCTTTAACACGAAAACTACTGATCCGATTTGCATACGGTTTTCACAGATTTGCATACGGTTTTCACAGATATATTATATTTGTCTTCTTCCAACTCAACATCTGGTGTATAAAAATCCTCCCCCCCCTCCCCTCTCAACCCTCTCTGGGGACCAAAGAGGGGTCAGATTTTGTATACAGCTTTTTTCTTTAGTGGACTTACTTCATATTAGGTATTAACTGTGTTTTTCAACTTAACATCTCGTGTATGACCTCCCCCCCCCCCCCACACCCTCTTAGGGGACAAAAGAGGGGGTAAAACATGTATCAACTGATGATGAAATATACTTTAAATGGCAAAACAACGTTTGCCGGGACAGCTAGTATAAAATATTTGTGTTACTTTTAGTTCTGGGAAGGAATGATTAATATGATATTAGTTGTCAGGAAAAATGGAAAATGTGGTCCGCAACGAACCTTGTTATGAGCAACATCTACATGAACGAAAATGAATTTTTAATTTTCTGGTCTCGCTAAAATTCGAGAGCGGCTGAAACGATTTGGCTAATTTTATTATTAAAATAGTTATGGAAGTCCAGGGAAAGTTTATTTTAGAAGGGAAATAATACGAAGTTCACCGGGTATCATAGCTTATATAGTTTATATAATAGTTTAGTATAAACAAACATAGAACAAAGAAAATAGTACAAAATACAAATTGCCACAAAAAGTGATAATAATATGAATCGCGTGTGCTCCGGCGCCGTCATTAGATATAATTGCTTCTCAGAGTTTTTGTCGAGTTCGCTGAGTCGTGAATGACGGTTCCGCTCGTGCGCACCAACCAGAAGACTGCCTATGAATCGCGCTATCGAAGTTTTTCGCGCACTCTGTATATATACCGGGCCTGATATTGCTTATCGGGGAGTCCGTTGCTATGTGGAAGACCGGCGTTGGCGAGGGCCGGACTCAAGTCTCGCTGGTATATTGTAATTAATTATAAGACAGTAGAGTAGTATTCGGACAGTATGCGGAAGATTTCAGATTCATTTACCTGAACTCTCAAAAGACACTCTTCTTCCTCTAATAGCAAGTTTGACTTCCTTTTGTTATTCTACCCCATTTAGATAAAATATTGGATGGTATAACATAATGTCAATTCATCCCATATTATGTAATCTAAAGTAGATACATAGGCTATGATTGCCTTAATTTACTAATATGGAGATACGTAGTTGTAATAGCTTCAATAAAAAAAAATACATTCACACATAATTTTTGCTCCCTTTGGCTTTAATTGGCTACTATTTACTCTTGTTACTCGTATTACTGATAGGTATCAAGCAGATTATAATTTGTTTAATCCTAAAGGTAAGTTAACATCGGAACGAATGAGACGAGGCGAAATCCGGTGAAGCATTATAACGATACAAAATGGTGATGTCAGGCGGTGTCACGGTTTCGAAATTTTTTTTTGTCTCTTTTGATGTGAAATGAAACTCACCAACTTTTAAAATGCGAACTAAAATTAACTGATAAAATAAAAGTTTGCAAATTCTCTGTAATTACAAAATTTGCTTAGGATTGTTGTAAAAGGATGTTTCCTTTAAACTTTTCTAATTGGGTCAGATGTAAACAAATATGGAGGCTGAAAAATTTCGCCGTAATCATAAAATTGGGAAATTTCCGAAGTCTTTATTTTACTTTGTGTTTTTATTGAAATTATTACTTCCCGATTCATATCGATGTTTCGACCCCGTTCGTTATAATAACTTTGCAATGTCATGAAAATTTATTTCAAATAATTAGATGTAAGTGGTAACAATTTGAATATTCTTCAGGAAAGTTTTTGTTCCATCAAATAACTTTACTTGACACGAATAATTTTAATATTATATTTTTTCCGTAAGTAAGTCTAGATTACATATTTTAGTCACGCGAAAAATGGTTAATTTTGCAAACAATTTTTAATCTTTACAGCTGAAGCACCAATTTTAGTTAAAAAGAGGTACTTACTAAAATAGGTTCAGTTCTGTTCAATTTAATTTTCACTACCCCTCCCGATGAGGATGCGACTCGCTTGACAACGACAAACTTGTGCCGATGGATTGTTGGAGCGGGCGGGCGGGCGGGCGGACGGACAGACGGACAGACAGACAGACAGACGGACGGACGGACGGACGGACGGACGGACGGATGGATAGACGGACAGACGGACAGACGGACAGACAACGAAGTGAAAAGAGAAAGAAGAAGAAAAGGTTTCTTCTGTGTCCTTTTTAGGGTTCCGTATACGCAAATGGTGAAAACGGGACCCTATTACTAAGACTTCGATGTCTGTCTGTATCTCAAGAACCGCTATAGCTAGACTTCTGAAATTTTCACAGATTGTGTACATATCTGTTGCCGCCATAACAACAAAATATACTAAAAATAAAACAAATTAAATATTTAAGGGGGGCTCCCATACAACAAACTTATTTTTTTTCACTATTTTTTGCTCGATATCAATAATGGCCATATTATGTAGGCACTTGAAATGTTCACCAAATACTCAATTGTATTTATAATTTAATAATTAATAATAAAATTTCAATAAAATAAATAATTAATCCCTCCTCTCCCTCCGCTCCCATACAAAAAAACACATTTTTTACCTTTTTTTTCTCTATAATGGTACGGAACCCTTCGTGCGCGAGTCCAACTTGCACTTGGCTGATTATTTTTTACGTTCATGGTCTCAAAGAATAATTTTAAATCGGCTGCGGTCTCGTGTCCCTCTGCGTGGCGATTGTATAAAAATTTAAATTAAACTAGCATACTTGGAGACATAAAACTGATAAAATATAACAGTAGCAAAATTTCATACTCTACGGTCAATTCATACCGCAACGCGACGCGTAGATGCATTTCTAAATTTGTACTGATGACAGACTTGCAAATTTATCAATTCAATACAGAAATGCATCTACGCGTTGCGTTACGTTCTGAATTGACCCTAAAGTTAGACCGCACGCGACTCTACGTTACAGTGGAACGACGCGACACGTCATGGCCTTATTCTTTGAATGAAAGCGTTTGAGATAAGCCGCACTACGCGGCAGCAACGCTTCACGACACAAAATATCACTTCTATGTAATGTGAAGTGTCGCGTCGCGTCACAGCTGCCGTATAGTGTCGTTTGTGTGCTGCCTCGTAAGGTGAAGTTTTGCGACAACATTCTTGGCGTATTTTTGGGTAAGATTTGAGATAAAATCAACAACGAAAACGATGTGGTAAACAAAAAAATATATATTTTATTTCTACAGTGCTAAAAGTGGTTTCAAGTCGAAGTACAAAGAAAACTCCTAGATTCCATGACTGTTAAATATTTATACGTAATGAAAATACCGGTTGAAGAACTTGAAGTCTATTCAATAATATGCAACTACTTAGTGTGTATCCAGCTTATGTCGGAAGAATTTTATTTAAATGTAATTTTCTTTCCTTGTGCTTAGTAAGTAAATTGTTGTGCTGAGTTTAATTTTTATTCTACCCGGAGCGACTTATGAAACAAAAATACACCAAAACAGCATGAAATGACGTAAAAAGTGCGAGGCTCATATTGATGGCCTCATTCAAGAGGACATATTTTATAGATGGTATTCATTGGGATATTATGATCCAGTTGATAGGAATTATTCTGCACAAGTTTAAAAAGCATTACAGTACATTAATCAATGTTATGATGGTTTTTGTAAAACTTCTCGTATTTGTATTGTACGTATTGGGTAGATCTGAAAATCTACTTTTCATGTTAGAAATAACGCATGGCAAAAAATGTATGCTGGGTCAGCTAGTAATAATATTATAAAAGTAGTAGTCAATAGAGTCATAAAGTAATATAGGCCAGGGACAAGTTTCTTGGCTATATCTATTTTACAATAGCAGTATTCTATCCGTAACGACTAAGAAGTTCTAGTTCTCCCACAAGAAACCTATGTTTAGTGATGCGGAACTAATGTATATTGTACCTGAATGTGTTAACTAGTGTCTGTAGAAATGGACTGGAAATAATTCAGCATAGTCGCCTTTGTATAATGTTTATTGAATTATGTATCACGGCTATCATGATTCAGGTGTTAAGTTGTATTACCAAATAAGGCATCTTATTCAGCAATTTAAATTCAAGGCTATAAAGCCTTGTATTTAAGTTGCTGATTAAGTTAAATATTAAAGCTCATAAAAGAGGATATAATACGAAAGTTATAATAATAACTATATAAAATATTTATTAAAATAATAATATTAAACCGCATCGACCATAAATTTGATATATAGCATCCAGCAGAGCAAGCCGGATTCCGTCATAACTTTTCTACCACCGATCACCTTCAGACTCTTAACCAACTTCTAGAAAAACACACTGAATTCAATAACCCCTTTATTTAGCCTTTGTAGATTTTACTAAAGCCTTCGACAATATAAATCATTCCGCTATATTTTCATCTTTATACAACCAAGAAACAAGAAATAGACCATACATAATATATAAAACTTCTCCAAATAATCTATGACAATAGCACCGCTGACATCAAACTTAATACCATCGGTCCTAAGTTCAAAATTCTTAAAGGAGTGAAACAGGGAGATCCACTTTCTACAAAATTGTTCTGCTGTATCTTCGACGAAATTTTCCGAAAACTGGATAGCCAGTGGTCAGAGAAGGACATGGAAGTTAACAAGTAAAGGCTGACCAATCTCCGCTTTGCCGACGACATAGTCCTTTTTGCTCCTACAGGTTATGCTCCAAGATCTCAGCACTGCAAGCCTCGAGGTGGGACTTACAATAAACAGGTTCCAAAATACAACTAATGACCAACAACTGCACGAGACGTAGGGTCGTGGTAGACGAGCAAGAAATACACTATTTCGACAAGTACATCTACTTGGGCCAGTTAGTTTCTTTTGACAATAGACAAGGAAAGGAAGTCGATCTTCGTATCGAAAACGCCTGGAAGAGCTACTGGTCCATGAAGAAGCTGATGAAGGGAGACTTACCTATGTCCCTGAAGTGCAGACTCGTCGACATGTGTATTCTGCCCGTCCTAGCCTACGGTGCGCAAACTTGGTCATTGACCGATTTGCTAAAGAGCAATGGAGCGCAGTATGTTGGGAGTAAGTCTTTTAAACAAAATAAGGAACACAATTATACTGCTCTCACAAACAAAAATCATGGACGTAGGAGTAGGAGTCAAGGCGGCTAAACTAAAGTGGGATTGGGCTGGCCACGTTAGCCGTATACATCCCTAACCGCTGAGCAAAGATATCGACAGAGTCGGTACCTGAAGATGGAAGATGCAACCGTTCTTCTAATATTTCAAGCATCCAATAAATACAGTATTTTTAAATTTTACCTCTTAAGGATTTAAGAGGATCAAAATCTGTTATATGCCAGGTAAAAAATAAGGGTGAAGCCGCAGACATAAAGCTGGTATGATAATCTTACTATGACATATTTTAGGTACCCACGCAATTCGGGTAAGTTAGCACTGTGACACGACACGGTATCAGCTCATGACACACCTTGACGGGCCCTCAGGGATTAATATTTCACTCCAACACGTGGAAAAACTTCCAGATTGAATGAACGTTCTGCAAATATAATATTTGAAGTAGAGAAAGTACAGAAATAATTCTTACCAATAACCCATTGAACCAAATATAATGCTTATAGTTTTATCCCTCTACCAAAGAAGGTCATACTCCACATAATTACAAAAATTCTCCTAATCTATCGTGTCACTTATATTATATGCGTATCAAAGGATATATTCACGTTAAAATAAAAGTTAGAGGTAACTTAAAAAGTACTTTGTTTCGATTATATTATATTCTGACGTAACCATTTTAGGTGTAAAAGCGTTACAAAGAACTCTTATAAAAATTTAAGAAAAGATTACGCTAATCGAGGCTAGTATTAGGGAAAACAAAGTAGCAATTTCAGCTTGACTCTATTATGTAACTATGGAGTATGGCTACATTTGACCCGATGAATAACCCAGTAATCGTACTGAACCCTGGTATCGGAAAGCCATTGGAACACTTTATAGTTGGTAACGTTGTCTGAGTAACCCATCACCGTGATCTTATGGTGATTATGTTCCAGAAACAGGATAATATTATATATTTTGTAAGTAAAATAGCGATTGAAATAGCGACAAAATCGTTTCAAAAACTATTAGGCTGGATTTAGATGCGGCGGTGGAAACGCGTGGTTTGGCCGCTACACTGCGAGCTTAGACGCAAATAATATTACGTAACGATTTATACAGGGTGTAATAAAAATAAGTGATAATACTTTAGGGTGTGCACGTGTTCATTGTAGAGAGTTCACTGTGAAAGTAGCAGCGCTGAAAGACCGATTTTTTTTTCACTTTTGTATGGGGAAACTCGTGACGCTCGGGCCCTTGCCCATACAAAAGTAAAAAAAAATTCGTCTTTCACCGCTGCTACTTTCACAGTAAACTCTCTACAAGGAACACGTACACACTCTAAAGTAGGTATCATCACTTACTTATTAGTTATTTTGTTACACACTGTATAAAAAGCGGCGGTCGCATTGCCATATTTTGCATACATTCGCTTGTTATTTCGCGATGTAGCCGCCAAACCGCGCATTCGGGCGGGCGTATATAAATCCAGCATTTAAGAGAAATTGATTGTTAGGCCACACATACGTAAATTGGTCGTGTTATGTCAACTAATATCAATTATTACCGGCTGTCCTTTCTACCTAATAATAATAACTCCCACACCGGTTTCGGCGATGGTGGCTTTGACTGGTTTCATTGAAACCAGCTGCCAGTTACGCAGGAGTAAATTTATAGTGCCCAAGTGTGTGCGCAGTACACAAGAACACTCTCTTTTCCTTTTACTTTCATAACCCAGTGGGACGGACGACCGACACGACTGGCGGAAAATCAGGTGCAGGACTGACTTTTTACATGCCCATCCGACGCATGACGCATCTTACGTCTTGTCAGACAATCAGGTGATCAGCCTGCATTGTCCTAATCAAACTTGAAAATGACATGTTCCCAACGCGGGAATCGAACCCACGACCTTCGAGTCAAGAGCCGCGCTCTAAACCACTGGACCACGGAGGCATTTCCTTTCTACCTATTAAACATTTAGCCAGCGCGGCGTCACTATTACATAATATTTAATTATAACTGCAAGGAACGTTTACAATTTTGTTTTGACTGTATATATTCGTCCTTCAATTCGAATTTCCATCTGTCTGTCCACATTAGCATGATAAAATAATTGTAATTATTATTTAAGGTTATGCACCTAAAAATACTTAATATTGAAGCCAAATTCATTATCTTATATCGGTTTCCTTTAGAAAAGCACTTCATAAATGCATTTTATAGAATATCTCGACCTTTTCAGGTACATTGTGGCAAACTTTTTATCTCGCAACTAAAACGCTTTACGTTTTTCCATGGTATCCTTCCGGATGGGCGTTTCCGGCGCGGCGTATGGGATTAACGCAGTGTTTCTCAACCTATTTTTTTATGACGCAACCCCTTTGGCATAAAAAATATTTCGCGACCCCCCCAACCTTTGCTAAATTATGCATGTAGTTATGTTTTTGAATATAATATTCCTTTTTTCACATTCTCCTGCTTAATATAATAACAACCTTTTTTATTTTTTAAAGTATTTTTATTTTTATTGAAATAGTTCTCTTATCTGGCGACCCCCCGGGGGTCGTGACCCACAGGATGAAAGACACTGGATTAACGGATGTAAAACTTTTGTTTTCCCCTTTTTTTCACAACCTAAAATAATAACGCTTCAACACTTTCAACACCAACGTGATACGACGATTATGTGAAACGTTAATTTCAACTTACAGTCTTTAGTCAACTACGGCAGAACTGTAATGATTTTGGCAGTTTACCTTTTGTTTTTGATCTGAATACTTGAAATATCCGGAGGCATTTCAAGTATTGAGCTTGAATATCAAATTAATCATATTTTGACAGCTCTCCCCTTACAAGCCACTCTCGAGCTGCAGGTTCGCCATCAATTAACTTTAAATATAATTGACAACTTTACTTACGTTTCTACAAAATAGGTCATTTTTTTTTATTTTTAAGGGAATTAGCAATTCTTTAAAACTCTAGTCCAAAGTCAGATAAACAAAATAGTAAGTTTAATAATTTAGAGAAAACATTAAGTAAGTACGAGTACTCAGGCTATTGGACCCATAAAAATTGGACCCGGTGGGTCCAATTATGACTAGATATGAATTTTTAACATTTTTTCATCTAGCGATTGGACCCAAGTAATTATTTTTTATGACTGTCGGGTTTATGTCCGCGAAAAAGTTGAAAATTAGAATAAAAAAACAAAATAATTACTTTCTATGAAAACATTTATTGAGATCGGCCAAGGCTCAAGACAAATTAAAACTTCAAACAATTAGTAAAAAAATAGAAAATAAATCAATATTTGGCCAATAATATTAATATAAAGTATTTTAAAACTAATAACATAGGATTCTTCGTACTTCCTTTGTTTAAAGACATTAAAATAAAACTAAAGTAGGTTTTTTCTATCAAATAAAATCACAGGTTATTATTAGTTATTATAAAATAACTTCTTATTGTGCCTTGTAAGAATTGTGAATTAGTTATTTTTAATAATAATATAATTTACTAGGTTTAAAAACATTACAATTGCCAGTAGGTCACTCAAATAATATTATTAAGTACGAGCTTCTGCCCGCGGCTTCACTCGCGCTAAGAAGTATTATTATATACAAACTTTCACCCCTATTTGAACCCCTTGGGGTGGGAATTTATCAAAATCCTTTCTTAGCGGATGCCTACGTCATAAAATCTACCTGTATGCCAAATTTCAGCCCGATCCGTCCAGTGGTTTGGGCTGTGCATTGATAGATCACCATGTCAGTCAGTCACCTTTGAGTTTTATATATTATATAGATGTAATAATATTATAATTATTATTAAAGTAAAACATAATTCGACGCAGTAGATTTAGGTACTTTATAGTAATAATTATATATAAGTTAATGAGAGTGTTCTTAGTTCTAAATATACAAAATACATAATATGGTTATAACTGATTATTTTTGTGCCAACCCTACTTCAAAATTTCTTGCCAGAAAACAGTGGATCATAAAAGTGGGTCCAATCGCTACATGAAAATATGTTAAAAATTCATATCTAGTCATTGGACCCAATGGGTCCAATTTTTTGGGTCCAATAGCCCGAGTACTCGTACCTGCTATTTTTATTTTGAATGTACCTAAGTTCCCAAGCTACAAAATGTATTGTGACATTTTTTTTATGAAGTAAGGGCAAAAACAAGCAAAGGGTCACCTGATGGAAAGCAACTTCCGTCGCCCATGGACACTCGCCGCATCAATAGAGCTGCAGGTGCGTTGCCGGCCTTTTAAGAGGGAATAGGGTAATAGGGGAGGGTAGGGATGCGAAGGGAAGGGAATAGGGTAGGGGATTGGGTCTCCGGTAAACTCACTCACTCGGCGAAACACAGCGCAAGCGCCGTTTCACGCCGGTTTTCTGTGAGGACGTGGTATTTCTCCGGTCGAGCCGGCCTATTCGTGCCAAAGCATGGCTCTGTCACGTTGAAAATTGACAATTTTTATGAACCTAGTTTTAGTTTCACGACAAGGACGAATCTAGAGCACGCCAAATAAAATTTTTACGCACACGAAAAACTTAGTCCTCTGGCAGTCGAAGATACTAAATACATGATATCTCACCCATCCATATTAATATTACAGGTAAATCCGAAAGTATGTCAGTTGTCTGTTTGTCTATCAGCTATGACACTGTGACACCCAAATCTATTAACCGAATTTGCTTTTTGGTATGTAGATACTTTTCCTGTACCGGAATCATCTAGGCGTATTACACTTTTTAAACTTAAGCATTGAATAAGTATTTTTAAGTTACAAAGTAGCACCTTTACATAATTCATTCGGCTCTTAGCACGTAAAAGTTAAGTAAACTGAACTTTTCTTCAAACTATTGCTCTTGTATAAATATTAACTTTAACTCTCAGCTCATTACCTCGCGGATATTTTTTCAAGTCACTAGAAAGACCCTGTTAAATTAATTATGAAGAAATTCACTATTTCTGAAATGTAGTTAGAGTATTTAACTATCTTGTGAGTTTATTATTATTCTTATCTTATAATAATTGTATTATGACTGTATTAGTACTTCGGATTCTATTACAAACACTTGCTACCACACTAGTTTTGTTATAATATTATAAGCGTTGAAAATATGAATCTCGCTTGGTAAAAATTAAAAAAAGATAATATTGTCTAAACAATAAACATAAGGATTCAAAATATTCATGTAGGTAAAACAACAGTATTTAACATTTTGAGGGTAGATAAGTTATGCATTTTGATGAGACTATTACATGCAAATTGGTGTAAGATTAAACTGGTTTATATCATCACTTAACGCTTGGGCATTATGTATTATTCTACAAAATGTAACGCACTTGTAACTACTCTATTACTGCAATAATTAGTTTAGGATCTTGATTCTCATACTTCGAATGGGTATTCCATTTAGGTATCTTTCTCGCGCGTTTGAGACATTAGACTGCGTAAAAAAAACACAATTTTCTAGAGTAAATGCATGTTAAAGTTGCCTTAATGCCACAGATTTACAGAAAACCGGCGCGAATTGCGACCAGTGAGTTTCGTAACCGAAGGCCTATATAAAAGGGATAAGGATTTTTAGGACTAGCTCCCAGGTATTTAATGGTTCCTTATTATTTATTTATTTATTAAGCATAAGATACATGTAGAAATTATATTTAAACATAATTACAGCACAATTAAACCCAACAAGAGTTTGTCCTGGTGCCATATTTATATTAAACTATTATCTATCCTACAACCTAATTAATAAATCACTAATATTAGTTTAATACAAATATATATCGCTTATCAGAAGGTGATTCTGATCGTTTCCTGATTAAAAAAATAAAATCATTATTGTTAGTTAGTTAGTAATTAGAATATTCTGGAGTCTCATTTCCTGGAATCTGTGGAAATTATTTAAAGATCGATATTTAGACTATTATTATAAAAGATACTGTTTTTCTTGTCTCGTATTTTGTATAATTTTATTAATTAGTAGTACATTTAGTTATTATATTAATATTATCACTACTACTACTACGACGTTATAAACATAAAATAACTTAAGTACATGAAATACGCATTTGTAATAAATTCACTTTGAACATTTTTTAATTTTAAAACTTTAATATGAGTTACTGAAAAGCGTTTTAGTTACAACCAAAAATGCATAAAGCGAAATATGGAAACTTTCTTGCAGTGTCGCGTACTCAAATAAAGGCGTGTTCAAAAGTTTATAACAGAGTTCACATCAAATGATCTTTTTAGTCGTTTTTGTGCTCAAACTGAGAATAATAATAATAATAATAGCTCCCACACCGGTTTTGGTGACGGTGGCTGGTTTCATTGAAACCAGGCCAGCTACGCAGGAGTATTTTTATAGTGCCCAAGTGTGTGCGCAGTACACACTTGGGCACTCTCTATTCCTTTACTCTCATAACCCAGTGGGACGGCAGACCGACACGACCGGCGAGAGATCAGGCGCAGGACCGACTTTTTACATGCCCATCCGACGCATGGATCATCTTACTTGTCAGACAATCAGGTGATCAGCCTGCATTGTCCTAACCAAACTTGGAAATAACATGTTTCCAACGCGGGAATCGAACCCACGACCTCCGAGTCAAGAGCCGCGCTCTGTACCACTAGACCACGGAGGCATCAGACGCCTCCGTGGTCTAGTGGTAAACTGAGAATATTATACTCAATACACATCCATAGAATCGTATCAAAATCACTACAAAGTATTGTTTACCCCCGACTAAAGACTTACAGCGCTAGGTGTTTGTCTTTCGTAAAGTATAGTGTCACTTGAGAGACGGTGCCCGGTGGTTTTACACTGTCAATATCATTTACGCATTTTTTAATTAAGACTAACGCTGGTGTAATTTAAAGACAGCTGTTTTACATCCATTCATCAATTCCATAATTAATATTATTTAATACCTTCGTGACAGCAACATCCACGCCTCAAAGCAAACTTGTAGGTCTGTAAATTATTCCAGCACTAGCTGTCCTGGCAAATGTTGTTTTGCCATTTAAAGTATTTCTACTTCATCAGTTGATACAAAATCTTACCCTCCCTAAGAGGGGTGGGGGGAAAAATTGTATACACCTAATGCTAAGTACTGTTGGAAAACACAGTTAATAATGTGAAGTAAGTCCAAAGTAAAAAATTTGATACAAAATCTGACCCGTCTATTATCTATTTAGGTATATCTGCGAAAACCGTACGCAAATCGGATCAGTAGTTTTCGTATTAAAGAAAAAAGGTTTGATACAAAATCTGACCCCCTCTTTTGTCCCCTTAGAGGGGTGGAGGGAATTTTTTTATACACCCGTGACCAGATGTTAAGTTGGATATAAGACAAAATATTATATATCTGCGAAAACCGCATTCAAATCGGATTAGTAGTTTTCGTGTGATAGTGGAACAAACATTTACCGTGGGAGAGCCATTCTTCGGCACGAATGGGCCAGCTTGACCGAAGAATTACCATGAGCTCACAGAAAACCGGCGTGAAACAGCGCTCGCGCTGTGTTTCGCCGAGTGAGTGGGATTACCGGAGGCCCAATCCCCTACCCTTTTCCCTTCCCTACCCTCCCTTATTTCCTTCCCTACCCTCCCCTACTCCCTTCCTTACCCTCCCATACCCTATTACCCTATTCCCTCGTAACAGGCCGGCAATGCACCTGCAGCTCTTTTGATGCTGCGAGTGTCCATGGGCGACGGAAGTTGCTTTCCATCAGGTGACCCGTTTGCTCGTTTGCCCCCTTTTTTCATTAAAAAAAATATATACAGCATGACTGGTGAGTCAATACCGATATTTAAGGAGAGTATTCAGTACTCGATTCTCATTATAAATATGTAATAAAATTAGGTTCTTAATTTTTTTTTGAATTTCCCAAAAATTTATGAATCATGGATACTAAGTAAATTACGCGGCTAGGCAAGTAGGCATACTATGCGGCCGGTGCAGAGGCGTGCGCTACCAAAGAAACACCACACAACATGACACAACTACCCCTCCCGCTCGGGGTGTCCATGCGTTGGGTAAATAATTATTTAACTTTAAGCTACATTTACTCAGTGATCAATTGATATTATTTTTTTATATTATTTTTTTCCAAGTAATATAATAGCCAAATATCACGTCCTCAAGTATTGAACATGTCTCACCAGTCACGCAGTATACAGACAGACAGACAAACAGACAGACAAAAAAAACTTACCACATTTTGGGCTTCTATAGCGATGTAGTGACACCCTCCGCTTATTATTTTTCGAATATATTATTATTTAATGTACAGAATTTCATTTCTACTGTTTTATTATATTATTATTTATAGATTAGCCATTCATATCAAATATCTAAGCGGCATTTTAGCGGTACAAACCCCAGAATAAATTATACGTATTTATAGTTGTTAACTCCACACCCGAAACCGACGTTTTAAATCAAAATTGTAAATGATATTCGTCAAGAACCGCAGGCGGACGTAGCATGAAGTCGCATTCATCAAAACTTGGGTATTAGCTCCTTCCCTAATTAAACCTGTCCGTTGTACTGTGACCCTGGTTCCTCGGGCATCTTAGGGACGATTCATACCAGCATAGAGAAGGGCGTCGGAGGATAATAATTATTGCTTAGGATAAACATTTGCTTCGCGTATCTGACGTTTTTAACACTTAAGTTTATACTTCTCTTGATAATATTATATAAAATTCTCGTGTCACAGTGTTTGCACGCGAACTCCTCTAAAACGGCTCAACCGATTTTAATGAAATTTTGTATGTACCATCGAGGAAATTGATTCCTAGGCAGTTGACGGACCTACATCATGTGGTCGGCTTATGTCAATTCCTAACAAGCTGTGATCGTTCGGATGGGTTTGACTTAACGCGACCAAATTACTTAGGTCCGCCATCTGCATAGAAATAAACTTCTCTGTTAGTACATGTATAATTTATGTATTTTTATATTATGCTTGCTTGAAACCTGGAAGTGGACAATAATTAATTTAGTTGCTTCACCTAAAATATCGTTTCAGATGAAGCAACAAAATTTTCACCCGTCTTAAGCTAATAGACCTCAAAACTTCGTTCAAAAATGTATGTGTCTTCTTTCGAAAAGTAATATTTTATTATAATCTCCATACCATGCATTTAAATCGGTGTAGTGATTTAATTTTCAAGAGAGAATGGCTCTTCATATACAGACAGACAACTTTCATCATTTTATTATACTTTCATCATTTTTCATTCGACATACGTCGAATTTGCTACAATATCATCTTCAAGAAGTTTGGTTCACTGCGCGTCGACTGTGCGCTAGTATAAACTGATCCTTAGATCTGTCCGTGGTACTCCCCCAGGCACGAATCTTGCGTAAATATTGAGTTTGAATAAAACTTTTATTATGGCTTTATTGGCTAATAACCGGTGGAGTTGATTTTGGTAATTTCAATTTGGCGGAGTTTTGAATTGTTGTGAAAGATTGGAAAAGACCATCGAGTTGATCAAGATTATTACACCCAGTTCAAAGTTGTTAAAAATAAAACTGGATTTTCGTAATTATATGACATTAAAACCCGCTTTTAACCTTTTTTTAAACTTGCCATATAAAAATTTAAGCACACATCGATTAGCGTAGCCGTGGTAGCGATTTTTCAAGGTCTGCGTGTATCTGATTTATCGGTGCTGTTAAATACTGTGTATGTAGTGTGTATGGCTGATATTGCTATTATATCCAATCCCTCCAACTAAAATTGTTCCAACAATAATTATTATTCTGAAATTATTATCTTCTCCAATTTCGTATTAATTTATGTTTACTGTATTTCTGACTACTGTAGTATTACCAATAAAATACTCGGTGCTAAGCCAATTAGTGTAACCGGACAATATCTAATTAGTTAATAAATTGGCGCCGCAGGCTCTAGACCGCTTATCAGACCATAAATCTAGCGCTCCCAGGTATAATCTGTTTCGTTTTATATAACGGTATAAGTTACATGTAGTATCCAAAATATATTATATAGTACTTTGCATTAAATACAGATTTGTACTATCAGAGAAGTTGATTCCTAGGCAGATGGGGGACCTACGTAGTTTGGTCGCGTTACGTCAAACCCCGCCGACAGATCACAATTAACATTGATTGACATGATCCGACCATGACATTGGTCTGTCAACTACCTAGAAATCAACTTCTCTGATGGTACTAACTTTTTATGCAGTACTTTGCGCCTCACCTGTTTTAAAATGTATTTTTCGACAGTGAAATTATTGTGGACAAGAATACTTTGAATTTAAAGGTAATTTAAGGGGTCTTTCACGTTTAAATAGCCCGTGGGCCAGATTTTGGTCAGGTCTAGAATCTGAGTAATGTAAGCCATACACGCTACGGTCTACCAGAGAGGTCACCAGCTGTGCAGTTATGCCTGCGCAGGTGTCACTCGAAAGAATTGATTTTCGATTTTGCGCCGGTCGCCTGCGCAGGTCCAAAAAACTTCACAGGTCTATTCCCACACACATTTCGGTCTACCTGCACAGGCATACCTGTACAGGTGGACCTCTTCGATATACCATAGCATGTATGGCAGCCATAATAAGATTGACGACTCAGGTACGTAACTCCGTAATAGTTTATGGAAACAAAAAAACAGCAAGTTCCGTTTGGTGTCTCTAAATAGTTTTAAAAAAAGCTTATAAAAGCTACTTATACAATTATATTTATTAATTACTAGATGATACGTGAACTTCTTATCATTCTCCTCCTAAAACATTTTTATTTATATAGATTACAAATTACAATATAATATTATTATCACAGACATTAAGTTAGTACTTGATATAATATTTGTCAGATTCCGTGTGCGTATTTATCAATAACGGGGTCACTACATGATATTTTGGCTATTGAGATTGATTAATTGTATTTTGATACACTGGTATATCTGTATTTAATATTGATTTACTAAGCGAGACTATAATGATTGTGTAAGTGTGCTTATGAAAACTCGACTTTAGTTTGTGCTTGAAATTAATCCTTGATTTGGAATGATTTTAAGATTTAAAGTTACGTTTATTAAAATCTCTCAAATAGTTTTGCCTTGTTGTGTAAAATGTGTTTTTTTAATTAGCTTAATATTCTATTCCATTGCTGGGCAAAGGTCTCCTCCAGTCTTTTAATTTCTTGCTTCTACGTATGGTATGCCTCCAGCTCGTCATGTAAATAGTGCTTAATAGTTTTATTTTTATTTTTTAACCGTTTCAGTGGCTTAAGAACAAAGAGGTGAGAGACAAACGTGCCTAACAGCCTTTCGAATCTACACAAGCTTACATTGGAAAATATTAGTAAAATATGTATAAAAGCTAGTTAGAATTTAACCCGTAGTGTTAATAAAAGCTAAAGTAGAAAAGTAAACTTCAGCTAATAGCTAGTTTAAACTGCAACAAAATGTACACCGAATGCAGTACATAATCACTATTAGTGGCCATTAAAAGTAAAAGTGCTAAAATAACATATTTTGTGGACATTGTAACCCGCTGCGAGCAACGACCCTCGTTTTGTGAACATTTTACTAAAATATTATAAGCTTTTAAAGGCAAAGCACATTGTGACGTGGTGCTGCGGGGCGGGCCGCATTTTATCACTCAACTATTCTATCGCGCACTTGGTCATGAAACTTGTAACCCCGTCACAATGCCCGCGTACCTTAATGCCTCATAATATTTTTCATTAAAAAATATCAACTGATACATAAAAATAAACATTTAATTGTTTCACCACTTTCTGATAAAGTGCCAAATAGGCTATTCACAGCTTTTTTCACAGATTCTCCATACTTCATCTGTCAAGTTTAGTGGCGGATAGCCTATTCGGCACTTATCAGGAAGTGGTGAAACAGGCCCTAAATATGATATTGCTAAGGTAGTTTGTAGTTCATGATCTTTTGTGATACGAACATAATATCCGTTATCCTATCACAGGACTTACAGTATCTCCATCAAAAATTAAGATATTGTGTAACAGGCAGATGCACGCTCATATCTAAGATACGTGCGTTTTGTACAGATACTTAAAAATATATTAAGTGCGACCGTGTTTTTATCGCAAAGTGACGTCTTCTTCCAGATATGGGAATATTTCCTCATTCCCTCACGTTGTCGTAAATCAAAGAATGTATGGGAGTAAACGCTAAGGGTTGATTCGGTTAGCAGTGTAGGGAATACTAAAATATCAAAAAACGTTTGCAAAAGATAGAAATATGCGTGTTATATTGAGCTTGTAAACATGAACATGAAAAACAAAAACATGTGACATGAAAGATGCAGTGGTGAAGATGCAGTGCTATGAAATGCTGTGAAAAGATTGTTACATTAAAAGTAGCTTGCGGCACGCAATCACTACCGAAAAAAATATAAATAAAATTCCTCTTTATGAACTAGGCTTTATGTTTTAATTTGCTGTACGTTTTTACAAAGCAGTAGCGGCTTTGGTCGCTACACCAATGTTGGTAGAAAAACCTATAATACTCCCCACACCGGTTTCGGTGACGGTGGCCGGTTTCATTGAAACCAGGCCAACTACGCAGGAGTAATTTTATAGTGCCCAAGTGTGTGCGCAGTACACAAGAGCACTCTCTATTCCTTTACTCTCATAACCCAGTGGGACGGCAGAGCGACACGACTGGCGGGAGATCAGGCGCAGGACCGACTTTTTACATGCCCATCCGACGCATGGATCATCTTACTTGTCAGACAATCAGGTGATCAGCCTGCATTGTCCTAACCAAACTTGGAAATAACATGTTTCCAACGCGGGAATCGAACCCACGACCTCCGAGTCAAGAGCCGCGCTCTATACCACTAGACCACGGAGGCGTAGGCAAAAACCTATAGCCTAGTTTATAAAGTGGCATTTATCTTATTTATGTCGGTGTTTTTGTCGGTCGCGACCACGTGCCGAAAAGAACGGAAAGCCCCCTTAACAGTAAACTCTACAGGGTGTAACAAAAATAAGTGATAATACTTTAAGGTGCGTACGTGTTCCTTGTAGAGAGTTCACTGTGAAAGTAGCAGCGATGAAAGACCAATTTTTTTTTTTACTCTTGTATGGGGAAACTCGTGACGCTCGGGTCCTTGCCCATACAAAAGTGAAAAAAAAATAGTCTTTCAGCGCTGCTACTTTCACAGTGAACTCTCTACAAGGAACACGTACACACCCTAAAGTATTCTCAGTTATTGTTACACACTGTATTCAAGTGACACGTACCTACACACCCTAAGGGTCAATTCGGACCGCAACGCGACGCGTAGATGCATTTCTAAAGTGTTGAACTGACAGATTTGCATGACGTCTCACGCAATTGAATTCTGTCAAATCCATACAAATGCGTCTGCGCGTCGCGTTGCGGTCTGAATTAGCCCTAATGCATAATATTATCACTCGTTTATGATACACGTATAAATAAATGAGTTACTCGTTTAGGTGTTTGTCGCGTTTGATACAAAACCCCGCAGCCTGATGTTATTCAGCTCAAGAAGGTGATCTTTGGTGAGCGCTTTAGCGCTACGGTAACCATGATAACAACCAAGACAGTTATTTAAAATAATTTAATGCTTTTGTAGCGAAACGGTGATTTGACAATAATTATTCTGAATCGCGTTATCAAAGTTTTATAGTTTACACGTCATGATAGACGAAAAATCTTATTTAGTTTCACAGTATGCTTCAGATCTTTTTTTGAGGTCACTATCAAATTCAAAATGTTTAAGCATAATAATTATTCCAAAGTGTTTGAGATTTCATTAAATATATTCATTTTAATGCACTATCTTTAAACGACCGACAAAATGAACAAGTTATTCGAGTATGTACCGCAAAATCTCTACATCGAACACAAAATGATATCATTTTTATTTATTAAAACAGTTCCGGTAGAAACACGATCAGTATGGTCACCCTACTCGGAATGCGGGTACACATTTTGGGAATATTGCCTACATGTGTTACAGTAAATTCTTGAATTGCTTAACTGAATAAATGTATGAGAGCAATCATTACACGTTTATTCAACGTCATCATCAGCTTTTGTTTGCAGATTGTGTTTATTGATAACTAGCTGTCCCGGCAAACGTTGTTTTGCCATTTAAAGTATAATATTTTCTACATCATCAGTTGATACATGTTTTACCCCCTCTTTTGTCCCCTAAGAGGGTGTGGGGGGGGGAAGGTCATACACCAGATGTTAAGTTGAAAAACACAGTTAATACCTAATATGAAGTAAGTCCACTAAAGAAAAAAGTTGTATACAAAATCTGACCCCTCTTTGGTCCCCAGAGAGGGTTGAGAGGGGAGGGCCCCGGGGAGGATTTTTATACACCAGATGTTGAGTTGGAAGAAGACAAATATAATATATCTGTGAAAACCGTATGCAAATCTGTGAAAACCGTATGCAAATCGGATCAGTAGTTTTCGTGTTAAAGAAAAAAGTTTGATACAAAATCTGACCCCCTCTTTTGTCCCCTTAGAGGGGTGGGGGGAAAAAATTTTATACACCAGATGTTAAGTTGGAAGAAGATAAATATATCTGCGAAAACCACATTCAAATCGGATCAGTATTTTTCGTGTGATGCTGGAACAAACATACAGCCAGACAGAAAGAGTGACAGACAGACAGACAGACAAAAAACTAACCACATTTTTGGCTTCTATAGCGATGTAGTGACAAAGGTGTAATTTCGGTTGTCATTTCATATCTTTTATGTACAGAATTTTCATTTCTACAACAGAATATTGTCTTCCTACCGCACGCGCTTTGGTGACGCCCACTATCGTAATATTTTAATTTCGCCATAATTTCAAAACCAAACGTCCAATTTTAATCATTCAAAGACCAAATATTATCTACATTAACTGTACTTAGTGATAAAATAATTTATTTTGATAAGGATTAATAGCGTGAGTAAAATATATCCGTTTAAATGTAGTCAAAAAAAAATCTGGATTTTTAAATAAATAAATGGCTATTGTGCCTCACTCGACATAGATAGGTGTAGTGTGTCGCGGACTTTTTTGTAGATATTTATAAGATCTACAATTACTTAGAACATTTTATGGTTCTATCTTTTATAGTTTAGGCAGCGTACGCAAAATAAGTAACTTTTCTAGCTGATTTTTTACACCTTGCGTCCGAAAAACTCAAATATCTTACGGAACCCTACTTTTTTCCAAAATAAAATGTAGCCTATGTTCAGCAGAAATAATGTAGGATTCCAATGGTGAAAGAATTTTTCAAATCGGTCCAGTAGTTTCGGAGCCTATTCGACTCAAACAAACAAACAAACAAACAAACAAATCTTTCCTCTTTATAATAGTAGTGTAGATAATAATTATTGGTTTTATACCTAGCTGCGCTAAAAAGGAGTTTTGTTTTACGAGAGTAAGGGCCTGCTTCACCACTTTCTGATAAAGTGTAAGATAGGCTATCAACAACTTTTTGGACAGATTCTCCATACTTTATCTGTCAAGTTAAGTGGTGGATAGCCTATCCGGCACTCATCAGGAAGTGGTGAAACAGGCCCTTAGTTCAAGGCAACTTTTTACATAATAATATCGTATCGATTGAATTTAATATCTATTATGAAAATGAAATATTCGTATTTAAATCATTTTTTATGAATTATTACTATTCATACTTCCTATATTTTAAGATATACAAAAACATACAAACTATATTATATGTATTTGTCCTTATTACCTTAACTTTTTTCGGACGTTACCTGGGCTCTCTTAATGGCTCTGCACATGACCCAAATGTAACCTCCAAGTGACCCCGAAGGACTTTTCCTACACTATTAATGACCTCTAATTAGCTAGGATACTTCTTTGCAGTGTCAAATATTATTTGTCCCTTCTGGGTCACTAGATGACACCCGCAACTCAGTTGGGCGAAAATTCTTTTATCGCGTCGATACCAATAACAAAATTGACAGATTATTAGTATGGAAGTATGAAAGCATAGATAATTTGTGTTCTATATTATTTTTTTGTAAATAATGAGAATAGTTTACACTTTACATATTAATTATTGAATGAAAACTCTAAGGTACCGGTTTATAAAATAGTTATCATACTTCAATACAAATAGTTAAAATTTCACCACCACTTCATAATATCAACACACACTAAAACTTACTCTTTCACGATTACCATAAGTTTCAAAATCGATTACGTTCTATCATTGTACGATAACATGATAAAGTCTCGTTACTACAGAATACTGTACCTTGTCTCAACCGAGATAGAGTTCAAAATCGATGGCAGTGCGATCGCGTGTTCGCGTGAGGAGATTTCATTTGGCGTAATGCTGTAATTAGTAGCATCATCGGTTCAGATGTGTCCGAACACGGAAAACTCGAATTTGACGACCACACTCCTGATTGTGTTTTTTGGTTAGCGGTTACCCGGGGTGCTTCATTTAACCATCCCGGAAGTTTGTTATGGAGATGATGATGATTATGGAGATGAAGTTTGGTGAGAAGCATACGTAGCAATATTGTTAAGATAACACAAGTCAACAAAAATATTTTTGTCTTGTTATTTAATGACTACTATACAGTATACGGTGGTTTACATTGAAAATGCCAATATTTACTGCATGCTGAAAAACTATTTTCAGCATTTTATTTTTCGGTAGGGCCAGTTTGCATTGCATTATTATGACGAGGCGTTTTATATGAACCATACAAAACTGATCTTTATGTACAACACAAGAAAAAATACATTAAATTGAGAAATTTGCTGACCGTTATGTTGCGCAGCTTATTCCAATTTTGAAATAGCTCATTTGAAAATCTATCGCATTGTCTTGTTACGTTGCAACTTGCAATATAAAAAAAACACTCGCGTAGACCTGCTATGAGTGCGTAGACTATGACTTGTCTACGCACTCGTAGCAGGTCTACGCGTGTAGATGCGCTACGCCGTAGAGCTGTGCTACGTCTCGATTCTGTTTAGAGTGACCGCACACCTGAGACACGACTGTCTTAAGACAGACTATCGCATAATAAAAAGTACTAGATGCGCACATTTGAGACAAAACGTTTTGGAGTCCGTTGAAATGATAGGCAGATATTTAGAAATGAAACCACAACGCGAACTCCACTAAAATATAATATTTTAAAATGCGTGTTCACAAACATAAAATATCTAGCTGAATCCTTAATAATAATAATTTATAGCCATCTGTCAACCAATTGTCTTTCAAATCATTTTTTTTTTCTCCAGCCTTAAAAATAGAATAATAAGCGATATTGACATAGACTATAAACAAAATTGATGATTAAAATTAACAAACATTAATAATAATTTACATTAATCTAAGAGGTGCGACAGAGACTCCACAACGTCTCATATACAAAGTTGTCTAATGCGTACAAGAACTGCCCCGCGACAAGTCTGTCGGCTTCCCTTTGAAGTGTAAGCGAGCGCGCACATCTACGACAAAACTGTCTATGTATGTTCTTAACATAACCTTAGGGCCAACCCACATGTACCACAACCACACCACATCGCAACAACAAAATGTCGTCGAGCAGTGGTTTCGTGTGAATGGCGTCGCTGCAGCTTTTTGTACTTGCGTTGTGGTACCGACAAAATGCTGACGTAGTTGCGTTCCGTACGAAAGTAAATGAAACGGAGGGGGGGAAGAGCGCGCACTGTTGTTGCATGAACCCAACATTGTGGTTGCGATGTGGTCGATATCATACAAGTGGTCGACAACGACTGCAAAAAGTGGTACGCATGGTACGTGCGGGTTGGCCCTTAACATTCAGAAGATAACAACAATACTTAAAATAAGCTCAGCATAAATAAAGCGTCGTTTCACTTGTAACATTCTTTATTCATGTAACGTCTCGCGAATCGTCGAGTCGTTAAAATAAAAGAACTCTAAATTTTTGTACTATAATAAGCGTACATGATAATTTTACTGAGGAGCGCAACCGCAAAGAAAGTATTAAAAACTTTCATGAATTCAAAAATGAAAGGATCTCCGCAAGATCTGAGAAGTGTTAATAAGGCTCGGGGGTATGCCGGATTCCTGAGTGCCCATTGTAGCGCGCCATTTACCGCCGAATAACTTGTACGTCAAAAAATTTATAATACAAACGTCTACGCAACATTGGATGTACCATTCAGAGAAACTGATTCATATAATAGGCGGACCTTCGTAATTCAGTCGCGTTATGTCAAATCCATCTGACAGCTCACAGCTAACAATAAATTGACTTAATCTGACTAAATGAGGCAGGTCCATCATAATTATTCATAACTGCCTCTGAATCAATTTCTTGATTGTTCATTCAGAGAAACTGATTCATAGGCAGTTGGTAAGCTACCAAATTAAAAAAAGCCCAGTCGACAGATCATGACGACTTGACGTACACCTAACAAATTAAGAAGGAAGGAATCTGCCTAGGAATCAATAATTAAAGTCAGAATGCAATTTTTGTGTCTTAATTTTTTTAGCTAGAACCAATAATAATAGATTCATAAAAATAAAGAGTAAAATAGTTTATTTGTACAAAATAATTTATCATGATATCAAAGACTTCTTCATCATTGCCTTACCATCATGATAAACAACATAATAATAAACATCATAACAAGCGTGATTTGCTATGTCCACATTGTGCCCTTTCATCTTCAATTTTCATAATCTTTTGACATTTCGAATGTGTGTGTGTGAGAATTGAAGATGAAATGGCACAATGTGGACATAGCTATTGTCTTTCTATAACGTTATGTCACAACGTCTTCCCACTTCGTGACGTTCACCGCGCAATGGACACACTCCTCTTCTCCGTTGAATTATTACCAGCAGAGGTTTCAGCATTTTTACAATGAATCACACACGAATCCCGGCGGGTTTCCGCGGGAATTTCATTCATTACTCGTACATTGAATACAGGGTGGGAATTAGGATTTTTTCATATAATATTGTACAAGGGCCTATTAGAATTAATAAAACACACTTGGCGGTTATGAACAGACTGACATTTTATTCAAAGACGGAATACCAGTGACCGACAGACAATAAAAAGTACAGATTAGATATCTAACACACTAATAGGAGCAGAGTTGCCAGTATGATATTTTGTTAGGTAATATAATACAATTAATTTTAACACCCTCTCTTAACAAAATATCCCTTTAACTAATTGGACAAGTCTTAAATTTCAGTTTACAAAAATGTAAAAGTATTTAAACAATAAAAATAGTTTTATAAACTACATACTTCATTTAATTTACTTCCCCTATACCCAACAGACCTATAAATTTATAATGTTTACTTGCACAAAGTGCTTTTGTCAGTATATCTGCTGGCATAGAAGAGGTTGGTACATAACTAAGCTTAATTTTATTATTCTCCACACACTCTCTAGTAAAATGATGGCGAACATCGATATGCTTAGTGCGCTTGTGGAACAACGGATTAGACGCTAATTTTAGAGAGCTCTGACTGTCACTGTACAAGTTCAAAGGTTTGTATTTATCACACACACCAAGTTCTGACATTAAATTTTGTAAATAAATTGCTTCTTTACAAGCCTCTGCAAGAGCCATATACTCGGCCTCAGTACTAGATAAAGCAACTGTTCTTTGCTTTCTAGACTCAAAACTTATTACACAACCTGACAAAATAAAACAATATCCTGTATAAGACCTTCTATCAATATTACAAGACGCCCAGTCGGCATCAACAAAACCATGTAAATCAGTACAATTCTTTTTGAATATTAAGCCAAAATGTTTAGTTTTTTGCAAATATCTTAACAATCTTTTCAAATGTTTCCAATGTGTTTCATTATAACATGTGTTATATTGGCTCAGAAAGCTTACACTGTAAGAAATATCTGGCCTTGTGAGAACAGAAAGATACATTAATGATCCAACCAATTGTTGGTAAGGGTAAGTCTTACTACAATTTTCATTAACAGTCTTTTCTAATTTTAAATTTACTTCCATCGGAGTATCTGAAGTTTTGCAATCAATCATATTAAATTTTCTCAAAATATTTTCAATAAACTTCTCTTGGTCTAAAGTTACACAATTCTTTTTAACATTCACATTCATTCCGAGGCAATTTTTTGTTTGACCCAAATCTTTAATTTTAAAATCTGACTCTAATACACTTCTCAACTCTTTGTAAGTATTATCACAGTTGTAGAAAACAAAAAAGTCATCGACAAATACAGCTACATAAATTTTTAAATTATTATTACATCTCATAAAAAGACAGGGTTCATATTTTGATTTCTTAAAACCTAACTTTAACAAACTAGATTCAACTTTAAGATACCAGGCCCTAGCAGACTGTTTTAGCCCATATATGGCCTTTTTTAACCTTAAAACTTTATTTTCACAATTTTGGAAATTAGAATTTTCTGGTATTTCCATAAATACACATTCATCAATATTACCATTTAGGAAAGCTGTTGGTACATCCAAATGATTCATTTTTAAGTCTAGCTGAACACTCAAGGCAAAAAGTAGTCTCAAGGTAGAGTAACGCACTACAGGGGAAAAAGTTTCATTATAGTCCATACCTTTTGTTTGAGAGAAGCCCTTAGCCACAAGGCGGGCTCTATAGCGCACATTACCATTACTGTCACACTTTTCCTTGAACACCCACTTGTTTTTCACTACTGTGCCCTGACTTGGCCTGTCCACTAGAACCCACGTGTCATTGTTCTTAAAAGACTTTAGTTCTTCTTCCATTGCACTACACCAATGCTCCCTATTGGGTCCCGAGAGAGCTTCCTGGAGAGATATTTCATCACTGGTAAAGTTTTCAACACACATATTGGAATAGCCGTATCTCTCCGGTACACGACGAACACGTTTCTCTTCTTGAATGACAGCATTACTTTGGTGAGTGACCAAACTGTCATCTGTTATTAAGCACTCACTATATTCATCATCCTGGTCACTTGACAGATCACTTGCAACATAATATGTTGGATCTTCTTTGTCTAATCTCTCATCATCTTCAATACTTGTTGAAGTTTTCTCCTCAACACTTGTAATTTTATTTACATCTTTGTCTGGCTCCCTCTCTTCAACTACAGCTTCTACTGTGTCATTCATGTGACTCTCCATGATCACAACATCCCGTGCCACAGTGATTTTCTTTGTTTTCTGGTCATATAATCTGTAACCTTTGGTATTTTCTGAATACCCTACCAAATATAACATTTGTGATTTTTTGTCCCACTTGTTACGTCTCACTTTCGGAATGTGGACCATAACTGGACTTCCAAACACTCTAATATGCTGTAAGTTGGGTTTTCTGCCAGTCCATATTTCATATGGGGTAGTGTTGTTCCCCAAAGTTGCTGCTGGAGAGCGATTTTTCAAATATACTGCCGTATTCACGGCCTCTGCCCATAGGTGTTTGTCGAATGAAGCATCATACAGAAGACAGCGTGCTTTTTCTACAATTGATCTATTGTATCTTTCACTTAAGCCGTTCTGTTCTGGTGTATAGGCAACTGTCTTTTGATGTATTATACCATGTCGCTTTAAGTAATTTTCCATCTCCATTGAGCAGAATTCCCCACCATTATCGGACCTCAATATCTTAATCCTTTGTGACTGCTGATTCTCTACCTGCTCCTTAAATTCACGGAAATACTTAAAAGTTTCATTCTTTTCCTTTAGAAAGTAAACAAAACACATCCGGCTGTAATCGTCAACAAATAACAGATAGTATTTAGCCAAGCCAAGTGACTTCTTCTCCATGGGGCCACACAGGTCTGTATGAACCACTTCTAGGATCCTGCTGCTCGTGCTGGTACTAGTAGAGAAAGGCAACCTGCTTTGTTTTCCCTCGCAGCAAACCACACAACTTGATTGGCTTATGTTCTGTTTTTCCTGGTAAGTAACACCTTTAACTGCTCCGTTTCTCATTTTCTCGAGGTCATTCATATTAATATGACCCAATCGTCTGTGCCAAGTGTTGCACGAGGTCTGCGCAACTGCTGCTAAAAGCTGCTTCGACTTTTCAATGTTTAATCTGTACACTTCATTTTCCAAACTTGCTTCACCAATACAAACATTCTGAGTGTTGTAAATGTAACATCCATCTTTATTGAAGGATACTCTGTTACCATTTGCGATCATTCTACTGACTGACAGCAAATTCGTGGTGAGTGTTGGTATGCACAAAACATCCTTTATTTCTACTTCATGTGTGATTGTTTTCACTCGCGTAGTAAGCCGAAGATCTCCGGAGCACAATACTGGAACTTTAGTGCGATCAGCGATAATTATTTCCTTGACTTTCGGTTCTGTAATGTTAGTCATCATGTTCTTGTTAGTCACCATATGACAACTTGCGCCTGAGTCTATGTACCAGTCGTCCTTTTTGAACTCTCTAGTCAGAAAAACTGCGCTGAATACGTTTGAGGTAGGTTTCTGCTTATTTTTATTGTTTAATAAGCGGCACTGGCTCTTGTAGTGTCCAATTTTCTTGCAATGATGACAACGAATTTGTTTTTTGTTTCTATTGACACTGACATTGCCATTGACAGGTGACATATTCATATTTTCATTGTTGTTACTATGCGCCTGCAGGTGGCGCTTTTGTACATGAGCATGATGTGCAATAAGCGCGCCTTCTGACCTAACCTCAAACTCCGAACTCATATCTAACAATTTCGTTTTTATAGCATCAGCACTTATCTTCAAACCTGCGTGTTCGATAGCCATGATCATCGGACTAAATCTCTCTGGCAGTCCTGCCAGCAACAGAGAGCCGATCCACTCGTCGTTTATTTCGAATCCGGTGCCCTTCAACCGTTGAGCCGTTTCCACAATCTGGTTAACGTAGCTGGTCATACTATCGCAACTCTCCAAACGTATTGATATTAGGCTTCTTAAGAGAGTAATCTTGCGCGTAAAACCAGAATCATCAAACAATGATTTCAGTTTGGCCCATAAAGCTTGTACCGTGGCTTCCGTTTTTATATGGATATACAGCGACGGGTCGATTGTCATGATGATTTTTGCTCTCGCCTTCTTGTTCTCAGCATCCGTTAGCCCTGTGGTACTGGTCACATCTATACCTTCCAGGATCATAAAATTTTCGGCGGCAAACGCCCAATCGTCGTAGTTCTCACGCCCTTTGAGCTTGGGAACGTTCACTGAGTAATTACCCGACGACATATTTTTAGCACTGATAGTCTATAAAAAAAACCGAAAGTCTACAAACACTAGTTCCTTTTCTACTTTTAGATGAGTCTGAGCCCATTACCTATTAGAATTAATAAAACACACTTGGCGGTTATGAACAGACTGACATTTTATTCAAAGACGGAATACCAGTGACCGACAGACAATAAAAAGTACAGATTAGATATCTAACACACTAATAGGAGCAGAGTTGCCAGTATGATATTTTGTTAGGTAATATAATACAATTAATTTTAACAGGGCCTTAGAGACTTCGAAATTAACTGTCTCTTTTCTTGGAATTGCAAAACATTATAAATCGGGCGTACACGACTTGTTTTTGTTTGCTTACATAATTTATTGTAAATATTGAGTCTTGTGTTTTATAATATTATTTAGGGCTTTCAAAATCAAGAAAAGTATTTTTTTGGTATCTACATAAACTAATTTATTTATCAAATAAAAAATGATTTAAAATTTTAAAGCACTGGACAGCTCAGCACTCATAGCGCTTACAGATCTTTTGATTTGCGATTTAACCCTAGTACAGTACCTAGTTTTCGCATATTTTGATGCCTGGTTGTTGCAGATTAACATTTTCTGCACTGCTTAAATGTATGTAATGTAATAGTCTTTTATTCTGCCTTCAAGCTATAAAATATCTCAAAGGTCAGTGTGCCTCTCGGCATAGGCCTCCTCCAGCCTTTTCCACTCAGTTCTGTCTATCGCTACTCTTCTCCAATGGTGTCCAGCTGTTAATGCTAGATCATCTCCCCATCTGGTTTGTTGGCAACCTCAACTCCGTTTACCATCTCTCGGGTACCAGTGAGTTATGGCTGTGCTCCATTTATTTTGTTTAATTTATTTTGTTTGTCTCTTAGCACTGCTTAAATAGTAATCTGTAAACAACTCGTTGTATAATGATGCACATTACATTTTTCATGTTATCACGAATGTAAAGGAGCTTTAAAATTTAAACGTAACGTATAATTGAAACACGCGCGAGTACGTCGCCTGAATCCCTAACGCGACGGTCAAACTCCACGCCTGCTGAATAACAAAATGTTAATGCCCAAACTTTGCGGAATATTGTTTATCCCGCAAGTTCCCGCAAGTAGATACGTCGATTGTTTTTTTGTGGAATTGTTGTAATTGCCGATTTGCATGTAAACTGCGCGCTTGTTGCTTTAACGGCACCTGGTGATTTGTTGTTTTGTTTGTGAACGTGTCTCTTGTTCGGAATTTGTTAAGGGCTGCAGGAAAGATTTTGAAGTTAGATTTTTAGGCTTTTTTGAGGGCTACAGATAAATACTTAGTCTGTTTTTGCAATGTTCATTAACATAATTTTTGAGAAGCCAGCTGCAGAATAATTTTAGTCGGCAAAAATTTATTTCTTAATCCAATTTTCAAGTCGTGATTAAAAATTAAAATTATTTAAAACAACCCAAATTTTTCTCATTTCTTCGTATTCACCACTCCAATCTCCGTTTATCTGCGTAAAGATTTATGCATGTTTCACCTTGTCGTTCAGAAATCCACAAACAAACTTGCCGAATACAGTAAGCTGGAGAAAGCAACAAGAAAAACCCGAGCAGCTTGACGTGTTTCCAATACGGAACTTCAGCTGCACGCCTTAAATAGCTGGCTCGGGCGAAACACAAGTTTTTAATTTAACTTTAAATCCGGACTGAGTCAACACAAACATTTATTAGCCGCTGTAATTCAAGAATATAGCTAAATTATTAATCTTCAGCGCTTAACTTTAGAGCTTTCAATTGCATATCCCATAGGAATGAACTTTTTAGGGAATAAAGAACACGTCTTATATTAAAAAATATCTAAGACTAATATAATAATAATAATAATAATAATAAATTTTATTTTCAGGCTACATTTGACCCAATTGTTAGTAACACTTGATATTCTTAAAAGCTAATGTTAGTATTTTAAAATATTATGATTTATAATGATTTAAATTTAGGTTGAAATTTAGATTTAACAAATAGTCTCTAACAGCTAGTATAATATTATGCAGTTATCAACTATTTTGCTAATCCATGTGACACAGCTCCACATCGATTGACATAAGGACAGTCCAGCCGTTCTGCAAACATCCTCAGTATGCTGTTGGTACTACCCCTCACCCGTCGCACCAAGGACGCGCATCTTTTTCGCATGGTTGCATAAAAGCAGTCTACACGTGCCTCAGCGAACATCCTTGATGCGCTGCAGCGCCAAGGCAGCCCCAACAACACCCTGAACGCGTTGTTGAATTGGACACGAAGAGCGCTATACGATTTCTGAATGTAATTGGCCCACAGGCTACTCGTATAAAAGGAATATTAGTTTAGCTTTTCTATTTAAAGTAAAAATTCTGCCTGCTAAATTGTTAGTGAAAATTCTGCCAAAGTTGGACCCCTCCAGGCATGTTTTGCAACAATTAGTAAGTAAACGATATGTCGATAAAATATTGTATAAACATAATATTATTATAAATATTTTAATTATAAAATTATTCAATCTATCTATATATATAAAACTTAAAGGATCGGGCTGAAATTTGGCATGCAGGTAGATGTGATGTCGTAGGCATCCGCTAAGAAAGGATTTTGATAAATTCCCACTCCAAGGGGATGAAAGTTTGTATATAATAATACTTCTTAACTCGTTAATTTATATAATCATTTAAATTTTATGTAATTAGTTATTGGCAAATTAGTGCTCAATCGATGTAATACGTCTTTAAGGGCATCTGAATAATTGACCATGCTTAATGCTCACTGCTTACACACCCATGTGCAAGTAGCTTAACCACATTTGCAGTCGATATCATTATTAATTTAAATTTCGCGTAAAAGAGAGTAACTAATAAAACGAGTACACATTTTGTTTGCTATGCACACAATACAAGCGCCACAAAAAGGGGAATGCACCCTCAACTCAGGATAAGTAGCGATGCGTCGGTAAAGGGTTTAATTAGTACCACTAGAGCGTACTTGCGGGAGCTCTATGAGCTAGTGGGAGCGGCTAAACAGAATACAATAGATTGATGAGCCGAGGAAATATGCTGTATATTTTCTTATTATGCTGCCGGCACTAACAGCCATCTATTGATAAGTAAAAATTAAACTTTTTATTTATTAACAAAATTTGAGAAAGTACAATTTAGTTATATTTGAGAGAACACAAGAGAAGTTACACGTGCAAATAAATTTTTTTCAAAGGCTCAAAATACTTTTTATATAAAATCTTTTATACTTCATCCTCTTCAAGTGGTTATTCTAATCCACAGCTGTTAAGTAGCAGCTGTTCTAGTTTATTCTAAAAAAATTAAAACAAAATCCCCAATATTTAATAAAATACCAATTCGTATAGATTGACGCGTGAAAGCTACTAGTTATTTATACATTTTATACAAAATGTGGAACATCGTAAGAGCCTACAGCTAATGAAGCAATATGAACACTAAAGGCACTGGAGGCTTTGAAAGCACTTTACATAATGTCGCCATGTGCCTGAAGATGTATGGTCGTGATTATATTTAAAGCATTCCCCGCATCTTCTACTTGTCAGCTCATAGTAAATAAACGGCGAAAAATGTGAAAATGAAATTTTTGCCCCTCCTTTAACCCTAAAGCGTGTAACGTGGGATTTATATGGGTTGATTTTGTACACTCGTAAAAATACCGCTTAAGAATTTACATAGCAATATGACGAGGCTATGTATCATGTGTTTTTCAATGAGACAACGTTTCTTTCAATATTTTATAATATGATGTTTGCAACAGATTTTGGTCGGATTATTGAGTAAATAATCCGACTAAAATCTGTTGCTGTTATATGTGCTACCTAATAGTGCCTTTTGCTTCAACTTTTGCATAATACTCCATATTTAAAATAGGTACAAATATGAATCCAGTTCAGATGAAAGCGGGTCCACCTCAGATATCCTTCACGCTGCAAACAACTCTTATTATTTATAGGAATATTAATTACGATTCCGTAATTTGCTCGTGAAATTCGGCATATTTTTCAAACGGGATCGTTAGTCGTTAATCAACATCGTAAAGACAAACCACGTTTTCCAATAACGAATTTGTTACCGAAATCTCATTAAATCCTCACGGGTAAGGGCCAGCACATACATTCAATATTATTGTGTAAACTTTTGTTCTTAATATAAAAAGAAAGAAATATATCTTTGTGAATGAAATTGAAATTTAGGTTGTTAGTCTCGCTAAAAACTTTAAATATTGGTGGAAGTCCAGGGAAGGTTTATATATACCTACGAATTTCACCACTCTGTAACCCTTTTTACGAAAAATGGGAAAACGTACAGGTGCATGAAATTTCGTACAGTTATAGTTTATAATGAGGTGAAGGGGTGCATCGAGCTAATATTATTTAGAAAATATGCTTATTTTTTAATAAAAAACATTGCACACACAACAACACACACACCTATACATACGAATTGTCTCTTTTATGATTGAAGTCTCTTGTCAAATTGAAAATAGATTGAGGTTTTTTATTGAATCTTTAAAACTGAGACAAATATTATTACACGGTCACTGGTCAGTCTGTCATCATTTGACTTTATTAATCTGAAACTGTCGCAGGAATTATGTCTAAAAAATAAATAAATAAAAGTCTAAAAAATAATAAAGTAAATTTTTTGACAATAGAATATCAATAGAAAAGCGTTGCAAGAAACTTATAATTTTTTTTTATTTGAGGTTGAATTTCGACCATTGGGTGATCTCTAGTAATACTTATTTCTCATAACCTAGGCTAAGTAATGTTAAAAAGATGTTTGAACATACAGAATAAAACCTGAATGGCTTTCAAAAACTTCGTTTGCCAGCAGGATTAATTTGAACAAAAAAATACTTACAAATATTTCCTTTCAGCGTTGAATGATATAAATCACAATTTTCGCTCGGTGTAATTAAAGTGATCCGTATAAAGTTGGCTGTAATTTCCATATTAACATCAATTACAAATGACAGCGACTCGTGAGGGTGAAGGCCTAAGAGTAAGATTATAATAGAGGTGTACAACTAACGGCCGTTCCCAATATTCGATCTATCTCTTACTTGAGATAGGAATAGCTCACATTAGACATTAGCTCCATATATTTTATGTCAATTCTATGTCAGCTGCGATCGGTTGTATGTCAAACTAGAGATAGATTGAATATAGGGAACGGCCATAAAGTAATCAGAGACATTTCGTTTTTACGGTAGCTCATTCCCGGGTTTTTGAGCTTTTTTAAAGTTAGCTATTCAACAACGTTGTTAATTTTCATACTTTAACCAATAAAAAGCGCTAGTAAATAGATTTTTTTTTTTCAAAAAAAAAAAGAAAAGCGTCAGACACCGGGCATAAGTAATTTGCTAAGGTATTATTTAAAATACATTCTGTCAAATTCTTCATAAATAAGTTCATACGTATTCATTATTTATTAATTTTATTTATTTACTAGCAGCTGTCCCGACTTCCGGCAAATCTTCTTTTGCCATATAAAGTATTTGAAGTTGTAATGTAGTTCCTTATTTGTAAAGAATATTATTTAAAGTGACTAAATAAGTAAGACCATGGCAACGTCCATCGCTGTCCCGTTGGCCGTTGCATAAACAATGGTCGCCGTCAGTTTCGAGTTGTAATAATTCACTATTAATTGTTCAACAAATGCACTTATCAATATAAAAAGTAGTCAGTAGCCGATTCTCAGACCAACTTAATATGCATATAAAATTTAGTAAAAATCAGTAAAGCCGTTTCGGAGGTGTACAGTAACTAACATTGTGACACGAGAATTTTATATATAAGAAATTATTTGATTGCACAAGTAAGCCTTAATTTAGATTGTATGATGTATATAACATTTCCGGATTTTTTTTTTCTAAATGGTTTTTTAGACATGGAGATTACGTTTGCAAGGTACAATGAATTTTACTTCGATTCGCATATTGTGTCTTTTCCTGTTACATAATTTAAATATAATTATGATAACTGTATTTTAAAAAGATAAAATCGACTTCAAAATTGTACGTTATTGAGAATTAAAACTCCGTATCTCCAAAACTACTAAACTGATTTTGATGAAACTTGCACACAACCTCCTTTTTTGAAGTCGGTTAAAAATCGCGTCATTTTACATACTATAATATTATAGTTACTAAGTATTAAGTCTCATGAAAAGAATAATTACTATTCACTACAGTAAACACATTTATATTAATAACACAAGTTATCGCAAGGTTCCTCTATTCCCCTACTCTTAGGTAAACCTCGCGGCTGAAGCTAATTACTTCGTTCGAGCTAATAATATTATTCTACTGCTTCACCTTTGATCTAAGATTAACTAACAGACTGATAACTTACAGACTTTATTGACTAGCTGTGGTTTGTTAATGAAATGTTTCCGTTTGGAGTAATGCGAACATAGCAGGAATGATTAACGCTTTAGTTGTCCAGTGGTTATTAGAGGGTAGCTCTTGACTCAGAGGTCGTGGGTTCGATTCACGCGTTGGCTACATTTTAATTCCAATTTTGGTTAGGACAATCTAGGCTGATCAGCTAATTGTCTGACAAGTAAGATGATCCATGCGTCGGATCTTCAATTAAAAGCAACTTTTGTTATGAAACCACTTTCATAAACGCAATAATATTTAATATACCTATCGAACATAGTTCTCCCCCGATGCGTACAAACTACAAAACGGTGACGTCATAATTTCGCAGCACTTTGTATGGAGCATTTCGGGAAGTTCTATTTTATTAAATTCTTGAATTGTGATATCTTGTAAAGTTTTGAAGCTAATACAGTAATTCTTTCACTGATGTTTCTACTTTTGAATGGTACTTTAATTACCAATAAGAAAAAAGTCATCATGCCTAATTGTGATAGAATTATTATTTACTAGTTGACCCGGCAAACGTTGTTTTGCCATTTAAAGTATTTCTACTTCATCAGTTGATACAAAATCTTACCCCCTCTTTTGTCCCCTAAGAGGGGTGGGGGGGAAATTTGTGTACACCTGATGTTAAGTTGGAAAATACAGTTAATAATATTATGAAGTAAGTCTATTAAAGAAAATAAGGGTTCCTTTTTTGCCATTTTGGCTACGGAACCCTAAAAATTGATACAAAATCTGACCCCCTTTTGGGTACCCTTAGAAGGGTGGGGGGGGGGAGAGTTTATACACGAGATGTTGAGTTGGAAGAAGACAAATATATCTGCGAAAACCGTATGCAAATTGGATCAGAAGTTTTCGTGTTAAAGAAAAAAGTTTGAAACAAAATCTGACCCCTCTTTTGTCCCCTTAGAGGGGTGGGGGGAATTTTTTTATACACCAGATGTTAAGTTGGAAGAAGACAAATATATTTGCGAAAACCGCTTTCAAATGGGATGAGTAGTTTTCGCGTGATAGTGGAACAAACATACAGACAGACAGACAGACAGACAGACAGACAAAAAACTAACCACATTTTTGGCTTCTATAGCGATGTAGTGCCCCCCCCCCCCCGCTAATTATTTTTTGAATATCTTTAATGTACAGAATTCACATTTCTACAGTTTTATTATAATATGTATAGATGTATAGATAGAATTATAATATAGTAAGGCCTCTCTCTGCTGCTGTAGACCACGACGAGACCAATTTGTTACCAATGTTATTAGTTCATTATACGCCAATGCAAAGTGGAAAGAGAAAACTTTTTATTTTTCTTTAGTGGTATATATAAAGTACTTTAAAATATATTGTAAATTTATATATTAATACAGCCACAACGTACTTAAAGCCATCAAAATATGACCAAGACAAACTCTTTGTGCGTGTGTCTGTGTCAACTACGATGTCGTGTAAATTAGGTTACAGTTTATATATTTTTATTGCGCTGAGATCAAAAGAAAGTTTTCGTAAGCGATATAATACGAGCTTAAAGACCTGAATAAACGAAAAATATCCACTATCATGAAATATTATTGAGAATAGCACATTTCAGTAAGTCAAGTTATAAATATGTATATTTTAACTAGATGTCGCCCGCAACTCCGTTGCGCCAAAAATCATTTATCGCACGGAAACCGTACATTTTTTTACCGGCAAAAAGTACCCTATAATGTCCTTTTCCGGGCCTTAAAGTATCTCCATTCCCCGTTTCAATAAAATCGGTTCAACGGTTTTGAGCATGAAAAGGTAACAGAGAGACAGACAGATAGACACTTTGGCATTTACTATAATATTAGTATGGATTATGGGTTTTAATGTTAAAAGTTTTAAAATATCTCAAGAGCCTGAATGAATTAGTGCCCGCAAATAATTATGCCATGATCCTTCAGCCTGCAAAATGTAACCTTGTATTTAAATTCGTACTAGTAATCGTTCAAAGTTTTACCGCTAAAGTGATCCTTGTGAAGTAGGTATGATGGTCCTGTAAGAGGCAAAATAATAGTAAATGGTCGGAATAAGAGGCCCACGTGACCCAAATTTGTACCTTAACAGGTTTCCGTGACACTTCAGTTTGTGATTTATGATGCGAAAGAAACTTCCGAGATATTAATATTTGATATTCAATTTCCCACATATTAGCGACGATCGGAGTCAAGAGAGGAAGAGAGAGAAGGGATTTAGTCTTGTATTATTTTATGTGTTTATTAAAATTTCTAAACGTAGAAATTAAAGACAGAGTCAAGATTATTAAGAAAGATAAGATTTATTAGCTTTAAATGATATGTTTCGCACACAATTTTATATTATGGAATTGAAATTATTTATGTTGATTGTTCAACATTTTTATTGTAGTTATCGTAAAGACATACTGTCTTAAATTTGATAATAAATAAATCTGACTTCCTTAAATTCAGACTATCCTATCATTTAGTCAATGATCACAATTCTCAACTAACAACCTGCTTACTACACAATAATTAAGTTTACTGTGCCTAGTAATTAGCATAATATAGAACTTAATAATTATCATCATCAGAATGCATGATTACTGATTAGTCGCCTAAATTATAGACTTGGATTATAATTATTTTGTCCTTGACATGGTAATAATAATAATAATATCTATGGACGCTTCACACCACGTCAGTCTGGCCCCATGCTAAGTAGGTACCTGAAGGACTTGTGTTACAGGTACCAGACAACGGAAATATATTTAAGATTTTTATTATATGACAAATATATTTAATACACATCCATGACCCAGGAACATTGAAAACTTTTTGTTCCGTCGGCGGGATTCGAACCCGCGACCTCCGGCTTAAGCTACCAACGTGCTATCCACTGAGCCACAGAGGTCGGTAACGCCATAATAATAGTGGCATTGATTCTGATTGTATTAACCTCATGACTTGGCTTAAAACTTTTATTAATTTACAGCATTTAGATATGTCTCACAGTGCGTTCCCTCAGAAAGAGTGCTAGGGCTCATATTAGCAATCTCCATCGCAACAAGGCCAGCTAATATTATTGCATTGTACACTTGCGACATATCTGATTTACGTTAATTTAAATTTTGTTTCTAATTTAGAACTAAATCATGCTCCAACTTTGACAGTTTGGCAGTTTTATTATACACATTTGAAATTGGAAAAACTTTGTAGTTTCAATTTAGAATGTCTGAGGTGAGATGTGTTTTTAAAGTTGTGCTAATTAAAAGTTTAGGGCTCCATATCAGTAGTACGAGTTTTATTGTATCATTTTTGTATTGTTTTTATTAATTTTAGTTTCGTAGTCACAGAAAGTTTTAAAATATTTTTTTTTTTTTTTTTTTTTTTTTAAGAAGGCAGGTCGCTGTAGCCCTGACGTCACTGCGACCCATAAGGATCTATTGTGACTCCTTCGCATTAGAGTATCATCCCCAGCCCAATACTGCTCATAAATTGAACGATGTGATTGGGGTTGGTGTCACGAATTTCCTCTGTGGATGAGTATTCGTGGCGACCAAGATGCCTGTTTCTGCTCTGTAGTAGAGCAGGACAGTTGAGGAGAAGGTGAATAGGTGTCTCATCCTCCTCCTCACAGAATCTGCAAGTCGTTATGCTACAAATACCCATTCTGTTTAGGTGTTTGTTGAGCTTGCAGTGCCCAGTTAGGCTTCTGGTAAGAATTCTTAATTGGTTCCTACCCAAGGTGAGCACTAATTCTGATAGTTTCTTGTTGAAGCCAGGGATTAGTGCCTTGGAGTGTTCAAGGCCAGGGGTCTCAGCCCATTGCTTCCTGCTTAGACTGTGACCCCATTCCTTGAGCACTTGCTTTGTGGTACTGGGAGGTATACCACAGACTGGTTCCGGGCCATATATGAGACTCTCGGCCCCAAGCCTAGCCAGTTCGTCAGCGGTTTCATTGCCGGGGACGTTACTGTGGCCCGGGACCCATACTAGGCGGATGTTGTTGTTCCTGCCCAGCATGTTTAACGTCTCAATGCATTCCAGAACTAATTTAGAGGAAACTTCTGCGGCAGTCAGTGCTTTAAGTGCAGCTTGACTGTCGGAAAAGATAAAAACATTTTTATTGACTAGGGCCATCTCCAGGCTTTCTAGTAAGCAACCGAGAATAGCGAAGATTTCAGCCTGAAACACGGTTGCAAACTCACCCAAACAGGCGAATTTGCCTTTTGGTGGCCTGCCTCCGTAGAATCCGGCTCCCGCACGGTTGTCTTTTCTTGATCCATCCGTGAACCAAACTATATCGCTAGGGCGGACGTCGATTGGGATTTCTCTTTCCCAGTCCTCCCTGGAAGGTATAAATACCTGGTATTGCTTCGAAAAGCTATACACCTTAATCATGGCATCTGATGGCATGGCCATGACAGGTGATTCGCAGAGAGACTGTTCTAGCTGTCGAAATGGGGTGGATACCCAATTCGTCCTGCCCGCCGTCCTGGCCCTGAGAGCCACCTTTTTGGCCTCCATCTGAACAAGCAGTGGAAGCGGAGTTAGGTTGATCAGAGCCTCGAGGGAAGCGGTGGGTGTCGACGAGAGTGCCCCCGTGATTATTAGACATGCCAGTCTCTGTACACTGTTTAGACTTTTGTTACAGTTTACTTGTTCAGCCTTTTTATGCCACACTACGCAGCCGTATGTGGTAATCGGCCTCACTACGGCTGTATATAGCCATAGCATTGCCTTCGGCCGAATACCCCATTTAGAGCTGACAAGCTTCCAACAGGAACCCAGAGCACATCTAGCCTTTTTCGTAACATACTCGATGTGCTTATTCCAAGTGAGTCCTTTGTCTAAGATTACTCCTAAGTATTTGACTTCACTCGCAAACTTAATAGTTTTCCCGAAGAGTGTTGGAGGTCTTAGACCCTCTAACTTCCTCTTTTTGGTGAAAGGTATCAAGACCGTCTTGTCAGCATTTACTGATAGCTTGACCCTTCGGCACCAATCCTCGACGACTCTAAGTGCTGACTGCATCAACCCGGCGACCACCGATGCGCATTTTCCCACCACCATAATCGCCAGGTCGTCAGCGTACCCTTGAGCGTAGTAACCTATGAGGTTCAGTTCCCTTAGTAGCTCATCCACTACCAGGGACCATTCCAGGGGTGACAGCACACCTCCTTGTGGGCAGCCCTGTGTCAGCCTGATTTTGAGTGTCAGGTCCAAAATAGTCGATGAGGCTACCCTATTGTCGAGCGTGGCTTTGATCCATTTTCTAGTGGTTGGATCTATATTCTTTGAAGCCAGGCCATTTATAATAGAGCTGGTTGAAGTGTTGTCGAATGCGCCTTCAATATCAAGGAAGACACATAACGCAATCTCTTTATCTTCAATTGCTCTATCAATTCGATCTACTAAGTCCATTAAGGCCGTCTCGGTAGATTTACCTTTTTGGTAGGCATGTTGTCTTTCATGCAGCGGCTTTTTAGTGAGATAGGTGTCCCTTATATGTAGGTTGACCACCTTCTCCATTGTTTTAAGCATGAAAGAGGTGAGGCTAATTGGTCTATAAGACTTTGGTAGAGCCTTGTCCCTGTCCCCACTCTTGGGTATGTAGGACACCCTTACCCTTGTCCATGCCAATGGGATATAGCCCCACGCAAAACTTGCTCTGAATATTTTCAGTAGCAGAGGAAGGATAATGTCCTTGCCCTGCTGTAGGAGGGCCGGAAATATATTATCCTCGCCGCCGGTCTTGTAAGGCTTGAAGCTGTCAATTGCCCAAATGACTCGGTCAGGCTTAAAGATCATGGAAGCTCTTCTCCAGTCGTCAACTGATGGTCTCGTTTTAATAGTCGTATGAGAGAAGGCTTCATGATTTTCGAGATGGATACTATTGGGGAAGTGGACTTCGGCTAGTAATCTTAGCGTTTCTTCCGCCGTTTTAGTATAAGTACCATCTGGCCTCTTCAGAGTGCTGGGGTGAGAGTTAGGGGCCTTAGATATGACTTTGTATAGTCTGGAGGTTTGCGAGGTGTTATTCACTTCCTCACAGAACCTTGCCCACGAGCGTCTTTTGGCCTTCCTTAGCTCCCTATTAAACGTCGTCAGGGCGGTTCTGTATGCGTCCCAGTTCCCGTCTCTTTTCGCTCTGTTAAAAAGAGCTCGAGTCTCTTTCCTGAGTTGCGCCAGGGTACCGCTCCACCAAGGTACGTTGCGTTTATTCGACGTTTTCTTAACAGGACAGCTTCTGAGATAAGCATCATTCAAGCTATGCTCCAGCTCTCCCACCGTTAGTTCCAGTTGTTCTACGGTCTTGACAGCTTTGTTGATCGCTGCGAGGTTTATTTGCAATTCCTCTCTGAATACATTCCAGTTTGTGGCCTTTGGATTTCTATAAGTTACCTCTTTCCCAGGCATACTGTCATGTATATCAAACCTAATGTAACAGTGATCGGAGAGTGAGTTATCGTCCGATACATGCCAGTTACAGGCGCGATGTCGTATGGGGCCTGTACATACTGTAATGTCAAGGACCTCCTGTCTCAGTGGGTTGATAAACGTTGGTTTAGTACCCTGATTCAAAGTGTGGAGGTTATTAGTAAGTAAGAAGTCAAATAGTTTCTCACCTCTGGAATTTACGCCGGTGCTGCCCCAACTTGTATGATGTGAGTTGCAATCGCTTCCCAGGATGAGTTGGATGCGCTGATTCCCGACGTAGTCTATTACCGGTGATAGCTGCGTTGTGGGGTCCTGAGTGTCTCCAGGAAGGTAGGCGGAGCAAATCATCACTCTGCCCGCAGTACCGCCGGGCTCCTCAATATACGCAGCTACTGTGTCATCTGTGCACAAGCAAGAGACACACAAAAATTTCATCCTCTTGCTGAAGAGGATGCAGGATCTGGGCCTCTGGCCATGCTGAAAATATAATAAGTTACCTGCCAGTCCAAGGCCCATCACCGTGTTCCCGTTGACCCACGGTTCTTGGATTAAAGCAATATCGAGCGCCTCCCGGATGAACTTCTGACAGAGTAGATCGGTGGCAGCCTTCGCGTGTCGTAAGTTGACTTGTATTACTTTAATCATTTTTTTTTTTTTATTTTTTTTTTTATTTTTTTTTTTTTTTTTTTTTTTTTTTTTATATGTGTAGTGTTGCTGTGGAGTGTAGCTGTAGAGTGTTAAAGTGAATCTTTGTGGATGTGTGTGTGTGTGTGTTTAGTCTGTGTGGTGCAGATTGGGTAGACGGAGCAGGGGGTTTCGGGCCACCTTGCGACTTGAGTGCTCCTGCGCTAGTGAAGGCAGCTGTGCTGGCCTCCTCACAGCGCAGGCTCCCCCAGAGCCACCGCGTCCGCTTCCGCGTCCACCACGGGACTGTCCAGGCCTACCCCTACTCATCGTTGCCCCTTGCAGGGGAACTTGAGGTCTGGGATTGGTCTGAGCAGCCGGGCGTCCGCCTCCCCTGCTGGTGTGAAGGTGCAAGTTTTGTGCTTGCACGGGCTGAGCAGTAACAGTGGCAATCGATGTGCCGCTGCTGCCAGCTTGGGGCGGCGCCGTGCCTCTATTGCCTATTGGCTTGATAAGAGGTGCTGGCCGTCGCCCTTTATGTGAGGTGTGGGGCTGGGAAGTTGAGCCCAGCGGAGGTGTTGCCGTCACTCCGTCAGACCCTACGGGGTCTGACAGGAGTGCCGGTTTTGGTCCCTTCAAGCGAAGCTGAACCCGGTTGAACCCGAAGTAGAGCTGGAAGTCCCGCTCGGAAAGCAGCTTGACCGCAGATTCGTCGAAGGAAAAGGTAAAAGTTTGACCCTTTCCATCGACTTTCCTGCTGACCACTTTCCAAAGCCGGATTCCCATACCCCCATTCTGCGAGATCAGTCTAGACTAGTAATTAAAATATTAATTACTAGTCTATGGGTCTGTTTCACCACTTCCTGATAAAGTGCCGGATAAGCTATTCACAACTTTTTTGACAGATTCTTCATAATTTATCAAGTTAAGTGGTGGATAGCCTATCTGGCACTTATCAGAAAGTGGTGAAACACGCTTTATGCCTATTAAATTCATGTACTACTAGAGACTACACCACCAATTATAGAAACGTACATTTTTCTTTTCATCTGGAAATGCATCTATCCACTCTATCCAGTGGATAGATGCTTTTCCAGTACACTTAACATTCTTTTGTCGCTTTATTGACAAATGGTTTGGATTTTAATAAACATTTTCCCCAATTAATTATAAAATCTAACAAAGAGAAGGTAATTAAATATGCCTTACATTAATAACTATCAAATTATTATAGGCAAGTGGCAACATACTTTTCCTACACCTCTTTAAGTAAAACGTTGAACGTATATGAGGTAAATGAGTACGACAGTAATGGCGGGCGGTCTGCTGGGAACACTAATTAGGCCACAGATGCAGTAAGGTCGGGAGTATCCTTGGAACTGGATACACTCCTAATTGTATGTTATAAAAGAAGTCACGTTTTTATGAAAGTTAATATGACTAGTCCTCGCTAAGTACCCCTCCTTATGGGACAGTTTTTTTATCGAGGAGAACAAGAGCAACGACCATAGACTGAAATGCTAGTAAAGTAAGAGCCAGCGACAGCTGGACTTTCATCATTTTATGAAAGCTAATGCTAATGAAAGTCTGGCTATCGCCGGCTCTTGGGCCATAGACATCTACTGAGAAATTTTGCAACTGACAACGCGATTCTTGTTTCTTTTACTCAGTTACAGCTTTGCAAAAAAGAGTCTAGCGAGGTGAAAGCTGGAGGTAGAAGTTTTTATTTATGGCAACTTTGTAGACTTATCGTACTTGTCAAAACTGGTACATTTCGTGTCAAAAATTAGTTCAAACGTAGCGTAGGGTTGCCCATGCTAAAAGAAAATCACCTTCATTTTAAACTCACACTTTTTTGCCCAGTTCGACTACTGCACACACGCGATAGCGATATTTTCAAGACGTGTGAACAAATGAGCTTAACTCAATGAACAAAATATTTTCAGTGTAGGAATGGATAGCCTAGACAGAGGCTTGTAATCCTAAAAAAACGTTTAAATTACACAGTGATGAAAACACAGAAAACATTTATCACAAAAATGTGCATACGAAACAAAAATTTGATGTGTTTCAAAAGAATCCCCACTCTTGGCGGCCACTAGACTTTTATTGTGCAAGTTTACCTCGACACAAAGTGAATCTAAAGCTGTCAGTGCTGCCAAACAAATTTTTGCGAAGCTTTTGTAATACAGAATTTTAAAGTTACGCAACTGACAAACCTTGGCAAAATGCATGCAGCGATGCGTCGAAAGCCGATCAGAGTTCGAAGCTTGTTTGTGCTGAAAGCAATATATTCGGTCACAGCGTTGGGTGAAAATTAACTTTTTAATCGTGTTTCGCTCCAAACGTATCATGTTCATTTACTGTCATAGCTGTATTTACTGTGACGGTATTAGCTTGACGTTTATTGAAAGGGTGAGAACGGATTTTAGTGTCCTCTTCCATTACTGTAATAACCATGTAGATGGGAAACGACAGTGTCACTGGAAGATGGACTTTTAACGGGTTAGCTCACTGTTAGTTTAAAATTTATTTCATGGGTTAATATTAATATAGTTTCTTTTTGTTAGGATATTGATTGAAGCGCAACATTTTAATCTGTGTCAATATAATTTATGTGGTCTGTAGTTTAAAATATTTCCCGTTTTGATTGTCAAATGTCAGCGCTGACGTGCACTCTCACTGCACAGTGTACAAGTCTATTGCTTTTATATTTTTTATTTATTATAATACTATGTCGTTGCATTTTCTCGGATGCTTCATTTATTTCCACAAAAATATCAACACCTTTATTACAGGAACATGCAAATTAAACTTTCTGCTATTTAAATTATACTTTGTGGTCAAAGTACAAAGTAAGAATAGTAAATAAACGATTCAAAACGACTATGTCACTGACAACTTTTTGTCAATTACCTCAAAGACACTTATTTTCTCCAGCTTAAATGATTGGAATGTGGTAACTATCGACTTATTTGCACGGTTGATATAAAAATGAAACCGAATAATATAGGTTAAAAGCTAGGATAAAATCTTCACCTTATTATCTATCTGACCCAAATAAATGGACAAAAAATAATATTTTTAATCAATATATTTGTTTATAGAAATATAAAAATATGGTTTAAATATTTTATTAATGAATTAATATATAAAATAAAACTTATTAATCGATAAAATGAAACATTTAAATGATAGAGACAGGCTACTGTATTAAAACTGCTTTAGACATAAAAATTTATAAAATATTATCCTCCATATTAAAAGTCGGTGCTTAAGCTATACAGCGTTGTGGTTCTGTCTGCTGCATTGGAAAACGCACTTGATCTAGAGCAAAATAATAATATTATATTGTGTCCATTGCGTACCTATTTTTATTACTAAGGGGGTAAACAAAAAGCAGGCGATAGCTGTGCTAGTGTAAGAAAATCTTAACGACACTGAAATTGCGTCATAACGATTTATACCGTTAATAATATTTCCAAAGTTAAAAGATAAGAATCATAAACATACCCACCGTAATTTTTAAAGTTCACCTAGTCACCTATTTATTTTTTATCGGCAACAATAGAATAAATATTTGAATTCTATTTCGCATTCGAGAGTTACGCTCCAACAAACTTAGTATTTAAATAAACTGAGTCATATCGCTAGTGAATTTGTAGGGCGCGCGTATTGGCTCGCCTTTTGTTTGCGAACGGCCTGGATGAGGAATGTTTTCCGCGACCGTTCGCACCTACAAATATTCAAATATTTACGCCATTTCCGACAACGCTTTTATTTTCATATGGTCCAAGTTGAAAATAGACTGCTGGTCTTTATTTTAAAGTTACGTCAATCCTATTTTATGCAACTACGTTCCTTGTCAGAATTAGTCCGCGTTTTCCGTCAAACTGCGAAAAGTATTTTCATGAATAAGTGAAACACGCACTACTTTGTAACTTTGATTTGAAATTATATTTCGAGAAAAAAAGTATACTTTGATAAGAAACTGACTAGATAAAAAAAACGAAGCCATTATTTTGCACAAAATAACAGAATAAAGATGTTCATTAGAATTATGTCACAAAAGGGATACTCACTGAAAATGTCCGGACACACGCGTCGCACTAATATATTATTATAATTCCGGGACATACAGTACATAGTTCGTACCTCTTAATCAGTCGCTAGTCCCCTGTCAGGCCTTATCTGAGTGGCATGTATACGTGACAGTCCTGGACTTGTAGCTGTCTCATGATCAAAGCTTCAATCATTCACGGTGGACTAATTTTAATACTATGCTCTATAAATACATCGCCAACATCGCTTCTTTTGTCGTCTGTTTTGACGTCTTTGTTGTCGCTGTATTGTCCATCAGTTTGTGTTGGTAAGGTTCTTTGATACGTTTTTTCATATTGTGGTTAGCCTCACTGTTTGGGGTCCAAACGTCCAAATTTAAATATTAGGCTAGTGCTCAATTTCGGGGGATTTTTGATAGAAGATTGAAGAAATTACAAGTTAGTTTAACCTAAACTCACCAGAGTTTTTGAGTACCTAAAGCATGAACGTAGAAAAAAAGGCGGACGGCGTCTTATTATACACAGAACTGTGTCCTCAGAGTCGGCCAGGCTGACTGCATGTACACGGTCCACACGCACACATTCTTACGCTAGTCCATACCATTTGACAGGCGTAAGAATGTGTGCGTGGCTGACTCTGAAGACACAGTTCTGTGTATAATAAGACTCCGTCCGCCTTTTTTTCTATGTTCATGACCTAAAGCGAATTTATTAATCAATCAAAAATACTGTTGAATAGATAAATTCATGTTAAAAACCTTCAGACACCAGAGATTACTTAAGTAAACAAAATTGACTATAGCAGGACTCAGGAGCACAAGCTAACATCTTATTGTTTACAGCAATTTCCTGATTTAACCTTTATAAAAATGGTTACTTGAGGATATTTTTCTTGCAATTCTTTTGCCGTCTAAAACAATTCCATTGCATTAACTCACCTTTCCCCGTAATGTTTGCTTATTTGCAATCCTGTGAATTCATTTAACAGACTACTTTTATAAGGAATAAGGATCCACTTTGGTTGAATTACAAATTAAATTCAACAGAGAGAGATAACTAAATTCACGATACAACATTGATTTGTACATTACTGCTGAAAGGATAGGCCACAGCCCACAACTAGGTCGTGAATGTTTCTAATTTGTGTACCCCATAGGAGAACATTCTACGACCTTGAGATTGTAACTTAATAAGTCGATTCACTTGTATCGGTAACAAAACGAGCAATTTCTATCTTATGTATTTGATTAAAAGCAAAGTATCACTCACTGATTTATCACAAAGTTTCAGAAGCTATCACTCCTATCTCACAACGGATTTTACAAAGCTGCACTTCTACAACGGGGATTAGAAATTTAAAAATTATATAAGTGAAAGCAGCTATTATTATAACTATAATAGAAATCATTCAATTAACATCATCTATTAATGCTAACATAATTTAAAATGTTTTTGGAAATAAAACTGTGCAACTTTGAAATTGTACAAAGTTGAAAGACTCATCCTTACTTTCGAAATGTTAGCGATACAATCTCAGCGGAATTGCGTTCGCCGAGTCTAGCGTAAAGCAAGTCGTACAAAGTTAGTGCGAGCTAAGACAAGTTTTCATTGCTCATTAATTCCAAGATAAAGCCAAGTTCACAACAACTCAAATTCCTGTAGTGTGAAATCGTTACGACGTCTTACGTTAGCAATTTGATTGTTAATTTCTAAACTAAAACAGTTTGAGCTAGAGTATCGATTTCAGCGTCTGCTGTATAATTATTATCATTTATCACCATCGCTTTAGTTCTAGTAATCTCGTATAAAAAGCAAAGCAGTAAAGCAGTGTACGGCTTTAATCTTTTTAATTAAGGTGTTGGGTGCTTTGGTTTTGCGTAACATTATATTTACTTTTAAAGCACATTTAGAAGCTAATTTATATTATTTTAAATTCTACTGATTCATCAAAGCAGCAGTGTAAAATTAAAATTTATAAGCATCTGCTAATCAAAACCACTTAATATTAAATTAAGGGGTAAAACAGAAATGAAACACTTCATCGACATATAATTTGTATTAAATCAACAATATCTTATTTTACATTCTTTGGTATAGTCAGCTCGTTTTACATTTAACTATTAAATTCACATCCTGACCAATATTTAATACAGACCCTATTTCACCGAGACCGTTTCGTATAGTCTCTCCGGCACTTAACTGTACAAATTCAGCTATATCTAAACGGACTTAGTAAAATAGACTATAGACTATTGTAGACCTATATTAATGCCTATGTGTTGTTAGCCCACACGATAATGTGAAATAGGAGGAGGATTTGGCACGACTGCAGTTTGGCGCCGGCACCCGGTGACGTCACTGCAAAAAAATTGAATACACTTGAATAATGAGCGGGCAATTGTAAGGGGAAATTGAATGGAAGCTTTATGGGCGGCCATTAGAGGTTATTCAATTGTGTACTTAATGCAGTACATCTTGTATGTGGACTGTCTGCAATGTGTTTTGAAATGGACGATGCAATAATGTAAATAGGTTAGTGTTAAGATAAGTGGATTAATAATCAAATCGTAAACATAACGCTTGTTAATCTTTCAACTGGTGAAGATGTTAATATTATAGTTAAAATATAAAAATTTCATAACTTATTAAAATTAAAAAGTGTAGGAGAATAAAATAAACAAGAAGCGTAAAATAAGACTGAAACATTATTAACTATTCGAACAAAACATTTAAATGAAAAGTTCGCAGCCATGAATCCATAACTTGATGATGCCGGTCTAGACTAATGGTTTCTAGGAATGCACTCAGAATTTCAATATTTTATTTCAAACAAATGTTCCCAACTATAGCACTATGTCAGACAAGTTTTACAATGAAAGTTGTTAAACTCGGCCTGTGGAGCTCACTCTTGGTCCTGCTACAGGTACGCTGAGTGAATACTTTTGCCACTTTGGATTTATAACGCTAAAAGATCTTTTTGTTCTAACACACACAGCAAATTCTCAGAAATTTTATTAAGGACGGCCTAGTTACGAATTAAAGGTGAAGTTGTATGATAGTGCGAGTTTCTTACGCCGGTTCTTCTCGCCGGGTTAGTATAAATATTTTGATTTTGATTTGATAGAAACAATCCATTTTATAGCCCGGGTATTTGTCACTATCAAGATACTTTTCCATAAATAAGTTTTTAGAATCTTATTTTATAAGATTTAATTATTAGAAGACAAAAAATTCATAAACTCTTTTGAGTTTATGAATTTTTTGTCTTCTAATAATTAAAGATATTAGTCTAAGATATTTTCAAAAAAAATACTAAAATATATATTTTATTATTAATAAGACGAGGAATTCAGTAATCGAATTTCGAAACATAATACTTGTGAGACACTAATAAAAGCAGCAACACATTCATACACTAATAAAAGTTAGTATTACAAAGAAGTCTCAAACATGTCAGCGAACAAAGAAACGAGAGACGTAATCTAGACTCGCAATGTGTATTATGAAAGCAAAAATTTTGTTACGTTTCCGAATATTCAGCTTTATTTGATTTCGGATTTCAGCAAACGTGACATTGTATGTAATGGAAACGGGTTGACTAAACATTCTGACAGCCTCAGAAATTGTTAAGTCCATTGTGTTTAAGTATGATTCATGGTCATAATGCGATTACGGCGTGATTCAATTGCGTAACGTTTGTCAATAAAATGGTGGCAGCGGTGGGATCACTAATTTAATTAATCGACCGAGTTATGTCGGTGTATTTTCAATCAATGGTAGCAATCGTTTTAAACGTGCACTTGATCTGATTTTTGTGAAGTGAATTTTTTTATATTATTGGCACTTTTTATGGGCAAACTAACAGAAAAGAAAGGTTATCGGAATCTGAGTGAATGTTGTTATGTTGAGACAAACGACTTAAATCATCGAAAACTTGAAAGTTCTTTCTAATACCTAAATAGAACAATTTAAATAATAATTGTTTAAATTACTACATTCGTTACTATTTAAGTTCCATACAGGCTACAATGTAACATAGAGTTTCATCTAGAACACTAAAATTATAGCCGTTGAACAATGACACTCTGTTGCCCAAAGGAAATTGTCTTCCCAAATGAGGCGGAGAGCTATAACTCACCGACTCTCAATGACCTCTTTCTAATCTTATTACTGCGGCTTCCTGGCCAGATGTACTGCGAACTTGATCGGCCATAATGACACGTACAGCACCGTGTTAAGTGCGAATATCATCTGTCATTAAATAAATTAATGCGCGATATTGCATATATAAATTATTTCGTTCAAATTTATATTTTCCTGGTCACAGTTTGTCAAGATTAAGCTTTGATTAGATTATTGAATTATGTTTTAGATGGTAAAGATAAATACAAAAAGACAAATATTAAAAAGAAAAAATAATCTTCAAATTAATTTACGCTATAGAAACAGAACTGAGGTTTTAAATTACGAAATCATTATTGTCATAATAATATTATGATGATGATTTAGGTAGTTTGTTATCTTCTTGATACTTATGTTGTACTGATATGGTGGAAAGTCCATAATATTTGGAAAATGACCGCTCATATTACAGAAATGGAACCAACCTCTTTCAATCTTGGGGTCGCTATTAGCGGAGTACAGCGCGACGGCTGAGTTGTCCCTGTACAGATCGCCCACTTTGGCCTCGCATCTTAGTATCGGGGCCCCTCGCTCGTAGTGCGCAGGCCATAGCTGGATCTGTATGAACACCTCAGCACGGAACAGCCCCTCGGGGGCCGGTGGCTCCTGATGTAGACCTGGAGTCACCTGTATAATACAATAAATCTAAACTAATTTCTATAAAATTTATATATATATATATATATATATATATATATATATATATATATATATATATACATTTTATGTAAAAGATGGTTATGTTAGTTATTATTAATAAAACATTTATAGCTCAAGTACGGCCGAACCGAATTGGCTGAAAATTTCTTGGGAGACAGCTTAGATTCTGGAAAAGGCTATAGAATTTCATCTCATTCCTGTGGGATATCATATAAAACTTGCGGGAAGTCGCTGGAAAGAGCTAGTTATGAATATTTAGGGTTTCCCAGAAAATTTGACGTATCAAAATATCCTTACGGCTTCGAGGGAAGCCATGAAACAAATTGCATCAACCGGCAGCTTTATAAATATTTATTCTACTTTGCTGCCATTTGGACTTGCAGAGGGAGGCAATTCTAAGAATTCTCCCAAATGAACAACAACAATAATTGTATTATTTACTGGATAATAATGGCGCTGTATTTTAGACTATCAAAGTTTATATCTGTTTTCCTGAGTTGTATTAAAACAATTAATTATTCTGAATTGTTGTCTCAGTTTTCCTTGTTATTGTAAGATGAAAAACAACGTTATTTATTCTTATTTTATTCCTTAAATAGTCGAATAAGATGCCTTTCGTTCGACTTTTTACGCATCTAAGATTTAAAATAAAAGTCCTAATCAAAATAATTAGGTTTAGCAAGTAAATCAATAGAAAATGTCGTATCTCACTAGCCATAAAGTAGCCACAGAATAGCTTAAAACAACAATATCTATAGAGAAACTTGCAGCAAACAATGTTGTTTACTTCGACGAATTTTAAGCTGTAACAAAGTAGGTAGTTTGTTATGCTCGGTAAACCGAATGTTTGTGGTGACTTGCAAATTAGAACTAGATAAGTGTACATGTATTAGCTTATTTTACATGTTAAATGTTATAGAGTACCGACGAATCTTCTTTCGACCTTTGAGGCGCCGGAGTTCTGGCCGATGGATGTGGTCTTCCGGAGGTTCCGGGGGAGACTCCGGAACGAAGCGCGTCACGTAGCCGTCAACACGTGACAAAGTGTAGTTTGTGTATAATAATAATATGTATGTTAGTCCATAAGGTATTTATTATCATATTATGTTTGTTAGTCTGTAAGGTATCTGTATTATGGGCCTAGATGCCTGAAATAAATGGTAAAAAAAAAAATAAGATCGTGGTTCGGTTACAGTTAATAATAATAATAAAAAATCTTTAATGAACCAGAACTTATCATAACCTAGTAGCCTGCCAAACTGCACAGCAGTTTGTCGGCGGAGTTGCCTTTTTTATTGGCCACATAGGTCCAATTTTATGCAAACTAAGACTAGCATAATAATAGACTAAAGGCCTGTTTCTCCCCTTCCCGATAAAGTGCCGGATAGGCTTACCACAACTTATTTGACAGATTCTCCATACTATATCTGTCAAGATAGCCTATCCCGCACTTATCAGGAAGTGGTGAAATAGGCCGTAAAACTACATACTATAATAATAATTTAACCCTTCTCTTTTATTGAAAAACTTCTTATTTCATTTTGGCCGAATTATTATTATTTTAAATAATGAGTAAAAAGCTTGTAGTTCGTTCATAAATATTAATGATAAATTATGTTTAATTAATATGTTTAAATGAAGTATGAACAATCGAGATTCATTATAATGCTATGTTAATTTAATAAATAATAATTATAATATATATAACAATATTTTGAACATTATTACGTACAAACTAACGTGAAAATTTTCGTAGTTTGAATGTGACCTAGATAATTTAATCAGGACTAAAGCATCGCGTTTTGTTTTGGAGTTTTATTCCACGTGAAATGAAATATATTTTATTTATTTTACAGGCCAAAACTACGAACTAATTAAACTAAATCTATTATAGGAAAGTTATTTTTATTTTAGTAATTTACAATATTATGAAAAAACTAGTAAATTACTTAGTTCATTTTGTTAAATATAATATAGCTTGTGAGGTTTTATTATTGTGAAGTGAGTCACCTTTAATTGTTTTTGTATACAAGAATAGATTCATACGGTAGAGGTAGAAAATATCAGTAAAATTTTATGCACGATACTAGGAATCAATTAGAAATTCGTGAAAATTCAGAAAATTTTATCAGTTATTAGCTATGTCCAAACTGTGCCTTTATTGTTCATCAAAGGCATGCGTCATAGCGCAGTCAACAGCACACGTGACTCGTGAGGCATGCCTGCGACGCAAGCGCTCTGACCGTATCCAAAACTTTCGCTTTGTTCTTTTTTTTCTTGAATTTCTTATGACCAAATAAGCCGCACATATTCCAACCAGTAAAACGTTCTCGTCGCACATGTTACAATGTGTAGTATATAATCAAAGGTTACAACAAGCTGACGGACACTGCAACTGAACAAAAATGACAATGTTGGTGTTGCGTTCGTTGAAGCATTCAATTACTAAAAGCGCCAAACAAGAGTTGAATACAAAGAAGATAACGAAAATTGAAGACGAAAGCATATAGTGTGGACATAGGCCATAGCTATTCATCTAGCTTAAAAGTTGCATACAGTTTCCAGCTATTGGCGCTTAGACATCTGTATCTCACCAAAAGTGTTATGTTGGTATTAAAATCACAGGAACAAGTTGAAATGAAGCTCCATACAGATGGTAATGCAGTTAGTTAACTTGTTTCGCATAAAATAAACGCAACGAAGTTTTAATGCGATTAAGAAATTGAATTTTGGCGCAGGTATTTTAACTATCTGTTTTTGTTTGGTCTAGATTTTACCCGCAGCTCGAGTTTAGCCCGTACAAAATTTATCTTCGGTACTGAATTTTCGGGCACCTTTTCTATAGTGTTGCTGGTATAACTCCAAGTTTATAATTAAAAGTAATCCTTTGAGTAGTTTACTTTATGTAGTATAAAGTCTCGTCTCTTATCTATGTCTCTGGGCAGCATAAAAGTTAGTTCACATTGCAACTGACGAAGTGATACGATACATTTCTAAATACGTCATTCAAAATAGAACTTTGTCTACATCCAAAAGATACACAATATTGAATTGACCGACTTGCCATTTTGTTGGGCTGCCTACTCTAATTTTTAATGGTCATATTTTGTAAATTTCCTAATGCATCGACTCGTTACCTTGCAATGATATCTGCACCTCAAGTGTTTACCAGTCAGCCCGTCTGATCATACTTACTCTTGGGCTAAATCATATCAAAGGGTTTTCGTGGTTGGATACCGCTGTCGATCCTGGCGACACAGGAGATACAGTGGTGGGAATGTGTGGTGGAAAATCCCGTGTAAAAAATACTTATTCTCACAGGTATATCGTTACTCGTGACATTAGTGCCATGAGTAATGGTGGTTGGGGTGGGCCCCAACCACATCGTTCAATTTATGAGTAGCATTAGTTGGGAACGGTACCAATGAAGGAGCCACAATAGATCCTCAAGGGTCTCCAAGTGACGTCAGCGACTTAATGACCTGCCTTTAGGACAAAAATATCGTTACTCATACTCACAGGTATATCGTTGATGAAGAAGGTGAGCTCTGCAGGCGGGCGGCTCGGGCCGGCCGAGCAGTTGGCCTTGAGAATGTCCCCTGGCACGTAGTAGTGCTGATTCGTGTCGATCACTGGTGACTTTGGCGGGAGAACTATGGAGAAGAAAGTCAATTATTAAGGAATGAAAATCATATTATCATTTATATAGTAAATAAGAGCTATACTTGTGATCTTTGTTTTTGAACTTGCTAACATACATCATGGTATCTGACATGTTTTGTTGGGTTATGAAATTGAAATGGAACAAAGTATAAATTAAAACAGACAGTTTCAGCTATCTGACTACTACGTTTCAACGTCATGAAATAAAAAATTTGATCACCGAAGTTAATGCTCTTAGACGTGCATCTTTACAACCGTAGAGTAACAGCTAGTCATCTTAGGTAAACAGTTATGTTGTAGACTGTAGAGGATCTAGCCTGTTCTAGACTACATATAAAATTGCAGCAACCCTTCACAATTCACTACGCTGTTTTTCCTTAATATTATTACATTAATTAAAAAAACAATATTATTAAAGTGTGCTGATTTGCCTAGTATCTCAGAAAGATGTAGTACAGTAGCTGTATTATACATGACCGAAATGTCTGTCACTCCAACAGCTAGTACAATGTGCCACATATCGTCATATTCTACATGATAGAATATGACGAGATAGGTGTTGACTTGAATAAAATATTATTACAGTTTATGTAAGTAAAAGATCCCCTTAACATCTTTATTGGTGGAGATCAAGGGTTAAATTTCTAAGTTTGAAATTTAAGTTTGGCTGTCGTCCATCTCATAGGGTTATAGAAAGTGTGTTCTTGTAAAAAGCGCACACATTTTGGACGAAATAAATTCACTTCTCGTAGCTGACCAGTTTTATAAATTAAATCTGGATTCATTAAAACCACCGTCACTGAATCTGGTGTGGAACGCTTTAGGATCAATTCAGGCCACAACGCGACTCGTAGATGCATTAATTCTAAAATATGGATTTGACAAACTTAGCAAGTTGCAAGTCTGCATGACTGTAAAATCCATTCAAATTTAGAAATGCTCTACGCGTCACATTGCGGTCTTATTATTGACCCTTATACTTACCTACGACGTCCATATTGCTGGATACGATGGAGGTGGCGAAGGAAGGAGCATCGGCGGTGACCTCGCAGCTGAAGTTCCCCGACAGACCGAAGCTCACCCGCGTCAGCACCACCTGACTCTGGTTCGACCGCGCCAGCTGTTGACAGACAAAAGAGTTTCAAGTGAAATTTCTCTAGACTTTTTATTTCCGAGGTGATAAAAAGTTTTAAATGTTCATGAGTCGTGCACGGGTAAGGCTGACGGGGATACCCTTACGGGGATACGCTCCGCGTGCCCCCTACTCTAGCTGTGGCCTGTGAGGCCAGCCTATTACAATATTATATTTGTGTGCTATATTAAAAACTTAAAATAATATGTAAAGTATAAAATTATTGAATATACTTCCCTTATCTGGTACCCGTAATACACGTATTGATAAAAATAATAATATTTTGGTACACTAACGCCCGCTTCTATATCAACTGCGCGCTTAATAATTAATTCTTAGGATATTTAAATAATTGGAAAAGAAAGGGGTAGTATTTTAGAAAAGGTCAACTTTATTGAACCAACTTCGTTTATCTTAGGAGCTATTTACCTTTAAATGTATTTGGAACTATTATTTCCAAGCGTCATTTGAATAACACGATAATACTTTCCTAAAAATTAAAGTTGTTTTTCGTCGTAATTTATCTTGATCTCAGCTTAAATTAGGGCTTATTGTGTGCTAGATTTCTGAAGAATTATCATTAATTTGGTTTATCGCGTAGCTCTTTCAAGTCGTTGGTTCCGTTTCCGTGTCAAAAAATAGTCACCTCTGATAGATAAGAAATTCTCGATAAGAAAGATGATCAATTTGATGCGTTGGATGGCTATACATATAAAAATTGAAAAGTCACCAGTCGTGTCGGTCATCCGTCCCAGTCGGTTACAAGAGTAATGGAAGAGAAAGACGTGTTTTTGGAAATGCACATACTTGGGTATCTATAAAGTCAATTCTACGTAGCTGGATTGATTTCAATTGAACCGGCCACCGAAACCGATGTGGCATTAAAAGGTTTCTAAATTAAATGACGTAAGATCCACCAACAGAATAAAAAAGTTATTTATTTCCGTTTGCTCCAGAATTACATCCACGAACGAGAAACGAAATGGTATCTAACTCATGTGGATGTTTTAATAGCTCTGTAAAAATAAAATGACAAAGCTATAAAGGCGACTTTTATTATTATAAAATTTTATATTGCACAGTACAAATATGTGAATTACTGCAGTAATTTCATACAATGTATAAGTGTCAGTACACACGGCGTGTTGCGCATATTTTGACGCACAGCCGGCCACACAGGCGCTGCGCCATCGCAGTGATTACTATAAGCAGTCTTAACGTCAACACCCGCTCCCGCTTCGTTTTGGGGGCTGCTGTCCGTTATATTATGTGCGTTGTGATGACGCAGCGCACCGTGTGAGTACCTTGCAGCCTTGGTAATGCAGTGTGAACAGGCTCTTAGAACCTAAGAACCTCAGTCCGGGCCTTTCAAAAGACAACGGCTGGTATAAATTTTGCATATTATAATATTTATTATAATATTTATAATCATAATAAGGCCGGCAACGCACCTGCAGCTCTTCGGATGTTGCGAGTGTCCATGGGCGACGGTAGTTGCTTACCATCAGGTGACCCGTTTGCTCGTTTGCCCCCTTATTTAATAAAAAAAAAAAAAAAAAAAAAAAAATATGATCATAAGTAACGAGATTTTAAGTTTAATTTTGTTACGAGTTCTACCTTTTTTTGATAGCTACTGAATTTGCATAATTTTTGCCTTTTTCTTCTTAATTACTAGTGTGGGAAACCAGGTGAAATTTATCAAATGACAGCATCCATAAAAAATAAATATTAATATGTAAAAAGTAGTTTTTGGATAAACTGCTAAAAATTTACAATTTTCAACTCGCACTAGAAACTGAACGATTCGTCTGAAAAAAAACTAAGGGAGTGACTATTAGTCCGGATACCGTACGAATAATTCTTATTTATTCGTCCGGATATATTAGTTTTTTGACAACACAGTTTTTTGACAACACAAGACATACAAGACAATATCCGGACAATTAGCTGGTACTGCTCGGCTGCATCTATTTATCCGGGTACTGTACGAATAATTCTGATTTATTCGTCCGGGTACATTTTGTCAGGACAGTGGATGATGATGATTGGATAGATATTATAACAGATATATTAGAATGATTATTCTAACTGTTCAAAAGTATAAAATTTATCACCTATATTTAAATAATGGTGATTAAAAACTTCATTTACACTCTCTTACTGTATTCATAGTTATAAAAGTGAAGCTAATAAAAGCGTGTTAAAAATGTGGATTCTGTGTGCGCTGCTACCTTTACAGTGAACTCTAAACAAAGGACACATACACATCCTAGTTTTGTTACACCCCCGTATTATCTAGATGATGAAGTACAATGATATCTTTCGATGCATGGTGAATGGTGATCATTGATCGTAGATACTGTAGTGTACATAGCTAAACTTCTTTTATAAAACCTATTTTATTTTGTACTCTTTACTTTATGATATTTTGACTTGTTTACTTTTTGATAGATTTTGTCATTATATTAAAATAATTTCGCTTGAACATCGAGTCTGTTATTTTTTTCCTCGCACCTTCTAACTAAAAGTTCGGGCAAGTTAGCACCCTCGCACGCCTGCGAGGACCTTGCTCACTTCACTGGTGACCCCGGAAGGAACACAAAATGGAAAAACAGAATTGTAGCAGCGATCAAAGAGACGGCGCAAGACATCGGTGACCTCGACAAAACACGCCTTCTCCATCACCACACTCCGCGCCCCATCCGCACCACGCCAGCCAGCATCGCCACATCGGTTACATCGGCCCACTAGCCACAACGTACCGCGGCCAGGGCAACTCCACATCGGCATCAATGGGCAATCTCACTACACCGACCGGTTAGCAAGCAGGGCACATCTCTCCTGGTCGGCATGTAGCATCGGCTCCACACGGCAGCTATCCGACTCACTGGATCCCGTGCAGCAGCATCACAGTTCCGACTCACTGGGACTACACTGCAGCCAACGCTGGTACTAGCGACGCAAGCGGCAAGTCGATTTCACGGTTCGACCTTCGGTAGTTTTAAAACCGGTTATTATCGCCCTTGACGGTCTCTGGAGGGGGGTGATGTAGTGTACATAGCTAAACTTCTTTTATAAAACCTATTTTATTTTGTACTCTTTACTTTACTTGTTTACTTTTTGATAGATTTTGTCATTATATTAAAATAATTTCGCTTGAACATCGAGTCTGTTATTTTTTTCCTCGCACCTTCTAACTAAAAGTTCGGGCAAGTTAGCACCCTCGCACGCCTGCGAGGACCTTGCTCACTTCAATACGATTTCGCCATTTTTTATTTTTGTATTTTTATTGTGTAAATATTTCTTATTTACTAATTATTTAAAATAGCTCAAAGCATAGAGAGCTACGTCAGCTGCAGGAGAAGTGTTTTCGTCCATCTCACAGAGAAAAATAATGGTCCATCTTCTCTGAGTTCATAACTGCGATTGAACTAAGCGAGCATGTACATGATCGCACTCGGGCAAGGGGCTCTCGCACGAGACTCTCGCCCGAGAGCTCTCGGCGAGAGTGTACAGCCGACATTAAAAATGATCTCAAAAGGATCACATAATTCTTATTCTTCATTAGTATCTTTTTCTAAATTCGACTATAACTGAACTATTTCTGTACTCAATCACAGACTAGATAATAGTACAAGTAACTCAATCTTAATCCGGGTACTGTACAAGGCAGAGGCACTGCTGTCTGCCGTGCCCCCAGATTACCGGACCAATAAAATAAAATTATTCATATGGTACCCGGATAAATAATTTAAAATTATTCGTACAGCTGTATCCGGACGAATAATTTAAAATTATTCGTACGGTACCCGGACGAATAATTTAAAATTATTCGTACGGTATCCGGACAAATAGATGCAGCCAAAAACTAAATACTACTATTTGTAGAAAATTTTAAGTACTTTAATTTCTGTAAACATACTATTTACCAAAAGTTAATAGTTTTCGAGTTTTAAGCAAAAAACCGGAAAAAAGCAGAAAAAAAATCGTTTTTTTTCTGTTTTTTTTTTTTATGTTGCGTCACGAAATTTTGTCCTCAGATTCGGATTTAGCACCCCAAAATACATATGGAATGAAAAATTCAGAACTACCCCAAAACTTTCCTACTAGGGTTACTTTACAGTACAAATTTACTGAATTATGTGGACAGGCTCTTAGAAACGAAAACATAATATTATTATATTTTTGTGGCTTGCGCTACGGGCTACGAATTGCTACGAATGTGCTATGAAGCGCCTACGAAAACCGTAGCATGTTTTACCGTCACGTTGGTTGTTGTAATAGTAAAACTTTTATATTATTACAATATGGTCGACTATTGGCCGTACTTAGAGACATTTAATGGCTACTTAATTCTAATTTAGTGAAGAGCTTAACGGAAAATAAAGAGAGTTTATGTCAGAATCTTCATCAATGTTCGCTTGTGATAAACCTTTTATGTGTAGAAATTAGTAAATAAAATATTAGTATTAAACAAAGGAATTCATATATAATGTCACTAAACATAATATTATAATACTGTTTTAATCTACCCAATCACACGAACCTACACGTGGGAATTTCCTCGGTTCCGGTTCCGTTTGAACTAGTTACAAATACAATCTCACAAGAAATGTAAAAGTGTTACAATTAAAGATGTGAAAAATTCTCACAAATGTTCATTTCCATTTAAATGGGAAACTTCGAGGCCCTAATCAAACAAACATTAAATAAATGTTTTCTTAGAAACTTCTAGACTCAGAACAATAAGCTCTGATTTGGAAATGTTTATGAATATAACATTACAAAATTTAAAATTTTTACAAATGTATCAACTGAGAGAAAAATGTCTTACTTTTTAAATATAATTATTTTGTAAAACTTTAAATAATATATGAGAGCATACTTTAACAATAATAAAAGTTTAAGCTGTGTAAAAATTTTAGTTATACCACTTAAACGTCTTTACTAAAACTATAATAATTATAAATAATGTATTTGATCCATGTTCCATCAGCCCATTGGCTCATAGGGAGATCTGATATAATCCGACCAAAAAACTTAGTTCAACCATCAGATGGTAGAGTTACTTAGGCATGTCCATTGTCCAGTAGAGGCAACAAAATGCTTTACGTAACTGGACTTAACATAGTCCGCCATCTACCTATGAATGAATATCTCTGTTGGTACATGAACATTTTACAAATTATACTTGTGTACATAATAATATATTATTACAGTAATATTTATCGCGTATCAGTTTGAATACAGAACATCGAGAATGGAATTTCAATTAATCGCTTAATCCGAGATGTCAGTGCAACAAAGGAGAGTCGACAAACAATTACATTACATTGTTTGGACGCGTTCGGGTGAACTCTTATAATAAACTTTGAGGCACAGGCGCCAGCGATTTCATTGAAACAGGTTAAGTAAGGATTAAGTTTGAAGATAACAAATCCAGCAAACGGTGTAGCTTAATCCACGTTGGCTTATTGATTATTATTTATTATTAGAATAATTTACTAACGTATCTCTACAATATTGAAGAAGTATTACGTTTTTTGAAATAAAATTAAGCCGTATCGTTAGAAAACATCATGTGTGAAAATGGGTATGAAAAATTCGGCTTTTATTTATAAAACAAATTTATGTTTGTATACTTATACAATTATTTACGTAAATATGTAAATATGATAATAATTCTGATTTAAAAACATAAATATTTATGTGAAGAAGGCGCCAATCCCAAAAACTAGTAAGTCTGATTATGCTATTTTTTTCTTACTCTTTTACACAATATCTCCGAATTTATTTAAGCGGACTTCCTGTGATAATTTAGAAGTTAAAAATGTATGTAAATTTGCATCTGTTTTTGAAGGTAATACTCGGAAAGGTCATTATGTTTTATAGCGGAAGTCGTTATATTTTATTTAAGTAATCAAAATTAATAAAATAATTAATTTTATCGGAGGTGAAAATATTTTCTGGCATTTTAATTTCTTCCCAAAGCTTTAAATTATATTTTTTAATTTCAATACTGGCTCAAGATAAAAGAAGGCAATATGTTATTTCAATGATTGTTTATAAAGAACGCCTGTTATGAGCTTAGATAGATTAGCTGTTGTGGCAATACCTGGCCTTCAATTATTACTTATTATATTATGTTCAAAAAGTCCATATCAAAGAGAAAAACATAAAAACAAAAACAAAATGAGAACGAGTACGACTGCGATTTTAAGTCTTATAAAACTTTCTGAAGTGAAATTTCGAAACCAATTATTCACGTCAAAACTTCCGCGTCAAAGCGGCTTACTGCGTAGGGCTTCCGACTTAAACGTCTCAAAGCAATTTTAATTTTTTGAGGTCGCCTTTACTTATTATACCGAAACGAGAGTGCTCCACAATAACAAATTAGCCGATTATGGGGCCACTTTTGGGACTGCGAATTAAATTGGATAACTTATTAATAACTTATCAAAGGTTTGAGTAAGTTTAATTGGCAATCGGGTTTTGTGCATTCATGGATGGAATAAAGATTTGACGTGTCCAGTTGAACCTATTTATATTTGTACTTTAGTAATTAATAATGAAATTAAAACAAAGTAAATATTTAAGGGGGGCTCCTATACAAAAAACACAATTTTTTGTATACTTTCGCTCTATACCGGTACGGAACACTTGGTGCGCGAGTCCGACTCGCACTTGGCCGATTATTAATTTTTTCTGGGTTATGCCATAATAAAATTTACCTAAGTACTAAGTAGTCGAAGACGAAGTTAAATAATTAAGGTCGATTGTTTTCTATTATGCTATCTATTATCTATAAATTATGTAAATACCGAATTCACTATATCAGTTCAACACGCGTAACCCTAAATCTAATATCGATGAAAGCAGATCTGTATTGAAGAGTGCAATGAAATATTCCAGATATTTTTGTGATCCAGACGCCGCGCAGACGACTGGCCTTCAGCATTTTAAATTGCCTCCGAAATAAGGTTACTATTGATGCATAATTCGATTTTGATGGAGAACAAATCGATTGGAATCGAGAGTGATAAGAATTTGTGAAATTGTTGTAAATTATTTAGGAGGTACCTTGATATGGAATAAATGAAATTCGTAAATTTTATCGTACTAAAAATAAATGAAAAGTATCAGTTTAACTTATAATTGTAATAAACAGTTTTAATAAATAAATGATAATTCATATTTTCAGCTTTTCGGTCTTTAAAAATAATAAACCAACTACGACCAATTTTGAGTAAAGAGTCATTGTAATTTTAAACTATCCTAAAACTAGGTACTAAAGTTATAAAAGTATAAAAATAAAGTGGTACAATAAATATTGAGTCAGCTTCTCTCGGCTGCACGTCTGATGTATAATGAAAATAAATGTCTTATGCCGCTCCTAAAAAGACATTTTTCGTCCCAAAAGGGGATGGCGGGGATAGCTAACTAATTAAATGGAACCTAATCTAATTCAGAAGAAAGATCACTTATTTATATGTATTAGGCTTAGAGGATAAATAAAGATGCTTTATTTGATAAACTGTTTTACTTTTATTGAGAAAAACTAGCGTATTTTTCGCGAGGGATATAATAATTGCATTTATTTTGTGCTTGTAACTATCCTAATGTTATTAATATATTATTATAACGTATCATGTCATAATAATAATATGTGAGAATTTTGGACGATAATTCATTATTTTTTTCTTGTTAAAATTCCCAAAAATAAACAATTAATACAATATATATTATACATATTGCATTTTACTGTCCCATATCGCATTATAACCTTTCACAATTTGGTGGGTTCAAGTCTTAATTCGAGAAATGAGACTCCCTTCTCGATTCTTGCTTTTTTAATCCTTTTTTTATCAATATAAATTACAAAACAATGTTATTCGGCGAAACATAACTTCAGCTTCGGCTTTGATAATAACGATTGAAACGATCATACCATACAAATAAAGGCCACTTACATCAACATTGATCCCAGCGAACGGGAAGATCTTAGTAGCGGGCGACTCGGTGGGGGAATAGCGGTAGAACTCGTGTCGGCCGCGATACCACTTGACGGAGTAGAGCGGCGCGTCCGTCAGCTCGTAGAGGCAGGCCAGCACCACGTCAGCGCCGCGCTGGACCACGGGGGGAGAGATGCGAAGCTCCGTCGCCCGGAGACCACCTACACCTAGGGGTAAGAAGGTTATGAGTACAAAAGTGGTCATCGCATATTACACCGACTCTACTCTAACCCAATTCACAGAATGGCATTGAATTCTCAGCTTTATGTAGTGTTATTTAGGAGTTAATTTAGTAACAAGAGAACAACTAGTTGACTAAGAGTCGCCAACTGGCTATCCACGCGGTGTGAGTTAGGCAAATGTTGCTCTTATGTCCTCACAATATAGCTTACATTTCCATGCCATGCTGTGAGTTGTGCTGGCGTCGAGTCGGTATCATGTGCGATGAGCTATAAGAACTGTCAGTTTTTACACAGTTGATATTCGGGAGTGTGCTCTAAGACCCGTTGCTCTGAGTCGTGTTCCGCATTTGGTTTAGGGGTAAATATGAACGCAATCGGTGAAGTAATCGTAATTGACAGTCGAAAAATTATTGATGCTTGAAACAAAGCATTCATAAGATATTCTTTACAAAAGGAGTCTGAATATTTGCTTTCGGTGTTGCTGAATTTGCGAAATTGCTGCTTTAGATTAGATATTTCGTATTTAACACACATAATATACTGTTATAAAGCATTCTAATGATTTAATTAAGTAAAATTACAATATTATGTTGCCTTAAAATGGTTTTGCTTCTTGTATTAAGACGCTATAGTAAATTACTAATATCATAATGCTGCAAGACAAAACGCTACGCTTTACTTTCCATGTCTCTTTCATATTGCTTTCGAAGTCTTAATCTATTTAATACAAAGAGAATATTATAAGTATTTTTATGAACCGCTTCACTTAGTTGCAAATGTACAAAGGTAATCTAAACACGACTATAGTTCTCGGCAGGTTGTAATTTTAATGGCTCCATGTATTTCTTTCAAAGACTTTGTGTTGCAAATGCGTTCGGCGTTGGTATGTAAATGGAACAGAGTCAAAATCTTCGACCTTGTGTCGTGAGGAACAATGAACTCACTAGAATTTTTATCGTCATCAAGGTTTCATTTTACCTTGATGACGATAAAAATTCTAGTGTGTTTCTGCTTTGTATGGCTAAGTGGAATAATACTGGTAATTCGATGTTGACAGAGTCTATTCTCGTCAACTCAAAATACAAGCCTAGGGTCGTTATGAGAGGTTATGTGAACATGAATCCATATAGTGAATACATTAGTGTTCTTGTCTCTATAAAAGCTGCATCCTCAGCTGCAGCAGATACGTAACTTAGCTTACGACAATAGCTCTTGCAAATAATCTAAGAGATGTAGCATACAATTTTCATAATCACTTATCCACACTAATATTACAAATGCGAAAGTGTGTCAATAGACTAATTGAATTGATTATAATATTATAAATTTCGTACGTAGTAAGCGCTGATTTAAATTTATGTAATACTAAAGCTAAAGTGTTTTTAGATTATGTCACCGGGAGGGGCATAAATTCTTAACATTTCCACACCTCATTGAGGTAGAAATTGTAAAACCCATAGACCTAAGAACATCATTGTATCAATTTCTTGGAAATATAGGATCTGGGGGCACGGGAGTGCCCCCGCCAAGATGAGCCAAGCGAAGCGCGCACGGGCACTACCTACCTTTTCTCGATATGTATTATGACTTATGCCTGTTCTGTAACCACTTCACACTTAATTTAAATTTTGAAATTTGATATGCAAATTGCATATAATATGGTTCTCGCGCGATAAACGAAATTTGGAGCAACGGAGTTGCGGGCGACATCTAGTAGAGTAGTAAAACGTATTGATTTTATTGGTGTACTGTTGTACATACATTTTGTGTCATAATAACCAATTTCGTTATCGCCGTAGAAAAAAGAAACGAAACGAAAAAAAATAATAATTTATCTTCACAAATGACACTAAAAACAACAAATGATTGCGAGCGCCACTTTTATCTGAATCAAAGCCTCGTAAAGAAACATCACCGTGCGATAAGGTCCAAAATTGCGTGTCTCTACGGTTACGGCTTTTATCTGGGCGGGATTGAGCTGTTATAGGGAAACTTATTGGCAACGCACGCAAAACAAGCCCATAAATACAAGTGCGAAACTTTCAATACGCAAGATCTACATAACGGGTTGTAGAAATCGCTTTTTTCTTGTATATTTATTATTTTGTATAACTTTATTCTTGGCTATTGCATTCTTCTATGATTTACTCTTGAATCGTTTCCAAAACTTTTTTGTATAATAATTATGTAGTTTCAAAAAATAAATTGAGCACATAAAAAGTATTAGACTAACACAATAATGTTTTTATGCGTAATGTTACGTGTACATTAGTTAAAATTTCAAATCAATCAATGGATGATATTATGTAAATAATTTGAAAAAATAAATTATTCGATAGGTTTCATCATGTTCACAAAATAAAAAATTTTATTGTCTTGAATTATTAAGCAAAAGATTACAACGCGCGATTATTTTATTTCATAATTTAAGGGCATATTTCACCACTTTCTGATAAAGTGCCGAATAGGCTATTCACAACTTTTTTGACAGACTCTCTATACTTCATCTGTCAAGTTAAGTGGTGGATAGCCTATTCGGCTCTTATCAGGAAGTGGTGAAACAGGCCATCAGTCTTTTCATAAGCCGACTACGTGTTTTAATTTACAGAATATAGGATTTACTTTTAGATAGCTTAACTTACAAAGTTTTATCAGTCACAATAACAGTTTAATAAATGCAAATTGATTTCTGGAATGACTCGTCATTATTCACCTGAATGTAGTCATTGCCGTATCACAGACCGCATGATATCAGGACGTAACCCAATTTTGTATTTAATTTTAAAACTGAATACATTATATTCCTTTGACAACATTTAAATTCCATGTGGGATTGAAACGTACGTTATTATATTAAAATTTAAAACGGGGAGGGTGGGATTACGGTAGGATTTTACATTTCAAGAGAAGCTGATTACTGATCCATTTTAATGTTGTTTTATGTGACGATATTTTGGTATGTTCTTTAAGGGAAATTGATTTGGTGACCCCTGCCCTAGAGCCCTAGACTGTTATTAGTCATAAGATATCATAATATTCTATAATAGTCAGTAGTCTCTACAAATTATCGAGGGGTCTAGACATTACGTCATGAAAAGTTTCGACCTTTGGTAGCCTTTGGAACTAAGAATCGCAACTTAGAGGGTTGCTCCTTAATTTCGATTTTAAGTACCCTTTCAAGATGTATTTCACGTTCAGTACGCTTCTCCTTAATGTTGTGAAGCAATATATTGTGGTTTATTTCTCTCAGTAGAATTAACAAGATAGCAACCAAGATAGTCTATGGATGTTCACCCAGTGGCAATATAGCAAGGGCACTTACCAACGACATCAAGTCGTGCGTGCGCTATGTGGTGCGGGAAGGAGTGTGCGTTCTGTATGACCTCGCAGCTGTAGTTGCCGCTCAGCGCCGGCGTCACGCGCGTTAGCACCACGTGCGTCTCGTTGGACCGCAGCCTCTGTTGGCGATATAAATACAGGGTCAAGAGGCTTAGCCAAAACCTTTAGCTCCTTCATAGAATAGCCGATCAAATGTATGGAATCGACATAAGCGTTCGATAATATGAAGTCGAAAATCAACTCGTGTCATGGCGATTCCATACAGTCATTTTAATCGGCGATTGTATTAGGAACCTATAAAGAAAACGTGTTGCTAAGACCCCACTTCACATTGCAACGTGACTAGACGATGCATTTTTACTTGAGCTAATCAAAACTGAACCTTATTTATTACACAATACAAAGAATTTTAAACAAACACACTGGACTGACGGATCTTGCACTGCATTTTGACCAGAGCTACATCGCAAGAAATGTGCTTTTTAGATCCATTATAACTGCGTAGGTCAATTAAGCAGCAGCTTAGACCTTTGGCTCGCGAATTCGTTGACAAATTTTTCTCGCCAATGGATCGCCCTTAACTACAATAAAATAAACAATATCCCAAAATACTCACGTCAACTTTAATCCCGTTCACAGGCATGACCCTGGTGGTCGGTGACTCGAGCGGCGAGTACCGGTAGAACTCCTGCGAGCCGCGGTACCACTTGACAGAGTAGACCTCGCTCTCGTGGATGCGGTACAGGCACGCCATAGTGACGTTTCGACCGCGCTGCGCCACGTGGGGGGTTATGTGCAGCTCCGTCGTGAGGAGCCCGCCGACTTCTGTAAAGAGGTAAGGTTATTAGTTAACGAGGTTTTACATTCATAGTAGTAGGTTTATGAGGTTTTAGATTCGTAGTAATAGATTTATGAGGTTTTAGATTCGTAGTAGTAGATTTTGAAGGTGCCGGAATTGTTTGAGTTTTAAGGTATGGTAAAATTATTCATCAGTCGGTTTTAATTTTTAGTTGATTATATAACTAAATGGCTTCGAAGGTAGAAGAGCCTAGCGGTTATTATTTAGCATAAAAACGTGTGTCTATTTTATAGTGCATATATTAAACTAAATTTCCTCTTGAATAAAATAAGAACCAAAATCCATCAAGTAGTTATAAAGCTCTAAGCATACATAAAGACAGTCAACAGGAATCGACTTTGCTCTATACTAAGGTAGAACTAATTAACAGTTCACACGTCTTCACACTCATTCGGATCATAATATTCTTCGAACGTTTTAATCTGTGTCCTTTTCGATAAGCGTCCTGATGACTCATCTAAAATTCTCCAGAAATTAAGATGTGAGAACCGTGACAGGCGCAACTTTTATCTTGATGTGACGGAAATCAAATGCTCAAAGTGTCTCGAAGTAAATAAAGTACAGGCTGCTCGCTGGGAGGCTGCCAATACATCGCGCCACGTTCTCAAAAACTTTGAATTCCAAATTGATGATTTATGTGTTATATTTTTCAAACGCCACGTAATCCGGAAATAACTGACGAAGACATTTTGTTTTAGAGCAAATTCGCTGTTTTATCTGTTTTAGAAGTTGCTACGGTGGGGCCAAATTTAAGGGCTACGTTGACTGCGCCTTATGTAACTTATAGACGCAGCGCAGACGGCAGACTATCCGTGACGCACTTTTTGTCTGTAGAAATAGAACCTATGCAATTATATGTGGATTTTTTGCGCGTCGTGTGCGTTACTGTATATAATTGCATAGGTTCTATTTCCCATAGACTAAAAAGTGCGTCACGGATAGTCTGTCGTCTGCGCTGCGCCTAGTAAAAGTAGATTAGGTTTTTATATGAAATACGGTATTTTGCTAAGTACAATATCTGTATGTAGGTTGAAAATAGGTTGGTCTACTTTAGGTACTAGTCGTTGTACTTCAAGAGGAATTGATTTATAGGTTGCAACCGTTATTTGGTCTGGTTAGGAGAAATCAATCGGTCCGCCACCTGCATAAATGTCTATTTCTCTGATAGCACAAGCTGTACAGTGTACATCTTAATTTAAGTAAAGTGTTCTTTAATTCTGTTTCCTCATTTTATTAAATAAACACCAAGAATTATTATGTCAAAAGGGAAGGGGTCTGCTCAAATACTCCGGGAAAATGTTCCCCTGGCGAAATATCGGGGTGTAAATTGAAAAGGCAGCTGGTTTGAGCCGCACTTTCGTCCGGTTTGCAGAGTGCCGGAAACCATAAATCATACCATTCTGTAACCTTTTCCATAAAAATTGTTCTCTGAATATCTTGTGTAAAAGGCAGTGGTACTTTTCAAACAGAGTTGAGTACATCACCGGATTGCACTCAGTTATAGATTGTAAGTTCCTAATTATTATTGTTTGAGATATATTTAGCTGCGGACTTTTAAAATTTACTCCCCAAAGGGTTGAATTTAGGTTCAATATTGGAAAAAATAGCTTAAAAATCTAAGACGCAAGCGTTCCTTCCGAAATATTTTCAATTTCCCCGCCCCACTATTTCCACGCTTGCATGGCGACGTGACGCGGATACCTGATGAGATTAAAGTCTTTGACGATATCGGAACATCTTAAAACTTCGCCTTGAACAGGAATCGCTCCTGACATATTAGACAGATTACCTACTTTAGAAAACTCGGGACTTAAAACTTTCTGTTCACTAGTCACTACTTAATGCTGTTTACTTCGACTATTAGTATAAAGAGTATTGCTTGTTTGCGTTGGAGGAATTGTTTTGTTGAGTTTATATACAAATATATGGCTCAACTGAAAATAATGCTGATTAATTAAAGGGAGCGCAAGAAAATTTACGTAACATGCAACATGCTACATAATAGTTATGGAGTTATGTTATAGCCTAATGCGGAACTGGGCAGGGCACGTCTCCCGTATGCACCCGGACAGGTGGGCGCATCTAGTTTCGGAGTGGCTACCGACTGGTCGGCGTATACAACCAACAAAAAATTTTTATTATAATTTTATTATTTAATAGTGGCCGACCCACAAAAATGTGGCGTGACGAACTGGGTGCGTTCGACAAAGAGTGGCCTGTAACAGCACAAGACCGCGAATTGTGGAAGAAGAGAGAGGAGGCCTTTGCCCAGCAGTGGGACACAGTGGGCCAATATTATAATAATAATTGTCGCCGGTATTAGTCAAATAAATTAACACTAATCCAAAATATAATCATAAAGTTTTGTAAAAGAAAAACTGGATCGAATAAAGTAAATGACCAATATCGTCGCAATAGCCATTAGTTTATTCAATATAGTTCCTTATTGGTCCCGAGCACCTGCGACGTCGGACTCGTAATATTTCTCGCTGTCTCGGCACACTGTTTTCTTGTTTTTGGTCCCCGTGTCAAGTCATAAGCTGAAGCTAGCTAGTGTGTCCATTTTTGCAACAATATGGATTCTAAACTAAAGTGGCAATAGAAATCATTTTTGAGGATTATTATTCATGGTAATCCTCAAAAACGATGTTGATTGCCACTTTAGTAGATATAATGGCTCCCACACCGGTTTCCGTGACGGTGGCCGGTTTCATTGAAACCAGGCCAGCTACGCAGGAGTAATTTTATAGTGCCCAGGTGTGTGCGCAGTACACAAGAGCACTTTCTATTCCTTTACTCTCATAACCCAGTGGGACGGCAGACCGACACGACCGGCGAGAGATCAGGCGCAGGACCGACTTTTTACATGCCCATCCGACGCATGGATCATCTTACTTATCAGGCGATCAGCCTGCATTGTCCTAACCGAACTTAGAAATAACATATTATTGTTTCCAACACGGGAATCGAACCCAGGACATCCGAGTCAAGAGCCGCGCTCTGTACCACTAGACCACGCGGAGTTTAGTAGAGTAGGTATAACAATGACATTATGTACGTTTATGTAACATTACGTACATTTTTACTCTGTGTATTAGATGCCTATGTCCAGACTAACATAAAGACCGTAAGAAAACCAAATCTAATTGTGGCTATGCTGGAATTAGTCAAAAGTGCGAGTCTGAAATTATCTATTTTTGTAATAATTTAATGTTTTTAGAAGCTATATATTTCAAATAGGTTGAAGTTTAAAATAAAATATTGTCTGAACAGATCGCTTGTGACTTGTGCTGAATTGAATACCGTGTCGAACAGGGGTTGTTATATCTTCGGAAAATAATTAAAAAGGAGATCTTACTCCTTCACTTCGATCGGAACTGGCAATGGAAATATCCACTCAATGCTTATAAGAAATTTCATTTCGTTGTACAGTTTGTCTTAGCATTTATAATAATAATTATTATAATAATTATTATTACTATTGCTAAAATTACTAACATAAATGTATATGCACTTTTTACGTTATTATAAAAGCTTTACCTATATCACAGATTATTTATTATAATTATATTATGTACATTGTACCATCGAGGAAATTGATTCCTATGCAGTTGACAGACCAACGTCATATGGTCGGATAATGTCAATTCAATGATTGTGATCTGTCTGGCTGGGTTTGACATAACACGACCAAACTACGTGGGTCCCCCATCTGTCAGTCAATCAACTTCTCTGATAATACCTACTTTTATTTGCAAAAACTAACTGATAATATTACGTAGACCGTGCGTTCCGTAAACAAACTTAAACAATAGGCAATATTATTAAGAGCGTTTACACCTTTCACGCTCATTTTGGCTTAAAACTGTACTTTTCCAACTTGAAAAATCATCAACCACCTATCTTTATAAAAATGTTGATAACTTATTTTTATAGAGAATTTCACTATTTAAATAGTTAGCAGAGAAAAAAAATAGGATTCATAGAGTATTTGTACATTAAATCTCGATACCTTAACAGAGGTTTTCTTAAATTCCGTTTTAGTATCAGTTTCGAAGCTTTTAATTTACGAAACCAGCGACAGATCAAAATATTATAAACTAATAATAACCTATTGACAAGATCCTGGTACATATTATATAGACAACATAGTTTTGACAAAATTAGTGGGGAACCATAATGTTATGTACCTAAGAAAAAAGGAGAAACGGACCTCACATAGAAACAGCTTATTGAATATTGGTCCTTCGACAAAACGAGGTAGATGTTAAATACTGTGTATCGGAACTGTAAAACTCTAGAACGAACTGTCACCAGCAGTATTTCCGGACCTATATGACCTGCAAACCTTCAAGAAAAGAGCGTATTCCCTCTTAAAAGGCCGGCAACGCACCTGCAGCTCTTCGGATGTTGCGAGTGTCCATGGGCGACGGTAGTTGCTTACCATCAGGTGACCCGTTTGCTCCTTTGCCCCCTTATTAAAAAAAAAATATATATTCCCATATTCCTATTCAGTAAAGGTCGGAGTAGAACGGTGTGAATTCATACAGGAGCTGCAATATTTGATATAAAATGAAATCGACCCGGACGATCAAACGACACGACGCTTTGACTACTGGCACGTACTGGCATTCCTTGTTAAGGACACATTACATTTGCAATAGGGTCAAATGTTCTTCATTTTCTTCCGATGACCCATTCAAATATATTTTTATTAGACCCCGATGGGCCTTAAAGTATGCTTATTTCAACTTGTACATTTATTGTGGCCAAATGTGTTAATGTGGTATTTTTTATTATTATATTATGTTACGTTATCGCCATTGCCCTTATATGGCTTATGATGGTAACAATGTGTAAGTATAGATAAGATTCTAGAAATAAAAAGTGCTATAATGTAAAATTCCTCGCGACGCCACTTCAAAGAGAGACTGTAATGAAAATATAAAAATTCTTAGCCAATAAATAATTGATTGATTAATTAAATGAGAAGTCTTACACCCATAAATTTGATAAGCATTACGTTGACAAATTTACAATCAGATATTTAAATCCATATTCAGACCGTGTTGCTTTTAATTTGAATGAATTGCTTTTCTAACCAATAAAATTCAGCACTAAGTCAGGATGCATTTGATAATTTCTACGATGCGTATTTTAAATCCCTATTTAATAACTTATTTCGAATGCAACTTGACTAACGGTCCATATTAGCTCCTCCTCACATAGTGTATTGTTCCACTGTCACATAGAGGCGTTATACAGGTGGTATCTTACCCCATATATCACAGGGACCAATTAACTCGCCTGATGTACGGAAATGACTTCCTAACAACGTAACACTGCGGTACCCAAATTATGTCTAGTTAGAGCACAGATATAGGCATGTTATGCTGTTCTCTAGCTGGAATAAGAAATCAAATCAAATCAAATCAAATAATCAAATAATTTATTTGCAGAATAAGTAGATAAAAAGGTGTTACAGATTTAAGAAACTATAAAGTATCAATTTTCAAAGTCTAGGATAATGCATGGAGGATTATATTATTATATTATTATTTTTTTTAATTAAGAATATTTTTCGGTATATAACCATATAAAAAATTTAACCTATACGAAAAGGGGAGCTGCGTATATTAGGCATCTTTGGCGGGGCGAGCGATTGGTAAATTGGAGTGGTGCACATTTTTTTCTCTCTTTACCAAAACAAAATTTAAAAAATTATCTTAACCAAAGGCAGCAAGACATTTTAGATTACTAAACACTCCCAACATAAATCACGTTTCGCTGTTTATTATAAAATAGACAGTAATAAAACGAATTGCTATGTGCCGCGTTTCTCAGATTTCAAAGCGACGGGACCCACTGGGGATCCGAGGGGGTTTGCCCCGTATTTACCCCACTACTCGGGTCTGGGCTTAAAGTAATTTATGTAGCAACACTCCTTATATCCAAAAACTATTTCAACCAGATAATTACTTTCGGATGTAGATAATATTTGTCAAGTTGTTTGTTGATTTGAGTGTGACGGGGTGAAAATAAATATAGTCAAACTTGAGTCAAAATATCAGATTGTAAAGTATAGTTGTCGGGTAGAGAGAAATTTGTCCATTGGTCTATCTTTGCTCGTACCAAAAAAGGTATCCAATATTATAAGTATAGAATGCTCGGAAACAATAATAATTAATAATCTATAGGTAACATATTGTAGTATCAAAAAGACTAGAAGTTGCAATTCAAAAAGCAATTTCTATCGATCTAATACCTGGACTTTAGTAACAGTAGTAAATCAAGGAAGATTTAAATTGCTTTACTTATGTGAAAAATATTCAAAGTCATGGTGACACTAAAATAAGTGTTTTGTGATTTTCGCAACAAATTTAATTTTAAATGTATTTTATTAAAACATATTTTGTACAATAAATAAAAACAAATGATCGCGTACAAAACCGCGTGCGACTAAAGTTAATTGCACAATAAATTCGGCAGTGAGTCGCGATTAATTAGTGAGTTGCAGTCAATTTGTTTTTGACCAAAAACATGTTAGTTCATTAAAGCCAGCTATTAAAACTAAAGATGCAGCATTTAGTGGTACTGGCACAGTTTAAAACACGCTCGACCGCAAACAAAAATCCCGATACAAATATTGAAATGAAAAAAAAAACTTGATTGCTTTTCCGGTACGTTTTGAATATCGAAGCATAAAGGTATCAAAACATTTTGTGGTAGGTACAGACTACAAATATTGTATACAGTATTATATATTCACAGAAATAAAATATTGAAATTTTGGCAGGATCAATAATGGTCAGAGAGGATGCAACAAAGTTGGCCAAAACCGTGAAACTCGGAAAATAAAATGTTTCTTGTTATTTTCAAGAGTCAGTTTATACATGCTATGTCAAAGTCGTTCGTCCTCGCCCTTTCCCGCGTTTAATAAAAATTGGAAGAAAAATTTAAAATATAAATTCATAAACTGTCGATGACAGCTTATAAGTTTGAAGTTTGTAGTTTGGGAGAAAATAACGCAAAAATATTCAAGCTTCAAGTTCGGGAACACTTTTCACAATTGATTGAAAGTTTTCCAGAAAAAATATCATATTCATTTTATATCCGTAGCTTTTGAATAAAATTTTGGCGTAAGTATATTCAATAGCACTGGACTTTGCTTAAGTATGGAATATATATTTAATCATTACAATTCCTCAAATGATCGAGGATAATAATTATTATTTATTGTTTCATATTGTATTGAACTGATTTTATGAAATCTTGCAATTATCAGGATTGCAGGCAAACCCGTAAGAAATAGCTAATAATGCTTACATATTATTTGGAATGTGCTAACAAAGCTCTTTCATTTGGTACCCTACACGACACCGTCAGAAAAAAAATTTTTGGCCTTTCCTTTATGTTCCCTAGATGGCACTAAGGTCAATTTAACGTAACGTCATGTAGCTTATAACCAGCGGACAATCAAGACGCTTCTAATGATATGTCATTTGTCGAATTCTGATAAGTAGTTTAGAAGTTACAAGGGAACAGAATATGAACATACATACATACATAGCCTGTCAAAATCATAACCCTCCTTTTTGCTTCTCCGTAGTCGGGTAAAAAAAGTATCAGCTGTCAATCAAATATATATTTTTCGAAAAATATAGCGTGGCAAACTGGATACTGTGTACAAGCATTTGACATTATGCACAGTAAAAAAAAACGTAAATAATAATCGGCCAAGTGCGAGTCGGACTCGCGCACGAAGGGTTCTGTACCGTTATCTGAGCAAAAATAGGCCAAAAATTGTGTTTTTGTATGGGAGCCCCCCTTAATATTTTATTTTATTTAAATATTATTATTAAATAATAAAGTACAATTATATTTAAGGCCATTGTAAAAGTTTCAGGTACCTACCTCTTATCATTATTCATTACGAGCAAAAAAGGCCAAAAAAATCACGTTTATTGTATGGGAGCCCCCCTTAAATATTAATTTTATTTTTATTTTAGTATTGTTGTTACAGCGGCACCGAAAATACACAATCTGTGAAAATTTCAGAACTCTAGCTATATCGGTACTTGAGATACAGCCTGGAGACAGACAGACGGACGGACATCGAAGTCTCATGAATAGGGTCTTTACCCTTTGGGTACGGAACCCTAAAAATCAACTCTATTTTTTGTTGTATTTTAAAAAGTTGGTTAATGCTTTTTTAATAAAATCTCAGTGAAGTGAAGTGAAGCAAACACAAAATATTTGAAAATGTAGGAGCATTTATTAATAGCACTTTGCGCTAAGCCTAACTAACAGTAATTCTAACCAATTTTGTAAACAAAATAGTTGGCGTAAATCAATATTGTATGTAACAGCGTAAATCAGCGCACAAAGACTATTGCGGAACAGATATTCCAGTAATGTTTATTTGTTTGAGCCGCCATCAAATGCGGCTAATGTGTTTAGATTATGAAGTAGGGAGCCGGAATTTCGTTGAGTGATAATGGCGAAATTAGATGGCAAGTAGGTACTTTGACTTACTGGGAGTTTCTTATACGATGAGGCAGATTTTTCCGGTCGGATTGATCTCAGGCCGACTTAACCGGACTCGTGCGCACGGGGATACACAAAACTAGTCCAGTGAGGCCTGCGATTATTCCAATCGAAATTGGTCTAGTCGGAGCATTGATATAAAAAAACCCAAGATGCACACTCGACGTGTCAAAACCGTCCGTATAAAATAAGCGCATAATTTGTATGATTCGGAGTCTCTGATCGGAACGTATATTATGGAGGCTTAAGGGCCTCTAAATAATCCCAAACTCTAATAATTCCAGTTAGAAAAATACTTCTTCCGTCATTTTCCGAAAATATTTCAATCAAAAATAATAATTATTATATAAATAAGTTTGATAATTTTAGTACGAGCACGTAAAATAGAGACAGAATTTCACATTTATAATACTGTCTGGATTCAGAGTCTCTACGACCTACGTCAAATAGAATCTTCATGAATCACTTTCCTCTAGAGTCTAGAACCTGATATTAAAATGACATAAACTTGAATGCTCGTACTCCCCTAATCCAGATAATAAATTACAAAGTTTCACTCAGTTTATAAAATTCCAATATGGATTAGTCACACGGAGCAGACGTAAATCACCGGATCTGAGGAATGCTCGTCTTTGTTTTCCAAATATACTTCAGCAACAAATCATTCGGAATCTTTTTAAGTTTTAAAGCACGTCGAAAATGCAGCTAAGCATTTAGATTAGTGTAGGTTAAAAGGGGAAGGCGATTACTATAGTGATTTACGATCGAATCTTAGCTAGGGTTACTATTCATTAGTAAATTACCTGCTTTGTGAATACGTGCGCACTACTAGGATTACTTATATTTTAAACGCGAATATGTTTGTCTATTACTTCTTTAGGCCGCGTCTCCCAGACAAACGCGGCCTGCGGTGACGGTGGCGGTCAGTTGGATGACTTGAGAGAGGAACGACACAGACACACGCGGCCACGCGGCCAAGTCATCCAACTGACTGCCACCGCCACCGCTGCCCGCGTCTGTCTGGGAGACGCTTAACTCGGTTCCGTAGCTTTCATCGATGAACCTATTTTGATGTTTATTAAGGAGTAGACTAGATGACGCCCGCGACTCCGTTGCACCAAAATTCGTTCATCGCGCGAAATGTGTACATTTTTCCGGGATCAAAAGTACTATATGTCCCTTCTCGGGACTCAAACTATCTCCATGCCAAATTTCATCAAAATCGGTCCTGCAGTTTGGGCGTGAAGACGTAACAGACAGACAGGCGGACAGACAGACAGACACACTTTCGTATTTATGATATTAGTAGGTATGGATACTTTGCATTCCGGGAAATGCCGTAAAATAGAGAACCCAATAGAGCTTACGTACCCAAATAATCGCCCAAGTGCGAGTTGGACTCGCGCATTAAGGATTCCGTACGACAATAGAGCAAAAATAGGCTGAAAATTGTGTTTTTACCCGACTGCCAGGAGGGTTATGTGATCAGCGTGTATCTTGTATGTTTGTAATATTTTTTATTACCTCGTATCTTCAGAACCGCTAAGGGGATTTTCACATTTGAGCTGGTATCGTTAGATTTGTCTTAATAGCCCAAGTGTTCTTAGATAGGTGACATTACAAAAAAAAACCTATATAATGAACTTATAATCTAAGCTATTTTAAGCTGGTTGAATACCTCATCCTCATTTCCAAATATGCTGGAAATATATGTGGGAGGCCACACTGGCATTTCAGCGCTGACTGATAAAGCCAGAGTTCGCGTGGCATATGAAATGTGTAATATCTGCGCCTGGCACTGATATATTTTCTGTCCGTTTATAAAGATAATATTTGGGTTTTAATTTTAAATTACGAAGTGGGTCAGAGCTCCGAGGTGGGGTGAATGAGAATGGCGGCTGAAAGCCTATGAACAGGTTCTTAAGAGATTAACATTGTGGGTTTTATTTCGATTCATTATTTAATCGATGCTTTTAGTTAATGATTAGTTTTTGTTGTATTTTAATGTTAAAATATATTGCATCGTATGTTCCTATTACAGTAAGAAGAAAATATGATTTTATGGAAGGGAATAAAATGCTTATTGTTAACGCATAAGTATTAGGTGTTCTATATTATTATCTGTTTCTTGTATCGTTTGTTTATGCAATTAGAGTTATCTAATAAATTAACTTTCATTTGCACAAAACTCGTACTAAATACATTTGCAAACATAATAATTATTTTAATTTGCTGAAATTACTCAGTATAAATGCATACGTAAACATAATAACAATGAAGTAAATAAATATAATAATAATATATTGTGGTTGTTACTTTATTTTAACCATAAAATTCAAACAAAGAGCATAAGTATTATTTACAATTTTATCACAATGAAAAACCGAACATGTAGTACAGATATTCAATAAGCGTTTTACCAGCGTACCCGAGTCGATGCCAACATAAAATATCTGTTATTGCTACGTAGATTTAAACTATTTGTTATGTGCCAACACTTACGGTCGCGTATACAACTAGAACAGCTATTCCCAACCTGCGGCCCGCAGACAGCATGCGGCATGCATAAAGTCCGGGCATGCCCGGTTTTTTTCAGTGGCTCGCGTAAAATTAAATTTAAAGAAAAAGAGGAAAATTAATATTTTATTGTGCCTAACAAACACAGTGTAGCTACTTGTTAATAAGTCACAAAAATTGCACTATTACGTATATCGTTTATTTTGTATAACGTTGTTTTTAACCATAAATAATTTTGGTTGCGGCCTGCGGCACTAGACTAAAGCGTGTTTGCGGCCCGTAATAAAATAGTTGAGAACGCCTGACTAGTTCAGGCGACAGAGAACTATATTCTCTGCTTTGAAATAAACTACCACGAATGCTGTTAAGTACATTTATGAGAGAAATTGGGAACCTAATACGTATCAAACCTTGTTGCAAATGTTGTTTGTTTCTACCTCTACGTAACTAAGACTTAGGAGAACACAATGTAAGCTTGAGGTATGTAGTGGTAATAAAATCCTGCAAAAATGCACATTATGTATTATGTACTACTGTATAAGCTATACACGAAAACCAATGGGTATATGTACTAACATACCCATTGGTTTTCATGTAAAGCTGATCAACTGTAAAAGTAATTTTGTTGAGTATAACTTTTTGTATAACATTTTACTAATACTACTTGGGCTTGATAGTCATTAGTCATCCGGAAAAGCATTAAATCGTGATGTTTTGATTCAAGTAGTTGTTACACATTTCGACGCATCAAAATATTATTCTCCGCGGTGCATTAAGCGCATAATTTTGCTATTTCGGTCCGAACACAACTTATTACCGAGTTACATTTATGCAGCGAAGCTTTTAGAACTTCCATATTTAACCTGTAATGTGGCATCCCTAGTAGTCCCTATTGTGTGCCTTCATGCACACTGTGTCGAGCCGCAACGTAGCGGAGCGCAAAAATCCGTTCGTATCGCTTGAATACAATTTACATGAATTTTTGTTTACTCTGTCGGGACGCAGCACGTTATTGCGATGCGGCCCGCTGCACCCCGTCAATTTGCATATAGCAAGCCGATTCTGGCAGGCTCAGGGTCTGTCGACGGACTGCGCTTCGCTCCGATAAGTACGCTACGGCCCGGCCCGTCACCAATGTAGAGCTTTAACTGTAGCTTGAAATTAGGAAATTACAATTTTATTCTGTTATTACGATAGATGTTTTCTTCATTTTAAGAGGCACAAACTTATGATTTTTAGCTTTTGCTAGCATTTTGCGCTGCGGCCCGACACACTGCGGTCCGGCATAATATCACAGTGTAAATACACTGTGATAATATACCCAACTATGCGTTTACCGATAAGGACTCCTCCAAGATTTAAAAATAGACCGGGAGTTTCATTGTGGTGCAGCGTGTGTAAGCAATCAGACCTGTCACATTTATTGTACCTCTAAGTGTTGTTCTAGAAACATCGGGGAGCTATTTTGGAGATTCTAAATTTAAATTTTCTTTATAATTCTCCGGGCGTTCCTCTGCAATTTATGAACGAGAAAATTATGTTTCGCTTTCGTGTAACAAGTGTTCATTAAGGAAAAAGTTTTCGAACGTCCCTCTAATAATATTTATGAAAGTGGCTCATAAAATATTGTGCAACTGTTGAGTCAATTCAGACCAATTCACAGCCCTTCACGTGAGAACATCGTAATGGGGTGAAGGTGAACGTGGAATATATTTTTATGATTATAATAATATTCAACTTGGAAAATGCTACATAAATATTACAATATTTTTATTTGGAGGATCTTTTCATTCTATAAATTATAAATTACTGCCAGAATATTTTATACTTGTAATTATTTTTCTTTTTTTTTCCAAAAAAAAGGTGGAGCGACGAACTGGATGCGTTCGACAAAGAGTGGCCTGTAACAGCACAAGACCGCGAATCAATAATATTAAGAAAAGAGGGGAGGCCCTTCCCCAGCAGTGGGACACAGTGGGCCAATAATAATAATAATTATTATTATTACTCTATGGCTATATCAGTCACCTTAGCTTTTAGTTGTTCGCACAGTCAAAAAAGATTTTTGAATAAATATTAAATTTACTTTTTTACCTGAACTACGAAACAGGTCACCAAAAAAGTAAAATTTTGAGACTAGTCGCGATCACCATACTTTCATCGACACGAGACAAGACAATAAAATTCTATACCACGAGTAATTACACCGCTAGTGATGTATGCGCCGCCGCGCCGTAATAACCAAAGTGAATGGAATCGGACATAAATTTAACGACATAGAATGTAAATCTCGTTTGCCGATGAATCTAGAAAGATTTATTCCTAGTAATGGCGGATAAGAGGAGAAATATTTTACAGCAGTATTAATTTTATACGAGTACTAATGGTGACGTTAATGTCATATTTCAAGGGATTAAATAGGATTTAAGTGTCATGTGATGGCTACGTAATGGTAAGTGATTTTAGTAGGGAATGTACATTGTACAGGATTTATATGTGGTAGGACATGTCAAGTAAATGATAAGTGTAACAGGCAGCACTTTCTCTGTATAAGATAACGTACAGGAACTAAAGTACTTTGATAGCTTATGACAAGTGTGTTATTAAGTACTTATTAGGTACCATCGAGAAAACTGATTTCTAGGCATATGATGGACCTACGTCATTTGGCCGGCTTATGTCAATTCAATATTAGTTGTGAATTGTGATCGGTTGGATGTGTTTGACTTAGAGCGACCGCAGACTTACAATTTCAAGTTGGCCAACTACAGTCAACTACAATTTTTAAATGAAAAAAATAATATGAGAACTTTATTAATTCGAGATAAAAATGTGCAAGGTGACAATATTTAAAATGTAATAAGCGTTCTCTGTAAAAATACAAAGAAAACAATACACCTTTTAAGCGTGATTACGTTTAGAAAATTTTCCCGCCTGTCATGACTTTCTTGACAGACTGTAGTTGGCCAACTTGAAATTGTAAGTCTGCAGTCGCTCTTAACGTGACTAAAGAACTTAGGTCCGCTATCTGCCTACGAATCAGCTTCTCTGATAGTACAAGTTGCATATTGACATCACCAGTTCCTAGTTTCTGTGAATTTAGCGGTCCACGCGGTGGTTTTTGCTCGATTTGGAGTAAAACTATCGAGTAAAACCGTATGTAAATACGCGCATTACAGCGCATATCCATTTTAATCACTTCATTCGAAATCGAAAATATTTTCACAACACTATTGTATGAAATATTTCTGTACTTCAAATAAATTTATGAATTATGATCAAATAAAAACAACCTTCAAAAGAAGTCAAGATTTCGCAAAAACACGCAAATATTTTGTTTACACACGTAAAAATAGTCAACAAATTAAAGATAACGGAATATTGTAACATCCAAATGATATTTATTCTGTGTAGAGTCGATAACAAACATAATCATAGCAAGTAAACACGTCAGCCAGCAATATCTCCTCAATCTAAACTTAGATGTTTATGCAGTTATCTTAACTATTAGTAAATATATCTACAGCGACGCATAAAGTCGTAACATGTTTTGGGAATTAAGGCTGGTAAATAGATTCAGGGTGAAGCCAAACGTGCGTAATTTGTGAGTTGTGACTTGTGAGTCGGAGAATTTCGGCTGGCAGAAATTCTGCTTCATTCAGTTTCATACAATACAAAAGTCCTGTTTAATTCAGACGAGCGTAATTTCGTGAGTCATGGCCTCATGATTTATATGAAAAGATACTTACGCGACCGAAATTCTGCTGCATTCAGTTTCATACAAAAGTCCTGTTTGATTCACACGAGCGTAATTTTGTGAGTCATTATTTGTATGAAAAGATATTTACGCGACCGAAATTCTCCTGCATTCAGTTTCATACAAAAGTCCTGTTTGATTCAGACGAGCGTAATTTTGTGAGTCATGATTTGTATGAAAAGATATTTACGCGACCGAAATTATGCGACTCACAACTCACAAATTACGCTCGTTTGGCTTCACCCTAAGGGCGAAGCAAAATGAGCGTAATTTGTGAGTTGTGAGTCGCATACTTTCGGTTCGGCAAAATTCTGCTGAATTCAGTTTCATACAAAAGTCCTGTTTGATTCACACGAGCATAATTTCGTGAGTCATGATATTATGTATGAACACTCAGGGAATGTATTAGCTTCTCTAGTCGCAATTATAATTTGATAAGCCGGCAATTACTGTGCCGGTCGGACTGGGGGTGTTAGGTTTTTTCGTTACGTAATTTCATGATTCCGTCACCGCGCTCAAAGCCCACGATAAAAGGTATGCAGTAGGCAGTAGCTTAGAACCTCAGACCGGAAATAAGTCCTAAAGTTAAAAATTTTGCGTGATTATACTTAGAAGGGCGCCACCGCGCAACCGACAACATCGTACTCGTAGTAAAATTTACTTTTAAAATAGTTTTAGTGATGGACAAAGTGAAATAAGTGGAAAAATTCATGGACCAAGTGAAAATACATTCGGACAATAATAAAAACTTTGTTATAATAAGTGATATGAGTGTAAAAACAAAATAAATACGACCCCATAAATTACCATCAGTTTAGCTTAGAAAAGCAATCAAAGGACAAAAACAGTGCAATACATGAACCATTAGTGCGTGTGATTTGTGCACATGATAAATAAAACAGTGAGACGAGTGTAAATAAAAAGCTCTAAAATACATAACCTAAAAGTGCAAATCATGATCAATTAAAAATCAGTTAACACCAACAACGACATCTATTGGCGTGTATTGATGTTACTTTCCTACCGAGGTTCACCAAACCAAGCACAAGCTCAATCGAATAAGTTACGAGCCCAAATCACAGAGGTCGCTTTTTCATCATCACAAGTGGACAGTAAAAAAAATATAAGCGCCACCTAGTCTTAAATTCAAAAAACTACATACTATCAGTTGGCGCACATTCCTGCGCAAGAGATTAGTACAGGACGACACCCACTAGAAGGCGTTAGTAATATAAAAAATTATTACGATGGAGGAAATTAAAAATATGCTTATGGCAATGCAAAACGAAATAAGAGAACAAAAATCGAGCATGATTGAAATGAAAGAAGACATAAAAACTACAATTATTAACAGTTTAAACGTAAAATTCGAAAACTTAGAGATTAAACAACAAAATTTAGAGAAAAATATAGAAAAACAAGATGAAAAATTGAGAAACATGGATAGATATCAAAGAAGAAAGAACTTGATAATATTTGGAATTAAAGAAGAAGAAAAAAATTACCATGACCTAGAAAAAATTATTCTAAACAATATAAACACTCATTTTAATGTTGAATACCAAACAATTCACATTGAAGCTGTAAGAAGAGTGGGGAAAAAAGGACCCGCAATCAGACCTGTTATTATAACATTTAGCACGGTAGGCCTGAAATTAAATATACTGAAAAATAGAAAATGCTTAAAAAATACTCCATATCGTATACAAGAAGACTACCCTCAAGAAGTACTTAATAAACGCAAAGAACTGTTTATTCAACAAAAGATAGAAAGGGAGTCAGGCAAAACCGCTTTTATTAAATACGATAAACTTATCGTATTAGAGAACAGAAAAAATAACCCTTCCCGTAATAAGAGAAATATGTCACAGTCTCCAGAACCAGCCTCTTCAGATTATCACAAGATACAAAATTCTAAGAAAAACAAAACTACAAATTTAGAAAGTTTTCTTACGCGACAGACGAAGTCGAACTCTTCTGAAACAGCTCAAAAAGGACCGAATAGCATCCCGCAGAGTGAAATGTATATGCAGATAAACACCTCAAACAAAGTCAACTCGAAGAAAACATCTTAGCAATCAGAACGAGCCCCCTCTCTAGCATCTCCAATACAGCTGGTCACTGCGGAGATGTACGACCAAAACCCTCCAGAAAAAATATTGCATATTATCACATTTAATGTGAGGAGCCTGTCATCACATGCACGACTATTAGAACTTGTAGATTCGATGAAAAACATAAAATTTGATATAATGGGCCTGTCAGAAGTCAGACGAATGGGAAACTCTATATGTGAATACGAAGACTTTATACTTCAATTTACAGGAGAAACAGCAGGACTCTACGGAGTCGGATTCATAATAAAAAAACATTTGAAAAAATATATAGAGTCAATAATTGGTTTGTCAGAACGGGTTGCTATGTTGACATTGAACATAAATAATTTTAAATTCGCCATTATTCAAGTATATGCCCCAACAGAGAGTGCGAACGAAAACAAAATAGAAGAATTTTATAAAATACTTGATAAAGCACTGACAATGACAAACTACAACAATATTATAGTGATGGGCGACTTTAATGCTAAAATTGGTTTCCCTAAACCGGAGGAACGCATGATAATGAAGAAATTTGGCTACGGCACCCGAAATTCTGCTGGAGCAAGAATGATAGAGTTTGCATTCGAAAACAAGCTCTCAATTGTTAATACATTCTTTGACAAAAAACCCAAAAACAGATGGACCTGGAGATCACCCGACGGTAAAACCAAAAACGAATTAGATTATTTCTTGTGCACCTTTCCTCAGAATATAGAGAACATTGAGGTATTAAACATTGAATACCCTTCTGACCACCGGCCAATCAGAACCAAAGTAAAAATCAAGCAACCTCACAAAAGTCGAACAAGCTATAATAGAAATAGAAAAAACCAATTAAAGTCTGAAGAACAAATCTCTACATTCCGCAATTATCTACAGGAAGAACTAAATAACCTACTACAAGAGCGAACTGACTATACAACACAGCAATATTATGATAAGCTGATAAATATTTTAGATACCAGCTCGCAGAGAGCCCAAAAGACAGACATCAAGCAGGCGAAATACTCTATTATTACAGACCGTACCCGGCAACTAATACACCGCAGACACGAGTTACAGAACACCAAACCTAAAACTCGAAGCATGAAAAATGAGTTAAAAGCATTATATAAACTGACAAGTAAATATATAAAACAAGATTACACAGCCTACAGGTCGCATACAATAGAAAAACATCTTAACAAAACAGGTAGCATAAAAAGAGCTTTTAAAGAACTGAGAACTCATAAAAACTGGATAGAGGAATTAAAAGGCCAGGATAAGGTGCATAGTAGCAGAAAAGAAATACTAGACATAGCAACACGCTTTTACAGAGACTTGTATGACTGCTCTACGTCTCTACCTCTTCAGGATTATCCCTCTCAAGTCAATGAAGAAGTCGAACCTATATCAGAAATAGAAGTTATTGAACAAATAAAAAAGTTAAAGTTAGAAAAGAGCTCAGGCCCAGACAGAATAACTAACGAAATCATAAAAGTAGGATGCCCGTTAATAGCAAAGCCAATAACAAAACTGTTCAATATGATTATAGAATCTACATATACTCCCTACCAGTGGTCTGAATCTCATATAATATTATTATATAAAAAAGGCCACCCAAAGGACATCTCTAACTATCGACCAATAAGCCTACTGCCTACGCTATACAAATTATTTTCTTCAATCATAGAGACAAAAATTAGACAAACACTTGAAAACAAACAACCCATAGAGCAAGCGGGTTTTAGAAGAGGCTTCAGTACTACAGACCATATTCACACACTCGAACAAATAATAGAGAAGTTTCAAGAATTTCAAAGACCGCTCTACATGGCTTTTATTGACTATCAAAAAGCATTTGATACAATATCTCATTCTGCTATTTGGAGAACTCTACACGACCAAAATGTCAATCAAAGATACATCAACATACTAAAACACCTTTATGAGAAGAGTCAAAGTAGAGTTCACTTGGAAGACGTGGGCCAACCTATAAGAATCAAAAGGGGAGTTCGTCAAGGTGACCCCATCTCGCCCCGCCTTTTTATAGCTGTGCTAGAGTCGGTCATAAGAAATCTGAATTGGCAACATATGGGAATTAATATAAAAGGAAAGAAACTATCACATTTAAGATTCGCTGACGACATAGTTCTTTTTAGCGACAGTTATGAAGAACTGCAATGCATGATATCTGCTCTACACAGAGCAAGCTTGGAGGTCGGCCTAGAAATAAACTTATCTAAAACTAAAGTAATGACAAACAGCATTCAAAAACCGATAAAACTTGAAGACGTCACTTTAGAATATGTAAACAGTTATATATATCTTGGCAAACAAATTTCTTTTAGCTCCGAAAACAACCAACAAGAAATAGAAAGAAGAGCTCAAAAAACATGGAATAAATTTTGGAGCTACAAGGAAGTACTGAAAGGTAATTTTCCCGTTAAATTTAAAAAGAAAATAATGGACTCGTGCATCTTACCTTCCTTGACATATGCATGCCAAACATGGAAGTTCACCCATAAGGCAAAAAACAAAATTAAGACCAGTCAAAGAGGTATGGAAAGGAGTATGATGAAAATAAGCAAATTACAAAAAATACCTCACAAAGTCATACGAGAGAAGACTGAAGTTACTGATGCCGTCAAGCACGCCCAAAAATTAAAATAGCAATGGGCAGGTCATATAACCAGAATGACAGATGACAGATGGACCTTACGGACAACTATTTGGCCAGGACCAACAGGTTACAGGAAAAGAGGCAGACCACAAGCAAGATGGGCGGACGACATCACGAACGTAGCAGGACCGGATTGGGTAGAAGTAGCGGGCGATAGAAATATATGGAAATCTCTGGAGGAGGCCTTCACCTGAGAAGGGGTTCTTGCTTACACACTATGATTAAATTCTATATTAAAAAATGTATCAAATTACATGACATACCCAATAATCATAGCGCACGGAGTGCGCGGCCAAGTTCCAGCAGGCCGCGCGCATGCCGTGCACTATTTACACGAACGGTTTCGACGCACTTTTGACCCCCTTGTATCTCAGTGCCTATTGCGAGAACAAAGATAAAATTTTACCTACCTAATTATATACTAGTACTTACGCAATATACCAAATTTCATAGATATAGATTTGTTAGATCCTGAAATATTTCCTTGTAAAAATAGCTAATTTTGGCACTGACTCACTGACCGGTAATCAAAATTCACTGGCCACTTCCAGTTGTCGTAGCGTTATGAAATTTGGCACACAGGTTGTTTGTTATATGTAGATTAACAAAAAATTAAGAAATTTGAGAAATTGGTCAAGCGTGAGTCGGCTCATCTATGAATTTGAGATAAAAATCGGTAATCAAAACCTCTAGGCCACTTCCAGTTGTCGTAGCGTTATGAAATTTGGCACACAGGTTGTTTGTTATATGTAGATTAACAAAAAATTAAGAAATTTGAGAAATTGGTCAAGCGTGAGTCGGCTTCAAAACCTCTAGGCCACTTCCAGTTGTCGTAGCGTTATGAAATTTGGCACACAGGTTGCTTGTTATATGTAGATTAACAAAAAATTAAGAAATTCGAGAAATTGGTCAAGCGTGAGTCGGCTCATCTATGAATTTGAGATAAAAATCGGTAATCAAAACCTCTAGGCCACTTCCAGTTGTCGTAGCGTTATGAAATTTGGCACACGGGTTGTTTGTTATATGTAGATTAACAAAAAATTAAGAAATTTGAGAAATTGGTCAAGCGTGAGTCGGTTTCAAAACCTCTAGGCCACTTCCAGTTGTCGTAGCGTTATGAAATTTGGCACACAGGTTGTTTGTTACATGTAGATTAACAAAAAATTAAGAAATTTGAGAAATTGGTCAAGCGTGAGTCGGCTCATCTATGAATTTGAGATAAAAATCGGTAATCAAAACCTCTAGGCCACTTCCAGTTGTCGTAGCGTTATGAAATTTGGCACACAGGTTGTTTGTTATATGTAGATTAACAAAAAATTAAGAAATTTGAGAAATTGGTCAAGCGTGAGTCGGCTTCAAAACCTCTAGGCCACTTCCAGTTGTCGTAGCGTTATGAAATTTGGCACACAGGTTGTTTGTTATATGTAGATTAACAAAAAATTAAGAAATTCGAGAAATTGGTCAAGCGTGAGTCGGCTCATCTATGAATTTGAGATAAAAATCGGTAATCAAAACCTCTAGGCCACTTCCAGTTGTCGTAGCGTTATGAAATTTGGCACACAGGTTGTTTGTTATATGTAGATTAACAAAAAATTAAGAAATTTGAGAAATTGGTCAAGCGTGAGTCGGCTTCAAAACCTCTAGGCCACTTCCAGTTGTCGTAGCGTTATGAAATTTGGCACACAGGTTGTTTGTTATATGTAGATTAACAAAAAATTAAGAAATTCGAGAAATTGGTCAAGCGTGAGTCGGCTCATCTATGAATTTGAGATAAAAATCGGTAATCAAAACCTCTAGGCCACTTCCAGCTGTCGTAGCGTTATGAAATTTGGCACACAGGTTGTTTGTTATATGTAGATTAACAAAAAATTAAGAAATTTGAGAAATTGGTCAAGCGTGAGTCAGCTCATCTATGAATTTGAGATAAAAATTAATATGTACAAGTAAATACACTGAAATAAGATGAGGAGGAAAGAAACAAATTGGTATGATTCCTTAAAAAAAGTATTGAAATCTCACCAAAAACATACCTGTTAAAACGGGGCCAAGTTCCTATTCACTAATTGTTCGCCTTAAAAAAGAGTTGAAATCCAATTCAATGCCAAGTTTAGATGCACTTCCAAATCGATCATAATCATCTTCATCAACAGCCTGATCCTAAATACTTCTAAATTTGAACTTGGCAGGTTTTCATGCTAGTAGCACTTGATAATTATTGTATAATTTTTAAATTTAAATATAAGATATCTATGTGATTAAATTAACCTGCCAAGTTCAAATTTAGAAGTATTTAGGATCAGGCTGTTGATGAAGATGATTATGATCGATTTGGAAGTGCATCTAAACTTGGCATTGAATTGGATTTCAACTCTTTTTTAAGGCGAACAATTAGTGAATAGGAACTTGGCCCCGTTTTAACAGGTATGTTTTTGGTGAGATAATAATTTGACTTGACTAATGTCATAACTTATGTTTAATTTTAATGAGTAGTAGGATTTATTTAATAATAATAATTTGACATGATTATGGTTATGACTTGTTTAATTTTGTAATTAATCAAAATTACCCTATTGCTTATAAATTTAATAATTACTAGAATGTGATTTGATCGAGCAAATTGTAATTAGCAAGAAATAAAAGGCTTTTTTATTTTTATTTTTTATTTTTATTTATTATACTTAGAATATCAAAGACATTCTGTTCCTCTTTGTCCTACGTCCTAAAATACGTTACTTGGCTATGCAAAAGGAAGGTAAAGACAGAATCTCCAAAATAGCTCCATCCCGGCCGCCGAGCTGGCTAGACCGATACACCAGGATCCAGACTTATTATATTATTTACACCAAAACGACACGCGAACAGGTGCAATTCTGATTTGAATTAGATCAAGAAATCGGTATACATGACTATAGGAAGGTCGAAGATTTACCTGCGAACTAAGTAAGATGTTGCCATCTAATCAATTTGAGTCTAATATTATACATTATAGAGGGTGAAACAAAACTAAGTGATTATACTTTAGGGTGTGTACGTGTTCCTTGTAGGGAGTTCACTGTAAAAGTAGTAGCGCTGAAAGGCCAAAAATTTTTTTCACTTTTGTATGGGCAAGCGCCCCAGCGCCTCATGACGACTTTCCCCATACAAAAGTGAAAAAAAATTGGTCTTTCAGCACTAATACTTTCACAGTGAAGTCTTTACAAGGAACAAATACACACCCTTATACTTAAGCACACCTTATATCATATTACTTAGTTTTGTTTCACTCTGTATAAAATTCTCGTGTTTGTGCGCGAACTCCTCCAAAACGGCTCAACCGATTTTAATGAAACTTAGTGATATGTGCTATCGAGGAAATTGATTCCTGGGCAGTTCACGGACCTACATCATGTGGTCGGTTTATGTCAATTCAATGTAAGCTGTGATCGGTCGGATAGGTTTGATATTAACGCGACTAAATTACTTAGGTCTGCCATTTGCCTAGGAATCAACTTGTCTGATAATATATAATAATAATAGCTCCCACACCGGTTTCGGTGACGGTGACCGGTTTCATTGAAACCAGGCCAGCTACGCAGGAGTATTTTTATAGTGCCCAAGTGTGTGCGCAGGACCGACTTTTTACATGCCCATCCGACGCATGGATCATCTTACTTGTCAGACAATCAGGTGATCAGCCTGCATTGTCCTAACCAAACTTGGAAATAACATGTTTCCAACGCGGGAATCGAACCCACGACCTCCGAGTCAAGAGCCGCGCTCTGTACCACTAGACCACGGATCTGATAGTACATTCGTAAGGCCTACGAGTAGGTTTCTATCTATTTTTGTTATTGATACTAAAATAATTTACAGTTTTACATACTTAAACTTAATGTAATGTCAAGGTTTTTAAATGAGCGGCAGGCAAACTAAGACGATAGAAAAGATAAACAATAAACATACTATATTTAATGCATGTCTAATAAACTTTAATAAGCACATTATAATGAGGTTTTCAATTATGGTATCCACTTTATTTATAAAATATTTTAATATGCCTATTTTAAATTTTAAGCACGAAAATAGCTGGTAATATTGACACAAAATTGGGATTCCATCGGATATTTAAATTTGATCAAAAATTTGGGTTATTTCGTGAATAACAACTGTTCGAGGTCGGAATTTTCCTTCACAATAATAGCTCATTGGCTAAGTAATTAGTATGACTATCATGGAAACTCACTAATTCTTTGCAGAAATCTTAAGTTTTATCTCTAAAAGCTGTCACCACGTTATTGTACATAATAATATTTATCGTGAAAAACATTGCGGAAGCAACAAGATGAAGTTCCTGGGTCATGTATGTGTAATTGTGTATTGTGTATCATATAATAAAAATCTTAAATATATGTAATAATATGTATAGTATAAAAGTATTGAATATACTTCCGTTGTCTGGTACCCGTAACACAAGTCCTTCAGGTACTTACCACGGAGTCAGACTGACGTGGTGTGAAGCGTCCATAGATATTAAATATTATATTATTTCACTTATAGGTTCAGTTTGTAATAATATACATGTTTGTAATAAACATGACGTGAAACGAGTACACATAATAATATATAAGTTAATATTATTTTGAGCTGATGGCAATGTATAATATGTATAGAAATAACTGGAAGGCATAGCACGTAGTCTAACAAGCCCCTTAATGAAACTATTATCAAGCATTATGTCTGAATGAATAAACATGCGGAATTTGGATTACATATTAACTGGTTACTGGGTAACGTTCTTCAAGATCTTCAAACTTTGCTTATGAATATGCGCCCAATCAAATGCTTATACGTGCTCAACCTTCCATATTAGATGGCTGATGTCTGTGCCTTTTGATGTCGTCAAAAGTAACTCTTTTAGCCACGACTCTGGCCATTTCGCCAAGACGTCGTTATCGCTTCGTTATAGAATCGCCCATCAAAATGTATGGAATTGACATTTAAAGCGTTCGTTAATATGACGTTGACGTTCGACTCGTCTTATGTCAATTAAGCAAGCGATAAAGAAAATATCTTGGCTCACCCCCGTCTACGCGCTACAATGTGTGCAGAACTGAAGACGTGACTGGAAGGACACGATACATATGTAACATTTTGTAATATAAGTATGAACATTTACTTATTTTTAGGGTTCCGTACCCAAAGGGTGAAAACGGGACCTAATTCATGAGACTTCGATGTCTGTCCGTCTGTCCGTCTGTCTGTCCGTCTGTCTGTCTCCAGGCTGTATCTCAAGAACCGCTATAGATAGAGTTCTGAAATTTTCACAGATTGTGTATATTATCTGTTGCCGCTATAACAACAAATACTAAAAACAAAATAAAATTATTATTTAAGGGGGGCTCCCATACAATAAACGTGATTTTTATGGCCTTTTCTGCTCGATATCAATAATGGCAAAATGTAGGCACTTGATATTTTCCAAAGGTCTCAATTATATGTCTACTTCAATAGTTAAGGATAATATTAAATGAAATAAAAAATTAAGAGCGGCTCCCATACAAAGACACAATTTTTGGTCTATGTTTACTCTATAATAATATTAGCTCCCACTCCGGTTTCGGTGACGGTGGCCGGTTTCATTGAATCCAGGCCAGCTACGCAGGAGTATTTTTATAGTGCCCAAGTGTGTGCGCAGTACACAAGAGCACTCTCTATTCCTTTACTCTCATAACCCAGTGGGACGGCAGACCGACACGACCGGCGAGAGATCAGGCGCAGGACCGACTTTTTACATGCCCATCCGACGCATGGGTCATCTTACTTGACAGACAATCAGGTGATCAGCCTGCACTGTCCTAACCAAACTTGGAAATAACATGTTTCCAACGCGGGAATCGAACCCACGACCTCCGAGTCAAGAGCCACGCTCTGTACCACTAGACCACGGAGGCGTTATGTTTACTCTATAACAGTACGGAACCCTTCGTGCGCGAGTCCGACTCGCACTTGGCCGATATTTTTCTCCTTAAAATATGTAATTTGAAAGAATCTTTTAGTATATCTACTTTATCACTTGGCTAATGTATTTGGCTACACATGAACAGTTTTTTACTTCAAATCATTTTTCGGGCCCTAACGCTTCCATTTATGCAAAATTAGTCGGAAAATGAACATACGGGTTGTTTTCCTATCCTGTTCTGGACCTGGAATTAAATCTAAGGTATACCTAACAGTGCTCGATTCTGTGCTCGGTTCGATTTTTAAAAGTTAATGATAATATTTTGTCTGCACACGCACAGATTTAATATTATGTCTCCTCTATACAGGCAATGTTGAGTCGAACAACTAGATTTCAGCACGAATGGTTCTTGCACGGGTCGGAATTCATGCCCACTGAGTCTGCTCCCAGCGGAGTGTACCGTATTATGCGTATTAAATCCAAGGCCTTGTCCTTAAAAATATTGTATGGAAATAATGTTGGAAAAATGTATCTTTATTTTCACGGTATCAGACCGCACAGACGTATGTTTTAGAAAAAAATAGAGAAACTCTCAGCTTAGGCATCTAACATGGCACCTGATGTAAATTTTTTTCATTTTCATGACTTTGATCATCAGCTAGATTTGGATGACCTGGCTGATGGCTCACCTAGTTAAAAATCTTCACATAAATAGTTTCCTATTAGTCGTTTTTAAAGTTATATTATATACTGTTTGATATATTATTATAAAGATATAATATTAAAACGTCTGCAAATATCTATTATAGTGCCTATTTAGGCAACATTTCGCCTCAGTAGACGAAGGCTTACAAAGGTGTAGCGACTCACAAAGTCCAAATGAAACCTCTTTGATATCAGAATGAGTTATTAATTTTGCATCAATCTTAGTAGACTCATTTACATCATACCTGGGGCGTCCTGATTCTAAATTACTTCAGGTGATTAAATTTAATATTAAAGAAGACGAATTCTAAGATACCTACGCCTAATTTAATATTTATTATGATCGCAAACTTCGGTTGGATCACTTTGGATATTGAATTATTTGCTTACTAAGTTTACTATATTATAATATTTCCATTCGTACCAATCATTCGTAGTGTATCTGCTCTCATGATATTTTGTCATCCACATTCAAGCAATGAGTTGAGCCCTGAAATTGAGATTGATGTGCTCGGTTAGGCCACTGTTTATCTATAACGGTATTGGCTCAAAAGTATAAAACCTATAATACAGCCAACATCTTAAAAGTCAAAACTACGCCAGTGCGATGCAGGATCGTAGCATCTAGCTGATTATTCAGCCAATACTCAACATTATATTTCAATAACTTCATTCGTCATAGATAGAGCTGCAGTCAAAAGTCCCGCCGAAACCTACAACAACCTTTGTTCCCGACTTACATTATGAAGATTATATTTACTTTACCTACTCTCGGGAACAGTTCGTTCGTCGGAATAAATTTATATGGATATGAATTTATACAGGGAATTAAAGAGGGGATTTGTAATGTAGTAATATTATACTCTGTGTTTGCACTCACAATAATTTCGAAGCAAGTTTTTAATATTCAACGTGCACCATTATCGTATTTTTCATTATTACGATTATCCATGTATGATGTGTTTTAATAATGATTTACATAATATTATTGTGGCTTGCGTTAATTCTACAAATGAAGAGAACCTAGACGTTAAGGGGTTACTAGATATACTAGCAGTTCGGTCAAACTGTCCAATATTGCTATCTAACAACGCTTTCGTGGTTCAGTGGCTTAGAGCTTTACTCTGGAAAAAGGTCGCAGGTTCGATTGCAGTTTTGATAAATGCTGTTTTAATAATTGTGATTAGGACACTGTGGTTGAATAAATTTAGCAGGAGTATTAGCTGATGCATATGCAAAAATCATGTAAAAATTACTATTTTATGCCTCATCTCTCTTCCTGGGAAACCTCAACATTAAGGGTGAAGCCAAACGAGCGCAATTTGTGAGTTGTGAGTTGCAGAATTTCGGCCGCGTACATATCAATTCTATTTATAATACAAATCATGACTCACAAAATTACGCTCGTGTGAATCAAACAGGACTTTTGTATGAAACTGAATGCAGCATAATTTCTGCCAGCCAAAATTCTGCGATGCACAACTCACACATTACGCTCGTTTGGCTTCACCCTAACTGTATAGGAACAGAGTGTACCTGTGTGTATACTGTGCACAATATACTTGGGCCCTATAAAAATATTATGTTTAGTGTCTGGTCTGGTTTTGACCACCGTCACAGAAATGGATGAGTGGTATAATATCCATAGTCCATACTAATATTGTAAATACGAAAGTGTGTCTGTCTGTCTGTCCGTCTGTCTGTTTGTCTGTTACCTCTTCACCATCCAACCGCTGGAACGATTTTGCTGAAATTTGGCATGGATATATTTTGAGTCCCGGGAAAGGACATAGGATACTTTTTATCCCGGAAAAATGTACGGTTCCCGCACGATAAACGAATTTTGGCGCAACGGAGTTGTGGGCGTCATCTAGTACACAACATGTGTTTCGAGTTAATTCTACAATTAATGGAATCATGGTAAAATAAGGATTAATTGTTTGGAAATTGGATGATCCTGTTACTATTGAAATTATCTATCTACGGTATCTTGTGCAAAATATACCCTGGTTCAAGAAAATAATGGATTCTGGAGCAAAACACTAGCCTCACTTTGTTGCCAATGGTCGTCTGTGGGTAAAGATCAAAGCTTTGTCTAGACCACGTTAATTCTATACTAAAGACTGTGTGTAGCCTATAGTAGCCAGTGGGTAGTTAAAAAAAAATAGTATTATATATTAAGCGTATTGCGTATCAACCTTATTCCCCATTTTCAGATACTCATTTGGTTCAAAATTACAAAATATAATATTGTTTTAAAAATGGCATAAAGCCTGTTATACAAAACTAAAGTTCTCAGGAAATAAATGATTTTATGAGGCATATTATGTTGTGAATGTTGTAACCAAACTGTCACAGTTTGAAACTACTAAAACCACTTAGTTGAGTTGAGAGTTAATAATATGAACAACGTTGAGAAATAATAATTATGAACAACAATTAAAACCAATTAATCTGGGTAGACCTTTCGAGTTCAAAGCACTACTACACAAGGTAACTGTACAACAAAGTAATACTTTAGGATGTATATAATGTGTCTTTTACTTTTGCTTCCTTCATACTTTCACAATGAACTCTCGTTGTAAAAGTAGCAGCGTGATTTGTATGTGCTAGCGCCATTAATTTGCTCATACAAAAGTTAAAAAAGGTAACTCTTTCAGCGATGATATTTTCAAAGTATAATATGTATACAGGGGACTCATCCACACCCTAAATTGTTATCACTTTGTTTGGTATATTAATAAATGATTTATTCCACATTTCGAATACAATATTAATTGGACCAAAAATTCCAAATTTTTATTCACACAACGTATTCGCATTAACGTCAATATCAAGAATATTTGTTGCTTCTTCCGGCAACAGTAAAACGAAAATAATGGATGCAACGCAAAGAAGATAAGCTCCTTAATAGAGTTTCACCGCTTATCTAAATTCCCCAGTTCGGTATATCTTGTTAGTTGATACGGCGCTGATTTACGTTCACAAGAGCATTTCAATGCAAGTTTCAGCGGGGATATCTAAGCGACGGTTAAACTGTGAAGTTGGCGCTCATCAAAAACCGCTGCAACACGCGGCGCACTTCAGACCTATCCGAGTTTGCGGCAAAACAGAGTTTTCGACTTGCGGCAAATTGTGATGGTAATTTGTTTGTGCGCTAAGAAACACGAACTTCGCACAACAGCTGCTCCTCTGACAGATATTTATTGACTTTTTGCTATTGCTATCCTTTGATGTTGCTCGCTTTACAACTAACAAGTGTGAGGTGCTGAAATGCAAGCGTTGATGAGTTAACAAAAATAGCAAACTCTCACATAAAGATGACCTATTTAATTATGTGCTTTATCATAATCATGCATATAATAATAATATTACATCAAATAATCTTAATCCTAAATTTAGTTTTTAACATACTTACATAAATTTTAATAAAACATAATTCATTGATAAATTTGAATATTATGATGATACTTGCTTACGTGGAACTTCTAATAATAATATAATAGTTACTTTACAGAAAGGTAGGTATTCTCAATTTTATTTTATTAGGATTTTCAGCCAATAAAATAATTTGTGATATAAATAATACCATCAAGTTTACTCTATCTCGCCTTAACTTATTATAATGTTGTAAATTACTTGGAAGTAATCCTTTTGTAAGCAAGCGTCGGTAACGTACACTAACACGATAATATCTCGCATGTTCCACGATCGAGCTATCTTGATCCGACGAAATATAATAATATAATCTTAAATTGCTTTATAACCTTCTTTCTATTTTCGATTTAAATCATGTGTTAATGAGCTTATTTACTTTTCCCGTCTGACTCGACTTCAAAAATATTATCGCGTTGTTATATTTTTTCACCGCCAGGTGCAACGCGCGTTTATTGGCTGACGCGCATGAAAGTTACCGAATCATAGTCAAAATATATTGCATTGTGAATCAAGCTCCTTGAACATTCAAGTACCCTCGTTTTCAAAAAATGAATTACTTAACAGCTGTTTTAAATTAACCGTCGTAATAATTATTCAAAGCAAATGAGATCAAAGCTGTAACCATATGCAATTACTTACCACGTACAAGCTAATATCTAACAGTCGAATGTCAATAGTTAATCAAATGTTTATCTAGCCCCAGATACAAGATAAGCAATCAGGTATGAGGTTACTAATGAACGGGAGATGTTGACAATTTATCAGGCTGCGGCGAAATGACGTCTTGATGCTTCTTTGATCATATTGTCATCATCAATGTCATTACCAGGGAACACAATTTGATTCGGAATCGAAAATATCTATTTTTATGCATAACTAATTTAATTAATTTTGTCCCATGTGCACAAAGTGTTGATTATATTATGTATAATTATCAAAACTTTGTGCACATGGAACAGAAATTATCAGGGTATGTGGTTAAACATATTATGACATAATATTGTTGTTTACTATCAGGTCAACTATATTGATCACAATGAATAATTATCTTCGATTTCGATATAACATGTAAATATTCGGAATTCAAATTGTAACTTATCTGTTATTCTATTATTCCATGTAAGTATATTAATTTAAAATCTATTATGAAAATGATTCATCTATAACATAGATATTAGATATGGAAAGTTCCACTGACACTGTAAATTATGAAAAAAGCGAACGACAAAGTATGACTAGGAAAGTAATATATTTCAAACTTATACTTAATACTCGCAGCTAATAGAAACGTTAACGTACTTTGCACTTTCCAGGTTCAACGCTTCTATAGTAATGAGTTGTAACTTAGTTAGCTGTAACACTCCTCGGGATTCCTTTCTTTGACAAGTTTTTACAGCGTCTCAAAGGATATTTACCGTATAAACTGCTTTCCTCTCACTATGAATTGGCTTTTCATATTATTGCTTAGTAATAATTATACCGTTTAAATATTAATTTAATAGACTATATAGTTGTTGGTAAAAATAGCATTAGCAATAATAATTATTTCTCAATGCCCATTAGCAATAATTAAACTAATCGTACTTGCTAAAAAATACGATTGCTAATATTATCGTGCATAGCAATAGTCTGCGATCATGATAAAAATCACGTCCTCGCTGTTTCGCACCGCGGTGCTAACTGTTAATGAATTGGTATTTTAAATTTTTCACTCGATGCGAAATAATACTCGACGCGAGCAGTGCGATGCGAACCGATAATATTATTCACAATGCCGCGTTTTTAGCAAATAGCATTATAGCAAAGCAATAATACTTAGCATGCAGTAACATCAAAATTAGCATGTTAAAAAACATGCTTATTAGTTTAGCATGTAAACTACTATATAGTATAGGTATCGGTATCGGTATTAATTATTAGCGACGAGTTTTAATTTTTAAGCTTAGTCTTTCAATATGGATTATTCATATCTGTGACCGACAAGAAAATTGATTTCCTTAACGAACACCGTACAAAGTGAAATATTAAGCCGCACGAAAATTGAACCATAGATGAAGTCAAAAAAAAGTAAATGAACTAATTAAAAAATCTCAAAGCAATTTGTTCGAGACAAAAATAAAACTGGGGAAACGGGCATTATCCAAATCCGTAACATATGTACAAAGTGATTTAGCGAGTGCGTTAAAAAAGCATGTAATTAAGCCTCTACCGTTATTTATGGACGTCTCATTAATGATTTTAAGTCTGCCCGCAATATTTCACGACATATTGCTTACAATTTATTCGTGGAATCTCGTAATCCTATCTTTTTAGAACACAAAAAATGGTTATGGCGGAATTAAAATGTGTGATGCTATAAATTAGTCGAGAGAAACATATTAAAAAGAGCGAGTAATGATCAAATTTTTCATAAGCGGAAGGCGAAAGCGCAATACAATATGTTTATTACAACAATAAAAATAAAATTAACGAAAAAAATTATTTTAGTAGGCTTGATACTAAATAATTACTTACTTATTTATGCAATACACACCTTTGTTTATGTTATATAGTTAGTATATAAAGCAGGTAATTTAAATAACACATTTAAATAAATTACTAATAGTTTGGAATTATGAGACGTTAAATAATAATAATTACCTACAAAATACTTAAGATGTTACTAAATTAAATAATCCGTTTTTAAATTTGCGAAATCTTTTGAACAGTTCAAGGAAAAGTAACAACCTGCTTACTGAAAGCATTCGAAGAAATAAATTTAATGGATGTGAAATTCAAAATAGATTTGGGACGAGTGGGACGGGTATATTCCACAAAGATAGGGAAAGAGAGAGACGAGACAATGAGAGGAACTTGAGCGGAAACTTTCCATAATGTAGTTTCACTAATGTCGGCAATTAATAATAATTCCTCGTGTAGAACAGAGATCTTGATGCACGGAAAAATTAGCTCCAATTTCTTTTGTGAAAAATATTTATAGCATCTTATTGTGTTACTTTTTATGCTTCTTAAAATGTAGTTGAAATACATTTTGTGGAAAATTCTAGCTTCGAGTAATGCAATATTTCGATGAATTTTTATTTCGCTTGTTTCACTTTGCATTTTTATGCTTTTGTAACTCGATTAAGCTTGTTGATGAATTTCTTTATTTTATTGAGGGTGAATTCAGTTTTTAGGAGCGAACTATTTTATTTTTTATTTCACTTAATTTAAATAAGTCTAAGTATTTATATTACCTGCATGTGTTTTGCAAAATATTATAGTCTACTATACTTCGATTTTATAATATTAAGATGTAACATTAGTGCTCACTAGCATTTTTTTAAGTTTTGCTGTTAATTATTTCCTGTACATAATATAATTTCCATAAAACTTACCAGTACAAATTTAAGCTTTACCTATCCTGTCTATATTATAATTTAAATTAGCCCATGTAAATTCTGTTACATGCATAAATTTAGATGGTCAAAAATGTGATCTCGTATGCAATTTGCATGGAACTTAATGCCTTCCAACTCAATTACGTGCAGGTCCAACATAAACCTCTCGGACAAGTAATTTGTCTTCTTGTTCGTCTCGTAACGTAGTTAGAACCGCATTCACAGCGACTCCATTAGACCTCACTAATACTGATTCTATTTCACCGGACGCCTTCGAAATTGCTTTTAGATAAATTTCGTTATCTTTTCCAATGCTACGTTGTTGGGAATTTAAAATTTTTTCACTATTGCCACTTCTGTTGGTAATGTTGTAAATTGCTGTTTCACTTAATATGTTCAGGTCATTGACCTGATGTATCAGGTAACTCTATGACAATTGACAATACATATTTTATTACTTTATTATTTTAAATATTATTTTTTGTTTTAATTCTTTATCCGATATTTTTTACCTATGTAAAGAAACCTAAGAACACTCGGATAAATTTAAATTATTGTTCTCTACTTGTTTATAAACATAAACAAGTAACAAATAGAGTCTGTTAAGATAATAATTATATAAAGCTAATTTCATCGCAAACTTTAAAAGTCATTTCATAAGCGGGAAGCCGCGCAAAATTTTATTTTTATCCCGGCTCTCATGGATCTCAACAAATAGGACTTGTCATCTCAGACATGACGAAAACTGGGTTATCTTTTAGATGCAAAACGCTTTTTGTAGTCGCCACAGAGCGCCATGGATAACGCTAGTTTGATAAAAGACGTTCTAAGTACGTGCAAAGTGTTAAGCTTTTATATGCTTTGCTTTTTTATGCAGTGCATCCATATCCATACTAATATTATAAATGCAAATGTCTGTGTCTGTCTGCGAATTCTTTTCGCCCAAACTGAATTTGTTTAAACTTTTCATCCCGAAAAAATGTAAGTTTTCCTCGTGATAAACGGATTCTGGCGCAACGGAATTGCGAGCGTCATCTATCTAGGTTATCAATATTCGTATGTCATATGTCATAACTGATGTAATGGCAGTATATTTCGAGTCGTTTTCAAGTTAATATGCTCAAAAGACACATTGTGGTTATCGAATAGGTACTGGTTTCTGAAGTGTCGTTAAACTCGTCTAGACATACGAAATTATTGAATTTGTCGAATACCACTTAACAATCTAAATTACTCTATCAAGGGTATACCTCAACGGTAAACATATTTTAGTTTATTTACTACAAATTAAATTTAAGTAAGCACTTACTCTATCAGCTGTGGAGAATGATATTACAGAAAATAATTATTATTGCTCACACTATTTATCACTTCAAATAAAAAATCCACTTGCTCTCTCTTACTAAAGAACTGATTTAATTTTAACACTATGAACGATAAAATTGTGGTGTCTTTAAATGCGCTGAATGGTTCAATTATGAAATTAAAAATGATCAAACTGGAACGAATCACAACTTTTTATACATATTTTGACATAAAATATAAAGTTTACTTTTTTGGTAGTTTAGCTGATAATAGTATCAATAGATGAATAACTAGGGCTAGAACGTTAATACTAGACCAACTTGGGTAGAAATAAATGTGATTATTAATTACTAGCTGTCCCGGCAAACGTTGTTTTGCCATTTAAAGTATATTTTCTACATCATCGGTTGATACATGTTTTACCCCCTCTTTTGTCCCCTAAGAGGGTGTGGGGAAGAAGGTCATACACCAGATGTTAAGTTGAAAAACACAGTTAATACCTAATATGAAGTAAGTCCACTAAAGAAAAAAGTTGTATACAAAATCTGACCCCTCTTTGGTCCCCAGAGAGGGTTGAGAGGGGAGGGGGGGGAGGATTTTTATACACCAGATGTTGAGTTGGAAGAACACAAATATAATATATCTGTGAAAACCGTATGCAAATCGGATCAGTAGTTTTCGTGTTAAAGAAAAAGTTTGATACAAAATCTGACCCCCTCTTTTGTCCCCTTAGAGGGGTGGGGGGAAAAAATTTTATACACCATATTATGTTAAGTTGGAAGAAGATAAATATATCTGCGAAAACCACATTCAAATCGGATCAGTATTTTTCATGTGATGCTGGAACAAACATACAGACAGAAAGAGTGACAGACAGACAGACAGACTAAAAACTAACCACATTTTTGGCTTCTATAGCGATGTAGTGACAAAGGTGTAATTTCGGGTGTCATTTCATATCTTCTAAGTACAGAATTTTCAATTCTACAACAGAATATTGTCTTCCCCGCACGCGCTTTGGTGACGCCCACTATCGTAATATTTTAATTTCGCCATAATTTCAAAACCAAACGTCCAATTTTAATCATTCAAAGACCAAATATTATCTACATAAACTGTACTTAGTGATAAAAGAATTTATTTTGATAAGGATTAATAGCGTGAGTAAAATATATCCGTTTTAATGTAGTCCAAAAAAAATTCAGGATTTTTAAATAAATAAATGGTTATTGTGCCTCACTCGACATAGATAGGTATAGTGTGTCGCGGACTTTTTTGTAGATATTTATAAGATCTACAATTACTTAGAACATTTTATGGTTCTATCTTTTATAGTTTAGGCAGCGTACGCAAAATAAGTAACTTTTCTAGCTGATTTTTTACACCCTGCGTCCGAAAAACTCAAATATCTTACGAAACCCTACTTTTTTCCAAAATAAAATGTAGCCTATGTTCAGCAGAAATAATGTAAGATTCCAATAGCGAAAGAATTTTTCAAATCGGTCCAGTAGTTTCGGAGCCTATTCGACTCAAACAAACAAACAAACAAACAAACAAACAAACAAACAAAAAATCAAATCTTTCCTCTTTATAATAGTAGTGTAGATTATTGCCAATACTAATACCGAAATGCTCCACAAGTTGTTACCGCAATAAAATTTTGGCTAATCTTTCTTTTGCGACACTTACATATTATTAAACTTCCTACGAGTCGGTAAGCCCGAGGTTCGAGGGATTCTCTTTTTACAAGTCTGTCGCGTTTAATTATAACTTCAGAGGCCAACATTTTATTCCTTTTGCAAATATTATAAGGAAAAAATATCGGGATCCTTGTGTTTAACATAATATTTTTGAATGTTTAAAAATATGATACAACAAATTACGTCGCACAAAAAATTACTTACCTATCTAGTCTTATATTATGTACATTTTTGACACAAAAAATATTCTATGATATTTTTGGGACTTGAACTAGCTGCATATCAAGTTTCATGAAGATCGATTCAACTGTTTTCTCATGAACAGATTTATATTTTTATAAGACACTGCATTGTCTTGCCTCTAATATCACATCTAATTAGCAAATAAAGTACAATCTATCCATCTATCTTAACATTTTTAGTATTAGTTTATTGGATGACCGTAATCCAATGGAGTAGTACGAGGAGTCGTTTCTATTTTAAAATGTGTAACATTTTTGTAGAAAGAATTTAACCGTTTTACTTTACCCGGCGAGTGGTGGATGGTGATCGATCATGAACGCGAGCTGTTGTAACTCTTTTCAAAAGAGGTTTCTTATGATATTAAATTAATATGCAACATATTTTTCACAATTTTTCTTTAATACAATTATTATGTCAGATTATACTTTATATTATAGCGTTTTTTTTAATATGCTATCAGTGTTAATAGTCAGAGTGCCCTAAAACAAATTTTTTTGTGATTACTAACAAGCAAATTTTTTGTGAGTAGCTACATTTTGATAAGACGAACAACATTTTTATTTTCGAAAAATCTCGAAAGTGGTAGCTAACAGAGATAGAAAGGATTTCATACTTTGACTTGATGGTCCTAAAATATGGATTGTTTTATTTGTAGGACAAAGTTACTCTTAAATAATTTAACTATTACATACTGTACCCTAAATCGTTATAATATAACGATTTAGGGTACAGTAATCAACCAAGTTTTGCTGATTACAGAATCCTAAAACGGAAGCCTAACCAGCTGATTTTTTGTATATTGGTAGGTTAAGACCCAGTTTCATCAAGCAATGTTAAATAAATAACGCCTTGTTAAATCAGTTAACGGCCTGTTAGAGTTATCGAGCGTTCCACCATGCCCTAATGTCATGTCAAATCACCTAACACGGTGTTAAAATTTTAATTCCTGCTGTGGAGGTCCGTTAAATATTTAACAGGCTGTTATATGAGTCAACCCCTTAATATGCCAAGTCAATATTAGACAGTGTTCTGTCGCGTGGGCTTGGCGTCACCTGAACAAAATATTACGAAGGTCCGTCCCATAAAGTTAATATACCTAGCGGAATATAATATTAACTTTATGGTCCGTCCGTACAATAAGAATTACAACATAATAATATTGTGATTTCATAACATAATCCAAACATAGTTGATTGATTTAACCACTTAATATGATAATAGCACAGATAATAGTATTTAATGTCTTATTGTCACAATTTATTTTTCACAGCCACGAATTTAGCATTGAAACGCTTTTAAGTTATAACATACTAGGCGATGCCCGCAACTCCGTTGCGCCAAAATTCGTTTATTACATGGGAACCGTACGTTTTTCCGGGATAAGAAGTATCCTATGTCCTTTCCCGGGATAATAGTCTAATTGACAGATAGACAGCCAGAACCACATTTGCAATTATAATAATAAGGATTATTATGTATCTTTATCAATATCATTAAAATATTTACACTCGAACAAACATCTTCTCCAGTTTTATTTTTATTGGAGCTATTTGTTCAGCAAGTATCGGCCGCATATAAAGGAAATATTGGTTATCTGATACAATAGGCATGATGACAAATTTTGAGAAACTGTTCTATAATACTCTGAAATATATATTGATTACAACAAACATAATATTTCTGCTAAAAATTATAGTTTAGTATATAAAAATTAGTTTTTAAATCATAAATTTAAAATTTGCACCAAAACACTTCAAGGTGTCATGGCGTCACTTGTGACGTCACTCTAGAGTATAGCTGACAAGTGACAGCTGTATAGGAATCATTCGACAGTAATAATTGTCTATGGTAATCCCTTTGCCTGTCCCGACCGGGACGATTTAAAAAAAAATGTCTGTGGTAAAAGAGAAATAACTCAAACGTCAATGTCAAAAGTGCTCTAACGTGACGTCACGCGCTCTGATTGGCGTTCAACATTTCATGGCGGATTGTCATATTTAGTGATTTTATTTTATCAATAAAATATTAATCTTGATGTAAAATAAAAAAAGAACCAGTGTTTTATAATCAAGCATTTAGATACTTTAGACACACAAATTATTTCAATGAAATTTACTTACTGTCATCATGCCTATTTTAAGGAGCTCGGAAGATCAAGATAATATGAGTTATTGAGCAAACGGCATGAGCTCCACTGCGATCTGTTATTGCTGTTTATATTTCACTTATATTCTCTATTTAATATTTGCTCTTCTCGGTATCTTGTTCTTCTTGTTATTTGTGTATGAAACCTGTAAGAAAAGTATTAAGTACTTAACAATAATTTGTGTAGTGTCTATAACCCATTAACTCTCAAGCGGCCCAAATGGGGCGCGATGATAATAGATAGACAATAGATTTCCAAGAATCCGCAATCAATGGAATAAAGCAAAGTACACTTAAATACGTGCTATACAGGGTGTATATGGGTCTCCTGCATAGAGTTCGCTGTAAAAGTGCAGCGCTGAAAGAACAAAATTTTATTTTTATAATTTGTATGGGCAAGCGTCATGAATTTTCCCATACAAAAGTTTAAAAAAAGTAACTCTTTCTGCGCTGCTACTTTCACAATTAACTGTATACAGGGGACATATTTTTGAAATTACGTTAATGCCAAAACAATTTTTAACTACTAGTAAATAGTAATGCAATAAACTTTTGTAATTAACATATTTTATGCGCAAACTACAATTTCCTTACTACATAACATTAAAATCAATATTATAATAACATTAATCATAATAATATCATAACTACAAAGTTACAAACATAAAAAAATACTTTAAAGAACTCAAGAGTTATGATTTGAAAGAAAAATGTCCCAATATGGACCCAAAAATCCAATATGGCGGTGTTAGAGGCATCTGCTGCGTGAAAGTTGCGTCTCTCTTATCTATTTGTCGTATATATTGAATAACTTTGACTCGTTGTAGGGCTGCCAAAATTGTTTTGTAAAATTTATTTGCTCCAAAGTTAGTTCTACTGTACCCGACTTATTTACCACAGGCTCATAAAGTTAGTATGTTTTCTTCGTAATTGGGGTTGCAGATAAAAATAAAAGTAAACAGAATACACAATTCAATATAAATACATTTGTAAATAGAATTTTTGGATTGAAAAAATAATGTTTAACAACCCTTAAGGCAAGATGCGAACAAACTCAAAGTAAACCATCCGTAATTATTATTCTACGTCTTATAATACGTTATTAATAAGATACAACGGGGAGGTTAAGTAAAACAAAATTTTGAAGATACAACAATGTAGAGTTTGTGTTTTTGACGTGATTAATATAAAGTTGTATTCATAACCCACGCCTGCGGTCGGCTCACGAAACGGAAACCCTGTGGTACGCCCGAAGTGCCCTACCTGTTTCATTTATTAATGATAATATACTTACAACCAACTCAAATTATTGTACGCTTAGCAGTCGATGTTTTTCTTACGTTTTGATCGTTTAGTTTGCGTCAATTATTTATCACACTATAGAGAATTGTTTAGCTAGATACGTATCATTTGTGTCTCATAAGTCATATCTAGATGACCCGTGAACTTCGAGGCACCTTACTCCCAAATTTTCTCACCGTATAAACCTTCTATGGACTTCCTCAAAAATCTCAAGACTAAAATTTGCCAAATCGGTTTGGCCGTTTATATTATTATTTATTATTCATACATAAAGGATTAAAGCTGTTTTGATTTTATAAATTCTACTATGGCAGGGAGTCGAGTCTTCAAAGAAACGCATATCGACGCCCCCACCGAATAACCGGACAATCGAAAAAATGAAAATGTTCAGGAGAGCCAAAAAACTGATTTTTGTTAATAACTCCGTTAAAAAAAAAGCTTCAAAGACTTTTTATATCTCAAATGTAAGCTAATTTTTTTGCCCATCTTGCTATTTCAATAATATTTAATTGCCACCAAAGGTTTTTCTTTAATAAAGCAAAACGCAACTTATCGTTCTGGAGTAGGCCAAGCTCTGATCATCATTGTCTATTGCATGGTTATTCGGGTAATTTTGCGTTTCGGCTGTAATAAAATGCACATATAATATCTCATTGCAATATTATTCGGGGAAATTGTTTAGGATAAAAATATTGGTAAACACCTATTACTTTACTTTTCGGTGATTAAAAAATATTGTACACTTTATAATTATGGTCATTGTGGTTTATTCCAATGATTTTCTACTATAGGTAAAATAAAAATAATATGTATTTTTGTTTAAATACATTCATTATTTGATGTCATAAATGACATTCTTGCAATCGAATCAGCTCTAGATTCGAAAAAATATACTCTGGAGACTGGCTCTATCATTTTAATAGTACTTATAATCATTGCAGTTAATTACAACGTTAGTCATAATTCATAACCCTCATCGCCACCTGAGTTGGTGTTACAATAATCAATATCATATTGTGTTCTAATAAAATGAATGATAATAGCAGGAATTTGCTTTAGACAGTGTTCCGAGAGGATCGTAGGCCTTTTCTTATATGATGGTGGTTTAATCGTCGACTTCTATCTACATCGTAGTACAGTTCAATGTAATCAGGATCAAAACTATGTTAAAAACTTCTCAAGTTACAATACAATACACACACACAATACTGTAGCAGCACATATAGTAGCTAGCAATCGCATTCCTAATTAAATACTGAGTTGGAACCCACTAGGATCTGCAGGCTGCAGGACCACTTCCATGAATAACGTTTGACTGTCTGACAACAGCTGCTTGCAGGCGTGAAGCTGTAACAAGTGCTGTCGTGACAATTTTAAGCACTTCTTAGGAGTATTTGCGAAAGAAGAAGAAAATATCTAAATACGTTCTCGTTTATTTGTAACAAATCTCGCTGCTTATCGGTCACGTTTAGTTTATTTTGTAGCAAGTATTGCCCATACATGCTTGTTTGTGAGAAAACCCGCATGCTCATTACAAAAATCGAAACAGATTATGATATTAATATTAGAAATGTACATAATTTAACGAATGTAAGGAAGAACTTTACCACTTGAATCTTGATGTCTTCCAAAATGATCGCTGGTCGTTCTTACGTCTATGACGACTTCAGACATTAAAAAAAAGCTAGCCAGGGACAGTCAGACATTCTTATTTTTTTAATGAAGAAAGTCTCACTATTCCAGACTCTTGGGTCCCGTGTGAACCTCTGCGATTACTGATCTGATGCTGGTCTGAGACTGGAGGCTGGAGGTGAGTGGACTGAGATGATCACCGCGATATGATGGTCGTTCGACTCAGATTCTACAAGTTGTCCAAAATAAAACCTAACCAATATGCCTTTATGCCACAAAGGTGCACCGAATACGCCCTCTATAGGTTAGTGAACCACATCAGAAAGAAGAGAGAGAAGGAGAAAATTTATATTAGGGTATCGCTGGACACAGGAGAGGCCTTCAACAATGCTTGGTGGCCAGCTGTAATGGTTCGGTTAGCTGAAGTTAGGTGTCTGGGGAACCTGAGGCGGGTAATCAGCGGCTACCTGAGTGGAAGGAGTATGAAAGTGGGATGTGCAGGAGTGGAAATGTGCAGTAGGCAGCAATGTATTTACCCGAATAATCATGCAATATTCGTTTATCGTCAAATCGTTTTGACATATTTTTTCGCAATGGCCTATTGCCCGGTTTTTGGTGTAAAATACAATTTTAAGTATTGTTATGGAATAAACACATAATTTTTTATATCTTTGTAAATATCCATAGGAAAATTCTGAAAAAAATTCACATGATGTATTTTGACTTCTAGATGCCAAAAAAAGCATAACAGCAAAAACCCCACAATAGCACATTGTCCGGTTATTCGGTGGGGGCGTCGATATTATTATTTCCGAAGCTAGTTTAGGACTGTTATCATCAATCACAATTTAAGTTAAGTTGTTGAAGTATCTATCTACCTTAAAAACGGTTTTAGTAATGACGCAACCATAATATTATACTCTATATCTAGCTGTCACGGTAGTTAACTCGTGGAATAAACTCCGGTTAAGTGTGGTGATGTAATAATGGATTGATAGTTTTACTGCCGGCGCTAATTAACCCGCCGGATGATTTAACTTTACGATTATATCCTTTTGTTTAGGGTTCATTCTGAGTCTCTCTACTTTAGGCATATTATCCATTGATACGGTTGGTTCTATCGTACCCGCCTACTTTATTCTGGGAGTGGAGTATCAATGGGTTTTAGTGGGTTGACCGACGCCAACAGCTGAGGGGTCCCACATACCCCGGCCGATATCATCAATCCGCCAGGGATGCGTTAAGCATTTCCCTAAGTAAAAAAGGCATATTATTGCCAATATTATTGCAAAGCTGTCGACGATGTAGGCCAATCATAGACGAATATATTTTGTAACACTTTCGTCATAAGTCATTACTAGTAATTCCAGCATGGGCAAAAAGTTAAAAAGGTTTCTTGAGTACAAACATAATTTACAAAAAAGAATTATCAGCTGAAGACTTTGTGTCACATTTTGCGGCTGTGATTTTAGTTTCTGGTAGACCAAAAGGTATCAATTAGCATTGAGCCATGCATTTTGACACAATAATTACAGTAATATAATATTATCTTGAATATCATTTCTGCTATGCGTGTAGTAGGAATGATATTCCTACTAGACGCATAGCAGTATTAAAGTAAGACGATAATATTATCATTATACTTGCATTTGGTTTTATTATTTAACTACTCTTTTAAAATGAGTGTAATGTTTATAATTACTTAGAATGTAATGCGTGCAGTAGTCAACATTTTTCAAATCATGCGGGTGATACTAAATCAACAACAGACAATAAAGGAAGTGAGATAGTAAACAAAAAATAATTTGATGAAGATATATTATTATTGTTACGAATGCGGACACGTAGTGTCATCTAGCGGCAACCAGGCGAAAGCATCACAGACAGCGTAAATCCCCTATTCAATACCAGATGCCGCTACTTGCATGTTTTTGTTTACTTGCGCGTACACTCTAGAATTTTCCCACGGTTGTTTACGTATTACGCGAACCGGTATTGTTCTCGGAAGATTCCCGAACTTTCTTTTACTCGCCTCGACCCGTATAAATAGGGCAGGTAAACACGCCGGGGGCCAGTCTTCGAATGTTTTCGAGTGAGCGATAATCAAAGCGACTTCGGAAGTGAGAAACAAGTGACTTAGTGAGTGAACCAGTGATAGTGCTTAGTGTTTGAACTTAGTGCATAGTGTTTGGACCTAGTGCTTAGTGTTTAGACATAGTGATCTATTGTGAGTTAGTGCATAGTGTTTGGACCTAGTGCTTAGTGTTTGAACTTAGTGTGTAGTGTAAATAAAAGTCTTCAAGAGAGTCACCAGGTCTTTTTCTCCGAATCATCGAACCTTAGCACGTAACATTATAATATTATATTCATATAATTTATAAGTTGACACTCAGGTTGTTAAAAATTTTAATTACACTTTACAATAGCTGAAATAAAAAATACTGAAAAATATATTAATTAATATAACATATTTTTTTAATTATCTTTTATACCAGTCAAGGTCGACTTTGTCACGTGATTTTTATTTTTTGCTCTCATTTACCATTCATGTTTATGAAAATGCATTTCAAGTATTTTGTGTCGATGACTGTCATTTGAGAGCAAAAAATAAAAATCACGTGACAAAGTCGACCTTGATTGGTATAAAAGATAAGTAATTAAAAAAATGACTTTCATCAAAGAAAATTTCATGTTATCTATAAAAAATGTTTTTAATTAAATATGCTCAGATTAATAAAAGTTAATGTACGGAGAGCCTCCATGAAGTGGCAAAAACTTCGAGCTTTAAAATATTATTTAGGAAAATTCAGTTAATATTTTATGATTGTAATACATTTTCAGACATAATTTTGGAGTAGATTAGATTAGATTAATTAATATTTTTCGCAAAGTGTTTTTATATTAACGTAAACGTAATATTTACATTAATATGAAAATGAAATTTAAATTAATTAAAGCAATTACCTGCATTGGATGCTTGTATTTCGAGGTTCAAATATTGAATTGTTTTAAATAATTTATTTGGCTTTAAGTATAGAAACTAAGAACAAGATTTTGCCCGTAATTTTGTCATTACTAACTTCGATTTTCGCACATAAACAGTATTTTTCTTCTATATTAGAGCTTCGTGTATCCTTTCACAGGCCTTTAAGTATATCTTAGACATCAATTTTCATCTAAATTGCTATAGTAATACAGAAAAACGAACTGTCACACTTTATAGTACAACAATATTATAGTAATGTCTTCATAGATATAATAGTAGAAAATTCCTCACTTAACTACAAACAGACATCAGCAAAAATTAATGCGTCAAATTTTATACAGTGTTCATTTCGCAGCATTGTTAACAATTTCTTTAAAAGCGCGTGTATAATTCCGTCAAAGCTGGATGTAATTTTCCGACACTTTTCCTCCGGAAGTAGGTCTCGGGTATATAATTTCGTGGCGACGGTATTCCGAACCCCGCCATTATCTTCGTCGTCCATACTCCAATTTCTTTATGGTCTCCCCGATCCCTTTATCTTTTAATGTTATTTCTATTTTAAAGTGACTTACGAGACATAGACATGTCATTAGAGATAATTCTACGTCTCTTATAATTCTCGTCGAGAAGACTTCGTTTAGAATTTAACTTTGTAAGTTGGGAGTAAAATAGAGATTCAAGTGTGACTTATTCAGAAAAAATCTTTTTTTATGTAATTAGCGTAGAATTAATATTAGGAATCTAAAATATGATATATCTTGCATATGTTTGCAAGATTATATCTTATTCAGATTCCTAACAGCAAACATAATATTGTGTTAAATTAATAATATATCGGATTAATACGGGGTAAATGCATACCTGCAGTTACCAACGTCCTAATTCTACTATCCTATATATTACCTAGTCCCATAGGTAAATTATTTGAGCTTCATAAATGGAGTTTAGGTTGAGAAAGAATTCAAAATTCTCAATCCACGACTCTTTCCAAGAAAAAAACAACAAGAAAATACAGCTCGTCTCGGAAGGAAAATAAGATAGCCAGTAGAATAATTCCAATAAAATATTAATCCTTAAGTAGTTGAATGGGAACAATTCCTAACTAATAGGTACGTAGTTGGTAATCTGTGCTGCAGACTCTGAGCTAAGCCATCTTAAGCCGACCTATAAGTACTCGGCGAATTATGCACAGGTATTATGTATACGTCTTTAGAATACATAATTATATACAGTCTTGACTGTTATTCTAAGTAAAGCGATTATTAGGTTGAAGAAATTTGTTGTTGAGAAATTTATTATTAGGTTGAAGTTAAGTTTATCACACAGTACTTTCGCAATAAGTAAAACTTTAACAATTCATTCTTTTGAATCAGTTTGTAGAACTTTGCGTATGCATTTTTCAAACCCTGTTGCGTTAATCACTCAAAAATGAACAAGTAACAAGTTTGGAAAACTATAATCTGACTACAAAAATACAAAATAAAAAGTATACCTCCATGCTATTGCGCTACCCGCATATCATTGCTTGTCATAGACACCTCATTTGTTAAAATAAGACCAGTTCTCAAGCTGCTACAAAGGCACATACATACATGAAATATACATAGACCGGCAAAATCATTAGGTACTCTTTCATTTGGCTTCACAGTAATCGGGTAAAAATGCTGAGTTCCTGTTATAACGCTTTCATTGACGACGTTGTGGCTCGAATCTCGACCTTAAAGTACTTGAAACGCGCCTTAAGACGCTCCGCATTAAAAATATTAAACGCTGACAAAAAATCTCCAAAGTAATCTGATCTGTCTCAAAACGTCCTCTTCTGTACGCTATAGCATTCAGACAACGGACACCTAAATGCGGGTACGTAAAAATAATTATAAGGACAACAGAACGTATAACAATGCATTTGAGGTCTTCTTTGCTCGTCATTATTTTTTTCTGACCCAAGGAATCTTAGACGTATGAACGTCGCTAGAGGAAAATACATAATGTTATCCATACTTACTAATAGTATATAAGCGAAAGTTTGTTTAACTGTTACCTCTTCACGCCCAAACCGCTCAACCGATCCTGCTGGATATGAAGGTATTTTGAGTCCCGGAAATGGACATAGTATACTTTTTATCCCGAAAAGTTGTACGGTTTCCGCGCGATACAACAATTTTGGCGCAATGGAGTTGCTGGCGTCATCTTGTATCTAAGAAAAGGTACAACAATGTATTGCTTTTTTTAAAAGCCTAGCCTTTTTAGTTTGTCCTTTTTGGACATCTATAATTATCTTTATAATATGAACCATCCATTACTATAATAATATACTTCGTTACAAGGAGGGCCGTCAACTTACTTTTCGAGGTTTTCCTAATGACATGGGATAAACCGAAAAGCTAGGTAATATAAAACCCTTGAAAGTAGAGGTTATATATTATCATAATAAATTGAATATAATATTCTCGGATAAAAAGGTGATGTCTTAGATAATATCTCAGAGGCTTAACCCCTTTGAGTCTTTACTTTACGACGACAATAATTTTTCACGTATCACATCTACTGTTATTTGCCTGATTTATTACATTTTTATTATCGACTTAATTAGAGTTCCGTACCCAAAGGGTAAAAACGGGACCCTACTCTATTACTAAGACTTCGATGTCTGTCTGTCCCCAGGCTATAACTCATGAACGGTAATAGCTAGAGAGTTGAAATTTTTACAGATTATGTATTTCTGTTGTCACTATAAAACAAATACATAAAACAAAATAAATTGAATATTTAAGGAAGGCTCCCATACAATAAACGTGATTTTTCAAACATTTTTTGCTCGGTATCAATGATGACAAGGTAGGCACCTGAAATGTTCACAAAATACTTAGCTGCGTTTTAAATACTTTAATAATTGATAATAAAATTTAAATAAAAATAAATAATTAAGGGGGGCTCCCATGCAAAAAAACACATATTTTTTACTATTTTTGATCTAAAATGGTATGCGTGCGCGAGTTCAACTTGCACTCGGCCGATTTTCTAATAATTTAGCTTGAAGAAAAATTCTAGTTTTGCTGGATTTGAACTTAATTTGTGCCTATCATAGTAGGTACGATTAATTTCTTGTAATGAGATACATTTTTCAGCTTCCAATAAAATGAAACGTAGTAGAATAACAGCTAAAAAGGCAACTTAGCCCCAATGTTACCAACGATCATTAGTGTTAACAAATGTTATGTCTTCTCTTTCACTCAAAAGAAAAACGAAAGAGATTAATTAAGTAATACTAATTCCAGCATTATCTTTAACAGTCACTGGTGAAATTGGGGCTTAGACTGGCCATTAACCGTGACCCCAAGTTACAGTCGAGACTCGAGACCGACTGCTCTAGAGCGGTCGCGTTGAAATTCGCACCGACATCTCAAGAACTGCTCGAGCGGTCCGTGTATTGCGAATATGAATTTAGTATGGAAACTGCAGATCGCTGTGCGGCAACCGCATCTTACAGGCGGTTGTCGACTGCAAGATGCGGTCCATCTATGGCCGGCCTTACGTACTGTTAACAAGACGTCTACAACCAACGCGACGTCAGTTGCGCTTTTACTACAGCAGCAAAACGTTTTTTCAACTTTTTGTCCATCAAAAATCACCTACAACGTAGGTACACGTTAAGCTTAATAGAAGACCTTTAACCTAACTTTTAAAAGAAGCCTTTTGTGAATGAGAATTATAGAACAGGGAGAACCACATTTTGGTAGCGACAGCTCATTATACGAGTATTTGGACAGACTTGAATAGACGTATATACCTACATTAGTGCCAACTTTATAATTATATTTTGCACTAGCTGTCCCGGCAAACGTTGTTTTGCCATTTAAAGTATATTTTCTACATCATCAGTTGATACATGTTTTACCCCCTCTTTTGTCCCCTAAGAGGGTGTGGGGGGGAAGGTAATACACCAGATGTTAAGTTGAAAAACATAGTTAATACCTAATATGAAGTAAGTCCACTAAAGAAAAAAGTTGTATAATACAAAATCTGACCCCTCTTTGGTCCCCAGAGAGGGTTGAGAGGGGAGGGGGGGGAGGATTTTTATACACCAGATGTTGAGTTGGAAGAAGACAAACATAATATATCTGTGAAAACCGTATGGAAATCGGATCAGTAGTTTTCGTGTTAAAGAAAAAAGTTTGATACAAAATCTGACCCCCTCTTTTGTCCCCTTAGAGGGGTGGGGGAAAAAAAATTTATACACCAAATGTTAAGTTGGAAGAAGATAAATATATCTGCGAAAACCACATTCAAATCGGATCAGTATTTTTCGTGTGATGCTGGAACAAACATACAGACAGACAGAAAGAGTGACAGACAGACAGACAGACATAAAACTAACCACATTTTTGGCTTCTCTAGCGATGTAGTGACAAAGGTGTAATTTCGGGTGTCATTTCATATCTTTTATGTACAGAATTTTCATTTCTACAACAGAATATTGTATTCCTCCCGCACGCGCTTTGGTGACGCCTACTATCGTAATATTTTAATTTCGCCATAATTTCAAAACCAAACGTCCAATTTTAATCATTCAAAGACCAAATATTATCTACATAAACTGTACTTAGTGATAAAATAATTTATTTTGATAAGGATTAATAGCGTGAGTAAAATATATCCGTTTCAATTTAGTCAAAAAAAAAACAGGATTTTTAAATAAATAAATGGTTATTGTGCCTCACTCGACATAGATAGGTATAGTGTGTCGCGGACTTTTTTGTAGATATTTATAAGATCTACAATTACTTAGAACATTTTATGGTTCTATCTTTTATAGTTTAGGCAGCGTACGCAAAATAAGTAACTTTTCTAGCTGATTTTTTACACCTTGCGTCCGAAAAATTCAAATATCTTACGGAACCCTACTTTTTTCCAAAATAAAATGTAGCCTATGTTCAGCAGAAATAATGTAAGATTCCAATAGCAAAAGAATTTTTCAAATCGGTCCAGTAGTTTCGGAGCCTATTCGACTCAAACAAACAAATCTTTCCTCTTTATAATAGTAGTATAGATGAATTGTAAGCCTAATAATTAGGTTGTAAGAAACTTGTATACGGGATTTACGGGAATTTGTTATGTAGCTTGTATGAAATATTTTAATTTTGAACAAACATTAATTCAGTGATGTAGAGAAAAAATTTTTCAGCGTTTTAGCTGTTGTTATTTTTAATCACGTACTTAATCATTTTATAAGGATCATAATAATATTATTATTTTCATAATTGATGAGGCTTATGGCTCATGACACAAACATCTTTTCTATCAATTAGAATCTTTTGACACTTCAGTAAAATAAGTACTTTTACTTTGTACACAACGTCAAAGGGATAAAAACATTTTTTTTTCTTAATTGGAAAAGAAATAACCTAACTTTGTTTCGTTTATTAATAAGTCAAATATTTCAAATATTGTTCAAATATTAATTCTATTGTCTTGTATTTTTAGACTATTGAAATAAATAAAATTGTTCTGAACCCAAATTTATTACGAATTCGGTCCATAGACTCGAAAGTCTTTTATATTTATAAGTGGTGGACATCAAAGAATTTCAAGACATCTCAGGATAAGAACCTCTTAACAACTTTCCATTAAAAGTTTTATACAATTCGGCGGCAAATGTTATGAAAAATATGCAAAAATTGTTAACAGAATAAGTTTAGTATAGCAAATTTTTGGACATTTACATTTTCGATTATCTCTGCATGTAACACGTATTTCTTACGTAAGTAGGTAATTACATGGGAAATTTTAAGTTAGTTATTTAGTTTTATTGGTCGCTACTCCGTTACGCCTAAATTCGTTTATCGCGCGGGAATCGTACATTATCCCGGGATAAAAAGTAACCTAATATTATGTTCTTTCCCGGGACTCAAAGTATCTCCAAACCCAGCAAAATCAGTTCAGCGGTTTAAGCGTGAAGAGGTAACAAACAGACACACTTTCGCATATTCTTCTCTTTGATCAAAATAGAATAAGACGGAAAAACATAACATTTCAATATAATATTTTAATCTCCGATTGTGCCGCTGCTGCACGTAGGCCCTTAAAATGAATCAAGATTTGATAAGCAATTTCCTTGTCAGACCCAGAGCAATTACTAACCAAAAAGCCTTTGTGTCCTGATTGTAAATCCGACTGTCTCGTCCAACTCAAACGTTTCATAAGCAAATAAATGCACAGAGACACAGCCATTTCAACTAACAACAGGCTTCGTCTCACTAATACTGCCACTGTTCGTGATTGCTATCTATTCGTTTGTGAACCGTTCTCATACTTTATACACAATAGACATATTGTCTAGACTAAAATGCTACGAATAATAAAAACTAAAATGTAATAGAATTTATTTAGTGGGACTATTATACCTAGAATAATATTATCAATGCGATCTGTCGGCCTGTTACCTATTCACGTCAGCTAAACCGATTAGCATGAAATCTCGTATGGAGATACTTCGAGTCACAGGAGAGGACAAAGGATATTTTTATTCCGGATACGATTCTCACGCAATAAACACATTTTGGCGCAGCAGAGTTGCGGGGCTCGGGAGTCATCATTTGCAAAGTATTTTCATAGTATTAATCTAGAATTCTAGACGCCTAGATGTGTCCACCAAGTTCAAGCTTAATGCGAGTGGGACTGGTAGAATGTGACATATTCCCCGCGTTAAAAACGTTCAAAACATTCAAAATGCCTCCTATTTTGAGCGTTTTGATCGTTTTTAACGCTTAATGGAACGCGGGGATGGTGTTACAATAAAGCTACATAAAAATGAATCTTCAATTTTGTTACTATAGCTTACTAGGCTTGGCTTATTATAGTCTTGAAATCCTCGTGGAAGTCCAGGGAAGGTTTATACGGAGAGAAAATATAAGAATTTAGTGATATAATGTTCGCGGGACATCTAGTTGAAATATTAAATTCGAAGAAAATCATGTTACTATATTATAATTATCTTGGAATTTTTTTTTTTTTAGTAAGGACCAAAAGTGCATTTAGCTTTGCAACGTAAATAATATTTTGCTCTTTTTGTCGTCATTATATTACACTTCTAAGTATTAATTACCGAGTTCTTCATATTTTCTTAGTTTATTAGTTGTCTTACAATTTAGATGGAACGTCTGTGACGTATGAAAAACGATATATCCGAAAGACATCAAGAACAGCTATACTTTAAGATCAAAGTGTAAAAACGCATCCTGTGGAACACGGAAGTACGATCTCCGAGAATAGCACCCAAATGCAGTACAATTTATTAGCCGGTTTGAATTTATGTACTTAATTTGAAGTTAAATCTGCTAATGAATCAAGACGTCTCGAGTGGGATCGTTAGCCTCAATTCATTAACTTAATTACTAGATAATATACGGATTGTCTTAAAAACAAGAGCTCGACCTACTTGAGTGGAGATTGCCAGAACCAGAACTACAATGGAATTTATTGCGCTAAACACTAGTCGGGAGCAAAAAGTAGCTTATAGTTAAACAAAATTTTTTATCACGCGAAATTATTTAACTTATTTTAATAATCCATACTAATATTATTATGAATGTGAAAGTGTGTCTGTCTGTACGTCTATAATCTCTTCACGCCCCAACCGCTTCACCGATTCTGAGTCCCGGGGAAAGACTTACCAATTTTGCTGAAATTTGGTTATGTATGTGTTTGATATTTGGTAAAACTGTCTTATATCCCAGGAAAGGATATAAGACAGTTTTTTTGTTGTGTAAAATGTGTGGTTCAAACAAACAAATTTCGGCCCAAATTATTGGAGTTGCGGTTGTCTTAAGTTTTTCTTTAGTGTAGTGTCTTTATAAACTTTTGTTTAAAGAAGGTCTCCGTTGAAGTCCTTCGGCTTGTATTGTATTCTAGAATACCTATTGCTATAATGAGTATAAATTCTTATATTATCTCTTCTGATGGAAAAAGTATCATCTAAAGATAGTTTTTATAATTTATTCCCATAATATAAAGCGTTTTGGCGCGATAAAATAATTTAGTGTAAGTTGCAAGCAATATCTACTACTTATTATTAATTCAAATTTTAAATAAGCATTAAAAATACAATAAACCAAGTACTACCTGAGTGCTAAAAAGTTTTAAAATATTCAAACGTAAACTTAACTAAAAAGCTCAACTCCACCTCCAGAAGGAATAAAAGCGCAACAAAAGTATTCTCTTTCTAAATAATAAATATTCACACCGAGTAAGTTCTGAAAGTAGTTTAAAAGCTTCTGCTAAGTGCACAAGGCATCTGAAATAAATAGAGCGTAAACATACCTACTTCAGAACCCACGAGCCATATTATGGGTGTCATGTAAGTAGGAATATTACTCCACATTTCACCTTTCTACCACGTTGAATGTTTGAGAAAATTGTTTTTCATCAAATACCCAAAATGTGTCAAAGGACTTATAATCGTGGTGGTGAAAGCATGTTATATTAATGATAATTAATATTGAAGAAAATATGATAATTTATGTAAAATTTTAATTGTAATATAATATTTTTACATAAAACTAAATGTTCACAGTTAATTTTATAGCACACGAACCTGGATACAATACAACTAAATTCACTTACCGTATGTGGTAGACACGATTAGCAGAATGGCATTCAAGATGTACGAATGCCATCGCAATCTCTTCAAGTTGCAGGCCATTTTGTTATAAATCTCTATGCACTTAATTAGTTTACACTCTTCGTCGTTTCATCGTCACAAACTAATCTATCATCTTTAATTTACAGCCTCTAAAACGTTTCAAACATCTGAAACTCTCTGCCGAATCTGTCGGCATCTATTTAAGTCTAATAAACCCGTTGACAAACGATTAACTTTAGAGCTTTTAAAATTAATGTCGCGCCGTATATTATAAGCTTTTACGGGCCTATTTTTGTACCGCGCACAACATAAGTTTTGGGGATGAAACTTAACATGTTCTGAAGTTAGCTAAGTGAGTTCAAAGTTTTTATAAAAATGTCAATTCAGCACACAAGAGCCTTGGCACTTTCATTTTCACAACGTACGCGCGGAAAATTAATCACATATCGGCGCTTCGATGCATTTTTTGGAGCGCGGCGCACAGGTCCGACCGCGGCGGGATTCGGGACAGCACTGACTTACATAAGGAATCTGTCCTGTGCCAGCCGAGCGGCCGAGGGAGCGAGACGGGAAACGCTTTTCCAGGGTACGCCCGAAGATTAGAAAGGGATGAAAACTTCTCTACCGATAAAGAAAATGTTTTAGCAATTAAATGGAACCGGGGTAGTTACATTAATTATTAATTGTTTATTATCGAAATCAATGAATAGAATAAGCAAGTAATCATCATAATAATTTATTATTAACGCTTTGTAATAAACTAATTAACGCTCAATAATAATAAATAAAAAATTGAACAATTTTTTTTTTAAAGTGCGGCATGATAAAAGTCTAGTGGCTACACCTATGTGTATAATGTCTCTATAGACATTTAACTAAACTTTAATAATAAAAAATATCATGGACTTTATGTCAAAGTCTACATTAAATTCTAGCTACGGCCTGTTCACTCTCTTACCACTTTTTTGTAACACGTATACATTTTCAACTATGATATATTATTATAGAAAGGATAAAAATATTATTGTGTTCACTAAAGACTTTTCCGTTTCAGGGCTGGCATTGTTGTGAATTTCTTACGCAGGCCGCAGGGTATTGTGGGCAATACATTGTTTGGTCACAAAACCAATACAGCCCAACCCTAAACAGATAGGTTTATTAACAAAAGATTTATATCTTCAGCAAGTGAATGGGTTACTTCCTAGCAGAGTTAAGAAAGAAATAGAGAGAACTTTTCCATTTTCTTGATCTTTAGATTTTCTTGAGCTTTAGCTCCTTCGTACCTCATGAGAAAACGACGAAGATGACCTTTCCGGCATTTGGTAATTCATAATTTAGTTTCTTTAAGTCAATGTGAACTTGATGCTTAATTAGTTAGTTGAGATTTGTTAGAAACTTGTTTGTTGTAGCTTCTGATGGCTGATAAGGGATGAGAGTAAATAAACTTTTGCAGCTTTTTTTAATTTTCTTTTTGTTAATTAAAGTAGGTCTGTTAAAAATTTTTTGCTGAGGACATTAATTGTTTGGTATTTCCATGCTAATTGTCATTGTTTTTTTTTTGCATTGACCAATTGAAAAAACTAGCTAAAAACCGAGCATTGTGAGGGCTCGCGTCGTTACACCTTGACTGACTGATGATATAACATAAAACATAAAAATACAATGTCAAATCACAAATCAATAGGCGTGATAGTTTTTCCGTAAAGTGTACCACAAAATGTACAGGTCGTGGGATAATATACTAGGACTCGCTTCGCTCGCCCTAATAAAATAAAATATACATCCTTTATCGTCAATAACAATGAAACTAATAGATTTTAACAATAGTATGATAATACGATCACGTCATGTTCAGAACTCTACGTGGCACTGAGCGTATTGAAATTATTATTAGGCGTATCGTTACGGGGACAATGGCCGCGATTTACACAAGAGTGGCCCTAATGCAGATCTAAATTAAGTCCCTTTTGTTGCCCGGGACAGACAGAATGTTTCTCTACATATGAGGAATATCTCATATTAAACTTGATCTTGAGTAACGTTTTCAGTTGGATATGTGTATTTCGCTATAACAAGATGCCTTGATTGTGATACAAATGTTTTCTGATATTGTATTGTCAGCTTTTTTCAACTACATCCGTAAAAATATCTATTTTACTAAATATCTTGCATAACTTAATAATGCTCCTTATAGTGATTTCGTAAGCTGTATTCGTTTTCATAAAATCTGAGCTACGCTGAAGTAACATAATATTATGATTGCTAATTGTGTGCACAGTATACATCCATACTAATGTTATAAAAAATACAAAAGTGTGTCTGTCTGTCTCTTTGTATAATATTATATTGTGTCTTTTTAACAAGTAAAATTTTAGCCGTAAGTTTGTTAATAAATTACGCATCATTCGAGTATACCATGACAGTCGAGTACAATTTAAACTGTACGAGACTCTCACAAGTAACATAATGTAAGTCGAAGAGAACAACTAGTATCGGATATAATCTAGATCCTTCACGATACGGCGACCATGTTTATCAGAAGACAAATCTCTTAAACCGTTCCGAACTACTCCCCGGGTTTTGCATAAAATTAATCAGGCACTATGGATCCTCTTAAAATGTAAACTAAATATTTACACGGCGTCTTGGAAGGGCCATATTGATTCAGGTGCCCTTTGAGAAAGTACAGCTGGCCCTCAATATAATGGGGTATCAGTGACTTCAAGATTGTATGGTTTAATCTGAAAGATATTATTCGACGTCGACCTTTCAGGCAGAATATTACGTGTCTTCACTTATATCTTGACCGCGCAACAAAACTAAACAACAAAAAACTATTAACAAAACTATTAGGTAGAATTATTATAACTACTATAAATAGGTATCAGAAATAAAAATCATAAATTATTCTTATAACAAAATATGTAAATTTTTCAGTAAAAAGACATACGGGTACGAACGGTATTATTTCTTAAGACTTAAGACTTTGTAGAAGCCTAAAAACAAAAGCATTTTTGGGATTCATAGCTTTAAGGCTTAGCATGTATTATTCAAAATATAGTATTTACTCGTAGTTAACAAGTAATACAGCTGATAGGTAGAGTATGTAAATATTACATTTAGATGTATAGTAATATTATGTCTGTATAATGCTGCTCACACAATATTATTGCAGTAATAATAACATCTGCAAAGAAATAGACACCCTTCGCCCTCAATACATCGCGTCGTATAGTTTTCCGCTGGGTGACTCGACCTGACCAGGACCATTCAATCGGGAAAATAGTAATACAAAAAATAGTAAGTTAATAATAAACTCTATATTATGTTTGTTGTTGTAGAGTCAACATCATTGTCGTCGGATGGGTATGTAGTTTCTATGCCTAATCTCTTTAGTTCTTCATTGGATTACAAGAGTGAAAGAAATGAGAGTGCTCCTGAATTTTGCACGCACACTTCGATATTCTCTCAACCTAGAACAAAATAAAATAATTATTATGTATACTTTACTATGTAATATAAGTTTATTTGACTACACAAACATACATAACAGCCACCGCTCAATCTTCATTAGGTTGACAGCAATAACGCTGGATGTTTATTGAAAGTTCCCAAACTTCAGATCCACATTACCCTCTAATTAAGGCTCCACAAGGGGTTCTCAATTGAGTGGGTGTTATTAAAGTTAGGTACCAAATAAAAGTTAAAAAGTAAACAAAACACAACTTTTGATATCTTATACAGCTGTATTAAGTATAATGAATTTATTATATTTTTTTATGAAATAAGGGGGCAAACGAGCAAACAGGCCACGGGGAAAGCAACTTCCGTCGCCCATGGACACTCGCAGCATCAGAAGAGCTGCAGGTGCGTTGCCGGCCTTTTAAGAGGGAGTAGGGTAATAGGGGTGGGTAGGGATGGGAAGGGAAGGATTAGGGGAGGGTAGGGAAGGAAATAGGGTAGGGGATTGGGCCTCCGGTAAACTCACTCGGCGCAACACAGCGCAAGCGCTGTTTCACGCCGTTTTTCTGTGAGAACGTAGTGTTTCTCCGGTTGAGCCGGCCCATTCGTGCTGAATCATGGCTCTCCCACGTATAATTTATTTATGACGAATCAATTGACAAGGTAATTTGAACAATATGACAGTTGTGTTTTAAAAAAATAATACCAACTCAAACAATACGTACAATGTACATCAATGTAAAATAGAATTTGAAAAAAAACTACTTTTATTAGATTCGCCGTAGTCGGGTAAACGGTGACTGGAATAAAAAACATCAAATATTATATAATATGTAATGTTAAGTTACGTTAAGGAGTCAAAGATCTTTGACTCTACTTGATGTGATGTGATCTCTCGATGATAATAATTATTAATGTAAATATCATGTAAAGTGATACATGATATTTACACGTCATGATAGACATGAACCTTTAGCACCACAAACAGAAATGGCTCTTGAGCCATTGACTCTTGACCCTTGGGTAATGGCTACAGAGAAACAGCTGATGGTTTAAAAAACAGTGGCCAGCGAATGGATAGCCTGATGAACTGTGATTGCTGTGATATTACGAAAAAGGAATCGAAAACATAATTCAGTAATTATTACTGCTCCTCTAGGAATGCAAAGTCTCGTGGGCGGTGGTGATCGCTTACTATGAGCAAATCTCGTCGTTTCTTAGTTAGTTTCTTTCTATTTAATTAAAAAAAAAACAGACAAAAGTGATCTTTATTTCGTACGAGCCGGACGAAGCAAAGTATTTTATTGGCGGAAGTAATGCCCTCAAAGGCGAACTAAGCACTGATTCCGATTTGATTTAGATTCGGTGCTGATAAAAGAAACTCAATATGTCTGTAATGTGGCTCGGGGATTTTAAGCTGTATTATCATTCGTTTAAAGAACTGTTTTGCCTCCTTTATTTTTGTCCGAGAAACACAAAAATAGCTCAAACAATACGAGGGAGACGAATTTATAATTAACTGCAATCAACACTGACGTATAGAATTTCGAGCATTCCGTACACTGGCGTAAAAAACTGTTATAATCATTGATTTCCATGTTCCAATCGTCAGATCTAACTTTTGGAATTCCAACTCCAAGTAATGCATTATGGTCACTATAATTACTTTAAAGGTAGCATAATATTCAAACTAATAAAGTAAATCACCAACTGGACATTTTTATACAACGTGAAATTTTAGTGGTTGTTTTCCCGCAGCAGAACGATTTACCTATAGTAGTACTATCGAACCATGCATGTTATTTTTTGAAAATAAAAAATATTTTGTATGACGTACTATGGAAACTTTATGCCGATAGGCGCGAGTTACTATGGACCCGACCGTTTTTTTTTTTGATTTGAACAAAAAAAACTTTACAAATCTATTGTACTACTAAGATAGAATCATTTTACTGCGGGAAAACAACCATTAAAATTTCACACTGTATAAAAACGAAAACATAATAAGTAATAATATTATAAAATCTGCCAAATACCTCATGCCAAAGTTATTTTCCGATTACGATGCATATTTTCATAGTTTCAAATAATATATCATCGACATTTATGAGTTTGATGTTGCATATAAAAAAATTCAACAGTATAAGCAAAATACATAATAGGGCCATATAATATTATATTTTATTTTTTGTCACGTTTAAAACATAATATCAAGAGTACAAAGGTACCGTTGTGAGCGATTGTACCGGCCCGCGCCAGGACAGATGTTAACACACGCTGTTTGTTTTCTTACTTTGAGAGATATGTGATATATCATCGACATTTATGAGTTTGATGTTGCATATAAAAAAATTCAACAGTATAAGCAAAATACATAATAGGGCCATATAATATTATATTTTATTTTTTGTCACGTTTAAAACATAATATCAAGAGTACAAAGGTACCGTTGTGAGCGATTGTACCGGCCCGCGCCAGGACAGATGTTAACACACGCTGTTTGTTTTCTTACTTTGAGAGATATGTTTGTTATTTTTTCCTCGGGGGCCCCGCGCGGAGGGCTCCACCCCTCGCAGTGCCCCAAAGCCGGTGCCTCTCGTTCCGTTTTTATTTATGTCACACCAAATTAACTGTCGCTTTCGGGTGCGTTTCAAAGACAAAATTTCTTAATAGCCGAGGTGGTTATTAAGCCGGGATTCAGTTCGTTAAGTGAGCTTCAGCCGCTAATTCAAAGTGACGTCTTATCTCTTGTTCCGCGTAAATCACCGATTTTTCCCTTTAATTTGTTCGAGTATTAAAATAACGTAATTTAAAGCAGTCGACAAAATAAATTCGAAATTGTTTGATAATTATTTTTGTAGTTTCTCGAAACATAGATACTTAGAGCTAATGTAAAAAATAATAGATTGAGTTTTTTATCTGTTATTTTATTGTACACTTTTATAGAGTATTAATTAAATTTTAATACCTTGAAAATATGATTTATGCGAAAACAATGCAATTTCAGTACTTAATTCCCCATTAATTATAATAAGTTGTGTGATAATCGTAAAAAACTAAACAAAAAGTCCCCAATCGTAAAAGAACAATTTTAGCGACTTAACTGTCTTATATTAATCACACATAAAAATAAAAACTTCATTTTATTCGTCCTCGGAACAGTAAAAATGATATTTTACGCGTTGTCTATTTTAATGGGCGTGTTGATTTATGTTATTTTCCACGCGACTGTACAAGTGTTTATGTTAAGGATAGTTTATGGGTCCTATAAAGATTTAAGTTAATTGATAGCAAAATATTATAATTTTTGTGTTACATATTATTTTGGAACAAGAATCTAGATAGCTGTATAGGCCGTGTATAACTTTAAGTTAAATTGCGTGTGATAGTCGTCCACTTTTATATTATAGCCTCCGTGGTCTAGTGGTATAGAGCGCGGCTCTTGACTCGGAGGTCGTGGGTTCGATTCCCGCGTTGGAAACATGTTATTTCCAAGTTTGGTTAGGACAATGCAGGCTGATCACCTGATTGTCTGAAAAGTAAGATGATCCATGCGTCGGATGGGCATGTAAAAAGTCGGTCCTGCGCCTGATCTCTCGCCAGTCGTGTCGGTCTGCCGTCCCACTGGGTTATGAGAGTAAAGGAATAGAGAGTGCTCTTGTGTACTGCGCACACACTTGGGCACTAATAAATTACTCCTGCGTAGCTGGCCTGGTTTCAATGAAACCGGCCACCGTCACCGAAACCGGTGTGGGAGCTATTATATTATTATTATTATTATAGCAATTAATAACGTGTTACGGTCTGATTATTGCGATCAATAAAGTCCCGAAATATACTAATAGCGAATATATATCAATTTATTTATACAGGCTGTTTTATAAGAGCTATTATAGTAAGCCGAAAGGGGGTGACTCAGGGGATCATTCTGAACAACTTTTGTTCAACGACTTTTAGAAATTCGCGAAAAATAAATGATTTTCCACAGTAAAAAGTCACGTGACCAACAAAGATTCTATGGAGTATGTCTCCATACTCCATAGAATCAAGTTGTTCATAATGGGGTCATTATCCTATATCACCCGCTTTCGTCTTACTGTACCACTTTTGAGACACCTTTATAAAAATAATAGCGTCTTTCTGACCATATTATTCTAAATATCCAATTGGGTAAAATAATAATTCATGTTTAGATATTTATTTAAGTAATCGCACTAAGCTATGTAGAAGCATTACCCGTCATTCCTTAGTAAACAAAATGACGCTATTTCGCTTACATTCCAGTCCATCTTAAGTGATTTTTTTTTTTTTTTTTTTTTTAATCTTATTTATTTTATAAGCCTTACATCCTGAAGATTAAGTCGGCTTATCTTAAGTGATTACATTTCTCTAAAATCTAAAATTAACTTAAAAATTTGTCCCCAGTTTGAGATACCCCAATTTGTCTTGCTGGAAATATTTATGTATATCCAAATGGAGAAACTTTGAGAATTTGGAATATTTCTAAATGTACCATATTTTGTTTTAAAATATTGATGGTGTTGAAATCTTTGACTGCTTCTTCGTGTAGGTACGCCACGCAGTTTCTAAACTTTAGCCAACTGAAAAATTAAAACTTAACAAATACATTATTTGCTGTGATATATTCATACTAATATTATAAATGTGAAAGTGTGTCTGTCTGTCTGTTACCTCTTCACGCCTAAACCGTTGAACCGATTTTGCTGAAATTTGGTATAGAGGTACTTTGAGTCCTGGCAAAGAACATATTAATATGATACATTTTATCCCGAAAAAATGTACGGTTCCCGCGCGATAAACTAGTTTTGGCGCAACGGAGTTGCGGGCGTCATCTAGTTATTATTAATTGTTATCTTACTATTATGTTTTACTATTGTAAAAAAAAATGTTTACTATTAATGATAAGAAGACAAAAAAACATTAAAATAATCTTATTGTAATTTAGTCACCATTATAACCGAGTAACCCAACCAATATTACACTGAATTAGTTCCGTATTGACAATACGGAACTAAACTTGTCGAATTAAATCCTGGAATAAGATGGATAACAATCAAAAGACAGTAAAAACACTGCCACTGTAAAACCCGAGAATGTAGAACAAGACAGAGTGTTTTTACAGCTTCATCCAGACAAACCATTGATTCCAAAATACTAAACTAAACATTGCTAAACTCCTTAAACGTAAAAGCTTTGATCGATGTACGACTAATATAACCGTTTTCGTTTTCTTTAACCATACCACCTTAAACGTTAGCGAGTAAATTAAGTGGCAGATATCACCTGTGACTACCTGACGGCCGGGACACAAAAACACGATACGACGTCGTGTCGTGGGAATCAACGACGAGCATCGAATCCCGCCGTGGACCGAAAGGAAAATTTAGAATGTGATTCAAGGTAGGTGCATCTAAAATAGTATTTCACGATAAATCTGAATACTCAAAATTTCAAAACGCTAATAAATAAAGATTTCGTGAATCAGCGGCAATAAGTCACTTGCAAACGGCCCTTAGCGATTAGGAGTTATACTGAAGAAAACAAATCCTAAATAGAACGAATAAAAACATTTATGACTGATTCATTTGCGTAAACATCACTCATGTTAACACAAAAAGAGACTCTAGGTATCAGTAATAAAGTTCAATATCTGATGGATGATTAAATATATTTTTACGACGATGAAAGGTTGAGGTGAAAAATTGGTGATAATTTATGTAGGCTTAATTTTCTTGAAGCGGGATAAGTATTAAAAGTATTTAAGTTTGTTTATCGTTGATAAGATAAAAATTACAAACTGTTAAATTGAATTACTGTAATATTCATAGCCTATCTCCTCGATTTATAATAATTATTATTTTATGCAAACAAATTGTTTTTTAACACTAGAAGACGCCCGTAACTCCGTTGCATCGAAATTCGTTTATTACGCGGTAACAATACATTTTTCCGAGATAAAAAGTATCCTTTGTCCTTTCCTGGGACTCTAAGTATCTCTATACTAAATTTCAGCCAAATCAGTTCAGTGGTTTGGGCGTGAAGAGGTAACAGAAAGACAGACTGCAGACAGACACACATTCGCAATTATAATATTAGTATATGGCGGCTCAGCTCTAAAGGCACCCATAGACGTGGAGGTTGATTGAATCTGGTCAGCCTGATTGCGGGCCAAACTGCACACTGCAGTGCACAAAACGACTCTGGTCAGTTCATCCAAATTCTTAAAAGGTCTTTTAGATTAAATAGAGAGCTGAAATAAAATTACCTACTCAATTGAATCAAAGCGCACGGCCGTGCGCGGCCTAGTTCCAGCATATACCTAGTAATACTTGAATTCTCTGAAAGCTAGTGTTTTTTCAAATCATTTTTCTGTATTTTCCAAGGTTATCTTAGGGAGTGAAACTAAACGTCAGCTAGTCCAATAGCCCGGGGGCTCACCTTGTAAGTCTGTTGTTCTAAAAACAATACGAAAGGAATCTTCCGCCGAAGGGATATTTATCTTACTCTTCAATGCACGTCTGGAAAGTTTCCTCCTTTTGGAACCTTTGAATTGTACCTTTCGTGTAATTAAGTTCAAATATGAAATAATTGGAAAGTAAAATATTTTTTAATGTTATCAATTTTTGAATTCTTGTATCGCGAAATTTTTCTTGCCAGATCTTTCGAAAATACTGAACCGAATTTTAGTAAATTTTGTTTGCTTAATATTGTGTAGGTCTGAGAATCGGAGAATGTTTAATTATGGTTTACCTAATATTTTGTAGACTTTTACTAGTTTATTTCATTAGAACACGAGATATTGTACGGCGTTGCTAGAGTTGGTAGTTGGTACCAATTTTGGCTGTGTGTTATAGATTTCTTTACGTTATCACCATCAAAAGTATAATTTAATGGAAATAGTTACGTCTTGAGATCTGAAAAACTTACAGATAAGCGACACGAACCAAGGTTTTAGGTTATGACTGAGGTTATGACGTAGAACTATTTTCGTGATATCCTCCGAAAAGAGCTGTTACTTAATTTTAGAAAGCTAATCCCGATAACACGATTATAAGCTTAATGTCTTCAACTCTATGTGTGTTAATCCCGTAAATAGCCCGACGCGGACGTGTGCGGCACCGACAGTTGCTCGCACATGCTGCTGTTTTCTTTATTTAAGGGATGTTTGTTACTTTTTGTTCGCAGCCGCGGCGCCTCCGGTCGCTCACTTATTATTTATGGCGGCAAAAGTTTGAGATAGTTTACTAGATGTGGCGTACGAAATAGTGCCCCTTACTAATAAGGATAGTAAGTGATAAGTGTTACTATAAAAGGTTTCCTTGTTTTTCTGAAAAAGACAGACAAAGACAGCGGACTTCGAATATTTATACGCTGCGTGATTATTAGAGAGAGCTGAGAATATGTCTAAAAGTTAGGTACTATCAGAGAAGTTGATTCCTAGGCAGATGGTGGATCTAAGTAATTTGGTCGCTCATCAGACCGATCACAGCTAATATTGAATTGACATAAGCAAACCAAACGTTGTAGGGTGACGTCGCGTTGGTCCGTCAATTGCCTAGGCCCTAGGAATCAATTTCCTCGGGTACGTAATATACATACCAGTATTTTCATTTTATTTTACATTCGTTCTTAATTTACATTAGGTGTGTTAATTATATTATAATACGAAACTATTTTGTATGTGAAGCAATTTCTATGTGTTCTTCGTAAGACTGATATAAAATTATTTTGGGAGTCATACAACAAAAATACATAATATATTAATTATTTTAGGTGAACACAAAATATAGAGATTCATTATTAAGCTCTACATTAAGATTAACTGTATTATCTTCGGAATATTTGATTTTTCAACAACTGTCTAAATTTTATTTACAAAACAAGGCTTATCCGTCCTCTCTACATCCGTGTATGTGAGTAGCTCGCGCGGTATCAGGCCAAGTTTTCACATAACTCAGGCCACTCGATTTGGTCGAGTTTATTATTTGTGCCGATACGCGCCGTGTTTTATTGCGTTCCACTAAATCTTTGTTTCAGCGAGTCAATACAAAGGAAGTGTGTCATCCGAAGATCTTTGTTCTGTTACAAAAGTTTCGCCTTGGCCCGCCGAAACACCGAAACGACTAGTTACGAATTGATGGACATTCTGTTGACTCGCGAGGTGCAGCGGCCAGCGGCAGCTTAAATACTAAGCGACAAATATTTGGCGTTCCATAAAGTTTTCAAAGAAAAAGCTGCGACCGTCAAAAGATGCCGTAATTTTTGCATTAAAGTGTATAATGTTATGTTCAGTATTTGCTCCTATTTTTAAGTTACAACTAGTAAATACCGCATATATTCAAGAATATTAAATACAATCGAATAAACCAAACAACAAAACGGAACTATCGTTACCATAAAGTGTTTAATTTGTAAGGGAAAGTTTTTGTTATTTTAACTGGAGAAGTTGTATAATACGGAACTATACACAGGATCGATATAAAAACGGCGGCCTGAGAACATTTGCATTGCCGTTTTGGAGATTTATGTACCCACTAGCAGCCTCCCCGTACTTCTAGCTCGGATAAGATGGCCGATAAATAAATACATGGATATTTTATACCGCGATTTGTAAACGTTTCTCGCTAATGCTGGAACCGGTTTAAAAGCAATCGATTTTAAGGATCTACACTATTATAAAGCCCATAATTATTATTGTCTACTTGAATTTAAAATTGTAATTGTAGTCATTACATAATATTATATATAGGGGATAGGGATATTGCCCTTTTTCCAAGGAGCAGAAATGCTTATTTAGATAATATCCCCCACCGACCAGGTAAAATGTTGGATCCGGCTCAGAGTGTCCGAGTTACACTAAAACCTTCCCTATACCGCCGTAAGACGGATACCAGTTCCTCACGGCGCAGGGATCTCTCTACTATCGTCCTACGTCCAAGCGGTATACATTAACAATTGGTATGCCGTTGTCGGGACTACTTGGAATTAACGTTGAATGCCTTGTTAAATTTTTTGTCCATAATAATTGATTGTTTTTTATAGCTTTGTAATCATGGATACAATAATATAATGGTTGTCCATCGTCCTTGAAACTACGCTTAAGTCCTCAAATTGCGTATCAAGTCTGAGGTGTTCTGTTCGGTCAAGTATCCGGGGGCAAACAACTAACTTCATTACAAACAAAGCTGCGGCTATCCGACGATACTTGTACTTTGACTAATTGCGTTTTATCATTATCAGCCCCTAGTCTGGTTTTTAAGTGAAAACTTCATTATCGTGGTTGTACACTTTCCTAGATACTGCTGACTCGTTGAGGTAGTCAGATCTCCGTACCAAATTTCGGAAAAATCGGTTCAGTTGTATGGGTGAGAAGAGGTAGCACTTAGCAGACAGACAGGCAAACAGACAGGAAGACAGACAGACACACTTTCGCATCTCGTCTTAAGATCAACACCAATCTGAAGCCACTAGTAGTTTCATAAGAATAGAGTTGAAATATTGCTGAAACCCTAGTACAGTACTATTCAATACGCTCAATATGCTAGCACAATATCAGGTGGAGCCATCTTAAAGTAATCTTCGTAATAGGTTTTATCATTCTTTTAGTAGCGGCAAAGGCAAAAAAAATCTTAAAAGTAACGAAGATTATTTTTATTAAGTTTCACAGACATCTATGACACAAAGAGTTAATACTTAGATATTCACATGGATGATTAATATCCTGGAACATTGAAAATTAATCGGCGGGGTCCGAATCAGCTACTAGACATGACACGAGTTACGGAGCCACAGAATGAAAAGAAGGCACCAATTTATTTGTTTTTTTTTTATTTAAAATTGATTAAAAAATACGACAATAACGATTAATTGCACAATCGTTATTGTCGTATTTTTAATCAATTAAAAACGTACAGCGCCATCTATTGTCGATGTCTTTGCCGCTGCTCCTTTAATGAATATTTACAGCAGATTCGTGACGTTAATTCAAGTGTCTGCAATCGCCCCGGAAGGGAGTTCTGTAAATAGATCCATAGATAAGTCTCGATGTATGGCAAGAATTTCCCCCGGCAAAGGATGAACGGAAGAAAGGCGTAGTCGAGCCCGATCTTTTTTATGTCACCCGAATATTTCATTCCGCCGGTAGTGCGATTTGCAGGAAATGAAATCGAGAGTATCGACATTTGTGGTTTTGTATTCGTTTGAATTTCATACACGTGTATTATTAGTTATGTTGTAACAATTCTGTAGCATATTTTGTTAGTAGATATAAGGCTGATTAATATGTATTTTCCCATATTTTACTGAGTTATGAGCTCTCAACGAAGGTCTTTGCTAAAGAGGCTAGTAAAGTAATGTTTTTTTGCGTTGTCCCTATCCTGAAATATGATGTTTCGAATTGTGGACTTAAAGGGTCAATTCAGACCGCAACGTGACGAGGCGAGGCGAGGCGCGACACGGCATAAATTTGTGTGGATTTGACAGATTTGCAAGACGTCTCACGCAATTAAAATCTGTCAATTCAGTACAAATTTAGAAATGCATATCTACGCGTCACGTTGCGGTCTGAATTATGACGTATATTCAGTACGAGCTTTTGCCCACGGCTTCGCACGCGTTAAGAAGTATTATTACTTATATGAAAACTTTCATCCTCTATTTTAACCACTTGGGTTTGGAATTTATCAAATTCCTTTCTTAGCGGATGCCTACGTCATAACATATACCTGCATGCCAAATTTCAGCCCGATCCGTCCAGTGGTTTGGGCTGTGCGTTGATAGATCACCATGTCAGTCAGTCACCTTTGAGTTTTATATATTATATAAGATTAAACGGCATCAAATTGACTAGACCTATAATATTATCATTACGCCGCGCTGTCTGCTGGCAGACTTCTGGTGATGAACGTGCTTAGAATAATTTAATTATCATCAAAATAACGCAAGTACTAAAATATATGCCTTTCCCATCTGGTTTTATGAAAATTTCAGGACCGCTGGTCAGGACTCGCAAAATTTTTGAGGGGTACAAAATTAGCATTTTAAGTAAACGCTTAAACAAGTGTTTGTAAACAAAATCAGGAGGGACGATTAACATAATGGGTCCGCGGCACCTACGGCTAATTCTGAATTAATTTGCCAAATTAATGTAAATTACTGATTAAAATGTTAATAGTGGTCAAATGCGATGCAAATTGGAAATCGCTGTAAGCGATGGATGCGGTAGTTTTTAATTGAATCTCAGCCTCTGAATTTTTTTGGCCACATGTGAGATATAGTCATTTTGTATTTATCGTAGGTAATGTATCTAGTCTTTTTTACCATATTTTAATATTATGTGCATTTTTCTGTGTCACCCTACCTAGGTTAATCATTCAACGCTACGCAAGTTATGTCGGTTGTGTACTTTAGATGTATTGCTTATTTTGATCTATAATTTTTTTAATTGTAATACACAATAATATGTATAACACTTTAATTTGAATTTCAGTAAATAATTGAAACATAATGTCAAATCTTATAATTATAATAATATTATCTCTTTCTCGACACAAATGTATTTTATTTTGTTTGAACGAAAAGTATTTCATTCTTTATCGTTTCGTTCCAGATAAGATCCAAAAATAATATTTATATTATATTTGTTGATTTTATTTTAACAAAATTAAAGCTTTAACTTGACTTTCCCTAATATGTTGGACAGTTTTGTGAAACATAATATTATGCTAACTAAAATATATTTAATTTGCCGCATCCATTTTTAGGGTTCCGTAGTCAACAAGGAACCCTTATAGTTTCGGTCTGTCCGTCTGTCTGTCTGTCCGCGGTTTTGCTTAGAGACTATAGGACCTACAAAGCTGTAATTTGGCATATATTAATAATGTCTACAAAATGGTACATAAAATATTTAAAAAAAAATTTTTTTTATGGTACCTCCCCTACACATCAAGCGGGGTTGAATTTTTTTTTCGCGCTCACCCCATCGTGTGGGGTGTCGTTGGATAGGTTTTTTAAAAATATTATGAGTATTCTTAGATCATTTTCCGGTTTAGGGATCCATTTATGAAATATTAAGTTTTAAAGTGGAAAAAATCGTTAGAGTCCAGTGTCCCCCCCTTCTACCAGCTGAACGATTGCTTCTGGAAATGTGAAAAAATTCACGGGAGTAGGAAATATTATGCTGAATTTAAAAGGAAAACTATCACGACTAAGTTGACTTCATAAGTTATTGAGTAATAGTCGATCAACTTAAAAAATGTATTCGGCGAAGTATAAAGGAACTTTTCATTCAAATTCCTTTGAGATGATGTTGTTAGTTGTGTAAAACATGTTATAAATGTACATTCATTGACCATACAAAAATTTTCAAAAACTAGCGGTGCTACGGAACCCTACATTGCGCGTGGCCCGACACGCACTTGGCCGGTTTTTACTAATCCCACCAATATGATAAGAAGCCAAACATTATCTTGCATTGACCGAAGTATTTTGCAATATCCAGCAGCTCTTCTTTGTCCAAATATTGAACATCTGTATTCTGTATCCACCGTGTAAGCATTGTTGCCAGCAACATTATTTTTTAAAATACTAATGATTAGAAATCGATAAGTATAAGATTTGATCATGAGATAATAATATTCTATTTTCCATTTCCATACCAGATGAATTTGTTTGGAGCAAGAAAACGGCATACATGGCATTATTTCTTTTTTATTTTAATATTATATTTTACGTTGAAACATATCTAGCTGATTGCTTTCTTTAGCAAAGAGCTTCATATCGCATATGAAAACAAATACTTTACATAATATTATAGTCAAGCTAAATAATATCGGTATTCTACACATACGTCTTACTAAATTGTCAATCACAATATTGTATGTTATATTTTAGTTAGTTAGTTGCAACGTAGCGAAAAAGTTAATCTACTGTTTCAGAAATACTTTGAACTTAAACAACAAGTGCACAAGAAACTGTGGATAAATTGAGCTCTACCTGCGGGTAGCTGTAAGCGCAGGTGGCGAGTTTTTTGCCGGCAACGATTAGGGTAATGGGCACTTAATGACCGGCATATTAATTTTGTACAGACTTGATTGAGCTCCCGTTAACCCCACGCTGTCTCTGGGATTCATTACTCTGCACTTAGCCCGTCTTTGAAATTCGCGGCAAAGTAAATTGATCATTCGACTGGGTTTTGTTTTTGCTAATGAAGTTCTTCTTCTCCTTTTCTTGTAATATTGTTGTAGGATTTGCCACCACTATTTTGAGTAGCTAAGTACAGAGTTAATACCTACTTAATAACCATACCTCCTACCTTATCAATGGCTCGTCATGCTGCTTTGAGTCCTGAAAAAGGACATAGAAACGTTTTAGTACAGTTATACGTACCTACTGTTTCCGCAAAACAAATTCAAACTTCCAAACATCTAGTAAAATTAGAATATTATGTGATGTCTATTGTCTACCTATACATAATACTATTTTATGACATACTTCCGAACGATCGAAAGTGTCTATCAAATCATACTGTGACTGGAGCCCACAAAGAAAACGTCAGTTTTGACGTAGGCTCCGGGAAAATTCGAAACTCACAAAATACTCCCGCCAAACCGAAGTGTTTTCAGGTCTTTGAAGTTGTGTATTGGAATTATATTACTGAATCAAAATAATAGTAGACTCTAACTGCCGCACTCAGGGACATTTAATTATGATTAACCTTCAATAAATTGAAGGTTAAAATTAAAGGCATCATCAAGCCCCAAGCGGTCGCATGCGACCGCGATAATAATAGATAAGTTGTTTTTCTCACGATCCACCGGTTAAAATGCAAAGTTTGAAACCATTCAAAGCAGCCCGCTTAGTGCTGTTATCACTTGTTTACGCGAATCGGGTACATTCTAGAAAGGAATGTTCTCGTACAGTCTAGGACTCACCTCAGCCCATATAAATAGCCGTAGGAAGGCGGGCCAGGATCAGTTCAGTTTGAGCGATCTTCAAGGCGACTTCGGAGTGAAAAAAAGTGATCAATTAGAGTAAATCCTACGACTTGGCTACGACCTAGGACAGTGATAGTGCTTAGTGTTTTGGACCTATTGTTTTGTGTTAGACCTAGTGCTAGTGATTAAAGTCTTCAAAGACTCAGCAGGTCTTTCTCTCTAAATCCTTTGAACCCTAGCACGTAAAAATATTATTCAAATTACGCTTTTACAGTCTGCGATTATACTTCTACAATTCTTCCTCTCTGTGGAATATAAATAATTAGCAATCCGTCTAATAGGCTCGCTTCACAATAGTGACGGTAACGAATCCTGCTGAAATAAGGCTCGAACCCGACGCCCCGACCTACCGACGGAACTAATTACTAATTAGACCCTTCACAAAGCCTGCGGGAGGCAATTAGTTATTTGTACACGGTTATAAAAAGCAATGTAGTAATGAGACGCGTGGGTGTAGTGTAGGTATGTACTAACGTCTTGTATATTGTGTACGTGAAATTACACGTACAGACGGTAGACGGCAAAGTTGAACTATTGAACTAATTTTAATGAAATTTGATTTGGAGATAGTTTGAGTCCCGGGGAAGGATAGAATAATTTCTATTTCGGAAAAATGTGGATCAATCTTAGAGCTGTTGTGGGCATTATTTAGTTTACTAGGTGTCGACGATAAAAATAAAATAATATGTCAAATCATCTTTACGTTGAGCTATGATGGACTGTGACTACCGCCATGATTGCAAAGATGTCAATAGCTACGTCCACATTGTGCCCTTTCATCTTCAATTTTCATAATCTTTTGACATTAAAGATTATGAAAATTGAAGATGAAAGGGCACAATATGGACATAGCATATTGCATTCACAACAAGTTAATCATGAGCAATCATAGACGAATAATCCCCCCTTTACATTCATTTTCGCTTTTATTGGGCCAATATGGAGAGGCTGATTTAAACTGTTCACTTTATGCCCAATTTCTGAGGTTTATTGACTGAAGCTTATCTATTCACTAGCGCTTTTGATCGGCTAATGTCAAAATATTATCCAATCAATGACTCCGATGAATGGATAAACTCCAGTAAAATCTCAAAAACTGGCGATTCATGCAGTGAGTCAGTAGTGCATAATTTTATGTAAAAACAGGATAACTTCGTATCACTTTCCTTCTAATATAAAGTATAAACCTTCTCTGGACTTCCTTTAATTAAATATTTCGAGACTAAAGTTAACCAAATCGCAACAGCCGTTTTTGAGTTTTACCAAGACTTAAATTAACCAAATCGGTTCAGCCGTTCTCACTTTTAGCGAGACCAAATTTGCAAATTAATCTATTCATACAGATCTCACACAAAACTGTGACGCAAGTTCTTCTAAAACATGGTTCATTCTGTTTATGAGTCATTCAACGAGCAGCGGCGCACCTGATAAGTGATCGCCATGCCGCAAACATCTCCAATTCCCATGCTCAATTAACTCTATGTAATCCGGTATGCATGGCGCGCTTCATGTGCGATGATTAGCTCTAATCAACGCCGGCTCGTCAGAATAACTAACATCCTTACAGACTTGGAATTGACTGACTAGGTACATACGTCTTAAAATAGTCGTGATATAAATAATAATAATTGATATTATGTCTGTTTCTAGAACTGTTTACTCTATATTGTTTAAGAATATTGTAGTATTCAATATTCATAATCACGCGAATATACATAAGAATCTACCCCATAGATTTGAAATTGCTTTTATTATGTTTGATCAATTTTCACTATAGGAAAACGGTATCCTTTGCATGTAAAACGTCGCAGGCGACATCTAGTTAATAATTATAAATCAACACTGCATGTCTATAGTCTACGTCCAAATTGGGTCAAATAGTACTGGCCGCATTAAAATATTGTGATATTAAGATTCTGTTTTACTACTTACACCTGATAAGTGCCGGATAGGCTATCCACAACTTATCTGACAGATAGAGTATGGAGTATCTGTCAGATAAGATGTCGATAGCCCATCTAGTTCTTATCAGGAAGTGGTGAAACAGCCCCTAACAAGTCGTTAAAATCTAAAACATGATTATTGATTATGTTTTTGAGTTGTCGAGAGAGTCTCTCTCTCGACAACTCAAAAAACTCAAAAAACTTTGAATTCAGTTCCAATTTATTAGACCTTCTTGTAGTTTAACTTTTAAGGTCTGGCGTCAGGGTCTGCCAGTGACGACATGTTCCTCTCGATCAGTCGATTTTGGATGCAACATGAGTTTATTAGCATCATTATAGTTGAAGATCCAACGTCAGTATCAACCTGTAGTGAAATAATTTCAGGTAGATATCTTGTTTATTTAAAATCTTAGCAACATGAGTTTAATAGTATTATAGTTTAAGATCCGCCGTCAGGGTCTACCTGCTGTCATTATGCCGCGGGGATCTGTCAACGTCACGGCTCATATCTCACAGGGCCGGGACAATGGTAACCACGTTATATCTTTCTTACTTTTGAGCGGCTGATTGATGATGGCCGTCCTATGGTCACAATATCGATGTAATCTTGTTCTATTAATTTTATTTGAAAATGTAGGTCACTGGATATTATTACTGCTGCTAATGGATATTTGTGTGATTATAATTGCAAATTTTAGGTATGCTTAAGTTTATTAGTTATATTTCGAATGTTATTTTGCCTATAATTAACTGTTAAGGCGTGTATGCATCACAGACAAATTTATTTTGACAAAATCTTATAACATTAAAAACGATTGATATAACTATTAAATCAATTAGATATTGTTACGTTAGCAGCTTTACATAACTTATTGTTCAATATCTTGTAAAAGTAATTGAGGCGCGGAAAAGAATTAATACAAATCTCAAATACATTAAAATCTTAATATTTCCTACACATTTTACTACTTATATTATTTTATTATATACTAGTAATATTAGTAGTAAAGGCAATTCGCATGATTATTTTTCTGAAACTTAAAAAAATTTTACCAAAACATCGTTTGTCCGAGCCAACAAAAAGCCGAGTTATTTAACTGAGCGTGACGCGGGCCATACGTCACGCCTATTCACCCCGACGTGATAAGCGGGACAGACTTGTAAATAATTTTCTATTTCTCCCCCTCTGGCTCCGGGACTATTTTATACAGAACCTCTCCCCGACACGAAACGTTACACTGTTGTGTCCGGCTGTTGGGCTCCAGGCTGTATTTGTTATTGTTTTTACTGTTATCACTTATCGTCATCATATTCTCTCAGACTAGCTATTGGTCTTGGCTTGTCTCTTCATTACTATATATATAGGTAAAATAGTATAGTTATATTATTTTAAAGAATATTCGTTTCTTTGATTTGAAATCAATGTATCGATTTTCATGAAACAGACGAAGAGTTGACCAAGACGAAGCTGACGTACTATGTAAGTTCACAAATAAAGTCGCAGAAAGAAAAAATACAGGGGTAAAGTATGTATTAATTATGGAATAAATATATTCAAAACAAAATTTTGGCAGAAAGCGTCAAAGAAATCGGTCGTCAAATGAATCAAAGTTTGAGGGGTTTCGGTTTCCCCGCTGACCGTACTAATTAGCGGTTAATTTAACGCGTAAATCTACGGGGAATTAAACTCGTCAAATGTCGCATTGATTCATCGCCCCTGAACTTGCTAAGTTTACAAACTTACAGCGCCTTATTTGGTTTGCTCCTTTTGGAACCAAAAGAGCTAGCGCAGCGGTGAAATGACTGGCAAGTATGAATATGAAATGATAATTCTGTAGCACTTGGGTATCACAAACCTAGTAGATAACACTTACAAAATCATAAATTATATTGCATAATTTTTTATGGATTGAACAATAATTTTTGAAAATATTTGTAAAAGAGCGGCTGTTCAGACTTCAGACTCACCCGTTGATTTTTTTATATTTTAGTTAGGTCCTTGTTTAAGAATAGTGGTGCAGGATGCTGATGTTTCTTGTGAATTCAAAGCCAAAACATTGATCAAACATGGACTCTGAGCTTATAAGGCATTTTTTTTTTGGAAAATAAGTGTCATACAAAATTCGCATTGTCACTATCAATGTCGATCTGTCATAATTTTCGGTGTTCCGAATTTTTTCGGGCGTTCGAATTATAGAACATTGGGAGTAAGTGGAAGAGACCAGCGTGCAGCTGTTTCTACCGTCTGACCATCGATCGTGAGGAAGTTTGCTAATACGTTGTTACCTGATTTACGAGAAATTCCGGAGTCAACTGCGACTTAAATGCATTCATTAGTTACAGCTCGCGTAACAAATTGTTTGCTATTAATATCAGATACTATAACGTGCTACTAATATTGAATATCCATAATAATATTATAAATGTGAAAGTGTGTCTGTCTATCTGTTACCTGTTTACGCCCAAACCGCTGAACCAATTTTGCGAAAATTTTGTATGAAGATACTTTGAGTCCCGGAAGATGACATAGGATACTTTTAATCCCCGAAAAATGCACGGTTTCCGGGTTATAAACGAATTTTGGCGAAACGGAGTTTCGGGCGTCTTCTGGTAGTTAAATCTAAAATATAAAATTCTCGTGTACGTATGTGTGCAAAGCCAAAATGCAAACTCCTCCAAAACGGCTCAACCGATTTTAACGAATTTTTGTATGTACTATCAGAGAAGTTGATTCCTAGGCAGATGGTGGACCTACGTAGTTTGGTCGCGTTACGTCAAACCCAGCCGACAGATCACAATTAACTTTGAACTGACATGATCCGACCAAATGACGTTGGCCTATCAAGTGCATAGGAATCAATTTCCTCGATGGTACATTCGTTAGGCCTGAGAATAGGTTTTTAGTTTTTATCTACTTTTTATATTTAATATTTATACTACAAATAATTAATATGGCAAAACCTAAAGCAAGCAATATTCACGTGTAAGTGTGACCGAAGCTTTACTGTCGTAAACTTTATCTCGAATTCACGAAACAGTTTTACAAAACATAAGAACACAAACACAAAACGTTTGCGTTGAAGGAGTCTTACGCCATCTTACGCCTTCCGGGAAAACTACCCCGTACAAAATGCCATAAGCTCCCAAAACGCGCAAAGTCAATAAGCACCTTCCCGCGTACAATATAAAACTGAATTTCGCTGGTCCACGAATTTCATGTTGTACTTTCGTTTATAGTAACTACGTTACAAATTTTATAGCCTAACGCAAGAACAGAGGCTTTATTCTTAGTACTAGCAATTAAATTAAGAAGAGAATTTACTGAAAAACCTTAGAATACCTAAATTTTATGGCTAAATTATAACAAAATTAAAGTAAGGCAAAAGAAACTTCCCAACAAAACATGTTTGTTAAAAGTCTGAAAACAATACCGCAATAACTATAAAGTTATCATTATAATTTTGTGTTTACAAGATCGTTATTAGTTTTTTAATTGATTCGAAAATAATGGATCTACGTTTTTTGTTCCTTCCTTTTTTTGTCAAATCCTTATTATTCGTGACTTGTCGACTGGATTGATATAACTCGAGAAATTCATGCAGTTCTGCATAAATTATCAAGGAGTCTTATTTTTATTGTCTGATTTATATCTGATAGTACATCCTGAAATTATTATTAAACTTTGGCTTTGTTATCAAAGCTCTCACTTTTGGACTACTATGGATTTTTGACTTGTCTTGAGATGAGTCTGCTAATGTTGGATCTGACACAGAAACTAGATAATGCCTTTACAAACCGTAACAAATATCCAGCCAATAATAGCAGCCTCATCCATAACATCATTTCGTATTTTATTTTATTTCTTAGGAAAACTTACAGCTATTATTATAAGTTAACTTAACTAAATCGTAACTATAAGCCATTTAAAAGCTTTCGCAAATAGTTTAAAATAAAAGTGTACAAAAATTTATGCGGAATACAAAAAACAAAAAAGAAAAATTACAAACTAATTTATAATTAGATGAAAAAGAGCATTCACTATTCATGGTTTAAGCAATTTAATAATAGGTAGTCAAGATTAATGTCAATAAATGTTAATAAACTTAGTATATGATTATCGTTGGATTGTCACTAAACTAGATTAAATTCAGAGACAGTTCACCAACTATGAAAAGAATGAGCTAGTTAACGACTGTCTTATCTTATAAGGCTTAGTACAGAATACGTCAAAGGAAGGGTTATTTCTCAAAAATTCATTTAGTTGAGAACTAGCCCTTAATAAAATTTTATCCCATTTTTACTTTATTCCCCGCAAAATATCCATTCAAAAGAGAAATCGCCACAAGCAAATAATTTGCTTTGTTGTATTAAATGTAGTAATAGAATATGCTCAGGAATTTTTTACTCCCTATTATATAGTCAAAATATGCTGCTGTTAATTTATCTCTGCGCTACATTACTCTGTGGGTGGTGTACAAAACAAAAGACTGAGCACACAGCGCTCGGAAGTGATGTTGGTCGGTGTTCTGGCTCTCGCGCTCGCAGTGGCGGCTCAGTACGAGTACTACGCGCCGATAAGTATGTGCCGAGTATTGCCGATATACATAGTCGTATTTTATACAGGGTGTAACAAAACTAAGTGATAATACTTTAGGGTGTGTTCGTGTTCCATGTAGAGAGTTCACTGTGGGTCCCTTATAATATAGAGTTCGCTGTGAAGGTAGCAACGCTGAAAGAGCAAATATTTTTTTTGTGATTTGTATAAGCATTAAGCAAGCGCCCGCGCGTCATGACGTATTTATCCATACAATGATAAAACAAAAATTATTGCTCTTTCAGCGTTGTTACCTTCTCAGCAAACTCAATATAGGGGACCCATACACACCCTAAACTCTAAAGTATTATCACTTAAGTAGTTTTGTTACACCTTGTATATTATACAAGCATATATTGTACTAATAATAAATAATAATAAATAATAATTGTACCCTATACAATAAGAAGGACTCTGTATTGTAAGGTAATACATTTATTACTCTATGGTAATAATAACTTGGGACTTCTTGCTAAGTCTGGTCGGGCTTGCATACTTTTAAAATCCTCTGAAGATCAATAAATATACCTACTGGTAATCTTGGTATATTCAGACATATTATTATTCTGAAATGTAATTACATTTACCCACGGGTCCGGTCGCTTGCTTCTTGACACACTGAAAAGAGCTGGCTCAACGAAGGTGAAGACTCATAGCTCCAAGACTAAAGTTTTAAGGAAAATATTGTGATAATATCAATCCATTTCAGATCCACCAGAGTACATTCGAAGAGAACTGCTAAATTCTGGCAAACCCCTACCACACACAAAATTAAAGAAGTTCACCAATGTCAGCTTTAGCGATGTGTACAAAAAGATACAAGATATCACCAAAGCTATGACTGTACACGCCAAGAAACATGGGTACCACGTCGATTTCAAATTACAGTTTTTAAATAATTAATACGAGTTTCACTGTCATTACTACATCTAGAACTGCAAAGATTCAAGCAAAGATTTTTCCGCTGCCGTGCTGTCTGTCCCTAATATGCTTAGGCGGACTTGCGCAGATCTGGGTTAAAAGTTAACTCTGAGTTAAACATCATGTCATCTCTATCACTCACTTGGTGAGTGACAGATATGACACGATGTTTAGCTCAGAGTTAACGTTAACTCAGATCTGCGCAAGTGGGCCTTAGAGTTTAGACCTTTGAGAGTACGAAATGTATTTTATGCTGTATTTTTAATACCTAGATAGAGTAATTCTATGGTAAAGTATATATATTATTACATTTTGTATTGCAGCATTTAACTACCTATAGGGTATAATATTTTATAGTACAACGAGCAGGGGCCCCCGTAAGGGCTACTGGCGCCTGTGTGCAAAAAAGGATTTTGGCGCCCCTTTCTAAGGCAAATATTTGGGACCTTGGTTTTGGCGCCCCTAAAGATGTGTGTATTGCACACATTGCACATAATATGGTAGCAGGGGCCCTGACAACGAGTACTATTATATATTCTGTGGTACAACAAACCAAGAAGAACAGCAAGTTACATATTAAGTTGGTATAAGTTCACATTATACATACTAACTAATATTATACAAGGTCAGCGAGTAAACTTTTCATTAATATTAAAACCGACTAAAACTTTAAACAGTTTAAAAAAATTAAATACCGCAAATTAGCTTTGTATCCATAAACCGAGATAATACCAGCCATAAAACTGCACGAAAGTTTGCAAGATTTTTCTAGTTTTAATAAAGGTTGTGTTAAGTGTAAATTGGTTAGGTCAGGACGACATGCAGGTCCTTACGGCGCTCGTCTGCCACGCACGTGAACAAAATACCGAGGTGGGAGACATTTTTGCTGATCTCGTTATATACGTGTGCGGGAAAAACGTTATGGAATTGTGTTTTGCGCGGAAATTCTGACAGTAAAATCAAATGTACAAAATACAAGGTTTATCGATGCTGGAGGTATTTTGTAAGTATAATAATTGAGAGAAAACTTTTCTGTTAGATCAAATTAAACAATTTTTGAATAAAATAATAGATATTATACTCATTTCTTTACTAGCAACGCGAGAACTGCCTTTAATGTATGGCAACTCAAAATCCACAATGATGCATCAATGATGAATATTATCAACCAAATACTGATATCGTCTCAAACTATGCTTTTATAGAAAGAAAAATCCTTTTCAAGACTTAAACGGTACTACAAAAGATTAAACCAGAGACCAGACATACATACATGATTAAACAGAACACCTATTGAACAGTTGATAGAAAAAAAATCAGTACATAATGGTGTCAAAACAACTGTTCAATAGAATGTTAGATCTTTTGTAGTAAGACCGAAAGTATTTTCATAATTCTAGATCTGCGTGGCGGTTTAAGCGTAGAAAACAAACATAATAATAGCTTTGGATTATATTAGTATAGATTTCTTATATTTTTCAAAGATATTGAGATAATGAAACTTTAAATTAATAACACAGTGAAGTGGCAACAGACACTCAGACGGTCTCAAGGCGATAAGTCACCGAAGGAGACCTTTCCATTATGCGATCTCATTAATCAGACACTAATTGAAAATATTTCACTTGAAAATTCAATGTCAATTGAAGATTATTAATAACTTGTAACTTCGTTGCGCCAAAACTCGTTCATCACGCGGGAACCGTACATTTTTCCATAATAAAATCTTATATCATATCCTTTCTCGGGACCAAATTTTATATCTCAAATATTAATAGTATCAAAACTTAGGAGTGAAGAGGTAACACTCAGACAGACATCTACTGAGCTACATTTAAGAGTACTAGTCATAGTATACAATACGTACAAAGTCAAATATCTGCTTGAGTTGAGTAATATTATTTCTTAGAAAGCCAGATATTCTAGAAACCCTCTGCAGTAGGGGTAATTCATGGAGCAGCAAAGGAATAAACATGGCGCAGGATACGCGATTTTGTCGTAAATTTGTCAAACGCAGGGCGGCGGTAAATACTCCTATCCCCAACAGATGTAAATGTATATTGATAGTTTTATTGTCATGTCGTATTTAACTGAGAATTGGCACTTTGTTGTGTTTGTTGTACTATCAGAGAGGCAGTTCTACATAACTTGGTTTGGTTATGTCAAGTCAATAAAAATAATCGTGATCGCCTTGGGCTTGACATAACTCGACCAATTAACGGAAACAGGGTACGCCATTTGTCTGTAACACAATTTCACAGCCTATAAAAATATATAGGAATTTCTAAAGATGTTATTAGGAAAGGCCGCTTAGATTTTAGAAGACAATCAAACAAAAAGAATTTACCGTGGTAGAGCCATGTTCGTTTGCCCCATTATTTTATAAACATAAATACAAAACTTACCGTCAGTGCACACCTTAACTTTCAGAACAGATAACTGATAGATAGTGTATATTACACTATACAGCCAACAATTCATATTGCAAGTTGTAAGAGCAATTTTAAGGTCATTATTATAACAAGAACGTCAAAATATTTTAAAAAATCCTTACCCTAAGTTTGAATACGCAATGTTTAGATTCCTATATTGTAGACCTATGGGCCAAATTACACCATGGCCGATGTGAATAGTGATGTTGCTAATAATTATTTAGAACATAATATTTTCATATTACAATAATAATTGACATTTGAATATATCCCACTTTACACTTGCACCGTAGACCAGTTATATATTTTATTAATATAGACGACAATATTATACGTATAATGTACATACTACATAGTAATACATGCAATGATAAATCCACCCATACGTTTATTGCCGCTGTACAAACGAATCTGCTCCAAAGCTTTTCCTTTGCAAAGCGAGATTCAAATGAAGCCGCGGAATTTGAATACGTAGATTTGCAGAAAGTTTTTCATTGTTTGCTTTATAATTGAAAGACCGCACCAAGTATAAAATAATAGTGCGCCGAAAGCGTCTTGCACCGAAATTGAATTAGTTATTCTAGGACTCCCCACTTATTGAGTAAAAACTATTTTCAACTTTGTTTATTTGTGCCTTGTTTATGATTTAATTACTTCGCCAGTAACTTCGAGTTGAGCGGATCGAGAATATTCAGCTGTTAATAAAATTGTGTTACGATGTTTCATTACAATAAATTCATAGCTTAATGAACATTTTTATAGCTGCTAATTGGTAATAAAACGTTTTTACCATTTTAATGAAAAATTGTTTACGGTAGCCTAAATTCATAATTTAAAAACGATTATAGTCCAAAATGTTTCAATAGAATTATTTAACGACCTCTGTGGTTGAGCGTGTGGCGGCTCGAGTCGGGGGTCGCGGGTTCTAATCCCGCCGACGGAACAAAAAAGCTTTCAAATGGTCATCTGTCATCATGGATGTGTAATTTGTATTAATTAAGTGTATAATATTATTATAATAAAAATAATACGTTTTAACACAAGGCTAACTAAAACTTCGATTTGCATACTAATGGACTTCATTTTAGAAAAATTAGAATACAATATACAAGCTTAGGAAAATAGCATGGAGGTTGTATAGCTATTATAAAACCTCCGTGCTATTTTCCTAGTATCAATCTCAACTGAATGCGGTCGTTGGAGGTGTAATTGTAAGGAATAGGCGGACATTAGCGCTCCGTAAAAGGCTACCTAAGTGGTGATCCTATATAAAGTTTTATGACCTAGATATTTCTAGATTCAAGGAATTTTGTTACGTGCATTTTTGTTTGGTTTTGTCATTGGCATAATTACGAGAATTTTTCGACGGAGTTAAAGTTTGACCTCAATGTACCATCGAAGCAATTGATTCATATTATCATAATAATATTATATTATGCAGTTGATGGACAAATTGTGTTTTTATATGGGAGAAATTGAGGAAATTTTACGCAATAATAATATGTGAAAATTTCAGAACTATAATATAAATATAAATATTTATAAGCTATAGCGGTTCTTGAGATACAGCCTGGAGACAGACAGACGGACAGATAGACGGATGGACAGACAGACATCGAAGTCATGAGACTTCGATGTCTGTCTGTCCGGGACCCTATTCATGAGAATAGGGTCCCGTTGTCACCCTTTGGGTACCTACGGTACCCTAAAAACGATCAAAACGCTCAAAATAGGTGGCATTTTGAGCGTTTTGATCGTTTTTAACATCATACAGATCGCGGGGAACGTCAGTCATTATGTCAATTCATTATAACTCGACCAAATTACGTAGGTCCGCCATCTGCCTATGAATCAACTTCCCTGATAGTACTTAGACAAAGCCCTGCTACTTTAAGTGACAAATATTATCGGCATAACAAAGAAATACCATGACAAATTAACTTAATATTTGAAGAGTTTTAATTTTTTGATAAGAGATGAAGGTCGCAGTCATGGAAATTGTGGTCATTATGTGTATCTGAGACCTGAGTACCGTCATATAACTGATATCAAAAGTAATCGAAACAAATTAGGAACAATAAATTATTGCTGTTCCTGCTTTGCTTCGATTGTCGTCAACGAATCGAAAATATTACTTAGCCATAACCTGAAAAAAACTTGGCCGAGAGTCAGAGCTACGTTAATTTTGCATGAAGTTTTGCCGTGTACCCCCATGATGAATGCCGCACTGACAGTGAGCGATAGTGAGCCCACCTCATTGTGTTCTCTGATAATATTGTGCCTAATATATTACCTAACATGTTTGTTCAGGATTCGGGACAATTTGTTCTTGCATATCAAGATCTATGTTGTTTCTGACGTATGTTCTGTTTTTGCTTTCCCGTGTTGATCTTGAGGTCGGCTTTGTTCTTATTAATCGCGAAAGTTGGAAGCAAAAACGAAAAATGAATGTCAAAATAACTTCTGTTTTTCCTGCCTGATACTACCTGATACTACCTGATACACAAGTCAGTAAAAATATTCGTCATCCATAGTAATGAGATACAAGAACTATCCAATTAGTTACTTTAGATTTGTTTGCTTTCGATTTACCTAAATAATGGCTAAAGAAAGTAAGTCTTTCAGTGATGTTACTTTTACACAACTCTGTATATAAAGGACGCAGACATACACTAAAGTAATAACCCCTTTTTTACATCCATAACTGTTCAATTTTTCAATAAACCGAATTCAATAAACCGAAAACAATTTTCTTACACTTACGTTACTTTCCCAAAGAATTTGGAATCTCGTTAGCGAGCTCCGAAGCCACGTGTAAACTTATCAAACGCTCAACAGTGAGCGGTAAATAATGAAATTCATTATTATAATTATGTAAAGACAAACTATCCTAAACTAACAAGTGATCGGGGTTTTGACCCAAAATGGCGCGAGGTTTCGTCCCCATTAAACCTATTGGGGCAATTTAAGCCCTGCATTAACCTAGCCAATCCCTTATTATAAAGGAAGGTATTTGCCTAACAAAAGCGGTCTAGGGGTCCCTTGTTTTTGTTTTCCATTTAATATTATAATGTTTTGTGGGTGTTAATTTATTTTTACGTTTGGATTTGATTGGCTTTATGACTTTTGGCTTTTACGAGATAAATAGAGATAAGCAATTATTATTATTTACAGTTTATCAAAATTACGTTATCGCAAGGTCATTTGGCTTTTTCACTTTATATAGGTATTATTAAAGTTTTTCGAATACGTACTTTCCCAATATAATGTATAATAATTATTGAAGATTTATCGAATATTTAGAAAAACGAATCCTTCAATCACGTTACAAAATCAGCTAAGGATCTTATTTAGTCTCAACTATGGCAAATATTATAATGTTATGTCATAACGAATACTAATTCCTAATCCCCTATACCAGGCTACTCGAAGGAGCTGCGGTAATAAATCTAATGTCACTGTGAGTACCGGCGAGATAAGAAATACAACATAATTGAAGCCATTCATTTATCATGATCAATCTTCCCGTACATCTCTTAGGTTAAGTAGCGATACGCTTAAATATGGCATAAGTGTTTCTAAACAATCGCCGAGATGCATTCGAATTGGGACTCTATTGTGATGCCGGAGAGTTGGAATCTGCGGATGCAAGCTGAAACTTTTTCGTAACTCTGCTCAAAAGTGACGCTGGTGTGAAATGATATTATATCGCGATTAAAAAGAAGCCTGCATCGTTCACGGTCCATTAAAGGTGAGGTACGACCTGATATGAAGTCGTTTTGTCGCAGATTGTAATGAAAAATATTGTTATAATATCTCGATTTACATTTACGCATAAACATGGCTGATTATGTCGTTTTTTATCCGCATTTTTTATGTTGATAAAACGGTATGGCTGTGACGTGCTGTAGCGACAAGTTTTGTGTAAAGATATTTTATACATTTTCACTACATATCTTCAGAATTATCCGCTATTTGGATGAAGCTTTAAGTTCAATAGTCTTTATACTCCAAGCTATAAAACTTTAATAAATGTCAAATGCAAAAAATATATAAAAATTATTGTTTTGACTAACAGCTTGCAAATTGGACTTTGAATATGAGTTATATAATTATATACTAATAATACTATAAATGTGAAAGTTTATCTGTTTATATGTCTGTTACCTCTTCACGCTCAAACCGGTGAACCGATTTTGCTGTTTGGCACGGAGATAGTTTGAGTCCCGGGAAACGACATAAGATAGTTTTTGTCTCAAAAAATGTACGGTTGCCACGCGATAAATGAATTTTGGCGCTACGAAGTTGCGGTTGTCATCTAGTACCTAAGTTCCTCGGTTGAGGAGCCGAAGAAGAATAATTGCTTCTTCTCTACCCTAGACCAAGGCCATAGCTTTTGCTTAGTGGGTCTAAGAATATTAATTATAGATCAAAAGACATTTGCACAGTATTTTGTTGAGATCAGTTTGGTCGGGATTTGCATCGCATTCGTTGCCAGTAATCGGCTCCATTCAGGTCCGTGCGGTGTTTGCTAATGAATATTCGGGCACAATGCGTACACGTCCGTATTGGATACACCATACACCCTCGTCCCGCCAGTACGAGATAGCGTTCCATTTCACTTTGAATAGAATTTCGGATATCTTTGTAACGACTTTATATTCTAGTCTTAATATAGATGTAGGTTAGGGTGTTAACTTCTTAGCTTATCTTTTTTATGTATGTTTTAGTAGGTATTAACGCAGCCCTGTTTAGAGCATAAGCTGTGGCATACAACTTGTGGTGTGTAATAACCACTATCAACTACAGCTCTACAAGTCACTTTTGACATAGGCCAAAATCAAAACTAATGCTATCTTTTAAACTTAAAAGTGAGAATCGGATATTTTCCATCCACGATGTCAATATCATCCACGATTCATTTTGCATCAGGCTCTAATGACACCTAACCAATAATTTTGTGTGACATGGTATCGTTGCGAATCACGCTGCCTGACTACATCATCCAAATAAAAAGATCCTTGTAGGTCTGTGATCAGTTTTTATATCGACATAGTTTTATTACATGAAATATATTTCGTCATAAATAGCCAGCATTTATTTTATAGCTTCATGAACATCAGAAGACGTTCCCTGATTAATGTTGGCGACTTAGTGGACATTTTGTATTCGCATTATTACCATTTAATGTTTTACAAGATATATGTCGGCCATGTTTATCACATGTTTTTCCTATGTTGTTAATATGTTATTGATATTTATTACTTGTATCGAAATATACTGCCGTCTAATGGACTTTTTATGTTTACCAATTGTGAGCGTTAGGGTGGGCGCTGACTAGTTCCAGCTATTTCAACCTTTTTGTTTGTTTTTGCCTTACAATCATGACAATATTATGCTGTTTTGTTCTGCGCTTTGAGAATACTGTCATACTACTCATTTATTTGTACTTTTATAAATATTTATGTTCATGTGACTCCTTAAAATAAATCTTTTTTATTCCTGAAATATAATATTATGCCAAATTAAAATCTGCCATCGAACAATTTTTTTGGGAGTAACACGGCAACCATACGGACATTTCAAATATTGTCCCTGGCACTACAATATTTGAAGAGTGATTATTTCGCTCTGAAGATACTGTATAAAATATACACCCCAGTAGATGCAAGGGTGCAAATTGCAATAGATGCAATGATTATAATAGTGTGCGCTGGCCCTTACGGAGCCAATAACTATGATATAAGTCAACTTTTATTAATAAACTGATGACATCCGGGGACAATTTATGAGGGCCATCTCAATCCCGGGTAGTCGGCCATTAAACGTCGCCAATAACATCCACAAAATACAAAACCGACCTACGAAATACAAGAAAAATATAATAGTAAATAGTCGAATAATTGCTTGGCCGGATTAGTCCAATTCATAATTGATATTATATCATCCATACTTATATTATTTATAATAAGCCAAAGTATGTCGGTCTGTCTGTCTGTTACCTCCTCACACCTAAACCGTTGAACCGATTTTGCTGAAATTTGGTATGAAGATACTTTGAGTCCCAGGAAATGCCATAGGATACTTTCCATCTCGGAAAAATGTACAGTTCCCGCGCAATAAACGTATTTAGGTGTAAGGGAGTTACGGGCTACGGGCGTCCTCTAGTTTAAAATAAGGTACAACTGTGAGTAAATACGAAAAGACGAAATAACTTGACTCATTATAAAGCGTCTGGCGAATTTCAGTATTTTACATTTAAAGTGCATAATATTATTATTTTTGTAGTTTTCTGTGGCATGTCTTACAAAAAACATTAACATAATATTAACTACTACATGGAAAAACATCGCCATTAACACAAAAGGGACATCAGCAAAAATATTTTTGTAAATGTTCTTTTTATTGGCTTGTAAGTTGTAATGAGAGATTTCTCCACTACATTACGCTATAAGGTTCTTATGATAATGTCCATATTTCGCACCAAAAAACCTCTGTAAATTCTACCCATAAAATTTGATTTGTTCATGTTTTTAAAGTTGCAAGAATTCTGTGAAAATATGATTTCCGTAGAAATATAGAGAATATAATTCGAGAACGTGACCAATTTTAGTAAATCCTCTACCTTCTAGTCTATTCTCTAATCTCTATCGAAGGTCTATTCTTTACCTGCGGAGCGACTCATGTACTTCAAATTCCATTATTATTATTAAAATATAATGCCATCTACCGAATTATACTTTATAATACTTAATTGTAGGTAGATGCCATCTACCATCTACTAGATGGCTCAGACATTTAGTCTGCAAGAGTAGGAATATCTAATGTTGTATGTATCTGATATATTGTCAAAACTTAATGTTCATGACTGTACAATCGCAAACTAAGAAGGATCATCCACACAGGGGAGCATCGTTGATACAAATGACTAATCCCTGATTAATCGTATACAATAAACATATTCCATTGAAACATTATGTATAATGTATTAGGTCCGTGATCCATCAATATGCCTAGTGTATAGGGTCTTTAGGCTGTGACAGAAATTGATACCAGCCATCGGAAAGGTGTAGTGTATGAGCTTTATTTATTTTATTGCAGAAGTAAATGGATTTCAAATGGTATTATTTTATGTATTCTTGTAATATTTCCATATTCTATCTGTGTAACAGGGTTCAGTTTTATTCGCGTCAATTATTTTTCTGTGCCTAATGATAAAAATTCATTAAAAACAGGTAACAAACAGACAGACATACATACTTTCACATTTACAATATTGGTTGTTTTTTTTTAATGTTTTTATTTCATTTGTTATTAATCAGTAAGTAAAAGCAATAAACAATAATATCGTAATTTTTTATTTGCGATTAACATAAGATCGTTTCAATATAACATAATATGTTTTAGTAGGTCGTGAACAATATTTTTTCGCCACCCGTCTTACCCGCCCTATAATGACGGAAATATTTTCGAGAGCTCAGTGTAAGCTATTAGCACTGTGGGAAAATTTTCTATTTGTCCAGCCATCGACTAGGGGTGGCGGGCTGTCGGCAAACAAACGAAGCTAAAACATATCTATGCTTTTTAACCGATTTCCAACAAGGAGGAAGTTACTAATTTTATTTTATTTTAGTTTCAAGACGAGAGCGCTGCGATGCGTTACCCTCTTAAAAGACCGGTAACGCATCGCAGCTTTTCTGATTTTGTGAGTGTCCATGGGCGACGGTAGTTATTTTCCATCAGGTAACCCGTTTGCTCGCTTGCACACTTATTTTATTAAAAAAAAGTAATAATGAAGATTCTCGTTTTGGAATGAACATGGATAGTAAATGAAATTCCATGATAGCTGTTAATATTATATTTTACATTGGTATCTTTTTAGAAAGGAACAAGGTATACCAAAGTTTTAAGTTATAATATTATGATCTAATGCTAATAAGGACAAAGGAACTTATTAATAATTTGTCCATTGATGTCTTGAGAAAATAACAGGTAAACAAAATTGAGATTTTTTTGAAGTGTGCTCAAACAGTCTCAAATTACAGATATTTTGCTATCAAGCCTTCGATTTTCGTTGGTAAAATTATATTATTTATGTCGATTTTTTAAAGAGAAAGAGCTTGCCGTCAGTAATATTTTTTGTAGTGACTCTCTTTTAAGGTACTAAACCATTAATAAAATTATATTATGCTGCGTTACAAATTATAAAGTATCTAGTTATATTAGCTGCAGGTACATCATTTATCGATCGACTGTAATTTATGCTTTAGAAATTAATAGAGGGTTTAATCGGCAATGGAAAAAAAATGTTATTTCATAATTCCAAAATGCCGGGTCCGAAGCCAACAGATATGGACTGTGAAACGCGATAGCCGGATTTCATTTTTGGCCTGAATAAATCTAGGCCTAAATATATTTTTAAGCTGGTGATCTACTGACTGAATGCGCCCGTATTTGTATTACTGACTTGTTTCGTAGATATTTTTATTTTATTTTATTTATTTATTTAAATGCACAAAACACATTACAATCCCATCTAAACAGTGTATATAAAATATAAATAAAGATCTAGATCGTAACGTAACATATGTGCACAACTTAAAATTAAAACATTAAAAATACATTAAACTAGCACAATTTTGGTTTAAAAGTTCACTCAGTACATTTGGACGTTACTAATGTGAAATGTCACTCATCTTGCTGAGGTAAATATGCTATGGAGGATGTCTTTGACGATTTTAATATATTTTTTACATTTATGTTCAAAAATGTCCAACTTTAAGTTGTCTTTAGCTAATTCATTATATTGTCTAGCCATACGTGTTAAAGGGTTAAAGTATGAAATATTATTCTTATAGACCCGTAAAGCAAATAAATTTGTACGATGAGCTCTACGTGCACTAAACTTAGTATTAAAACTGATTTCAGATAGTAACTCCGACGAATCGACAATATGATTCACAATTTTATAGAAGAACACTAAGTCAAAAAATATGCGTCTATTTTCAAGGGTCTCTAGTTTGAAATGCATAAGCCTGTCCTGGTAATTTAAATGTGATCGACCGGGATAATGACGATAGCAAATCATTTTAAGAAATTTTCTCTGGACACGTTCAATGTCCTCTATGTGTATTTTGTAATTAGGGGACCATATAGGGCTACCATATTCTAATGTGGTTCTTACAAGAGCGGAAAATAAGTATAAAGCACTACTAGGCTTTTTGAAATCCTTTGTATTCCTTAAAACAAATCCCTGGAGTTGATTAGCCTTGCAAATAATATATTCATAATGTGCCCTAAATGATAATTTATCATCAAAAAGGATTCCTAAATCCTTAACTACAGTTACTCGATTTAGTGTTTGACCATTAATAGAATAATTCCAAGTAATTTTGTTCCTTCTTAGAGTAAACGATATAACTGAACATTTATTAATGTTTAAGCACATACGGTTTTTAATGCACCAATTTGAAATTGCATCGATATCTCTTTGAAGAGCTAAACAGTCTTCTGTTTTCGATATTAAAGCGTATATTTTCAAATCATCAGCGTACAAGAGGCAGTTACAGGATAGCATTTTAATCAAGTCATTGATAAACATTATAAAAAGAAGGGGCCCAAGATGAGATCCCTGGGGCACTCCTGACGTAACAGTAGTAGATGAAGAAATGAAGCCCTTGAGTGCGACTAACTGGCTCCTGTTAGTAAGGTATGAACATAACCATCTATATAAATTACCGTGAATCCCATAAGTTGCTAGTTTATCACAGAGCAGATGATGGTTGACTTTGTCAAATGCTTTAGAGAAGTCTGTGTATATAGAGTCTACTTGACCTCCCACAGAGAACGCTTTGCATAGATAATTTTTGTAATCTAATAAATTTGTAACTGTTGAGCGACCCTTTACAAAACCATGCTGCTTGGGTGAAATAAGTGGTTTTATATGATTATAAATATGATGATGGACTAAGGATTCAAATAATTTTGCAACACATGAGAGTATACTTATGGGTCTGTAATTTTCGCAGTTTGACGTATCACCGTTTTTATATATGGGGATGACATGTGCGATTTTCCACCGGCTTGGAAAGATGCCACTTAAGTTAAATTTAAAAAAAATAAAAAGTTAAGATATTAAATTATTATTATTTGATTCTTGTTCAATTTCAAAAGAAAATTTTTTCGTTTTCAAGATTCGACTGGAAAAATCGAATGTGTCTAATGTTTATAAACAGCCTGTTAAACAGGCTGTTTATATGTAAGGATAATTATTAAAGTAACAGATCGGTATGAGGTAAGTCAATAGAAAATATTTTATTCGCAGAACTTCTATCAAGTATATAAACCAGCACAATGTGAGAAAAGAAAAAAAATCTAATTACGAGGTATGAAGAACGTTCAAAGGTTAAAAAAGGTTTTGAAAAAGTTCCCATCTGCTCACACACGGGGCGTAAATTAAAAAATAAACATATTCATATATTTTGAGCTTTATATGTGAATTTATGTGCAATAAAATTTGATGAATGGCTGTTACAAGCATTATCCTTATCAAAGACAAAAGAGTTCGACGCGTAATGGATTAACTTTCCCGCCATTTTGTTTTCGCGTTTTCCAAATTTAAATGATGTCGGCTTTTGATTCTTTTTCAATATTTTTCGTGCGACATGTTGAAAATACGAGTTTATTGCAACTTCAGAATTATTTGCATATTTTACAAAATTTTGTTCGTATTTCTTGCATTGTATTATTACGTTGTACGAGTACACTTCAATGTTGTAAGAATCACAATAATTTAATAAATTGTCTTTTTGACTCCTATCATACCGTATTCAATTATATTTTCGACGTCTATTCCTACTGTAAGAAATTCTACTCACGTGCGCCCGGAGTAACAACAAAACAAATTGTCAACATCTTTTATAACGAATAATATCTGGGTGCACGGGAGTGCCCCCGCCAAGATGAGCCAAGCGAAGCGCGCACGGGCACTACCTACCTTTTCTCGAAACGTTTCGCCGTATTTTTGCACCCTCGTAACTTTGGTTTGGATAATGCCAGATAGTTGAAATTTTCAAGATATTATGACATGAGTATAATAATTAAATGCGCAAAGTTTGAATATTGTTACTATTATACTTTAGATTTTATAGGGGTCCAAAAACCCCACAATAATGGACTGACTCACCGATCATCAAAATTGTTAGGGTACTTCCTGAAGTCATAGAAAGCTGAAATTTGGTATGTGACATACTATTAGTACAGAAACAACAAAAAAATTATCAAACCCAACCTAACCTATCCCATCCCCTTGATATAGAGAGGGGATGTTAGTATGAGATACCCCCGTTTCTTGTGCTAGATACAAAATTAAAAATAGAGTATAAAATAATTCTCGTGCCAAAAAAATACGTATTAGACATGAGAGACCATAGACTCACAGAAAACCGGCGTGAAACAGCGCTCTCACAGAAAACCGGCGTGAAACAGCGCTTGCCCTGTGTTTCGCTTAGTGAGTGAGTTAAGCGGAGGCCCAACTGCACCCTAAACCTTATTCCCTATCCCTGTTCTCTTCTGCTGATTCCCTTAGCCTATTCCTTCATAAAAAGACCGAAAACGCACTTGCAACACTTCTGATGTTAGTGTCTAATGTCTATAGACGACGGTAGAACTTACTTTCCATCAGGTGACCTGTTTGCTCATTTGTCTCCTAATTTTATATAACAGATCCCCTCTTAAAGGCTGGCAAAGCACTTGCAACTTTTCTAATATTGCGAGTGCACATCCTCGTTAATTGCTCCTTAATTTCATAAAAACGTAATAATTTATGTGGTAATTTTTCCATCTTTCAAAGAATCATTCCGTACCTCCTTTTAAATAATATTACATCTATACCTACTAATATTATAAATGCGAATGCGTAAAGTTCAAATAAAGTTAGTTCCAAAAATTCATAATAGATGGCGCCGCGCCGCCGCCGCGCGTCTTCTACATCGCACTATCGCTTACCCAAACGTGTTTCTATAAGAGGTGGTAAGGATGAACGTACTGTTTTCGATTAATTTGATGTTTCACACAATAGAAGTATTTCACATAGTAGAACTTACTTTCCATCAGGTGACCTGTTTGCTCATTTGTCTCCTAATTTTATATAACAGATCCCCTCTTAAAGGCAGGCAAAGCACTTGCAACTTTTCTAATATTGCGAGTGCACATCCTCGTTAATTGCCCCTTAATTTCATAAAAACGTAATAATTTATGTGGTAATTTTTCCATCATCCAAAAAATCATCCTGTACCTCCTTTTAAATAATATTATATCTATACTAATATTATTATAAATGCGAATTGTAAGGGGGTGAAAATGCGTAAATGTGTTCAAATAAAGTTAGTTCCAAAAATTCATAATAGATGGCGCCGCGCCGCCGCCGCGCGTCTTCTACATCGCACTATCGCTTACCCAAACGTGTTTCTATAAGAGGTGGTAAGGATTAATATACTGTTTTCGATTAATTTGATGTTTCACATAATATTTGAAATATATTGTATTAAGAAGAGTTGATGTTCGACTTCGACCCCACTCCCCAGCTGTTAATAACCCTCTATGCAAAAATCTTCTATACATAATTATAATAAAACTGTAGTAATGAAAATTCTGTACAATAAAGATAATATTAAAAAAATAATAAGCGGGGGGTGTCACTACAATATCGCTATAGAAGCCAAAAATGTGGTTAGTTTTTTTGTCTGTCTGTCTGTCTGTCTGTATGTTTGTTCCACTATCACACGAAAACTACTGATCCGATTTGAATGCGGTTTTCACAGATGTATTTGTCTTCTTCCAACTTAACATCTGGTGATAAAAAAATTCTCCCCACCCCTCAAAGGGGACGAAAAAGGGAGTCAGATTTTGTATCAAACTTTTTTCTTTAACACGAAAACTACTGATCCGATTTGCATACAGTTTTCGCAGATATATTTGTCTTCTTCCAACTCAACATCTGGTGTATAAAAATCCCACCCTCCCACCCTTATAAGGGGACCAAAGAGGGGGTCAGATTTTGTATCAAACTTTTTTCTTGGACTTACTTCATAATATTATTAACTGTGTTTTCTAACTTAACATCTGTTGATAAAAAATTTCCCCCACACCTCTTAGGCGACAAAAGAGGGGGTAATATTTTATATCAACTGATGAAGTAGAAATACTTTAAATGGGAAAACAACGTTTGCCGGGACAGCTAGTTTAAAATATGTAAGAAATGTTTTCTGTCTGTCTGTAAACATTGAAGTTTGAAGTAAGCGTCCCCCGGAAGCACCTCTAGTCTGTCGTGCAAATGCAATTTGCAGTAATGTAGCAACGAGAACTACTTACCATATAATATTATTATATTATAATAGAAGTTGCTTTATGACGGGTACTACCGCGCGCTATTTAAAGCTGAAGTCCACGCGGACGGAGTCGCGGGCTCGCGGGCAACAGCTTGTATATTGTAATTGTATGTTCCTTAAGTATATTATTAATAACTTTACTTTGCAGACTCTAGACCTTAAATCATTTTAAAAATATGTAAGTTCAAAGTATAGTATTCTCGTAGTCTCAGCATTTCTTTGCAAATATTTAATTGTAGGATGTAAACAACATCGGTTAGTTCAAAGAAAAAACCTGTGCCTAAAAGTTAAACGGCTAAAACATAATCACGTCAAACAATAGTGCGATGTAGATACCTAACAGTGAAATCTCTTATTGACTAGAGTACATTTACAAGTATTATGCGATGTAGACGACCAGCAGCGACATCTATTATTTATTAATTATTATCAAATATCAATAGGAAAAAATAAAACCACGTTTGTTGTATGAGACATACACGTTTGTTGTATGACACCAGAGAGAATTCTTAGTTCATCTAGAGGACAGCAAAAAAATAGTACTATTATTGAGCCTCCCGACTTTGAGAAAATGAACCCTAACCCTCCTACAATTCACCCAGGTGTGATGTCAGTAGAAAACAATACAAGTGATTTGATAACTGAAAAACCATATATTTATCTTATAGGCGGAGAAAATTGTAAGGAATTAGCACAAAACCTTATTAAATCGAGAGAAAAAAGTCAATTTCAATATAGAGTAATATCTTTTATCAAGCCAGGAGCAGCAACGCAAGAAATCTTAAACACGCTTTCACATTTTACCATTACCCAAGACGACCGCATTATCTTACAAGTTGGACAACATGACAAAAACCCCATGGCAGTAATGATAGAACTTAGCGCGGCACTAAAAAGTTTACCGTGCCCAACATTTATGCTGAGTGTTGTAGAAAATAAGCACTTAAATGTTAAAAAAATGAATAATATGTTAAAAAATATTTGTAACTATTTCCCTAAATGTAAGTTTATAGATGTTTATGAAAAATTGTACGGTTTGAACTATTATTATAACTATAACTACAATTATTACCTAAATATTTCTTGCCAATACATTAATTACGCAATTGACCAGTTCGACTATGATAAAAAGTACAATCTATGTAAACATTTGACAAACAAATCTGTTAACATTTATGACTGGAAAAAATATTCCATGTACAAAAATACTATTCTGAAACCTACTAAACGTTGTGATGTACAGGACTCGCTGATAGCGTCACCGACTCTACCTCTTAAGGGTACAATACCGTACTACTTCCCAATCATTTGTAATAAAACAAATACAGATCGGTTTTTTCAAGCCAAAAATAACATTCAACAAGTCAAACTCCATAATTTCAAATAACTCTATGAACAAAGTAACATCTAGCAAAAATATTTTGACAGAACAAGTATCACCAATTGTTAGGCTGCTACACCAAAATATAGCTGGGCTTCTTTCAAAACAAGATCTTATAAATGTCGCAATTTCGGAATTACACGATGCTAATCAGAAACCCCAAATACTCTGCTTCACAGAAACATTTCTTAATTGCAGTAGCGTGCATAATTTAAATATTTCTGGTTACTACACTGGCTCATACTATTGCAGAACGAATAACAAAAACAGAGGCGGTGTATGCATCGTACTCAGAACTGGAACGGTATTTAAAGAGTTGACATACATAAAAAATAAATTTGGTACTGACAACATCTTTGAATGTTGCGGTATAGAACTCCCAATATGCAATTCAATTATTATCTGCTTGTATAGAGTTCCAAATACAGACGTAAATATATTTATAGACAAACTAGACACAATGCTCTTTTATCTTACAAAAAATCATAAGAAGAAAAACATTATTTTGACAGGAGACTTTAATATAGACACACTTAAAGCCTCTACTTCAACGAATAAATTAAATTCCCTTTTATTGAACTATAACCTCTCTTCCCACATAGTAGAGCCCACAAGACAACATTCATGCATAGACCACATTATAAGTAATGTAAAAAACGCTACAGGGTCTTTGCACGAATTACAACTCTCCGATCACAATACGGCTCAAATGCTTAACATACCAATTACAAATAAAAACAATTTTCCGAACACGTACTATGTCGACATAAAGGATTACAGTCAAGAAAACCTGGAAAAGTTTCGCAACTATCTAAGCTGTCTATCTTTTAGTAATGTTTATAGATGTAAAGATAATGTAAACGAAGCACTGACGTATTTTTACGATGATTTTGTCCTTCTTTACAAGCTATGTTTCCCTTTTAAGAGAATCAAGAAAACAATAAAATATAAAAAGCCTTTATGGATAACAAATGGTATTAAAATTAGCTGTAAAACTAAAAGAAAACTGAGATTCATTTATTACAAAAATAAAAGTCTAGTAAACAAATCGAAATATCACACATACTCTAAAATACTACGTAAAAGTCTTAATACTTCTCAAAGAATATTTAATAATAACCTCCTGGCAACCGCCAAAAACAAATGTAGAGCGTCGTGGAAAATTATTAACAATCAAATAAATAATAAATTAAGTAATTATAATATTATAAATGCAATTAAAAATGAGAATAATGACATAATACATAACCCTACTGACATTGCGAATGAATTTAATAATTATTTAATTAATATGACGAATACACAAAATACGAATTCTCTACCTAATACTAATAATACTTACATTCAAAATACTATCTTTCTGAATCCATGTACTCCCTCTGAAATAAACAACATTATTGGTGCTCTAAAAAATACTAAATCTGAAGGATACGACGGAGTGTCTACTAAAGTATTAAAATACTGCAGAAATGAAATAACACCAATAATTACACATCTGGTTAATTTATCACTCGAAACGGGTACATTTCCAGACCGTTTTAAAAAATCTGTTGTGAGACCGTTACATAAGAAAGGAGATAAAACACTATTAGAAAATTATCGTCCAATAACACTATTACCCGTACTGTCAAAAATATTCGAAAAAGTAATGTACAAGAGGCTTATAAATTTTATAGAAAAACATAATATAATTAAGCAAGAACAATTCGGCTTTCAAAGTAATAAAAGCACTACAACAGCAGCAGCAAAACTAGTTAGACAAATTGTTAAATACTTAAACGACAAAAAATTGACATTTTGCTTTTTTTTCGACATGTCCAGGGCTTTCGATGTCGTGTCCCACAAAGTGCTGCTGAAGAAATTAAGCAACTTAGGCATCAGAGGTCCTGCGTTAAGTTGGTTAAAATCATACTTATCTGACAGAGAACAATATACTGAAATCGTGACAATCATTAAACAAATCTTAACTACAGTTAGATCTAAAAGTAGAGTAAATAGAGTCGGAGTACCCCAAGGAAGTATACTTGGCCCACTCCTGTTCTTGATCTACATAAACGACTTCCCTTATATTACAAATTATGACTGTACCCTTTTTGCGGATGACATTTCTATATTAATAAACTATGATAATAATAATAAAAATAAAACTAATATTGACATATATAATTTGATCAAATCTGTAATTAACTGGATGAATAGCAATAACTTAAATATAAATCTGACCAAAACCAATTTTATTGAGTTTAAAAACATTGGAACTAAGCCCGCCATCTGCAATAAAATAATATATGAAAATGAAAGTATTAATAAGACAACACACACGAAATTTCTTGGTTTGCATATCGATGAGCACTTAAATTGGAAAGCTCACATAGAGTATGTCTGTAGCAAAATTAACCGGTTTGTATTTGTCCTGGGAAAACTCAAACAGGTTGCATCGATGCATACAGTTCTATCGGCATATCATGGATATGTAGCATCAATCCTTAGGTATGGTCTGCTACTCTGGGGCAACTCGACGGACGTAGACAAGGCTTTCATAGCACAAAAAAAATGTGTGCGTGCGATGTGTGGCAAGCCACCTTACGAGTCCTGTAAACCACTGTTTCAAAAGCTAGGTATAATGACTTTACCGAGTATGTACATATACGAATTAGTCAATTACGCAAAAATAAATTTTAAGAGTTTCAAAAAAGCACGTGACATATATCCTAGAAACAAAAGGAACCCTGACAGATTAGTACTTGACGTCATTCCAAAATATGCAATGTACCAAAAGCAATATTATGCTATGTGTGTTAAAGCTTACAACGCTATTCCTAATAATATAAAAAACCTACCGTACAATAAATTTAAAAAGGAAATAGTGAAATGGTTAAAAATAAGAAACTTCTACTCGGTAAAGGAATTATTCGATGCAAAAAATGATATATGTTTGTAATTTTGTAATAAGTTTGACTAATTTCTATATTTATGACCATAATTAATTAATTGACAATATTATTATAATTTAATTATTACTGATATGACATACCTTTAATCTAATTATTTAAAATACGAATTGATAATCATATTGTTTTCCGTTTTTTTTTTCTCGCTATGTAAATACTAATTAAACATAATAATTTTAACTTATAATAATTATTGTACTTATATGACATCTACGATTTAATAATGATTCATCATAGTATCAATTTGTTAACTTTAATATAATTACTTAGACGAAATATGTTGACTTACATAAGAATGTTAAATGTTTAGACTATATTTTACACTTTTAAATTTAAATTTTTATGTATTTGCATGCTATTTTAGACATAGCTAAAAGTGTTAGACTATAAGATCTTTATCACCACCTACTGTATTTACCACTTTTAGAGCAAATAAATGAATTGAATTGAATTGAATTGAATTGAATTGAGAGCCCCGCAAAATATTAAATTTATTTTGTTGAAATACATGATCGATGAAAATTTCAACTCTCCAGCTACTACCGTTCTTGAGATAAGTACTTCCAAGAGACAGATAGACAGACAGACAGACGGGCAGCTGACAGACACTGAAGTCTAGGAATAGGGTTCCATTTTTACCCTCTGGGTACTGAAACCTAAAAGAAATACACCAAAAAAAAGAAAGAAAAAATTAACTAAAAAAAAACAACGTATTAAACCAACTTACAAAAAGAAATGAAATCCCACAAAAAACATTTTCATGTAAAAATGTTGCCAAGATGAGAACATAATATTATTATAGTTCGTGGTGTCAAAAAGTAGTGAAATCTCATGTAGAGCCAAGTTTCTAACCTTACATACTTAGCCCTAAATCTAAAAACCTTAATTTTACATCAAAGCGCGGCAAAATATTTGATAATAATATAATGTGTCAGCCGAACGAGAAGAATCTAAAAACTCTACACATTAGTCAAAATTCGGTGGCTTGGCCATTTTGTTATTCGGCAGAGCTTTGAACTTAATATACCCTAACTAAAGAAAAATGGCCAGGCTATCGATTTTGACTAATGTGTAGAGTTTTTAGATTCTTCTCGTTCGGCTGACACATTATATTATTATCAAATATTTTGCCGCGCTTTGATGTAAAATTAAGGTTTTTAGATTTAGGGCTAAGTATGTAAGGTTAGAAACTTGGCTCTACATGAGATTTCACTACTTTTTGACACCACGAACTATAATAATATTATGTTCTCATCTTGGCAACATTTTTACATGAAAATGTTTTTTGTGGGATGCGATTTTCTCAGAATCAGTTACGTTTGGGATATCATAACATTAGTTATTATTATTAATGGCTGACAAAAAATGTTATATTCCTCATAATATTCTTGAGTGTCTTTTTTGATTAAGTACTTATTTTTATTATTAGTATGACAACAGGAAAATTAACCGAAAGTTGTTATCACATTAATCTACAACTTTAACAAGGCTCATATTATTTGTTTAAATTTTAAAATATGACACATTCCATTTAAAATAATAAAAGTTACATTCAAATATAAAGTAACAAAAAGCAACGTAGGTATAATTAATGTCAAAACTAAAGGGCTAAACAAAATTATTCCGACGCAAGAAAAATAAAAGTTAAAACTAAATTACAAGGCTTAGAGAGAGCAACAAAATTCTATAAAAATAAAAGAGGATCAGCAAAAGTAATTTCAATAAACAAAAGATCAACATCGCCCTTTCTTCCTTGACCAGTGTAAGCTGACCCCCGCGTTTGTCCCCAACTCAAACAGGCTAAGTTTTCAAAAACAGTATTTATGCTGGTTACTATTTCAACAGAAGTTGTAAGTCCATTAGTTTGTGTGCTGCTTAATGCTTAATAGGGCTCAATAGTGTCTTGTCATGAAAATTTTCTGTTATCTTCCTTTCAATTCATTTGTTTCATAATACTTTGAATTAATTGCCTTACCAATTCAAATACAATGCAACATATTAGTCATTCTATCTGATATTACTTACACTGAAAAAATGCTCAGTCATATTATTATGCTTAATTCTATGAGGTTTTAATTTTCTACGGTTAAGGCCATGACGCTAGTCATAAAATGTTTTTATCATGACATAAACGTATGAAGGTTTTCGATTCGCCGCGTGACTGAACAGACAAATTTTTATGCCGTGTAAAAGTCGGAGTTCTAATTTTCACTGGCAAAGGGCGCCATCCTAGACATAAACAACCGAATAGTTAAGTGTTTGGAAATGCAACGATCTTTTATCTAAGACCGAAGCCACATTGCAGCTTCGTTGCGTCACCGCAGCAGCGTTATTCTAACTTTTAAACGTGCCATATTGATATATTGCGACTTTCTTACGCCGGTTCTTCTCTCCGGGTTCCCAAACCAGTGGTAGGTCAACATGTAGACTTTCTGAAAATCTTATTTTCCGTTTAGAAATAAAACATGTTTTTTTCATCAATTTCAGACTCGGAGTTTTGTGAGAATGACGCGACGGACGAGAGATGAAGTGGATGAGTACAGCTGAAGGCGTTACGATTTCATCGTTGCGCGTTGATGTGCTTCGTATCAGCAAAATATTATGTATGTGTCATTTATTACTATGTCAGCATACTATGCTTATTTTGATAGCGTTTTCCCTGTTAAAATGCCGGCAACGCACGTGCAACTATTTTGATGCTGCTAGTGTCCATGGGCGACGGTAGTTGCTCTCCATCAGGTGATCCAATTGCTCGCTTATCCCCAAATCCTTACTAATATTATAAGTGGGAAATTGTGTCTACCTGTCTTTTATTACCTCTTTACGCGCAAACCAATAAACCAATTTTGCTGAAATTTGATATGGAGATACTTACTCTGAGTTTATATAAATTAATATAGCTCTAGCGTAGTAGTCACTATTATTTTTAACGTTTATTCCCGTGGTGCTTCCCCCTTTCAGTTCTTTGACTTTTGGTCACTGGAACTTTGTGCTGCCTCCCGTTTTATATGGGGAGGGAACCTGGAATTTTTCCTCCTATTTTCTTCTAATTAATTTCGTTGCGGGTCCCAAGACAGTTTTAGCATGTCCCTCGGGCTCCCTAAGATTATATCAAAGGGTTTTCGTGGTTGGATACCGCTGTCGATCCTGGCGACACAGGAGATACAGTGGTGGGAATGTGTGGTGGGCCAAAGCCCGTTACTCTGAGTTTCGGGAAAGGGGGAAAGTACATAAAATATTTTTAGTCCGGAAAAAACTAGGGTTCCCGCGCGATAAGGATGTTTTAGCGCAACGGAGTTGCGTACGTCATAATAGTTTTATATTTATAAAAAAATCGTTGCAACGACGCAAATCGCAAATTCGCAACACAATAACAGTGTAACCTCGCTCTTAGATCTCATACTGATATACGGAATCGTTGCGGTACCTAGAATTGGACCAATTTCCATTTAACAACGCGTACACGATATAGTTTAGCAATAATATTACGTAATGACAGGCTAAGGCTGCTGCCGTGGAAGTTTGCCAATCATACACTGTATCCAAACAAGAAGGCCATTTTACAAATTCCATTCCGAGCGATATCGGCTAAGTGTACCGGAATCAAATGTGGGTTCTGAATTCTTATGTACTGTAATTTGCAGTGTGCTTTTATAACATGATTTTTTTATTAGCTACCAGCGGCTTTGCTCGCGTTCAATTCTTTTACTTTAAACTTTTGATGTTAGTATTATTTCCTAAGGTGATACATTTAAAAAATTATCGGTCTTACTACAAAATATTTAAATACCTGTTGAACTATTGATTAGAAAAAAATTCTATACATATTGATGTCAAAACAACTGTTCAACAGAATATGTTTAATGTTTTGTAGTGAGACCGTATGTTTCTAAATTCTACCATCAGAAATTTGTAGGCACATGGCTAATCAAGGTTTTCAACCCGACCAATTTGAGTAGGTCCATTTGCCTATGAATTAATTTCTCCGATATTACATAAATCAAAATAACTTTGCTGACTAAAACCTCAAACCAACTAAGCAATGTGTTTATCTAACTGCCAGATACTTAATTAGAAGACATGATGTCAAATATCTTTTTATTAGCGCGTATATTCTGTGAGGGTTTCCGAGACCATCACGTAGGACGAAACGTTTGTATCCTGAGGGCTTATTACTATGAGGACGGTTATTTTATTAACAATTATATTATGTAGTATATTATAACGTGGTATGTATCTACTATGCTCGTGTGACGTGTCTATCCACCAATTTCCTTACCACTGACTTACCTTCGCGTAGTGTATTTATTCTTTGCCACTGATCCGATTTTAAGAATTATTAGAGATTTGTAATAGATGAACAAAATATAAAATAATACAAGATAAGATCATCAACACATTTGTTAACATGATATTAAACCTCACTTGTTCATATTCATCAATTAAAGGTGTGCCTGTTTAAACGCTCTAAATTCTAGATTCACATCAAACACGTCCAAATAAAATCCGATTTAGTATTCATTTATAAGCCGGCCCCCACAGGGACTCGCTAAACATAGTATTGCATATAATTTGGGTATACCTGAAACGTTCGCTCATATTTCTCCTGAATATTTCACAAGCGGTCCAATTTCCACTTTATAAAATTCAACCAAATATACGAGCTAATGTTTTATTGAAGGCAGTTTTATTATTCCGTTCTTAACTCTTTATAATTATTACCCGAGTTGGTAATAAATTAAAACCAAATTAATTACGTAATTATACAGATTACAGAGTTTATTATTTCGCAAAAATAGTGTTTTATATTATTGCTTCTAATAAAAGTTAGTAAAAATCATGTGGGATATGCGCGGAGGCCGCAAAGATCTTCCGACCGAGCGAGGTGGACGTCGCGTAATATATATTATATATTATGTAATATGCTCGATCAGGCTGAAGCCCACGAATGTTTTCAGCTGTCATATTGTATATACCGACGCATTTAGAAAACTTCGATAGCGCGATGCAGTATTATGGCGCTAATTGTGGGTATCGCCACAACCGTAGTGAATATAGAAACAGACACAATGACACAATTAAATTAGTAAGTTCTGAACTATCACAATACAATGAACAGTGCCCATGACCATTAGAACCTACGCCGTAATACCTACGCCATAATGCTTCACCCTAGTCTCACCAGTGCATGACATACCAGTACAATATTATATCGGATTCAAGGCGTCATGACTCATGAGTGCAGGCTATACTGGGTTAAATTTCGGAACACACGCATAATGTAAGATGACATATTATATAACTGTACTCCCGTTTGTACATTCCATTCCTATGCTACCGATGCTGTTTGCCGACAATACTGACGATTCAGTTTACAGAGAGCCGTTCTCTTCTCTGGAATTATTCAAGAGGTCAAAATATGAGCCGTTTCAGTGAAGCCAAACACGGCCATTAATGATTTAGCTAGCCGCAACTTGGGTCTAACTAACCGGCCCACAGATCACAATTCACAATACCACAAAGCAAATGTATTGTTTGCGATGTCCATTATTTCACCGCGTATTGATTCCATAACTGATAACGGTCAGTGAGGTATCTATTCAAGTTTAATTTTACCAAGTTTCTAGTGGTCGTCAACTCGTCGAAACATGGTTCTAAAGTCAAATCTTTGAAAGGTATGTTGGCACATTTTAATTCTGTGCACCTGTTAAGATTGATGATGGGGATCACAAACAACTAATAGATATTTAATTTTTATGGACAATCATTTACTTATTAATTATTTTTAAGCATTAGAGTTAAAGCTGCCAATGTACTAAGTGCCAAACCTACAAATATAGTTTTCCTAACCAAGCCGATAGATGTTGGAACTTGGAGGTTCTTAATTATATTATATCTATTAATTTTTAATTTTCCTGTTAGCAAGGATATTATTATATTCGTTGAGATTTATTTTATCCTTAATCTAATTAATTAACAAATTTTGAATGTAACAATAGAATTCTTTGTCTTGATTATTATAATATAAATACAGAATTTTATTCATTCCTTAAGAAAATCTAAGAATTTGTCAAACAAAAACATCCATCTCCGATCCGGAATGTCCGGAATCCTTAACAATCGCTCTCGAAGTCCGGCCATTATGTGCCGGAGACGGCTGACACTGCCTTTTGAACCTGAACGAGATAGCGGAGACATTCATTCCCGTCTTTTGAAATAAAAATGACGGCATAAAATATTAGACTGACGGCTACCAGATAAGCAGTTTTCTTAATTGTTGCGCAGAATAATACCTTAGCATAATTATTATCCGCTAAAAGTATTCAAAATAATATTTCATGGAACTCGATCAGCAAATAAGCAGATGTAGTTCTTGAACCCTGCTACTTGAGTATTACTTTTAGTTATTATTTTGTGGGTAGACATTTCCTCTGCAGGGCTTCAGATCTTTTCCAAAATAAAGCTCTATTATGCTGGCCTTTCACGGCCCGTAATATCGTGAAAGGGGTGGCTCGAGGTGGCGCGGGCTGGCTGGAGCAGGCGCGGGCTGACTCGAGTAGGCGCGCCCGATCCGATTGAAGTCGGTAACTTCAAAAGCGCGGCTTAGCGTGGTTCTCTCGGCTCGTGATATTACGCGGCATGAGAGTAGCGTCAAGCGTGGACTCGCCTGTATTGGCTCGTGCACGCTCGTACAAATCAGCTCAGCGCGGCGCGGCTCGTCGTATTACGCGCCGTGAGAAGCCAGCAAGATGAAAATGGCACCGTAACTGGGCTTCTGTCCATCCATATATTATCTACTATCAATAGTAATGTAAATCCGCTTATGAATCAATTTTTCTGATGGTACTTAAATGTAGGTCTACTTTATTATTTCCTGGGGGCACAGAAAACATAATTAATTATTAGTAACTGGGGGTATCAACTTCTTGTGGCATATGTGTATATGTGGGATAGAATACTATCTGCAACTTAGTAACTATTTGTATCAGCGGCGTAACTAATCAGTGTATATTTTTGGCAGTCGATGGCCGTTTGGCGACCGTAGTGCGTAATTAATTAGAATCGATGTGGTGTTCGTTTGCCGCCTAATTGTTAATTACCGCCTGTCGACCGTCGACGACTGACTGTTATTAGTTTGACCCATTTCGCGGCCGTGTCATATTATATTCCCCCGATTTCATGTTTGTCATACAACTGAATTATGCAAATGGACGAATTAATAATTGTGTCGCATTTTGAGCAAAAATTACTGGATTTTATCCATAAGTGAGATTTTGATGATGCCGCAGCCTTAGGTGATCCCGCAAGGTATTCTTGGTCAGACCAAAGCCCACTAGTAAACGTCCGTGGAGGTACTGAGCAGCTATAATAATATTATTATAGCTACTGTAACTCAAAAAACGTCGATTTTGGCGATAAGACGTCCGTCGCCACTGTAATAGCTTAAAGTTTGTATTTTAAGCATGAGCCAGTAGTACTATGGTTGTTTAATCTTAATAATAGACAAAGTTTTGATATCCAAATAATAAAATAAACAGTGTATCTGCACAACACTTTACTGTCGCACATTGTTTCCATGTAACTGAAACTTCCGTATCCATCTCACATACGAGGCGTCACAATAAATGTCAAGATTTGAATTTCGAACACGAAAAATATGTCTGGCACTTGCAAAAACCGCAGCTGTCAAACAGTTGAGTATTGTTAGACGCATTTGAGCACACTGTAAACCGATGGTTTGTGATAGATTTAGTTTCGGTACTAAAGTTTTGTTTTGTTTCTTTTATTTTGTTACATTTTATTTCCAATACTCCTCGGTATTTGCAATTTCAACATTTTTTTTATTAAATATCGGAACATCATCTTACCTGATTTCAAAAAGGATACATCTTTAAATTGTTTGCTAAAAAGGTTCCTGTGTGATTTTTTTACCGGGTTATTGGTATTACGCATTTACGCCATCATAATTTCTTTTTTCTCAAGGTTAAAATAAGGAATGGAAAATACATAGGTACTTATTTTTTAGTTCTGAATTTAAAAATTTGACCCTTTACGTTAATGAAAATTAAAATCAAACTTTAAACTACATCCAATTTAAGCCAAAAAGAATCCTCCATCAAAATAACAACTTCACGATGTAAAAATTACATACGCCATTTAAAGATATAGTTTGGCTTTCTGCCAATACAATTATGTCGGTGCGGGACTAAACAACGCCGGTGTTACCGGTGCACCCTGCAGTACTCCTCGTCAATTCCGCTACCATGTCCCATTCACGGGTGCGTTGTAAAACTAAATCGCTCTGTTCTAGCTTTACTACATTATTGCGGTGCGTTATGGGCGTTAAAAATGACGCTGGAAACGCTACAGTCTGTGGTAAATACTAGTGTATGTATGCAATGGATTAAAAAAATCAGGTTTAATGGGATGGAGCTGTAAGCTTTATCATGCACTTGTTTTAGGCTGGATTATTCTTAATTGCTGAATTATAATGATTTCTATATTTAATAAGCACGTAGAACAAGAGAGATTACATTACTTATAATAATATTTAATTCATGATTAATTAGTTAGCGCTAATGAATTAGGATAATTGTTAGTATTCTAGAATCATATCAAAGTTAAGTGTCATAAAAAATTTGCGATATTTGAAGGTCATTGAAGTTTATAGAAAACGCAGACGAGTTCTCTCAAAACTTACTTCTTCAACCTGACTTACTTCAACGAGACAAATCGCCGGTCAGTCTAGTGTCAGGCGATTTAAAGGAAGATAAAGCCATTCCGCAAATTTCACTCGTTGGAATAGACAATTCATACTACAATTAATGTGAATGTGTGTCAGTCTGTCACCTCTTTATCTCTATACCATAACATAGATATATTTTAAGTCCCAGGAAAGGGCATAGGATACTTTATATCCCGTAAAAACGGTTACCGCGCGCATCCGCGCGATAAACGAATTTTGGCGCCACAAAGTTGAGGCCTTTATCTAGTGGCATATTATTCTATCTTTAATGATTGCGCTAATAATTTCGTTATCAGGCCTGTCAAAGCCAGTTGGGCCGCGTACCTGAAATGACGCGCAAAATCAAATTTCTCGATTCGCAGTACCAGTATTTCGGATATTCCAGCTTTGTGCGGCGAAATGTTGATTAAATCAAAGATAAACTTCACGTACATTAACATGCCAATGCAGTGGTTCAGTTTCATTTTTAGTTGAACTACCTTTGTACTATGGTTTTAAAATGTTTTTCATCAATGAAGAGAAAATTGTCAAGCAAATAATTTATTTTTAAAATTGACGGTAAAAATGTACATAAAGGGAGTAACATCCGGTAGAAAAACATTTTTAAATCTTACCTCATCAATGCTAATTCATAATGTCAAGCGCCTGCGACGTGTAAGAGAGCAAAACTTTCTATTACGTTGCCTTTTTTGATTGTAGAAGCATTTTTTTTGTATATTTTGAGAAATCATTAAGATTAATTTTTTTTATCTAAGTATTTTGTAACAATGTCACATCAATTTCGCAGTTATAGTGTATGGTTTGTGATAAAAATGCTTTGTTATAATGAAAATAATACTCGATTTGCAGTGATAATGAAAAAAATTCTCACGCAAGAACCTTTAAATGGGCGCCAAGTGCTAACTATAGGCCCAGAAAAAGATTGATAATTATAATTATGATTTTACTATTTATAGAATACAATATTATGTAAGATACATAATTGTAATCTGTCATAATAATTATTTTAAGTATTTACAGGTAATTATTGTTAAATAATATGTAAAAAACTTAAAAAATGGTAATCAATAGCAGTCTCAAAGATAAATGTACGATCAACTGCTAAGTTCAGCCCAAAAAATATATACTTACAATTTTCGCGCGAGAAACGTTTATTTGCGAATTTATTTTGCTGGTAACATCTTTATTAAATTATATTTTTGTATTTATAATTCAACAATAAATAATAAACATCTTTTTTGTCGTAATGTTAATTTACGTCAAACCACAAATCAACTTCCTGACGTAAAAAAACGTGAGAAATGAACGCGATTGAAATTGTTTTGCATTAAATATTCCCATTAAATTTTCAATCGTACAACGTACACATAGGTAATATTATCAGAAAATTCTAATCTGTAAGTACGTGTAGTTTTATCGTGAAAAGGCGCCATATTATAAAATATAGGTTTTAAACTTTGATTAGAATCTTGATTGTCACATTTTACTTAGGGCCACCACTTCCTGATAAATGTCGAATAGGCTATCCACCACTTAACTTGACAGATGAAGTATGGAGAATCTGTCAAAAAATTTGTGAATCTGCCTATTCGACACTTCATTATTCAGAAAGTGGTGAAACAGGCCCTTAGACTTTCAAATGAACCTTTTACTTACAAACGAATCGCCTTGACATAATGTTAATATCAAATTAGTACGAAATAACCCATAGTATTATTGTAAATGCGAAAGTGTGTCTGTCTGTTTGTTTGTTATCTCTTCACGCTCAAACCGCGGAACCAATTTTGCTGACATTTGGTATGAAGATACTATGAGTACCGAGAAAGGATACTTTCTATCCCGAAAAAAATTTACGGTTCCCGCGAGAAATAAATTTTGACGCAACGAAGTTGCGGGCGTCATCTAGTATAATAATAGTATAATAAAATAAGTATACTTAATATTATGATGAATATTATAATAAACTGATTTTGGAGTTTTTACTGATCAGAACGCGTTTAAACGAGAATTACCTAAATTACATGAGAACTAGATGACGCCCGAAATTCAATTGCTAAAAAATTTGTTAATTCGTAATTCGCGATGCCCGGGACGAAGTCCATACCAAGTTTCTGCAAAATCGGCTCAGCGGTTTGGGCATCAAGAAGTAACAGACAAATAGACATACTTTCGCATTAAAGTAATAGTATGGATAGACAAAATTTTCTAGTTTCATAATATCGAGAAAATATGCATCTAAACCATATTAAAACTACATTTTTATCGTAATTCTATTTAGGAAAATCGACCAATTATTATAGTTGCTCTCTAAAGAATAGGGCCAACTTAAGTCATTTCATGTCATATTTTTTCCAGCTCCCACTATCAAAGGCGTTATAAAACTTGTTGACAAAGACCGTTTGTTTTCTGTTAGATATTGTTCACGTTTGTAAACAGAAACATTTACAACTGTAACATCCCTGAAGTCGCCAGTATATTCAATTTAAGCGCCGAAACAAAAGTGTCGAGATACACCAGTGGTCTGTCCAATATTGTTAAAGTATTATTTGATATTTATCTGTATTGAATTCTGTTCACTAGTTATTACTTTTAACTCAATAATAATCTTTCTCTGGTTTTTAACTCAATTAAAATCTCTAATTAACAATGGTGTGAGTAACGTGTTTACCACTTCTAAATTTTATGTATTTGTGATGACTAAGTTTTGACATAATATTGTAATTGTTTTTTGTTCCTAATTAAGAAATAATCGGCCAAGTGAGAGTCGGACTCGCGCACTAAGGGTTATGTACAAATAAAGAGCAAAAATATTAAAAAATGTGTTTTTTGTATGGGAGCCTCCTTTAGTTATTTAAATTTTATTATTTAATTAATAATACAATTAAAAAATTAAAGTATAAATACAGTAGAGTATGTTGTGAATATTTCAGGTGCCTATCTGCTGTCATCATTGATACCGAGCAAAAAATGTTTGAAAAATCACGTTTTTTGCCCCCTTAAATATTTAGTTCATTTTGTTTTTAGTATTTGTTGTTACAGCGGCAGCAGAAATACATAATCTGTGAAAATTTCAACTCTCTAGCTATTACCGTTCTTGAGTTACAGCCTGGAGACAGACAGACGGACGGACAGACGGACAGACAACGAAGTCTTAGTAATAGATAGGGTCCCGTTTTTACCCTTTGAGTACGGAACCCTAAAAAAACATTTAGGTTTTTAAAAATTGGCCAAAAAAGTTTAGAGGGAAAAGCGGAGCGGATCAAAATACATGGCTACTATTCGTATTGGATGTATTTTGATAAAAACAACTAAGATCATGATGTGTCCAGTTTTAATCGATTTCATACTAGTTTATGCTGAAGTTATACAAAGGCTTATGAAAGCGTTTGCCGAATTCGACGTGCGCCATCTTGGATCTTTGTAACCTTTATCTGGCGATCTCTGCCCTTACCCTCAAAGGTAATAAACACAGAATAAATGTGGAGCGGTCCTGGCGAAGCGCCAATTTTAATTTCCGTAGAGTTTTGCATTTGCTGATGAAATATATATCTATCGGCGAGGTTTGACTGTCGCGATAGTATCAGAATGTATTAGGTGGGTTGGAAATTTAGGAGACAATCGAATAATATTTCAGAGAGAATTGAATTAGGGGTCAAACACCGAATGAGATTAAGAGATATATAAATTATAAGTGTAATATTTTTTCCTAAGTCGATTTTTGGCGTGGATTTAATAAACAAAAACTGTATTTTAAAAAGATAAAACCGACTTCAAAATCATACGTAATTGAGGATTAAAACTCCCTGGGTCTTACCACTAAATATTTAAACATCCGTTAAACAGATGATTAGAGAAAATTTCAGTACAAAAATGTCACAAAACAACTGTTCAACAGATGTTTAGTTTTTTGTGGTAAGACCGCCTATCTCCAAAACTAGTGAACCGATTTTGATGAAACTTACACTGTTCCCTAAGTTGAACGATACCTGGTACAACAAAAAAAAAGAAGAATTCGACGCGTATGTATGTAATACATATTTTCAGAACTGCCCAGTTTTTGTATATTATGTTAGTGATTAGTCTATATCAGCGTCTGAAACTCTGAACAAATGTGCCAAATTTCAAAAGTGTATGTATGTATTTTTTATGTGTGTGTTCGCATATCTCCGGAACTACAAGTCCGATTTCAGTAATTCTTTTTTTTTTTTTGGTGTACTAGGGTATCGTTAAACTTAGGGAACAGTGCAAGTTTCATCAAAATCGGTTCAGTAGTTTTGGAGATAGGGAGTTTTAATTCTCAATTACGTACAATTTTGAAGTCGGTTTTATCTTTTAAATTACAGTTTTTGTTTATTAAATCCACGTCAAAAATCGACTTAGAACGAAATATTTATGCGGTTCCCGCGAATAAATGAACAAAGTTACCTTCATCAACAATCAACTTCTTAGTGGCGAATAATATTTCTATTTCCTCTCAAAATAATCGTCATTAACATTTCCTAACGTCTTTCCCGACAATCAATGTAAGAGCTATCATTTGAATAGGGGTTTTAAGAACGCCGTAAAGATATAAAAATGTTATCGTTAATGTCTTGTACATTAATGGCGTCTAGCCTGTCGTAAAAATGAAAATTCTTTTGAATTTGGTCTCACTATAAAAGGAGATAAATTTTTTGATGAGTTTTGCCCACTCAAAAATAAAAAAAATTGGTATTTTTTTTGTAGAATATTAATCTTATGTCGATGTTATATCCATATTAATATAATTAATGCAAAAGTGTGTCTGTTCGTCGTCTTTAACCTCTTCATGCCCAAACTGCTAAAACGATTTTGCTGAAATTTGGAATGGTATAATATCTAACAAAAAGTAAAAATTTAAAGTAAAAAATAAAAAGGAAAATTTCCCGCGCGATACACGAATTTTGGCGCAACGGTATTGCGGGTGTCATCTCAGGTATAGTTACTATAATTCTTTAAATCAATTTCTATAAATCGTATGTCTCGCATGAAGTTCGAAGCTATTCAGTTCTTAGACCTTAGATCTTTGCTCTTGTATTCTAAATTGGACAATAAACAGACAATTCTAAACAATAGGCACGTTTCTGACCCTTAACACTGGTTCGAACATAATATAAATAGTACCCCAATATAAATACATAAATAGTAAGTACATCAAACTTGCTCAACACTGAGACAATAATTTTTACTTGCATGTGGGGTATTAGTAAAGTCGTATTATATTACTTCCGAATTAGGCGGTCTATTATATTGTTCTATTGTACTACTGTCCATACTAATATTATAAATGCGAATGTCTGACTGTCTGTCTGTTACCTCTTCACGCCCAAGGCGCTGAACCGATTTTGCTAAAATTCTTTGAGTCCCGGGAAACGAAACTTTTCCGGAAAAATGTACGGTTCCCGCGCGATAAACGATTTTCAGTGCAACGGAGTTACGGGCGTTATCTCGTTATTTATTTTGTGTTAACTTACATTGTATCCCGGGACTCAAAGCATCTCAATACGAAACAGCAAATCGGTTCAACGATTTTAGCGTGAACAGTTAGCAGACAGACAGACACACTTTCGCATTTATAATATTAGTATGGATATAACAATACATTTATACTACAATTGATGTAATTGTGCAAACAATTACAAGCAAGGTTCATTCAGTTAGCGTCGCGCGCGCGAGCTGTACTTACATACAGACATACATAATTACAAACTATGTACAAACTACCCGCGTGATCATATTGAAATAAAATTAATAACAGAACTTACAACGAGATAGAACCATAATGTTTTGCTATAGTTAATTATTGTTAATGTTTTTGTTTGTTAAAGTGTAATTTTTGTAAGATTTTCAAGTGCGTCTGAATATACGTAAGTATTATATTATTTTTTGTCAATTTCTTCTACCTAAATTAAGGTTTTTGTTCTACCAAAAATATTATAAAATATTAAGTAGATACATAGTAGATATTATCTAAAAAATAAATCTTATATATAAAATTTTCGTGTCACAATGTTAGTTAGCGTACTCCTCCGAAACGGATTTACTGATTTAACCAAATTTTATATGCATATTCAGTGGGTCTAAGAATCGGCTACTGGGTACTTTTTATATCGATAAGTGCATTTGTTGAATAATAGGAAATTATTAAAACTCGAGACTGACGGCGACCATTGGTGTGCGACGGGATAGCGATTAACGTTGGCATGGTGCCGTACTTATTTAGTCACTTCAATAAATAATATCCAGGGTGAAATACTTAATATGGCAAAACAACGTTTGCCGGGGCAGCTAGTATATTATAAAATCGACCAACAGACCAATTTTTTTTTTATTATTTATTTCAAACAGGCATCTTACTTATAATGCTCAAAAATGGCAATTTTTTAGCAAAAGTAGCCAATAGCTGTTGTTTGTAGGAGCCCCTTTTATTACTCATTTTATTCGATTTTATATTTTTTTAAAGTAAAAATAAAATTGAGTATTTTGTGAACACTTCAAGTGCCTACCTGTTGCTATTATAATTGGCGTCGAGCAAAAAGTAATACTAGGATCCCATTTTTACCCTTTAGGTACGGAACCCTAAAAATTTATTTAGTACCCGATTTAATATTGTTACAAAACACAGCAATTAGAAGTAACATATAAGACGTATTTTAAACAACATAATATAAAATATATTTTATGATATTTTAAGAAATGTTACACTTCGTGCGACATGCCTCTATTCATCTTGGCATGAAACTCGTAAGCAAGAGTCGTAACAATTAAAACATGGATTAGACGCCTCCGGCAGAATTAGGTCTTGTTTCGGTCTTTTTAGTTAAAATTGTTAATCTGCAGTCGGGTTTTTGATTTTTGAATTAATTTATTTTATGTACAACATTTTTTGTCTGTATGTCTGTCTGTCGGTCTGTTTGTTCCTGGAGCTATGACGGGACTTTTTTGGTAACTTCCAAAAAGGAGGATAATATTATATTTTACTTTGACGCGGGTGAAGTCGCAAGCAACAACTAGTTACTCATAAGAGTAATGTGTGATGAGCAATATTATAACTATACAGAGTGTAACAAAACTAACTCATAATATTTAAGGGTGTGTATGGGTCCCTATATTGAGTAGGCTGTGAAAGTAGCAGTGCTGAAAGAGTAACTTTTTTATCTTTGTATGGAAAAATTCATGGCGCACGGGCGCTTGCTCATACAAATCACAAAATTTTTCTTTGCTCTGAAAGAGCTACTTTGCGCAGCTACTTTCACAGTGAACTTTATATACGGAACACATACAGAATATTTTCACTTAGTTTAGTTACATACTGTATTATAGTTACCTGAACAAGTAATAATGTTGCTCATCAAGTGTTATGACTAACGAGCTATTGCCCGCGGCTTCGCTCGCTCGGCTTATTATATTATACAAAATTTCATCCCCTATTTTAACCCCTTGAGGGTGGAATTGATCAAAATCCTTTCTTAGCGGATGCCTACGTCATAACATCTACCTGCATTCCTAATTTCAGGCCGATCCGTCCAGGGGTTTGGGCTGTGCGGTGATAGATCACCATGGCAGTCAGTCAAATTTTTTTTCAATACTATGTAATGAAAGAATGGGGCCAAGATTTCTTGTTCTAATTCTCGATCTATTTAAGTAATTGATAATAATGGAAGCGTGGGCCGCTCGCTCGTCCTACACTTTCATTATCATCACTTCACAACTCAACTAATAGCGGTCACGACTTTTGATAGGAGCTATTAATTAGTTAAAAATTATCTAAAAGTAACCAAGTCTTTTGCCTCTAAACTCTGGTTTGTGTTAAGTCTAAGTTGGTGAAATTTTAATGCCAGTTTTTCTCATAAGTTTTCCTTTCTTGCCACGTCATTGCTTTTCTACTTAAATTGTAAGTACACGTACTATAATTATGTTGCCTGCAACTTTAATTGTGCGGATTTTTTTTGAAAATGGACGTAACTAGAGTAGGTAGTTTTGTCTCTATTCTCTACCCCTAGAGTAGAGAGAAGCTATAGTTAATCTCGGGAAAGGACATTTATTAATATTATAATATACCCTATTTATAAGCGGATACCTTTCTTATTACTTTTTACAGAAATCCAAGATGGCGGAGATCAGCAAGCACCTCTTCGACTCAGTCTGCCGCGATCTCCACTGCAGCGAGATAGTACACCCGTGGACTAAAAGTTGTTTCGATGTCTGTTCCATACTGCAGTTCTTTATTGGCAGCGCGAAGTTCTATTTAGTAGTTCATTTGGTAAGTTTTTATTTACAATACAGACAATTTGGGTCAAAAAGTAAAAGTAGGTGCATAAAAATGCTAGATATTGCATCTAAGGTCAAAAATCTCTTAGGTACGTTATGTAGTATCACAAAAATATCTCAGCTGTACCAACTTTTCGTATCCTTGCAAAATTAAAATACAAATTTTGTAGGTAATTTTTCAGATGCTTAAAACCTCGGATTTATCTTATTTATATTTTATATGTAATTGATTGTGCTGTTGGTTCTTGGTGGAAATTCATGTTGAACACTAATAAAATTCAATTTTTCTTGTACTTTTTCCACTATTACCTTTATCGTGTCGACGGCCCGAATTCTGGACGCGGTTATTAAGAAATTATTATAAAATTTAACAAATTATACGACCTGTTTTGAAATAAAACACACCTGAAGATGATTTATTTCGAAACCGGTCGTGTAATTTGTTAAACTTTATAATAATTTCTTAATATGGTGGGAAAAGTGCAAGAAAATTTGTTTTATTAGTATTTCTATTTTTTTATACATAAATTAAACACTTAATTTGTGACATTTCAGGTCCAAAATCTATTAAAAGGCAAAATATTCAAAACCCGTGAGGATGTGCGGAGAGCGCTAGAGTACTACTTGAGGTCAACATTGCTGGGGGCACTCGTCTGCTCCACGAGCGTGAGCGGCGCGTGCTTTTTCAGGTAAGGCACTATCACATACGCCGAAAATAAAAGATATTGTATAAGTACTTTTGTAATATTGTCAAAGACTCATATCCTAAGCTCAGATGACAATCGTCCGGAAAGCTTTATGAAAATGAGCAACAATATGACGCTAAGGGCCTGTTTCACCACTAATTCCTCATAAATGCCGAATAGGCTATCCACCACTTAACGTGACAGATGAAGTATGGAGAATCTGTCATAAAAGTTGTGAATAGCCTATTTGGCACTTTATCAGCAAGTGGTGAAACAGGTCCTAAATATTTGGCCTTTATTAGTATTGAGAACCTAGTGAAACATCATCCACGCTCAAAAGCTTTGTCCACACTAGGACTTTTTCTATTCGCCAAGGGCATGCGTCATAGCGCAGTCAAGTGACGCGCGTTAAAATCGTAGCGCGCGCTATGACACATTTCTTTCAACGCGGTACGATTTAAACGCGCGTCACGGGCATGCCTCACGTCCGCCTGTTGACAGCGCTATAACGCATGCCATTGATGAACAAAAAAAGGCCCAGTGTGGACAAAGCTAAATAGTAATAATTAATAATTATTATTGGTGTAAGTTTCTACTAACATTAAGCGATTGGATTTCTCGTTATCTGATCCCAAACGATAATATAATATGTGTAAAGCTCAATTATTGTATTTCACTGGGTAGCATTCTGCCGAATCACCGATGCATGCTTACAACTGATCCCAAAATTCTCACAGCAAAGCCACTGGGACGGGAAACTTAGTTGCATAAAACGTTAAGTTGTTTAAAGCCGGCATACATGGGACTGCGGCTTAAGTGTGGACAGACAATACAACAGTACAGCGGATTTAGTTTGAAAACGTACGCACGGACGCCCCGCGGGCCCAGCGGCCCAAATTTGTAGTTTATTACCAGTGTAATTCCAGAACCAGTTACATTTCATCGTATTGACGATGAAATGTAACTGGTTCTGGAATTACACTGGTGGAAAATTCGGGGATGAATGTTGCCACTCTCTTTGGAATCAGGCCAGCTCCTTACATTTATAGTGCTAAATATGTATGTTCATATAGGTATCTTACTTACCTTTTCTCCGTTACCTAACCTGTGAACGGACTATCATGACTGGCGAGAGATTATGCGTACTTACAGCGTGAGTCGTGACTAGTCAGATTATCAGCTTTATTATCGTTTCTAAACTTAAGAACTTTATTGTTACTTGAACGCGGGAATTTATAACATAGAGCCACCAACAGCCTATGAATCAAATGCTCTCATAATACGATCAGGGAAGTTGATTTATATACACAACACATGGCGAACCTGCGTAATTTGGTCTTATGTAAAATCCAGCCGACAGATCATAACTAACAATGTAATAGACAACTAAATAACTTTGTGATATTATAACCAAATAACGGAGGTCCGTAAACTGCCTGAATCAATTCCCCTCGTAGTATATCCTCAAAGTGATGACAATTTGCAGATGAAAACACTTTATACACAACATCACACACAAACACGTTCGAAGTGATACTCATACTCGCAGAAAACCTTGTCATCGTACTGCTTTTAAAAGGCCGATTTTAGAAAAGCCTCCAGAATAAAAGAACCACACTCAGCGGATTCTCTAAAGAGTTCACTATGTTAGGAAAACATGAGCAGGGCTGTCGAATATCCGGCTTCCGGCGTCGGTCTCCGGTCGGAAGGCTTTTACAAAGGTTAAGTCATGTGATTTTATTTGTATTCGGGTTAATATTATTCAGGTCAAAAAGTAATTTAGCAGTTGAATTCTAACGTATGGTGTAATTTTGATGTTCTTTGACCCAGCGTTTTTATTAAAATTGTTATGGTAGTAATGAGCTACATAATATTTGGATATTATATATAGTGTGTGCGGTATAAAATCAATGATTTGATGGTTTTTTTTAATGATTATCTGCAAAAATGGAAATTCATATAGAGGTAGCAAAATCTCTTCTGGGTGGTACTATTTACCTTAGTGTTACTGAGTAATGAAACTAGTTTTGTGATAAAAACTATTTTCTTGGAGCAATTGTTGAACCAGACAGCCCTGCAGAATAAAATCACACTTTCAATTATGAGGTGAGCAGAAAGTGGAGCGAGCAATTAGAGTAATGTAGATTCCGGCCGATACAGAAGAATGGAGCGTGTTTAATACTTAGGTCTCAACGCTCAACAGTGATGCACCTAGAATGGTACAGACTATAGTCTATACAATCTCTTGTAATTTTTAATTCTGGGCAATATTCATTTTTTCTCAGGAAATAGCATATGAGACGTAGTTTATGTTAGCTAAAATTCATTGAGAAGGTAGTAGTAGTAGAGGGTTCCCAGGATAACCAGACTCAGTGGAATGTAGTAGTAAGGAAAACGACTGTTTGACTACTTCTCTGAGAATTGTAATAATTATATTATAATAATTATTTATTATAATTACATTAAATTATATGATAAATAGTAACTAGTAATAATTAATTTAGACTATTAATAATTAGTGTTATATTATAATAATAATAATAATAGCTCCCACACCGGTTTCGGTGACGGTGGCCGGTTTCATTGAAACCAGGCCAGCTACGCAGGAGTAATTTTATAGTGCCCAAGTGTGTGCGCAGTACACAAGAGCACTCTCTATTCCTTTACTCTCATAACCCAGTGGGACGGCAGACCGACACGACCGGCGAGAGATCAGGCGCAGGACCGACTTTTTACATGCCCATCCGACGCATGGATCATCTTACTTGTCAGATCATCAGGTGATCAGCCTGCATTGTCCTAACCAAACTTGGAAATAACATGTTTCCAACGCGGGAATCGAACCCACGACCTCCGAGTCAAGAGCCGCGCTCTATACCACTAGACCTACTAAGCATATTATAATATTTTAAATTTATTTAATGTTTTTATCAGATGGCTACTAGGACGAAGATTCAACTACTACACCTACATCTTCATACCCAACATGCTGAACGGCCTGTTCATCATGCTAGAGCCTCCTTCTAGAAGAGGACTCGTCGTCAATTTGTTCTGCAATATGGTAATTTTCTTCTGTTTCATACAATTTGATTTTTAAAATGAAAATCCCTTACACCATTTTAATGTATCCAATGCCTACAATTTTACCCATCCTAAAAATAGGGCTCAACAAAGCTAAAAAGTTTTCAGTTAATAATAACAATAATGATTAATGTAACTCTCCTGCTGTAATGCTTTTTACGGATTTAATTATAATTTTGGTCATTGTATAAGAAAAGGTTTTTCTTTTCCAGGTTGTGGAATACTGGCTACGATCATTAGAACAGACCGGTTGGATAAGGATAACAAAGCTCAAAATGACTTTTTTGTTTATGCTGGGAAGCTCTCTTCTTTTCTATCTTATGAGATTAGAAGGAGAGAAAGAAAAACGGACGCCATTACTCTGGTAATTATAATTATTATTGTTGAAAGTAAAATAATAATATTCACATTACAAACATAAAATATGTTTTGATGAGCTAATAGATGATAATAATTCAGACAATTGGCACACATCTACACAAACCTATTATAATAATGCTATGTAAAATAATAATAACATTGGTGTACAAGACAACATAGTACAAAATAAAAACACACACTATTCATAACATACTTAGATACATAGTACATACTATAATGCAAATATAATCATGTAAATTTGCATAAGGACCAAACGATTTTTAAATCTTATAGAATTCATTTACTTTTTTGCCATGCCATGCCATGGTGGTAGACAATGGAGGGTAATTTTATTGTCCTCCATGGTCTACCACAATCAGAGGTGCCACAAGTACCTTTCTTTATAATCAACCTTAGATTTAAAGTTAGAAAATATCTTTTTTCCGTATAAATTCCAGGTTATATACACCGGAAAAAGTGAAACTCAAAGCGCCGGGAGAGAATCCTTGTCCGCATAGTGGACCGTGCTCTAAATACATCTTGAAGGTTTGTCCTTTGTTGTTCATTAAGATTTTAATGATGTACAGTCACCAAAAAATGTTATGAAAGTAGAATACAAAGTCATATTTTTAATGGCTGTGTGTAACTGGGTATATATATCTAGTACCTAATTATAACTAGCTTGCTAATTATAGCTAGTACCTAATTATAGCTAGCTTGCTAATTATAGCTAGTACATAATTATAGCATTGCCAAAGGTAGAGTCGTCGACGGATTCGCTCTACCACATATTTTTAAAAGCGAGAGCGATACACCGGACCGGTATTATAGGCACTAGTAGATCCGGCAAATATTGTTTTGCCATACACCTACATTTGTACGGCTATGAAAAATAGACGGTGACCGCATCTGCATTCTGCACCGATAAGCACAAAACATTTCCAGAAATTGGCCATAGTTTCCCGAACACCTCCGAAGCGGATGAATCTTGGGTTTAAAGTCAACATAGATTGAATTTAATTGTTTCAATGAGAGAGAAAATATAAAATATAATAAAAATACTGCTGGTAGTTTCGATCTTTCCAATACCAAAAAAAAACTCTTTTTTTTTCACAGGGCACCGCAGCATACTTTAGCGCAGGGCTGGCGTTCACTGTGGTGAACTTGGTGCAACCGCTCCTCAAGTCTCCGCTGACAACCCTGAGCAGCCTCGGCGGGAAGCACCTCAAGCTGGCCATGTTCCTCGGCAGCTATATCGGTATTTACAGAGTACGAATATAATATGAAATGAAATATTATACTGATTTTTTTTAACATTGGATTCCAAAGAAATTATTATAGGGTCAGCTAATTTATATTCCCGTTAAAACCACTTCAAGCTTAATTTTTAAAGGTTTTTAAAAATCTCTCCTTAATGCCTCCTTTTATTGGGAGGCCGCTCTGACCGAGGAGGCCAGTCAGGCCAATCACAGGCTGACTTGGCCGGACTCGTGTTTTCACTGGTGTGTGATTTTAGTCTGAAATAAAACCGTTTAAAAATAGCTTTTAATTATGTAGTTTAGAATATTATTATGATTAAAAAAAGTGAAATTGTCATTCCAGTAATCTACCACACCCTGCTTACTTCTAACACCTTGGGGCCGTTCATAAAATACGTCACACCTTTTTTGACCCCTCCCCCCGGTCGTCACGCTGTGTCACACTTTCTGTGACCCCTGTAAATATTTCGTCACAAAAACTAAGGCCCCTTCCCCTCAACATGATAAATTTTGATTGATACCTAATACACAAATTTTGATAATAGAAAATATTTTATTTTTTATAATAATATTATAATAAATTTATAAAATAATATAACAAACGAATAAGTAATATTTCTATTTATCAGAAGTCCAAGTATTGTGTAGATGCTCCGAAACATCTATAATTAGTATTGCAACATCTTCTTCTACATCTTCGAAACTACCATCCACCTCATCGTCATCTATCCATTCTGCATTTTCCGTACCAGCGTTTTCATCTACTAATAATTATACGAAATAAATGAATTATTCTTAATGAACGGCGAACGTCACGCTGCCGTAGACCCCCTGACCCCCTTGTCACATCTCGTCACACTCGGCTCCCCCCCCCCCCCTTGTATGTGAAAGTATTTTATGAACGGCCCCCTAATCATTCTAAGGATTTTGTCTCCATAATATTTACGTGGCCTCGTTTCCAGCTTAGCATCTGCTGGTTGTGTCACAAGCGGGGGAGTGACTCAGCCGCGCACGCGCTGCCGGCCGGCGCGCTCGCGGGCCTGTCCTTCCTGTTCAAACCCAGCCTCGGAGTCGCGATAGCGGCCTTATCTGGCGCATTCAAAGTGAGTTCACTGATGTTAGTATAGTGACTAATTTCAGGCTCAAGTCACACTGGAACGAAGCGTCATGTTTAAATGCTGAAGCATATTCAGCTCTATCATTCTATTATTTAAGTACTTGCTATTGTTTAGAAGTGCCGAAGAGCATTTCCATATTTTCGTAAAAAAATATTTACTTACTTCAAATATACAACATTAGAGATTAATATGCTTTGGCGAAAAACATGAGGTGTCGCTTCGGCTCTTTCCTAGTGTGAGTAAGGCTCACCTTAAAGAATTTATCTGACAGGCTCCAACACTTAAATCCTAAAGAGTTGATAGCCGTCAAAAACAAAATCACTTTAATTTAATTCCGGACTGTTTCAATAAAAACTTCCGATTACCGATATTTATGACCAAAACAATTTTAAGGCTAAACCTGTTTTCTTACTTCTTGCAATACATATGACTTAACTTCCTTAACTTACGTTTCCTTAATCTTAGTCTCTAGTCTCTACTAACACTTAGCTGCTCCATCAACCATCTGTCCTTCTCCAGACATGGTTTATTTTTATATAATATAATATCTATGGACGCTTCACACCACGTCAGTCTGGCCCCATGCTAAGTACCTGAAGGACTTGTGTTACGGGTACCAGACAACGGAAATATATTTAATACTTTTATACAATACATATATTTAGGATTTTTATTATATGATAAATATATTTAATACACATCCATGACCCAGGAACTTTGAAAACTTTTTGTTCCGTCGGCGGGACTCGAACCCGCGACCCCCGGCTTAAGCTACCAACGTGCTATCCACTGAGCCACAGAGGTCGTCGCTTGATATTATATAACAATATTAGTTTAGCCTATTGTGGGATATAATGCGTGGAGGCCCAAAGGAAGATCTTCCGACCGAGCGAGGTGGTATGCTCGGTCAGGCCGGAGCCCACGTGATACATTTCAGCTGTCGTATATATACCGACGCGCTCAGAAAACTTCGATAGCGCGATGCAGGAATGTTAGGCGAATTGTGGGTACCGCCACACTATAATAGTTTCAACTGATGTCTAAGTAGCTACCTTTACTTCAAGTGCTGCAATAGTATTAAACGCCGATTTCCTACTTAGCAGCTGTTATTAATGTGTACAATGCACATTAATATTAATACACCCACACCAGTTTTATAGAGACACGGTGGCCGGATTCATTGAAATCATTTTTGTTATACAAAAGTAATTTTATAATGTCTTAATGCGTGTGCGCAATACACAAGAGCAAACTCTAAAAATAGATTATGGGTCTGGGTTATGAGAGTAAAGGAATAGAGTAAAAAAATACTCTATTCCTTTACTCTCATAACCCAGTGGGACGGACGACCAACACGACTGGCGAGAGATCTGGCGCAGGACCGACTTTTTACATGTCCAACCGACGCGACGCATGGTTTGTCTGGACTTGTGAGAAAATCAGGTGATCAGCCTGTATTATCCTAACCAAACTTGAAAACCTGTTTCCTACGTGGGGATAGAACCCGCGACCTCCGAGTCAAGAGCTACAATCTAAACCTCTGGACAACAGAGGCGTGCATGATAATATTATAGTATACGTGTTGTGTACATTTCGGTCTAAGATACACAGAAGGTACTGGCCATTTTCGGGCGTCGATGGCTCTAAGCCAACGTTTAATTTATCCGACGTTAAGCTGTAATAAACGTTAATGTAAGGCTCGGTGCATACTAGCCACATGCTACCGAGAGCATATCAGGTAGTTATTCCTATATACTTCAATAATTATTGACGTCTCGCCCACCACGGGTCTAGTGGTTAAGAGCGTTGCTCTCGACTCAGAGGTCGTGGGTTCTATCCCCACGTAGGAAACAGGTTTTCAAGTTTGGTTAGGACAATACAGGCTGATCACCTGATTTTCTCACAAGTCCAGACAATCCATGCGTCGGTTGGACATGTAAAAAGTCGGTCCTGCGCCTGATCTCTCGCCAGTTGTGTTGGTCGTCCGTCCCACTGGGTTATGAAAGTAAAGGAATAGAGATTCCCGCGTTGGAAACAATGTTATTTCTAAGTTTGGTTAGGACAATGCAGGCTGATCACCTGATTGTCTGATAAGTAAGATCTGACACTCTGACTGATCTGACAATAAAGTATATTTTGTTTGTTTGTTGTTTGTTTGTAAGATGATCCATGCTTCGAATGGGCATGTAAAAGTCGGTCCTGCATGCCTGATCTCTCGCCAGTCGTGTCGGTCGTCCGTCGCACTGGGTTATAAGAGTAAAGGAATAAAGAGTGATCTTGTGTACTACGCACACAATTGGGCACTATAAATTACTCCTGCGTAGCTGACCTGGTTTCAATTAAACCGACCACCGTCACCGAAACCGGTGTCGGTGTTATTATTATTATTAATACAATTAAACGATGGAACAGGCTTTGCATGGCTGTAACTTTTTATTCTTTGCTCAAAAGTAGCAGCATTCATTTGCTTTGGCTCTCATAGGCTCATATTGCCTGAAAATCACATATGCCTGAAAACTAATATTATACATAATATTTTTGTTTACTTTGTCACGTGTTGACGACGACGTGCTTCGTTTCGGAGTCTCTACCGGAATCTCCGCTAGACCTCACTTACTGGCCAGAACTCCTGCGCCTCGAAGGTCGAAAGGAGATTCGTCGTAATAAGGCAGTTACCAAGCGACAATGACCAGTCGCAGTAATAAAATAGCCCGTTTGCACCAACCCTAAACGTAGAGCGTAAGCACGGTGTTTGAAATAGCTCGGACGTGATGTAGGAGTTTGAAATACCATAATTAATTTCCTTTTCATAATTTGATATTGCTGAGATCTTTAGTAAAATGGTAAAATTCTTAGTAAATCAAACGCACAAAGCACTTAATAGTCTCTTAGCTCTAATCCGGGGCGATCTCGTATATTTCTAAGCTGTCTATTACCTTTTCCATCGGTTTAACTAGAAAAGACGTAATACAAAGGGTGCTATATAAATAATGTTATATTTTTAAACTTAAAAATTGATAGCCAATGTACCTCCTCTTTTCGTAATTTTTTTGTATTTTTTTCAGATATTTCTATACAAAAAATTATAGTTTTTTAGTTTAAGTATTCTTTTTATAATGGTTTTCTTTCCGTCACTACACTTGTCATAGAACTGAATCCATAATATTATAATAAATAGTCATGACCCCTTAGGAACAAAGCGCAGAAAAAAAATGTTGCGATTTCACGTTTCACTTCTACAGATTTTCTCCACGACCATGTATGAGAAGAAGATGATCACGGAGAAGGTAGATCTGCCCCTGATGCTGTACTGCCTCAGCCAGGGCACGCTGTTCCACGCGCGCTGTATGCATCCCCAAGCCTGTCCATCCTACGTCTTCAACCTTATGAAGTCTGTCTCCAACGGATAGTGAGTATACCACGTCATAAAGAATAATTATTAACTAGATGACGCCCGGGAACCGTACATTTTTCCGAGTTGAAGTTGTCCTTTCAACTCAAAGTATTTATAATTTCAGCAAAATCGATTTAGTTGTTTGGGCGTTAAAAAGTAACAAAAAAAACAGATAATCTCGAACCGGTAGCTGGTCATTATAGATTAAACGAACTATGAATAGTGAATTATAAAGCGAGTAACAAAACTAAGTGATAATGCTTTAGAGCTTAGGGTGTGTACGTGTTCCTTGTAGAGAGTTCAATATCAAAGTAGCAGCGCTGAAAGACGATAAATTATTTCACTATGGGCAAGGGCCCGAGCGTCACGAGTTTTGCCAGAAGTTTTAAAATGTATTTATTTATTTCAGTGTTGATCTCACATACGCTAGTATAGAAGAAGCCATCAAAAGACGTGTGACGTAAGAAGAAAATATGAAAATTAGGAAAATTTAAATAAGAAATAGACACCTACATACATGACAACTGTATTAAATTATTATTTATGTTGTAACGCTCTAGATTACTTAAACTATCATCAATCAATACATATCAATATCAATCAATACATATTATAAAACAAAGTCGCTTTCTCTGTCCCTTTGTCCCTTTGTATGCTTAAATCTTTGAAACTACGCAACGGATTTTGATGCGGTTTTTTTAATAGATAGAGTGATTCAAGAGGAAGGTTTATATGTATAATAACATCCATTAAATAGTGGAGAAGTACTGTTATTTTTGAGGTTTCTAATGTGATGTCGTAAATAATTACATTTTTTCCGCTTACAATGCAAACGTAGGCTGAACCCTACGAGTTTTATCAAAATAATGTACTAAGTATTGTATACATTGAAATGGTCTACAGAAAAGTCCGTGATGTCTATCTATATCTATATGTCTATCTCTTATGGATAACCCACAATAACTTTTTTTTGTCATTTACTTTTTACGACTAATAATGGCTAATTTTCGAAGCGATTTTAACCAATACAGCATTAATCCTTAACCAATTAAATACCTTGAATACATTGTTCATTTAATATAGATCTATATGGCCCTTTACACCGTATGATTTAAGTGAATATTTTCGAAGATATTACAGATTTAAAAATTGCGGGACGTAGCGTTTGCGGCGGTACCGGCCGACCGCCCGGTGCGGCAAGAGCGTGCCTATAAATAGCGCGTCTGAGGCCGCGGTTTTCCCTATAGCACTTTGAATTTAGCAGCGATCGGACGCGTTTATTATATAAACGTGCTTCTCAGCACGACAACGTATCAGTAATTATAAGTAAGTTACGATAAATAATTGTATGATCGTAGTTTTAAAATTTAAATTATATTCTATTCTAAGGTTAATTTTTAAATCGCACTTATAGTAATTATAAGTACCTACATAAGGTGAGATAAGATTAGATTAAATAAAACCATAATTTATGGATTGCAATTTATCAAAACTACTGAATCGATTTTAATCACGTAGGCTATATATTTTATACCCGTGCGAAACCGGAGCGGGCCGCTATGTTTTTATATACAACGTTCACAGTTTTTCTGTAGTGTATTTAGTATCAGGATTGCACCCGTGCGAAGCCGGGGCGGGTCGCTAGTATACGCCGGATTGTCTTCGTAACGATCGATACTTTAAGTAAATGATGCCCAGTCCTTATATCCTTTTTTGGGTTCCGTAGTTTTCCGAGTTCATTATGCTTGGTCTGCAGCTTTGTCTGTTGCTTTGTCTGCTGCTTTGTCTGTTGCTTTGTCTGTTGATTTCTCTGTTGCTTTGTCTGCTGCTTTGTCTGTTGCTTTGTCTGCCGCTTTGTCTGTTGCATTGTCTGCTGCTTTGTCTGTTGGTTTGTCTGCTGCTTTGTCTGTTTCTTTGTCTGCAGCTTTATTAACGGCTGCATCATTTCTCCTTTTTAAATAAATACATATCTCGCTACACTGAAATAACAAATTAAATGAAAAAGGTTATTTTTTTATAAAACGAAAGAAATCATAAATACTTTTACTCCCCACAAGTCCCACAACTATGTCCAATCGAATGATACCTCAACTCTAACTCAAGCTAAAATTCGATCAACCGTTTAAGGATGCTTCAACCGGAGAATTAGCAGGTCAGATGTCTGTCAGTACGAATATCGACGTTAATGACATTAAAATAAGATTCATATTAGCGCGCCTTGTACAGTGGCGGTTACGATGCTCGCCGCGTTCTTGATATGGCGAAAATGTATGAAAAAATTTGAGAAATTTTCTTATTTCTCTTATAACTGGAAAAGTTGTTTATTTTTATATAAAATTTTAGCGGACTTTATAGAAGACTAAATAAGTAACATTTTTTTGTATATTTATTTTCCTCAGTTCAGTGTATTTAGATATTAAAGTACCTAATCAGACCCCATTTTTTTTCATATTTTGCGATTATTGTGATGGTTAAAACGTATTTTATGTGAAAATTTTGTAAGCGGCTATAGAATTTTTATGGTACAGTCGTGGAGATGAATATATTATCTTTCATTTGGAAACAAAATATCCTCGCAGTTTGACTCCTAATTCTATAAAATGGTACCGGAAAATCGCTGATATTTGTAATAGCGTCCTTAAGCACAAAGCTAGTCTTATAATAATAAAACATGTCCCCTTGAAAAACATAGACTTATTTTCCTAAAAATTATGTTTTAACTGTGCCTCTTTCTCTTTCGGTTAGGAAAAACAACTTTAAGATTGTTTAGCAAAAACTGTAATACTACATTCATTATTCACACTCAGCTCTGTTTTGCAAGGAAGTGAGCAGTGAAGAGAATGGAAATATTATGTCATTCGTGCTATCGCTTGTCATGGGCAGCGGTAAAAGACGTACTGAGGAACGTATTTCCTGCAGCTGCAAAAGCAGCGGCAGTGGCTGAGTGTAAATGGTCCATAAGGAAGCAATGGTAGTCTTGGCAATAGCAAGGAATAAATGAGTGCATACTGCACACTTAATATGTCAAACGGCGCGGGCTAATAGGCCACCACATATTTCCACCACTGCAACTAGTATGTTGCCAGGATCAACAGCGGTAACCTACCACGAAAACCCTTTGATATGATCTCAGGGTTACCCGAGGGACAAGATAAATCTGAAAATATGAATCAGAAGAAAGGTAGTAGACTATACCTGTCGTTTAGTTTTAAAGTTATTTCGATTGCCTCCGCAGCCCGAGTACATTCTTCTCTTGCAGACGCGGTACAATGGATCATAGTACCATCGCACTAGCTGGTCGAAACAGTAGCCGTAGTCAAATGAAAGTTTGCACCATTGGGGACGCACTGAAAATCCATAAAAAGTGTGAAACACTGAGAGTCAATGCAATTAATTGATTTAAGTAGCATGTCGTTCATCTTGACTATAAAAAGACATCCGAATGGTACGTTAAACGATTTTCCCTTCCATCCAATGTCACAATTTTCATTTATATTATTTAGTATGAACGAACACTTGCGCTGTGACGTCATAATATATTTTTTTATAAAATAAGAGGGCAAACGGGTATACGGGTTAGCTGATGGAAAGCATCTACCGTTGCCTATGGACACTAGCAATATCAGAAGAATTGCATGTGCTTTGCCGGCCTTTGTGTAAATCTATCTAACCTTTTTTTTTCTTGATGCGCATGAGAAACCCATCATGGGTCTCCTGGGTTGGGGATGTGCCTCAGTTAAGCTGAAGCACCCGGGGGTATGTGGGACTCTTACCCACTAAAACCACCTGCGGTTCGGTCCCAGATCTAACTAACACAGGACTCCATCCGCGACCAGCCGGTCTACCTCAAAAGGGACCGGACTTCCACCAAAGTTAGGGAACACTTCGGCAAACTGAAGCGTTCCCCAAACGTATCTAACCTAGCCTACCCTTGCACCGCGACGTCACACGTAATATGGATACCTTACCTCTATGCTCCCCCGTGCGTACACACTGCGACATACACTCGTTTTTCGTCTCGAATCTATTCCCGTTGCCCTGGCAACCACCCCACGTGAACTTGGTGCAGTTCATCGAGGACGAGTTGAAGTAGAACATCTCGAGATTCGCCCGGCAAGGTCCTTCCTCGGGCTTCAACCTGCAGGTCCTGTCGATCACTGAAAATACGTTTTATTACCCATCTGCGTAAAAATGGGTTTTGTTTTTCAAGTGCTCGTTAGTGTATAGTGTATACGTCTTTGACACTTTCTAGTCAATTGTTTACGCGTTTAGACTTTATAGCTAAACGATGAATTAGAACTAAAAAACCTTACCTCTGGTTTTATTGTGTGAGTACGCCTCAGTGACATCCTTCAAAGTATTATAACTAAAACTTTCCACGAAACAGAACCAAAATACAAACAAAACTAAAAACTCGTAATTCCCGAAACTCATAATTCATGAAATAAACAAAACAAAACCATTCCCATAGTTTATTTTGCTATAAAAAATATGGTGGTAATCGATTTTGGAAGTTATGATTGAAATGGATGTAAAATTTATTTTATTCAAACGACTAATAAAACTCCGTGATTGCAGGATTGCGGTATCAAACGGTTCGAAAATGGAACGAATAAACAGAATAACATTTAGGAGAGCTGCGAAGTAAAAAATAAAAATATTCCGTAATAAAACAAATTCACGAAGTTAAATTAATTACGTAGTTTCGCTAGAACTTTTTGGGGATAAACTAAAAAAAGCGGCCAAGTGCGAGTTGGACTCGCCCATGGAGGGTTCCGCAGCAGCAATAAGGTTAATTTTTATGAAATTATATTATTTTTGATTTATTTTTATATTTCAGTCGATTTAATGAAATTTAGATTAAGGTTTACTATTTATGACGTATAAAAAAAACTACTGGCTGGATCTCGTTCAAACCAATTTTCGTTGGTAGTTTTTATAGTAATATACATCATATATTTTTTTTAGAATTATCATGCCTCTACTTTAGAAATTAGAGGGGGGGGGACACACATTTTTCCACTTTGGAAGAGTCTCTCTCGCAAACTATTCAGGTTAGAAAAAAATGATATGAGAAACCTCAATATGATTTTTGGAGACCTATCCATAGATACCACACACACATAGGTTAGATGAAAAAAAATTTTTTTTGTTTCATTAAGGTTTACTATTTATGACGTATAAAAAAAACTACTGGCTAAATCTCGTTCAAACTAATTTTCGTTGGTAGTTTTTATAGTAATATACATCATATATTTTTTTTAGAATTATCATGCCTCTACTTTAGAAATTAGAGGGGGGGGGACACACATTTTTCCACTTTGGAAGAGTCTCTCTCGCAAACTATTCAGGTTAGAAAAAAATGATATGAGAAACCTCAATATGATTTTTGGAGACCTATTCATGGATACCACACACGCATAGGTTAGATGAAAAAAAAATTTTTTGTTTCAGTTGTACCTATGGGGACCCCTAAAATTTTTAATATTTTTTCCATTTTTGCTTTAAAATCTTAATGCGGTTTACAGACTACATCTACTTACCAAGTTTCAATAGTATAGCTCTAATAGTTTCGGAGAAAAGTGGCTGTGACATACGGACGGACGGACAGACAGACAGACAGACAGACAGACAGACATGACGAATCTATAAGGGTTCCTTTTTTGCCATTTTGGCTACGGAACCCTAAAAAGCTATCGATCGATTAGCTTAAGTTTTGTGTTGACATTTAGCTATAAATTGGCAAGGACCAAAGATAGCTATAGATGAAGTCTACAGTAAAGTATAATAATATGTCAATAACAATTTATAAACGTCGTTTTTTTTACCTACGTGGAAGCCTTTAGGACCGGGGAAATGGTTTCGAATCAAACAAGTTTGGATTCTATGTGTAGTTAGATAGATGATGAAGTAGGTAATGTTACAAGGTTCGTTCAAATTATAAGGGAAAAAACTCTTATGCTGTAAAATGTTAACTACTTAATCCACTCATGTCTTTATAAATCATTTCGATACAATATCGTCACCTCCACGGTAAACTTACGAATCTGCCATTTTTTCAAAATCGAATTTCTAGCAAAAAACTGTCACTTATGTGGTATTACACACCGTGGCAAATTTCCATATTTCTATCTTTAACGGTTACAGAGTTCAGATGGTTCGAATCTGCCTTTTTATGCTCATACACCCATGGCAAACTTACGAAATTGAAAATAGGATAACGTATGTTATAATTCGAGTGAATCTTGCCATTGTAAACTTACGAATCTGGCATATTCGTTAACTTAAACTGGGTGAAGTGAGTAGTGACCCACAGCCCACAGGCCACAGCAAACATACATATCTGCCACTTTCGTTAATTTACTATGGCTTCTGAGTTCTGGACCATTCTTTTATGTTCGGAAACTGGCGGTATATTATAATGTCAGAATGTCAGAATGTTGTCAGACAATTGCGGTAGCCAACAGAAAAACTTGTATGTTGCTGTGACAACTAGCGGGATAATAGACACGATAGATCAATGTCTTTTATGAATCCGGGCACAGTCACATGGAATGCGACTTGGTTCATTCTAAAATTGAAAGGTAAGAATTCAGCTGTTTACACACCAGAAGGATGGACACAAGTCATGAGAATGGCTAGGGTAAATCCTCGTCCATTTAGTGTAACCGTGTTGTCTCATGAGGAGTTTTTTCCAAGACTGAAGAAGAAGACGAGGCTAAAATCGCATCTAATTGACGCTATCGACGCGATAAGTCAATTAGATGCCATGGCCCATGATGCGGTGACTATCGTAAAACTCATCCTATACTATTCAGAGTGGGTTTTGAGGATAAAAATTGTCACGGACAGAGCTGTAGGTATTAACCTACGGCTGCTGCATTAACTACTTGTCATTTTAACCTTTAATCGCGCAAATTGCATTTTCTGGGCCTCTCCCAAGTCCTTCCATTCATCCCGATCCAACGCCACTGTCGGCCAGCCTGGCTTGTATGTGTCAAGTTCATCGCGCCATTTTTTTCAAGTTCGGCCACGGTACTTACACGACAACAAAATTTCGAGTCCATCCCGCTTGATTTTAAATGCGTAGGTACGTCGATTATCGAAAAATGTAGTCCGCCAAAAAGTGAAGAAGTTAAAAAGTGGCAACATTGTAGTGTCATCTCTTTCAAATCAATCTAAGAAAAATGGGATGACACTACGATGTTGCCACTTTTTAATTTCTTCACTTCTTTGACAGACTATACCGTCGTATGAATCCGACTTGTGCGGTTTAAAGGTTAAAGAATATACGATTAATAAATCCCACACCGATTTCGGTGACGGTGGCCCGTTTCACTGAAACCAGCCCAATTGCGCAGGAGTAATATTATAGTGTCCAAGTACAAACTTGGACACTATAGCACAGTGCACAAGAGCACTCTCTATTCCTTTACTCTCATAACCCAATAGCACGGCTGACCGACACGACTGGTGAGAGATCAGGTGCAGGACTGACTTTTTACATGCCCATCCGAAGCATGGATCATCTTACTTGTCAGACAATCAGGTGATTAGCCTGCATTGTCCTAACCAAACTTGGAAATGACATGTTTCCAACGTGGGAATCGAACCCACGACCTCCGAGTCAAGAGCCGCGCGCTAAACCACTGGACCACGGTTATACCATAATATACGATTATACGAAACCCCGGCCGTTTGTAGAGTGCAAACTACCAATTTTACAATTATGCACTTAGGATGACTTAAGTAAACATACGAAAGTACCACATTCGTAAGTTTACTACGGTAAAATTTTGACGAAATTTACGAAAGTACCACTTTGGTTAATTTGCCATGGTATCAATAAATACCTTATTATGTATATGTATGAAAGTGCAAATTAACGAATGTGCATTATTTTGTGATTTAAATCCAATAATGAAAATTCATTGATTGTATCTAAAACATACAGCATTATGCAAAGCAAAAATATTAGAGTATTGATTTCAGAAGCGCAACAATTCTTTTAATTATTATTTTAAGGTTTTGAAACGCTCTCCTGTAAAATTTGTTTTTTGCAGATTCGTAAGTTTACCGTAGAGGTGACGATATGTCCGATGCACTTCATTACACACTCTTGATTTGAGTGGAAATTGTTCCCGTTGCCGCCGCAGCCGCCATATACGAACTCCTTGCAGCACATACAGGAGGGGTCGAAGTAGTATCGAGTCATGTACTCGGAACAGGATCCTGAGTCCAACTTCAGCTTGCAGGTGTCGTTTATTACTAAAAATGCCACTTATTAGTACTATTTGACGCCCGCAACTCCGTGCGCCAAAATTCGTTTATCGCGCGGGAACCGTAAATTTTTTCGGGATAAAAAGTATCCTAGCAGGGACAGGGAGGGACAGTGAGGGTCTAATGGATTTTATTTGCAAGTTCTTAGTAATATTATTATATCTAACTACTTATAGATTATCCCGAAGCCTATACTGACAAAAATTTATTTCACATTAGTAGCAGACTACTACTACAGACTATCAAATTGCAGTACATTTTAAAACTACCAATAAAGTAATATAATATTATAATATATAAAGGTAAAAATAAGGTATATCCTATCAATATATTACACTATAATATTAGTACCAATATTAAGCAATACTATTGTTACAAATAGCCATAAGCCATTTTCCCTCCTGTAACATTTTGTAAAATGGCTAGACCTGCTTTTCAAAATGCCGTAATTTAAAGAAGCCTACGTAGTGGTAGTCATATCAAGCAATGTATTAAAATTGAAAAATCATACCAGTGACTCCAGTGACCTTTGGAGGGTTATCCGCCAAACATTCGACGCAATACAACAAGCACAGAAAAAAAAATAATTTGAAACTCATAAGCTCAACAAAAAACACAAATGAAATCGAAAAAATGTTAACGCTTTATAAGTATGTGCTATGACTTACCTAGTTTTATAATTGAAATGAATAAAACTTATAATCATAGTTTATTGTAACTCCATAATCGATTATCACGGTATAATGATGTTCACAATATGAAGACGTGAGTGGTACGATAAGTACCTAACCTAAAATGCCTTTTCTGCATAATTTTGTTTTAGAGCGGGAAAATTATTTGAAATAAAAAAAAACTATGGCTTTTATGTGTAGCCAGATGATGAAGTAGAACTTACAACTTACAAGGTTTGTTCAAATTATAAGGGAAATGTCCGTATGATACAAAATGTTAGTTATTGTATTCTTTAACTCACTATTTCATATTAAAGTTATATAAATTTCGATCCCTGGGCTGCGTAATGTGCGTATGGGTTTAATAATATAGCCTTGTTATAAGCACCGTTCATTTTTCTGAGATAAGATAAATCCTATGTAGCTAAGTTTATCCTAGCTCGCCTATCCCTGGGCTCAAAGTATCCGAATTTCAACAAAATCGGCTCAGCGTTTTGGGCTTGAAGAGTTTAAAGACAGACATATTATTAGACACTTTCGCATTTATAATATTCGAATTGATTTTTACGGTGAATATAATCGTATGAATTTCAGCGCAACGAAGATACGGACAGCAACTGGTACAAAATAATTAAATACATTTCGAGGTCTACTGTCCTTGTGTTATGCCTTCACAGTGATATCTATAGACGAGACACATCTACACGCTTCTATATGTTACATCCTATTACCGCGTATAATAACACAAGTTTTTACTTAGCATGGGATTAGACGACGTGATGTATGTTGCGGCTGCTAAAATATATAAAGAAAATCCTAAACTTCAAATCTCACAATAGTATTGAAGGTGAAGTAAAAATTAAAAACAAAATATTATGAGCGAGCGAACTGGGATTGAATGCCTCCCCTCTCACCCCGCAACTCTCTCTCAAGGGGAGGGAGGGGGGCAGCTACCCATGAATCTAGATAAGTATTACACGGCGCGAAAACAATTTTGTAACTCAATTTAACAACACATCAAGGACATAATCAAATCGAGCATAACGGCCTAAGTCTTTGTAATAGGATCCCGTTCTTACCTTTTGAGTAAGGAACTCTAAAAAGGAGAAAGTTGTCTATCTTTGATATTATTCCATTTTGTTGGCGTGGACGAAGTCAACAGCTAGTATTATTTATAAACTTAGGTCATTTTGTAAGTAAGGACAGTTCTGCAAACTTTTAACCAATTCGGAAATGAAACAACATGATATTATGATTTCTAGATTTTAATTGAAGACATGAGTGGATAAAGTATATAACAAATAATTTGAAAACTGTCGTTTTTTGAACAAATGGAGGTCTTTAGGACCTGCAAATGATTTGAAAGAAAAAAATGTAGATTCAATGTAATAGCTAGATGATGAAGGTTAAGTTAAAGGGTTCGTTCAAATTACATAAAATATAAGGAATAACTTGAGAGGTGTCAAGGGACACCCGAATGGAACGAAGTTATTTTCTTATGTTCAAAAAATATGTATACATATTATACACCATGTCTGGTCTCTGAGATACACTCAAAAAATATATTATAACACACCATCTATTGATGCCCAGGAATACTAACATCGCGTCGCGATTGCGAGAATAAACTCTCAAAAACTGCCACCTAGTTGACGCACAGGAATACTATATCAACGTCCTCTGCCCCTGCCATGCAGGTACTAATAAAAAAGTGTCGTTACAACTTTTTCGGTCTAGCCCCCGCAAGGCGCAACGCGCGATAAGGAACTACGTTCCAAAAATTGGTTATTAAATTATTATTCTTTTATTTAATTTAAATTATTATTCTTATGCTATAAAATGTCAACTACTTCATCCACTCATATATTAAATTTATAAATCATCTCTATACAATACACCTGGCGCAAGTCCACATACACTCGCTCGCCGTGCGGAACATGTTCTCGTTGCCGCCGCAGCCGCCATAAATGAACTGCTTACAGCACATACAGGAGGGATCGAAGTAGTATAGAACCATGTTCGCCATACAGACTACACCAGTTGTCTGCGGTTTCAGCCTGCAGACGTCGTCGACCACTGAAAATGCCACATAATATAAGTAAATATAAGTTTAAAAATAACAGATTAAGGGCCTGTTCCACCATTTCCTGATAAAGTACCGAATAGGCTACTCACAACTTTTTGGACAGATTCTCCATACTTGATCTGATAAGTTAATTGGTAGATAGCCTATTCGGGACTTATCAGGAAAATATGATGAAACAGGCCCTTATAAACTTAATTATTTACAAAAAAATTTAAATATTTGATATTTTTGAATAATACAGTAGTAAGGTTTGTTCAATGTTAATATCCTTCGGTGACATCTCATCTTTGACGTAATATTGTAAATGCGACGTGTCTGTCTCTTCATGGATGAACCGCTGAACTGAGAATGAAGATTCTCGAGAGCCCGGAAGAGGACATGGGATGTTTATACTGTACTTAATTTATAGAAACCTACGTGGTGGTAGTCATCAAGCGTTGTATTAAAATTAAAAACCATACCAGTGACTCCAACGACAGAACCCTTGAAATAGTTAACCGCCAAACATTCGACGCAATACAACAAGCACAGAAGAAAAGTGAATTTGAAACTCATGGTTCAACAAGAAACACAAATGTATTCGAGAAAATGTTAGTGCTTTATAATTAATATGTGCTATGAGTGACAGAGTTTAATAAAATTTGGAATTAATTAAACTTATAATCATAGTTTATTGTAAATCCATAACCGATTATCACGGTATAATGACTTACACATATTAGAGTTGTATAAAATTCGTTCCAGGGCTGCATGATGTGCGTGTGGGTTTATAATTATTTGTAAAACTCGTTACTTTATTACCAAAACAAAGAGAATGTACTATCAAGAAAGCCTCTATTTGTAACGTAATCTATTACGTGCGAAAACAATTTTGTAACTCAATTTAAAGAACACAGCACATCAAGGACTTAATCAAACCGAGCATATACGGCCTAACTCAAACAGAACTTGGGCAAAACAAAGCAAATTCTTAACTTTGTACATCTACAAATTAACGACGAGGAAATACTAACGAAGTCGTGAACTCCGTCACACGCGGAGCCGGTGACATTCGCCCGATCTTAACTTGGAATTCCTATTGTAAGTTTTTGTTGCGTAACAGGAACCCTACACTGGCAAGGCATCGCGCGACTTTAGGAGCATTTGGATTAAGGCTCGGCTTATAATATTATGCGGCCGTGTAAACGAGAGGTTTGACCGCAACGCCGCGAGATGACGTCGTCATAACCAGCTTGTGAAGAAAGAAATCATGAATGGCTGAATAACGTGTGGACTAGATAGCGATCTTAACAATAATAATTGCGCCTAATATATTTTTATATACATACCTAATATCATTATTGAATGAAATTCACCATCTCGGGCGGCCCGAATGTGTTTCATAACAACTCGATAGTTTCTACAGCGCCCCAGATGAACAGCCAGACGACAAAATAATTACGAATGTTGGTACGAGAGCGTGGCGAGACGTCTTTCAGGTTTTTCCGGCGAAAGTATGAAGGGTCCTTAGACGTTTTTCTTGCGTTAAAACTCAATTTACATATGTACTTGCTATGAAATTCAGAATACGTGCATATATTTGCAACGTTAATTCCCTGGTAGAAAAGTTTGAGCGGGACTTCCGGAAATGTATGCGTGTGACTTATGTTTTGTAGTACCTGAGTCCTGTTTTAAGTGGCATGTTTCTCAGTTAGAAGCAAAATAATATAATATTGTAAGCTTAAGGGCCCGGGTTACCCTCGAAATTTTCATACATTCTTAATACCAAAATCATTTTCTCATACGAAAATATTTAACATGTTTGAGTTATTTTTCAGCTTATGATAGTAATTACCAGGGTCCTGAACAATTTTTTTTTACAAAATATTTAAATACTAAAAAAAAATTTTTGTGTTTAAATATTTTTTAGTAAATTTACTAAGTACTAAATATTTAAACACCAAAAAATAGACAAAAACACTAAAAAATATATTTGTAAATAGTAAATTTACTACAAAATATTTAAACTTTAAAAAATATTTTTTATTATTTAAATATTTTGTAGTAAATTTACTATTTATTTATATATTTTTTAGTGTTTTTGTCTATTTTTTGGTGTTTAAATATTTAGTAGTAAATTTACTAAAAAATATTTAAACACAAAATTTTCTTTTTTAGTATTTAAATATTTTGTAAATAAAATTGTTCAGGACCCTAGGTAATTACTATCATAAGCTGAAAAATAACTCAAACATGTTAAATATTTTCGTATGAGAAAATGATTTTGGTATTAAGAATGTATGAAAATTTCGAGGGTAACCCGGGCCCTTAAATCTAACGAGCTGAATAAGAATTATTCTTATTCTTGAGATATTTTTAAGTAATTAGAGTATTTGTAATAGTCACAAAAAAGTCGTACAGCATGTTTCAGTAGTTTTAGAGTAAGTCAAAAAATTAGTAGAATGACAGTAAAAACGAAATAGCAGGTGCTTGAGTTGATACTTGATGGCTGTGATGATGATTAAATTTAGTAAGTAGGTCTATCTATCCAAATTAGGTAGGCCTATTATATGAATAATTTCTTTTACAGTACAAAAATAATAATATAATAACAATAACATTTTCTACATTAAGTACGTTCCAAATCACTTGTTTGTGGAATCCACTGGAGTAAAATGGGAAGAATAATAAAACAATTTCGCGTCTGTCAATACGTAAATCCCGGTGCAAATACCCTGGAAGTAACTGCACTATGCACAGATTCTCGAAGAAAAATCCTCTCTCTCTGCCATGAGCAAAGCGGTTTACAGCTGTTAGTGCTAAATAACTGATGAAGGCTTTGCTACTGAAGAAGGTTTTATAGGGATATTTAAACTCGGTTTCCGTTTGTGATGCTTGAAACCTGTTTTTTTTTTTAGATTTCATTATGATATTTAAAAATCTAGAGGTAAAAGTAAAGTTGGTGTATTTTTTTGATATATTGAAATAATATGCTTATTAGAAATGTCGACGCCGCTACTTATGTCTTTCGCTTTTACACGTCGCAAAGAAACTTATCCATAAGCTAATCAGAGTGTTATGTTTTATAAAGAGATAAGTAATAAATAAAATTTGAGGAGTGACGAATAAAGATTTTGCAGCACATTTTAAATGTTTATTAACAAAACATTTTGAAATAAAAATTATTATTATCTTAACAATCTAAATATTCATCACACCAACTAGTTAAAATTTAAAGTGTTTAAGGTTTCATCAAACGATCTCACTTTGCCACCGAAATTGCATCGCGCAGACACGTCAGACTCAAAGGGTTAATATTTGGAGTTTATATTGCATTGACCCAGAGTTAACCCAGAATAAAATTCTTAGCTAAGCGCAAGCTGCGGGGCCGCGCGAACTATGCGGCGGAAGAACCTCCACACAGAGCAGGTGATCATAGACACCACTAATTAGATGAAATAATAGCCTAATATGTATTCACATAAACACAATAATCAATATTGTTACAATGAACATCTAATCCAGTAATCCAATCCAGCATTGGCATACTACTGGAATAAGCTATACGGACATAGACTGAAATATACTAAAATACCTATACATTTCAGCACCCGTTTACATTAATCTAGAAATAATACAGCGCTTGATTTTATTCCTGGAATGGAGTAATGTAAACCCGCTATAAGTGACAACATACATTATATTGAAATTGAAACCCAGAGACTATGCTCATTTAACATTAATTGTTCTGCTACTAGATAACTGAAAGCGTACATAAGATAAAAAAAAACGTAAATGCAAAGTATGATGATTGATTGATGTATATGTATAGGATGGTCTTTTATGTATTACGCAGCTGGGGGAGATATTCTTATGCGAAGGAAAAACAGTACCCAAATCCAAATGGAAGATGCAATTCAAATGGGTTGAAGTTACTTTAGGGTTGAAGTGAACTATCTCTTCGGACACACACAAAAATACTAACAACTTATGAGATACTGGTGAGTGCTATTAAGCAATAAATGAAATCTATTTCTTAAATTTTGCGTATATTACGTTATTGCTTAGTTTTCTAATACAGTAATGTAATAATTATTATTAGATTCAAAATACTCTAGCAGTCTCTGCAAATGCGCACTCTGTATCGCCAACAGGGAACAAACTATGGACGATGTTTGTTCATTAGAGGTTTAATTTGATTTTTCTAGCGCGTCCTAATTGCACTGCTTTATATCTCCCATTTGTGGAGACAATTAGTCGCTGTGTCCGTCGCACGTTGTTTTGTATATGTAAATCATTTGCATTTACATTCAAAACGATTCCTCGCGGAATTGCATTTGAAAAAATCCGAATGCTATTCGAACTATAAATAACATTTTGTTTGAGTTTTTTTGATATCGTTTTGTCAGCCCGTAAATTTTTGGAGACGTAATTTTATTTTCATTGGATTTCCGAATTATAATATTTTTAGGTTTGAGTCGTCTGTCCTTAAACTTAATTGCACAAACAATAATAATAAATTCTGTCCGTACATCCGTAGTTGCATTCAAATATAATTATTATTATTATTATTAGCCATTTGTGTCCCACTGCTGGGCAAAGGCCTCCCCTCTTTCCTTCCACACGTCTCTATCATTTGCCGTGTTTGGCCACTTTTTATCAACAGCGTCTAGTTCGTCGCGCCACCTTTTCTTAGGTCTGCCCCTGTTTCGCCGACCTTTCGGTAGCCACTCCGTAACTAGACGCGCCCATCTGTCCGGGTGCATGCGAGCGACGTGCCCTGCCCAGCTCCACTTTAGACCAGCAGCTTTTCTACCCACATTCATTATTCTTGTCTTGGAGCGCAGAGCGGTGTTTCGTATGCGGTCAATCCTTTTGACACCTAAAATGCTGCGCTCCATAGCTCTTTAACAAACCCCGAGCCGGGACTTCTGTAAGTCGGTCAAAGACCAAGACTGAGCACCGTAAGTTAGGATGGGCAGGATGCACATGTCGACGAGTTTACGTTTTAGGCAAAGTGGAAGGTCCCCTTTCATTAGTTCTTTCAAGGACCAAAAGCTTTTCCATGCCTTCTCGATTCTTTGGTCTACTTCCTTGTTTTGTCTATTATTAAAAGATGTTATTTGGCCTAAATATACGTACTCGTCAACATAATGCAACTCATACCCATCTACCTCGACCTTACGTTTCGTGCTGTTGGTCATGAGTTTGGTCTATCTATCTATATATCTAAATATAATTAATGTAATATATTATGTAAGCATCGTACTACATTTTCTGTCTGAAGGAGGCGGAAAGGAGAGGGAAGAAAGATCTCGTAAAACAAGGACGAAAAACCTGAGAAAGGTTTAACAGCGGCGAGAAAGGTTTAATATTTTCAGGCAGAAATATCAACACACAAGAGGATTTTAAAATTTTATTTATATCAATATTTACAATTTACAATATCAAAAACAATCTTACTTTCTACCTATATCAAATAAACAATGAAGTCCACATCGTGACATTATAATTACAATCTTAAGGACATACATAATTACTTAATTATTGATTTAATTGGATAAAATAGAAATCATTTATCAACATTCGACTAACAATAATTTGTAAGTTTTTTAAAGTTACACAAACGAATAACAATTACATAATTAAGTAGTATTAATAATATTATACAACACGTAATATTGTAGTGTTTGAGTATTTCTTTATATCTTGGCTAAATTCTTCAAATGCTTGATATTTAGTCGTGATTTTTTGGCTAAGTGTGGCAAAGCCCGACCAAATTACGTAGGTCCAATGAATCAATCTAGATTACCTATACTTACAAAGAAATTGGTTTTATTATACTTTTGGATTGATTTCCGAGAAATTGTTCATGAGTAGGTAGTCTTCGTCAATCACATAATATTATTATCTTTTGAGGTAAATTATAATAAAGCTACAAATTACATAAACATAAAATTGAATATTTTTGGGTAAAATAACTTGTATTCGTAGATTAATAAGTTAATTATATAATTTTAAAAATAATTAAATATAAAATGTACCTTGAGATTCTTAATTTTTCTTGAAAGGTTTCAAGAGAAGTTATAAATATTCTATGTCACAATTGAAAATAGTAAAGTTAGTAATTATAATATTTACATAAGAATTCTATGGTAACTTCAACTATTTTGATAAGAACTAATAATAATAATATAAGTTAGTTTTCTAATCAAAGTAGCATAATGTGTCGGGGACATAATATCATTATAAGAGGGATTTTTATTAATAATAGAAATTCTATTATTTCAAGCAGTAGCCTGGAAAATCACCTGGGTGTACTATATACTAGCTAAAAGCCGAGCTTTGTGAGGGCTCGCGTCGATAACACATCTACATAATTATTTAAAAAAACCTTGACTGACTGATGATTACACATCTGCATATAAATAAAAAAGCGGCCAAGTGCGAGTTGGACTCGCCCATGGAGGGTTCCGCAGCAGCAATAAGGTTAATTTTTATGAAATTATATTATTTTTGATTTATTTTTATATTTCAGTCGATTTAATGAAATTTAGATTAAGGTTTACTATTTATGACGTATAAAAAAAACTACTGGCTAGATCTCGTTCAAACCAATTTTCGTTGGTAGTTTTTATAGTAATATACATCATATATTTTTTTTAGAATTATCATGCCTCTACTTTAGAAATTAGAGGGGGGGGGACACACATTTTTCCACTTTGGAAGAGTCTCTCTCGCAAACTATTCAGCTTAGAAAAAAATGATATGAGAAACCTCAATATGATTTTTGGAGACCTATCCATAGATACCACACACGCATAGGTTAGATGAAAATTTTTTTTTTTTTGTTTCATAAAGTTTTACTATTTATGACGTATAAAAAAAAACTACTGGCTAGATCTCGTTCAAACCAATTTTCGTTGGTAGTTTTTATAGTAATATACATCATATATTTTTTTTAGAATTATCATGCCTCTACTTTAGAAATTAGAGGGGGGGGACACACATTTTTCCACTTTGGAAGAGTCTCTCTCGCAAACTATTCAGGTTAGAAAAAAATGATATGAGAAACCTCAATATGATTTTTAGAGACCTATCCATAGATACCACACATGCATAGGTTAGATGAAAAAAAAATTTTTTTGTTTCAGTTGTACCTATGGGGACCCCTAAAATTTTTAATACTTTTTCCATTTTTGCATCAAAATCTTAATGCGGTTCACAGACTACATCTACTTACCAAGTTTCAATAGTATAGCTCTAATAGTTTCGGAGAAAAGTGGCTGTGACATACGGACGGACAGACAGACAGACAGACAGACAGACAGACAGACAGACAGACAGACAGACAGACATGACGAATCTATAAGGGTTCCTTTTTTGCCATTTTGGCTACGGAACCCTAAAAATTACTATGTTAAAGCTCGGCACAAATCAATAGGCGTGATAGTTTTTCCGTAAAGTGTACCACAAAATGTACAGGTTGTGGAATATACTAGGGCTCGCTTCGCTCGCCCTGATTATGTATTCTACATTTTCATTGCACTCATTGTGAAATGAGTGCAATGAAAATGCAGTTCTGAGAGAAATGATTAGATTTTTGGTTTCGTATTATAAAAGACAGCTTGTAAGTTAATAGTCATAAAGCACAATGAACATAGGTTGTGTAATTGTATAATGACAAAAGAGGAAGTAAAAAATAATTGTCACTGTTATTTTATTCGCTTCTGCTAGCAACATCTGCTCATAATATGAAACCTCTACCAGCTTACAACAAAAACTTTTGGACAATGATGTATTTTTTCTGGTTTCTAGGACACACAATTTTTGATTTGATTGATTCCTGAATGCAGTTATTCTATAGAATCTCAGCTTTGGGTCTGACTTTGTATAAGAAATTAGCCGGCTGATGGAGAATTTTTTTTATTTTTGTTGTGATCTAACGACAATAAAATCTGGGTAAGCGGATAGTCACTTAGCATGTAATGTATGGGATAGTGCAGGGATGGCGAACCATTTCTTATCAGCGTGCCCTTTTCTAAAGAAGTTACAAAGGAGCCATTAATTTTTTTGTGATTCGATGCATATTTCAAAATTTGTCTAATTTGGTGCTCACAATGCCGAGGTGGATCTATAATAGACCTTCATTGTTGGTAAAAATTATTGCGATACTAGTTTTGTGACTAGCAGCTTGCTCCAAATTTTATGTCTAGTGCTATTCGTGGCTCGCCTCCCATTGGTTCTCCATCCCTGTGATATATTAGTGCATGTGAAATGCGTAGGCATGAGCCTATTCGCACACATCAAGGCCAAGTTAGCCTCGAAGAAGCTTGGTGTTCTTAACAGAGCGAGACAGTACTTCAGTCCGGACCAACGCCTACAACTCTACAAGGCGCAGGTTCGGCCTCATATAGAATATTGTTCTCATCTCTGGGCAGAGGCGCCAAAATACCAACTGCTCCCTCTTGATCATATCCAACGAAGGGCCGCTCGAATTGTTGATTGCCATAGTGTTTCTAACAGCTTGGACCCCTTGGAATTTGGAATTACGCCGAGATGTGGCTTCACTCTGCATCCTCTATCGGTTGTATCACGGGGAGTGCTCTGAGGAATTGTTCGGAATCATACCACCTGCAACTCTTAGCTATCGTTCCACGCGAAAAACATACCATCCTCATCACCTTGATGAGTGGCAGTCTTCCACAGTGCGGTTTTCGCGTAACTTTCTGCCGCGCACTGTAAAACTGGAACGAACTGTCACCAGCAGTATTTCCGGACCTATACGACCTGCAAACCTTCAAGAAAAGAGCGTATTCCCTCTTGAAAGGCCGGCAACGTACCTGCAGCTCTTCTGATGTTGCGAGTGTCCATGGGCGATGGTAGTCGCTTACCATCAGGTGACCCGTTTGCTCGTTTGCCCCCTTATTTAATTAAAAAAATATACACAATCCACTGGCAGTTTGATACAGTATCTGACACGTTACATGTAACACTACTAAGTGTTTTTGTTCACAATGGATTTTTTTACATGGGGAAAGGCTTTACGCGTTCCTCAGAGATTGGGGAGTATGTGGTACTCCCCTGGCGTCGGTCTACCCACTAAAACCCCTTGGTGCTCCACTCTCCGCTTCCATCTAATGAGAAGCCAGCTGAACAGAAGCAGAGTACTACACAAACAGATGGCGCAGGCGTAAATAAGATGCAATTATGACGACCTCTGTGGCTCAGTGGTGAGCGCGTTGGTAGCTCAAGCCGGGGGTCGCGGGTTCGAATCCCGCTGACCGAACAAAAAGTTTTTCAAAGTTCCTGGGTCATGGATGTTGTCGAATTTACTTAAATTCGAATACAAAAATTCCTGTCTTTTGTTAATGTATTGAAAGATTTAGGATCTGAGAAACTCAAGTACCATTTGGGTCTCGCATGCCACATGTTAACCTTACTGTCAAGATATTGTATGAAGTATAATAAACGACTTCTAATTCTTAAAACAAGGGTAGTCAATGTTACCAAAGCTATAAAACAACAATTTATTGTTGGGACCTTTCAGTTTAAATGGTCAGGCTCACATTTGGCATGGGAACGTTTTTGTTGACTCTGCAGGTCACAGTTTATTTTAATGTTAAATATTATACTACTACTCTCCTTTCCTCCTTGGAGTAAAGACGTGCCTTACCGAATGCGCTTAACCTAAATAAAGCGCAATATAAAAGTGATTTTCTTTTATTTAATCCATCCACGACCTCACAGTCTAAGTCAATAAGACTAACAGGTTATGGTGGCCCAGTCAACGCAGTGATTAAATAAAAGTTAAAATAGTTTTTGAACTCAAAGTGATTGTAAAAATTTGAACTTTTAAAATAACAATATGGAGAAACAGAAGACCAAGAGAAATATTCCGATTTTCATGGGAGAAAACTACAACATCTGGAAATTCAGAATCCGAAGCCTTTTAAGTGAACTAGATGTGATTCACGTTATTGAGAAGCCAGTTCCGGTAATACCTGACAACAAGTGGAAGAAAGCCGAACAAACAACTAAAAACGTAATCATAGAATACCTGTCTGATGCTTATATCAGTCACGTGGGACCAGAGTCAACATCGAAGGAAATACTTTCTACGCTAGACAACATTTTCGAGAGAAAAAGTACGGCTAAACAGCTCGCAACCAGAAAGAAGTTATTGAATATGAAACTCCAAGGAGATACCACCTTGAATCAACATTTTATGCAGTTTGATATTTTAATATCCCAGCTAGCGACTTCTGGTGCAACTGTGAAGGAGGCAGATAAAGTATCTCAACTATTGCTGACTCTGCCGCCTGCCTATGACGGTATTGTCACTGCAATCGAAACACTCTCAGAAGACGATATTATTACACTGAACTTCGTGAAGATGCGACTCCTCGACCACGAAGTTAAACTAAACGACGAGAAACTAGACACAAGCGGAAAAATTCTTCATGCTGAAAGTAAAAACAATCATCTGCAACACGAAAATTTCCAACGAATACCATCAATTATTAAGAATTCTCGAAGAATAAATAAGAAGCCGAAATCCAACTACAACAAGAAATCCAATAAGAAAAATCATATAAAATGCCATCACTGTGGAAGAAAAGGACACTACAGATACGAATGTCGCTATTATCTAGAGGGTATGAAGTACAAAGTAAACAATAAGAAGATCAAAACTATCAACACTGCTAATTATTATACACCGAGCGTTAACACAAGTCAATCATCGCCGACTACGACGAGTTTTGCTTTCATGGCAGGAGCCACAATACAAACAGATTATAAACAAGATATGATTATATTCTTGTTGGACTCTGGAGCATCCGATCATATCACGAATCGAGAGGATATAGCAAGCTGTTTTCGCACACTGAAAACACCAATTCAAATATCAGTGGCGAAAAATGGCACATTTATCTCTGCGTCGAAGATTGGATCATTCTCTGTTACGAGCAACTTGGGCATCGAGGGGAAGATAGAAAACGTGCTGTACAGTCCTGATGTCCCGTACAACTTGCTGTCCGTAATCAAGATGCAACAAGCCGGATACTCTATAACCTTTGGTGAAGAAGGGGTAATGGTGTACTATAACGGTAAGCCCGTGATGTCCGGTAAGACTGTAAACAACCTGTTTACTTTGGAGTTCAAGGTACGTAAAAATATGTTTAATTATTGTGCTAGTAGTGCCTCTAATCTTGATTATAAATTATGGCATCAACGATTAGGTCATATGGGCAAATCAAAATTTATCGAACTCAAAAATAAACAACTTGTCGATGACATAAACCAATTAGAAAATATTATGCCTGATGATGACATGTGTGAAGCATGCATTTATGGCAAACAAGCCCGACTACCATTTAATCAAATTAAAAACAAAGAATATCTAAACCGGCCGCTATTTAATATTCATTCTGACATTTGTGGGCCAATCACACCACCTTCTGTAAATAACGATAATTATTTTGTACTATTTGTAGATGAATTCACTCATTATTGTGTAACATATCTTATAAAACACAAATCAGATATGTTTGCAATGTTTAAAGATTTTGTTGCAAAAGGTGAAGCTAGATTTAACTTCAAAATAGTTAATTTATATTGCGATAATGGTAGAGAATATTTATCGAATGAAATGAAAAGTTATTGTGTTTCAAAGGGTATAAGTTATCATCTCACAATACCACGAACTCCACAGTTAAATGGCATATCTGAAAGAATGGTAAGAACCATTACAGAAAAGGCGCGAACAATGATATCTGGTGCCCAATTAGATAAAGTGTTTTGGGGCGATGCTGTGTTAACTGCAACGTATCTTATAAATATGACACCAACAAAATCATTGAAGGTAAATAAAACACCTTAAGAAATGTGGCACAATAAGAAACCCCAAATTAAATACCTAAAAGTGTTTGGTTCAACAGTATATGTGCATGTAAAAACCGGTAGAAATAAATTCGATGAAAAATCATCTAAAGCCATATTATTGGGGTATGAACCAAATGGGTATAGAGTTTATGATGTGGAAAATTACAAGTACTTGGTAGTGAGAGATATTATTGTAGATGAAAAAAAAGCTTTCTTAAGTCCAGGCCATTAAAATCAAATTCAATAAATGTACATTCAGGTAAAGAAACGTCCCTCCCTAGTTCTTCAAGTGCCCCTTTTAATGATAACAATGAAAACAATTATAATTTGGAAAACAATACAATCCAGGAGCGGTCACTTACCTTTTATGATACAGAATTAAATAGAAATAGTGAACAAATTGATAATTGTAATATTTCTCCTCAGAATAACAACAATAATAAACTGAGGAGAAGTGAACGAATTAAAAATCTAAATCCAATTTCTTATTCTGAAAATTTACCTAGTGACTATTTGTTATCAGCTCAATATTTTATATCGTCTATTCCAAATTCTTATAAGGAAATAAAAGACAGATTAGATTCTTGCCAATGGGAAAAGGCAATCAATGATGAATTAAATTCACTTTCTATAAATAATACTTGGACACTTGTACCTAGACTAATAGGCAAAAATATCGTAGATAGCAAATGGGTATTTACTATTAAAAACGACGAATTTGGGAAACCTTTAAAATATAAAGCCCGATTAGTTGCCAGGGGATTTAGTCAAAAATACCTTGAAGACTATAATGAAACCTATGCTCCGGTGGCGAGAATTTCAACTTTTAGATTCATATTAGCATTTGCAAATCAACATAGTTTATTGATTCACCATATGGATGTTAAAACTGCATTTTTAAATGGTGATTTAAAGGAAGAAATATTCATGAAAGTTCCCGAGGGAGTACAGAGCAAGCAAAATGAAGTCTGTAAACTTAATAAAGCTCTATATGGCCTAAAACAAGCCGCTAGATGCTGGTTCGAAAATTTTGAAAACACCCTTTTAGAAATAGGTTTTAAAAATTCTATGGGAGATCGTTGTATGTACATACTAAATAAGGGATATGTGTCCCAGAATATTTATGTCATTTTGTATGTTGATGATTTAGTTATTTGCACTGCAAATAAAAATACTATGAACGCCTTTAAACAATATTTGATGAACAAATTTTCTATGGTTGACTTAAAAGAAATAAGACTTTTCTTAGGTATCAGAATAACCCGAAACAACAATATTATTATATTAGATCAAAGTACATACATAAAGGCAATATTAAACAAGTTTAATATGATGGATTGTAATCCAATTAGCACACCTTTAGAAATTAAACTAAATTTTGAGGCATTGGAATCTAATGAGATATATGATGCGCCATGTCGAAGTCTTATTGGCTGCCTTATGTACTTAATGGTATGTACTAGACCCGATTTATCCATAACTGTAAATATTTTGAGTAGATACATGAATAAGAATAACAAAGAACTTTGGACTTGTTTAAAAAGAGTACTTAGATATTTAAAAGGTACAATTAATTTGAAATTAAAATATGTACAGGGAAGTTATGATAATTTATTTACGGGATATGTCGATTCAAATTGGGGAGGAAGTGATACTTCCGACAGAAAAAGTACAACAGGTTATTTATTTATGTTGTATGATAAATGTACAATATGTTGGAACTCTAAGAGGCAAGTTTCAGTAGCAGCCTCGTCGACAGAAGCCGAATATATGGCTCTATATGAAGCTGTTAAAGAGGCTTTGTGGTTAAGGACTTTAGCTACTAGTATTAATATTGAAATTAAAGAACCTATCTTAATATAATATGAAGATAATAATGGTTGTATTAGTATCGCAAATAATCCATCGAGTCACAAGAGATCCAAACATATTGACATTAAGTATCACTTCTCCCGAGAACAATGTGTGAATAAGACAATAACTTTGAAATATATTTCAACAGATAACCAGATCGCGGACATGCTGACCAAGCCGCTGCCAGCAGCCAGGTTCCGCGAGCTACGAGAGAAAATAAACTTAGAAGAATAATGTTTTTATTTTAAATTGTTTTAATAAATACTTAGTAGAAATTAACTATTTAATGATCTGGTGAGGTTTTTCTGGGGTTTCCCTCATCCTAGCAACAAATGTTGGATCATATTGTATCTCCCCGGAAGGTTAAAGTGCACGGAAGGTACGTCAGTTAGGTATTACTTAATGTAAATTTTAATTTTACTTAATTTAATTTTTTTTTGTTTTGATATTTAGGAAATTTTATTTTAGGTTTATGTTACTTTTGAGTTTGATTCCAAAGACATTAATTTTTGAGGGGGCGTGTCGAATTTACTTAAATTCGAATACAAAAATTCCTGTCTTTTGTTAATGTATTGAAAGATTTAGGATCTGAGAAACTCAAGTACCATTTGGGTCTCGCATGCCACATGTTAACCTTACTGTCAAGATATTGTATGAAGTATAATAAACGACTTCTAATTCTTAAAACAAGGGTAGTCAATGTTACCAAAGCTATAAAACAACAATTTATTGTTGGGACCTTTCAGTTTAAATGGTCAGGCTCACATTTGGCATGGGAACGTTTTTGTTGACTCTGCAGGTCACAGTTTATTTTAATGTTAAATATTATACTACTACTCTCCTTTCCTCCTTGGAGTAAAGACGTGCCTTACCGAATGCGCTTAACCTAAATAAAGCGCAATATAAAAGTGATTTTCTTTTATTTAATCCATCCACGACCTCACAGTCTAAGTCAATAAGACTAACAGATGTGTATTAAATATTATGTGTATCATATAATAAAAATATTAAATAATATATGTTTAAAAGACGTATTTAATGTATTTCCGTCGTCTGGCACCAGCTGCTGTAACACAAGTCCTTCAGGTACTTACCACAGGGCCAGACTGACGTGGTGTAAAAGCGTCCATAGATATTATTATTATTATTATTAAGTACTGGCTGGCCCTAACGGAAAATTGCGTTCTACGGTAAAAAAGATTAGAGGCAGTGAGACTTAGGCTGACAAAAAATTGGCAGTGTAATAATTAACGTTTACACTTTTGAATACTTAATATAATATTACAGTTTATTTTTTGTATACAGCAACATTTAATATTAATAGTTCAGTTACTGTTGTATAGGTATTCAGCCAAAGTCTTACTTAATGAAATTTTTCGTTCCGTGATCAACTTCTAGATTTTTAGTCCTTGTTCCATGGACAAGAATTGAAAATCTCTTAATTTTTTTTCATCACAGTTCATCGCGTCCATCATTCATTAAATTTTACGTTTCTCGTGACAGGAATGAAATAGGTCTATTTCATGATTGAGATCAAGCTTATACAACTTTCGCCTGTTTCGTTACTGTCGCAAGATACGTCATAATGAACACAATAATTTCTCGTTACATTATTTGAACATATTATATACCTACTATTTGTAGACTAGCTTTAATTTATTTTAAATTCTATTGTGCTAATATAGGATTGTGACTATTATGTTAAACCTTATTTAAACATCATTCTTACTTAGATATCATACAATATAACTTTTAGCGACTTAGTAAGCACGACAGAGCATTCAATTAAGGTAATTTCTATGTAATAATTCTAATAAGCTTTAAAACATTCTTTAAAAGAAAAAAGGAACATCAAATGAATGAATGAAAAACTTTACATAATAATAATATATCAATCATGTAAATTTTGCTATTTAATAGCAATAAACTGTTGCATAAATTCAACACTAATTAAGGGTGAATTATACCAGAAGCGTAGTTAAGGTTAAGGTTATCGTCAAAATATATGGCGACTTTTGTAGGGATTTGGCAGTTCATTTCACATTTTGTTATGGTTAAAGTTAAAGTTATAGTTAAAGTAAGCTGTTGCACAGTTAGCACTTAACAATGGAAATTTACTTTCAGTACTGCTCGCTAGATGCCGCTAGTTTGGATATTTCAGAACTATATAAATTCTAAGGTAATTATTCTTCAAATATAACCCCTTTAAGTTTAAAAATACATTTTTAAACAAGAACAGTTTAAAATTGCATTTTTAAGCTGCTAACTTAACAATTCAACATTGCCTATTTGCTCTGCCGGATAAGCATGTTTACAGTCAAATAATTTACACTAAATTCTTATCTAACTTTTAACAACTTTATGAATAGCTGTCGCTCAGCCTCCGACAAGGGCTATTCTGTTCTGTTCGCTATCATCATCGTGTGTCACAGGCTCTTGGTCGTGCTTCTTCAGCATGAGCGGGATGAGGAGCAGAAATAGCAGCAGCAGCTGATTCGTGGTGCAGGTGGTGGCTCCACCGTTCAGGGTTACTGAAATAATTTATATGAAGTTGATATATGTGTTAATTACAATAAACTTATTCATACTAATACTTATTATGCCTATGGAAATACTTTGGGTCCGGGAAAGATCATACAAGGATTATATAATATATTTTTTTCATATTATTACAGCTATCTCGAAAAGTGTACGGATTTGGCGCAAGAAAAGAATTTCAGCCAGACCATTAACACGCTTTTATTAGCTTGGGCTGCAAGGCTGCATGTATGTAACGGAATCTTTGATTCTTACCAATCTCCAGTAGTCTAATTAATTTGAAACTTTGCATAGGTACATCTAACATATAATTGCTTAAAAATAAAAAACGTATTTTTTATTTAGTTTTTTAAAACTATTATTTATTTTAGTATCAGCTCAGTCCATCAGTCTGCTCAGAACGGCAGGAGAATCAGGAGCGTGTAAATTCTTAACTAATAGATTGAAGGCTTACAAAATATAGTTGGCAAACAAAGTTTTTGTCGTTCAACAGAACGCAAATGATTTTGCCTTCCAGTGGGTAATCTAAACATAAAATCTAATAAAACAAAAACGACGAAGTAAATCAATTTGGAAATGTTTATGAAGAATAAGAGATATCTTCTGAATACAACGTCTCTAAGGCTTACCTGATATCACCCCGCTTTCTGTAGATTAACCGAAATTTGTTTCGGTTGCGGTGTAATTTATCGGTTGATCCTCGTACGGGTGTAAGCGACGCAATTATTACGACGAGGTAATGAGTGTCTGAGTGCTGTACGGGAGAGTAAAATACTAATATGCATTTATATTTGGTCACAGAGGCATTAAATGTATGCTCCTTAATTTAAGCACATAATAACAATATAATATTATGATATTTTATGTTATACAAAGATTTAAATGTCTCTGATAGGACCTTCTCAAAGTTGGCATGTGGAGTAAACCTAACAAAGACGACGTATTCGACTATCCGTCTATGTAACATGCATATTATTGCATATACATCGTATATTATGTATAAAAAAACTTTTACATAAGTAATATGTGCCTAATTTTATTGATTCACCCACATTTAAATGAAAAGGGCTACCGTCACCAATATCGGTTTGGGTGGCTATAATACTCATACACTCTTTTTCTCACACTCTATCCAATCACTCACATGCTCCCAGGATCGCACACACCTCGATAGTCGATACTCTGCACTTCTCTCAGGCCGCGGGTCAGTCTCCGGTGTGAGAGAGTCCAGTTTTTCGGATTTGTTGTACAGCTGGTAGAGAGACGTGTAGCACGGGACGCGCAGGCGACTGGCAGGGAACATACATCACACACAGGCTCTCTCTCCTCTCTCTTTTTACCAAACTCTCTCTAACTCTCTCTATTTTACAACTCGATACTCACTTCTCTCAGGCTGAGGGTCAGTCTCCGGTGTAAGGAAGTCGAGGTTCTCTGACTTGCGCAGCTGGCAAAGAGACGTATAGTACGTGACACGCAGGTGGGCAGGGAATCAGACATCACACACAGGCACTTTATCTTTCTCTCTCTCAACCAGATACTCACTTCTTTCAGGACGAGGGTCCGTCTCAGGAGTAAGGAAGTCGAGCTTCGCAGACTTGTTGTACAACTGGTAGAGGGACGCATAGCACGCGACGCGTAGGCGGCCGGAGGGGAAAAGCCGTGACGTCACCGGTACCTCCACCTTCACGCGCGTTGTGAAGAGACCGCTGTCAGACGAGAGCAGGCTGGTCTCGAGCGCGCTGATCTGGAATTGTATAGTTAAAGAATTAGTAATTCCTAAGATGGTTTGTTATGAAAGGTGCTGCAAGTTTTGTGGCGCAATTCTCAAGCTTCGAATTTAATTCGATTTTTTTTTTGGTTAATTTGCACCATCATAATATAATATCGTGTTCCCCTGAGTAGTGAGTGTAGTCGTAGAATTCAAATGCTCTAGGCGAGTTTTGATGTTAGAAAAAAGAATACAGGTAATGACTTTGACTACTGTTTATGAAACACTAAAACCTTGGTCAAAGTACAAATATAATACGAATAAAGTGAATGTGGTGTAATATCTAAAATAAGGTAGTCACACTTTACTTTGGGCCGGACGCTTGAACTATAAACAATTGAGTATTCTCGTTATAGCGCGTTTCGCCGTTCGCGTAACTTTCAGCTACGCACAGTAAAACTCTGGAACGAACTGTCATCAGCAGTATTTCCGGACCAATACGACTTGCACTTCAAGAAAAGAGCGCATTCTCTCTTAAAAGGCAACCTGCATCTCTTCTGCTATTGCGAGTGTCCATGGGCGACGGTATTTGCTTTCTATCAGGTCAGGTGTCCCGTTTGCTCCCAAATTTTATAAAAAATACGCGTGACATGCGGGAAATGCCGTGGTAAAGCTATTGCATTATATTTCTTATTATATTTTATTAACTTATGCAATATTCATTTGCTTACGTCTAGTTACACGCACACAAACACCGTGACGAAGTCTGGCAACGCCACACCGACTCTCAACTGTGCCGGTCGGAGCCACACTCATTTTTAGGTTATTTTCGTTACGGAATTTATTGATTCTATGCAATAAGCACAGCAATAGCTTAAAAAAAGGTTTGTCATTATTTGACTAGTAAATGATCTGACTCACCGGCTCCTCATTGACGTACACGGTAAGGTTGGTGGGGGGTCGCGCGGGGGGCGAGGTGCAGTTGGCCCGCAGTAGCTCACCCGGCTGGTACCGGTCCTTGTCAGCCACCAGCACCGGCGTTGACGTCGGCAGCGCTGGAAGTGGTAGGTGCAGGATGTTAGAAACAGGGCACTTTTTTCTATATTATGTTGAACATTGGGTTAGGTTAAACTAAAGGGAGTGTCCGACACGTAGAATTAATAACACCCTTTATTTTATAAAAACGCGTTTGTCTGTCTTTATGTCTGTCCGTGGGCCTCTATCATCCAAAAAAGTAACAGAATCTGTGAGATCACGATTGTTACCTACCCACACTAGTCTAATCAATTGGATACTTTGCATACGTAATACGTATTAAGAGCCGATGACAATGCAACAATTTGTTAAAATTAAAAAAAACACGCTCTCTATGTTATGCTTAGCACTGGTTGTCAGTGTTAGAAATTTAGAGGTAGGTAGTTCTTTTAACCCCTGACGAAAAAGAGGCTTATCGAACTTATCACCCTTCGTTTTATAAAGACGCGTCTTTCTGTCTTTATGTATGTCCATAGCTTCGTAGCATGGGATTATACAGAATTCCCGTTTTCTCGAATTCTGTTTACCGTGTAGTTATTATTCAACTTTTTGGTCAATTACTTTAATAGACATGTTAGAAATTATAATAATCACACCGACAGACAATATCAAAAGGTTTCCGTTCCATTAAATGAGACCAAATATTTAAAAGATGTCGCTTTATCCCTTTTTGTATCATTTTTTTCCAGTTAGTCAACCACCACAATCAACCAGTAATCAAAAACATATTACAATACGGTAATTATTATAATTTGCAAATAAAACCAACCGCATTTTATTTTATCAATTATGATAATTTATTATTTATGGCTGGTCATTACCAAAAATTATGTGAGCATCGAATGTGTGATTCGATTCAATATTAATTTATATAATTTTATATTGAAATTGTTGTATTCACGATGATGAGTCAGCTCCACTTTATGGTTCAAAATATTATAAAGACTACTAGATGTCGCCCGCAACTCTATTGCACCAAAAGTATATCCATGCCAAATTTCAGCAAAATCGTTTTTTTTTTATTAAATAAGGGGGCAAACGAGCAAACGGATCACCTGATGGTAAGCAACTACCGTCGCCCATGGACACTCGCAACATCAGAAGAGCTGCAGGAGCGTTGCCGGCCTTTTAAGAATACGTAAGAGCGTATTCTTAAAAGGCCGGCAAGCTCCTTCGCCCGACCAATGTTTACCATCTGTCCCACTGGGGACAGACTTTTTATTTTCGAATGTGGGAATCGAATCCACGATCACCGAGAGTCGCGCTCTAATCCAATAGATCACGTAGGTGCTAGATTAATTATAACTATTGCATGGTCGTTTTCTATGCAGTACTCAACTCCGAGGTTTGGTAATTTGCGCTTTACAAAACACACAAGCTCCTAGCTAATAAAGTTAGGACTATACTGTTTGAATAAGAATTTAATTATATGTCTAAAGTTGTAAATGAAGTAGAACATTTAATTATAGAATAACTAAATAGGTCTTCGCCGGAGCCAGACCGCTTGTTAACCAAATGAAAAGGAAGCCTGCATTCGTTAGGGTTAAACAGCGATATGTTAAAACTAGATGAATCATTAAAGGTTTATTATTATTTTGAAAATCAGTTTAAGTTACTTAGCCCTTTTATTTTTACAAAAAAAATATGATTAAGTATTATATGTTTCACAGTGTACACTTTACATAAATAATAATTAAAAGTAAGTATAGGTAACTTTAAAGTTCATAGATTATATTAATTTTAAAGCTATATTTTTACCTTAAAAGCCTTGATGGTAGAGCCTAAAGTAGTTATTATACTAAGCTCTACCTTGAAGGTTTTGATAGATAAAAATAGGTTTTAAATAACAATATGATTACATAAAGAAACTAGCTGACCTGGCAAACGTTGTCTTGCCATATTAATTATTTCTAGTATGAATATAAAAATGATATACAAACCTATTCTCAGGTCTAATGAATTTACATAAAAAATTTCATTAAAATCGGTTGAGCCGTTTTTGAGGAGTTCGCGCACAAACACTGTGACACGAGATTTTTATACATTAGAATAATTCTGAATTATTAATTACTACAAAATGTTTGAATGTAAGAAGTGTTCAGTAGTTTTCAATAAGAGCAATTTTTTAATATCTTCAAGTGCTAATAAATATTTTGTCGCTGTTAAGCATTAATTGTGTACTAACCCACATTTTTTTAGTTATGAATGCAGTCTTGTTCTAAATCATCTAAAGAACATGACTACATTCATAACTCAATACGTAATTTTCATGGGATAGTACTTACTTACATGATTAGTACTAGTAATGCTTAAGTAACAGCGTCAAATTTTAAAGAATGTAGAGTCTATTACAAGACATCGATGTGACTAGAATGAATTCCAGTGTTGGCGAAATATAACCCTATTAGATGTTACAGCTCTCTTGTAGCGCTGAAAAATACCCTCCCGGGCAGAAATAAGATGACCTTTCAATTAATTACTAATTATCGTTATCAAAGCTTATAATTACAAAAGTTACTCTACATTAAATAAATAAACAATATTTAATGGTCTAAAAGGTGTGAAAAAGTTGGTAAAGTTTCTACCGGCGTTGATCCATCTTACCGATGGTTGATTGCAAATAATCGAATATATAAATAATGCACTATTGTAAAAAATAATATTCACTTACTTTACTTTAAAATATTACTTACTGATCTATCTATATCAATATTTTAAAACGATCATGTTTCTGTAAGTTTTATATTTTGATGATTCTTTGACTGACTTGAGGATAGTTTTTATTCTGGCAAAATGTACGGTTCCAATAAACCTTCTGCACAAACGAAGTTGCCAGCAATATCTAGTTATATTTTAACCATTGTGAAGCAATTTAATAATAATATTTACCTATGTAATAAATGGAGTTGTGAAGTTCGATGGTAGCGGGCACTCCGGCCATTATAAACTTCACCACACGGGCCAATTCCATTTTAACTTTTATGGACCGAGTATTAATTATATTATTAGAGAAACGGTTCCCTATTATTAGTGTAAGTGAAAGGTGCAAGGATGTATATTTAAATCTCGCTGAATTAGAAGTGCTTTAGAATGGATCACGTATGTAGAGTTCGTACTTTTAGTTTTGGTTGTTCCTTTACTAAAAGTTTCGTGGCTATATGCCGCGTCAATCTTCTTTTAATTACAGTTAAGAAATTGATCTGTCAAACTCTTTATTTAATTACAGTAATTAAGCAATTAATATTCGTCTCGTGCGACAATAAGACACAGTTAAATTGACTTTAATTTGACACAGAAGCGAGCACTAATTTTAGTTTTTCGCAATGGTTCTAAACTAACAATACTTAACCACAGAACATTATTAAAAAATCACACAAATCGAGAGATATTATATTAACTCAAGTCATGGCGCTCAAGCCCCGATTTTTGGTGATAGTTATAATAATATGTCCAATTACCTTTTGACTCGTGACGTCATTACGGCAGGATAATGAGGGTGTGAGTTGTGACGTGAGTTTGCGAGTTTTTACGACATCTACCCCTCATTATGTCCTTCAGGCGTTCTTACAAAAATTAAAATCGCATTTTTGCTGATGCTGTAGAGTATTTGAGTCTTATAAATTATGGTTTCTTAATTGATGACATTGCAAGTTTTATTTCGAGTCAGTTTTTAAATCATTATATTGACGTCTCAAAGAGTAAAAGCTGAATTTACAGTAAGAAATAAAAAGATATCTCAAGAGCGATTGTTTTAAATTATCCTTTAAAAAGAAGCTGTAACATTTCGTGCTCCTTTGAAATCTTCTCTTTAGAAACTTAGAAAAAGTACCATAAGTTTAGAGCATCAGTAATCCTAGTTTTTATAAATCCGCAAAGTTTTACCTCAGTAAATTATAGGATTGCGGGTTCCGTGTGTTATCTACCGGTGGAGTTAATCGAGTAATATATTTCGGAGCGCAAATCCCCGGACTCCAGTCTTATCTCATTTATAAAGGGTTCTACTATTGCTACTACATTTTTTATACAACTAATCAATCAGCATTTCTATCAAAATACATCCATCAAACTTGAGCACCTATGGGTCAGTGGCTCGTTTAGATTCATCGTTATTGTCGAATAAATGATGTAAATCCCAGAAATGACGGTCCAATATTTGATACTTGATCTTCGTTATAGTTTTGTTTCGTATGTATGTGCTGTTCGGAGAATTTGTTAGGACTTAGTTGGAGATACAAAATGTGAAATACATTTTGTACACTTTTAGCATTAAAGTCTGATATTATGATAAAAGCCAAGCTACGAGGGAGAGCTATGCTTCGGCACGAATGGGCCGGCTCGATCGGAGAAATACCACGGGCTCACAGAAAACCGGCGTAAAAAAGCGCTTGCGCTGTGTTTCGCCGAGTGAGTGAGTTTACCGGATGCCCAATCCCCTACCCTTTTCCCTTCCCTACCCTCCCTTATTTCTTTCCCTACCCTCCCCTATTCCATTCCCTACCCTCCCCTACCCTATTACCTCGCAAAAGGTCGGCAACACACCTGCAGCTCTTCTGATGCTGCGAGTGTCCATGGGCGACGGAAGTTGATTTCCATCAGGTGACCCGTTTACTCGTTTGCCCCCTTTTTTTTCATAAAAAAAAGACAGATAATACGAACCACAAGGCTTATACTAACTTTCATACTATTAGGACAGTATGGATGTCAAAAGTATGAAAGTTCAAAACATTAATTGTGAATGCGAAACTGTGCTTGTTTGTCTGTCCTTCTGTTACCTCTTCACGCCCAAACCGCTGATTCGATTTAGCTGAAAGGTATGGAGATACTTTGAGTCCCGGGAAAGGACATAGGAATTGTGGGCATCATCTAGTATTTAATATTAATAATTATTTATGGTTGAAAGATCGTGGTCCTACAGTTTAGTAAAATTGCGACCAATAATTTCGCTAAAAATCTCGATGTTACAAAAGTAACCAAATAATAAACTATGTTATAAAATGTGCTGTCGCGTTAGGTACATAATACAGCGTGTTGGTTCCAATAAATATGTATGTATTCAGGGATAGATCGATTGAAATGGAAATTTCGATCTTGATACGATAAAGTTGTACAGCGGAGAGATCGAAAAAGCGGAATGAAGTAACCCGTATTTCTGATGTATGTATGTTTTTTTTAGGAAATAAGGGGGCAAACGAGCAAACGGGTCACCTGATGGAAAGCAACTTCCGTCGCCCGTGAACACTCGCAGCATCAGAAGAGCTGCAGGTGCGTTGCCAGCCGTTTAAGAGGGAATAGGGTAATAGGGGAGGGTAGGGGATTGGGCCTCCGGCATCCTCCGGTAAACACACTCACTCGGCGAAACACAGCGTAAGCGCTGTTTCACGCCGGGTTTCTGTGAGGACCCTAAAGTATTATCAATTATTTTTGTTACACACTGTATATTATTTTTGGCACAATCACGTCATATTATTATGCCACGCAATAACAGCCTATGATCAAACTAAAAAGCCTAATAAGTACTCATAAATTGAAATTTCATCAAACACTTTATTATACAGGTACGTACAGTCGAAAACTAATGTTTTAATTTAAATTTGGAAATAGAATTCACAATATTATGTTATCTTGTGCAATTTGATAGTATTAAATCCACGGATTTTAATGAAAACGTTGAAATGAGAATTTAGAAGAGTTTTCATTGAAATATTTAAGTTGTATTCATTTGTAAATTACTGTGGTCGTTAATGACCTTTGTTGTTATAAAGCGACCTTAAATAAATTAATAAAAAAAAATCAATCTTCATTAATTTCTCTCAGTTTTAAATTTGAAGTCGCGAAATAAAAGTTCTTATAATTTATTACTTATAACGACGCGACGCGAACAAAACAATAATTATTCTACCATGATCAAACCATCCCTTTATTCAGAGCCTGCGCCCTGGCTCTATAGTCAGAGATAAAAAAAGCTGATTTTAAAATAAACAGCCCAATGACTCTTCTTTTTCGACTTCTTAGAAGTAAATAAAAAATTTATAAATATGAAATTGTAGACATATTTATTGGCTATCTAATAGAAAGACGTGGTCTATAGTATTTATACAACTATTACTAGTTTTTAGTCCTAGTAAATAGTGTAATTTTAGTCCCAGCAAACTGTTTGCCGTAAAAACGTACAGTTACCGTCGCAAAGAAGTTAACAGCTTAAAAGTTATTGGACATAATTTATAAAACTAGAGATCGCCCAATGGTCGAAATTCGACCTTAAATTTAATTATCTTCTTCTTTTGCCTCCCGTCTAAAGTATCCCCCGTTAGTATTAACTATTTCAGATTTATATATTATAGATGATAAACTAACAGAGATTATTTCGTGGAAGCGGCGAGCCATGAAACCGGGCACAAAATTCTGCGGTCTCTGCGACCTCAGCAGCAAAAAACCCTGCGCACCGAATATGCGGTTATATTTAATAGAATATTCATCACGTAGCCCAAAACGATAAAAGGTTGTACATTATTTATACAGTGTGAAATTTTAGTGGTTGTTTTCCCGCAGCAGAACGATTTACCTATAGTAGTACTATCGAACCATGCATGTTATTTTTTGAAAATACAAAATATTTTTTATGACGTACCATGGAAACTTTATGCCGATAGGCGCGAGTTACTATGCACCCGACCGATTTTTTTTATTTGATTTGAACAAAAAAAACTTTACAAATCTATTGTACTATACTAAGATAGAATCATTTTACTGCGGGAAAACAACCATTAAAATTTCACACTGTATACATAATATACAAGGTGTAACAACACAAATTGATTATAATTTAGGGTGTGTATGTCGTGTTCCTTGTGAAAGTAAAGCGCTGAAAGAGCATTTTTTGAGATTTAGACAAGCACGTCATGAATTTTGGCATACAAAAGTTGAAAAATGTACTTTTCGGCCCTACTACTTTCACATACAGAAAAATGATACCCCAAAATAACATTATCACGTTGTTTTGTTACGCTTTCTATTAGTATATTATGGTTAAATAATAATTATAGCGTCACTTTTTCATTTTCTATTGTAAAAGTGTTTTACCTAAAATTATGATTAGCGTGTATATTATTATGCATAATATTTTGCCTGGATGCACTACTAACAAGATTTACATTTAGTTACTAGTGAAACTTTAGTAAAACTTTTAGTTTTACAAACTTAACTGGTCAGTTTCACAAACCAAGTAGCTTATCTAACGAATAAACAGACAGAATAGTTAATTCAACTGAATAGCTTCATAAAGCAAATCAGACCAACTCTTTCAACAACGTACCCAAATAATTAAGCTATGCACTGATTAACACAAACGTAATAATTAAAAGTTAACAGTTGTTTTGAGAGAGACAATTAGTGACAACTGACAATGTATTTACTGCGAGTTCATACAAGCTTTGATTTGGTAAGGACAGGCTCATCAAAATACCTATATTTAAATGTCTCCAACAGCTTATACATATTTATAATATAATTGTGCTCTACTTGCTCTACTTTATTTCAGCGCACGTTCTGCACGGCGCGGTTCAAATTATGATTCTCTTACTGATGAGGACTGGGGTACACTCGTACCTACTAATAAACCAACGTACAATGCAAAAATAAGTATGGCTTAGTATAGCGGAGATTTCGCAAGAAATTGTTATTTTCTGAAAAAGAAAAATGTTCCTCGGTACCCATCCTCAGCTTCACAATCACTAGCGCTAACGATCTTCAAAATTCTAGTCGAATTCTAAATCTAGGACTCTGCGGACCGACTTGTAGTGGAATTATTCATAGCACTTCTGTTTGTCCGTTCGGACTCGATTTCACGTATGTGAAGCTAGCATGACAAAGTTAGCAAAATCACTCGGGATTGTGTTATTAATTAGGTGCTAATTGAGTGCTATTTTGGTGCAAAAACCGCGAATTTAGTGCTCTTCAAAATAAGGAATAAATGCCAATACTGCTGGCTTCACGTGAAGCTAGCAGTGTACATAACCAGAAACCTTTAAAATGCTGATATAGCTTCGTAATTAATACTTAGCTAATTAGTGCTCATTAAGTGCTCTTTCAGTGCACAAATTGCGAATTTAGTGCTCTTCAAAATTTGCGATAAATGCGAATACTGCTACCTTCACGTGAAGCTAGCAGTGTACAAAACCAAAAACCGTAATAATGATTATCTGGCTCCTTGATAAGTACTTTACTAATAAGTGCTCATTAAGTGCTACCGATAAACGTGAAAAAAAATTTAAAATATGCATTTTTTTACTTTTTATACCGTATACTGCTAGCTTCACGGTACCAGTGAGATGCTCCTCTTGATTTGAGTACTTTGACGAATTCCACACTCATAAATGTTACATAGGAATTAAGTGCTCATTAAGTGCTAGCGACAGGCAGCGAAAAAAAAAGAAAATATGCATTATTTTACTTTTTATACCGTATACTGCTAGCTTCACGGCACCAGTGAGATGCTCCTCTTGATTTGAGTACTTTGACGAATTCCACACTCATAAATGTTACATAGGAATTAAGTGCTCATTAAGTGCTAGCGATAGGGAGCGAAAAAAAAAGAAAATATGCATTTTTTACTTTTTATACCGTATACTGCTAGCTTCACGGCACCAGTGAGATGCTCCTCTTGATTTGAGTACTTTGACGAATTCCACACCCATAAATATTACATAGGAATTAAGTGCTCATTAAGTGCTAGCAATAGGCAGCGAAAAGAAATTAAAATATGCATTTTTTACTTTTTATACCGTATACTGCTAGCTTCACGGCACCAGTGAGATGCTCCTCTTGATTTGAGTACTTTGACGAATTCCACACTCATAAATGTTACATAGGAATTAAGTGCTCATTAAGTGCTAGCGATAGGCAGCGAAAAAAAAAGAAAATATGCATTATTTTACTTTTTATACCGTATACTGCTAGCTTCACGGCACCAGTGAGATGCTCCTCTTGATTTGAGTACTTTGACGAATTCCACACCCATAAATGTTACATAGGAATTAAGTGCTCATTAAGTGCTAGCGATAGGCAGCGAAAAAAAAAGAAAATATGCATTTTTTACTTTTATACCGTATACTGCTAGCTTCTCGGCACCAGTGAGATGCTCCTCTTGATTTGAGTACTTTGACGAATTCCACACCCATAAATGTTACATAGGAATTAAGTGCTCATTAAGTGCTAGCGATAGGCAGCGAAAAAAAAAGAAAAAATGCATTTTTTACTTTTATACCGTATACTGCTAGCTTCTCGGCACCAGTGAGATGCTCCTCTTGATTTGAGTACTTTGACGAATTCCACACCCATAAATGTTACATAGGAATTAAGTGCTCATTAAGTGCTAGCAATATGCATATTTTAATTTCTTTTCGCTGCCTATTGCTAGCACTTAATGAGCACTTAATTCCTATGTAACATTTATGGGTGTGGAATTCGTCAAAGTACTCAAATCAAGAGGAGCATCTCACTGGTGCCGTGAAGCTAGCAGTATACGGTATAAAAAGTAAAAAATGCATATTTTCTTTTTTTTTTTTCGCTGCCTATCGCTAGCACTTAATGAGCACTTAATTCCTATGTAACATTTATGTTTGTGGAATTCGTCAAAGTACTCAAATCAAGAGGTGCATCTCACTGGTACCGTGAAGTTAGCAGTATACGGTATAAAAGTAAAAAAATGCATATTTTCCTTTTTTTTCGCTGCCTATCGCTAGCACTTAATGAGCACTTAATTCCTATGTAACATTTATGAGTGTGGAATTCGTCTCAAAGTACTCAAATCAAGAGGAGCATCTCACTGGTGCCGTGAAGCTAGCAGTATACGGTATAAAAAGTAGAAAATGCATATTTTCTTTTTTTTTTCGCTGCCTATCGCTAGCACTTAATGAGCACTTAATTCCTATGTAACATTTATGAGTGTGGAATTCGTCAAAGTACTCAAATCAAGAGGTGCATCTCACTGGTACCGTGAAGTTAGCAGTATACGGTATAAAAGTAAAAAAATGCATATTTTCCTTTTATTTCGCTGCCTATCGCTAGCACTTAATGAGCACTTAATTCCTATGTAACATTTATAAGTGTGGAATTCGTCAAAGTACTCTAATCAAGAGGAGCATCTCACTGGTACCGTGAAGCTAGCAGTATACGGTATAAAAAGTAAAAAATGCATATTTTAAATTTTTTTTCACGTTTATCGGTAGCACTTAATGAGCACTTAATTCCTATGTAACATTTATGAGTGTGGAATTCGTCAAAGTACTCAAATCAAGAGGAGCATCTCACTGGTACCGTAAAGCTAGCAGTATACGGTATAAAAGTAAAATAATGCATATTTTCTTTTTTTTTCGCTGCCTATCGCTAGCACTTAATGAGCACTTAATTCCTATGTAACATTTATGAGTGTGGAATTCATCAAAGTACTCAAATCAAGAGGAGCATCTCACTGGTGCCGTGAAACTAGCAGTATACGGTATAAAAAGTAAAAAATGCATATTTTAATTTCTTTTCGCTGCCTATTGCTAGCACTTAATGAGCACTTAATTCCTATGTAATATTTATGGGTGTGGAATTCGTCAAAGTACTCAAATCAAGAGGAGCATCTCACTGGTGCCGTGAAGCTAGCAGTATACGGTATAAAAAGTAAAAAATGCATATTTTCTTTTTTTTTTCGCTGCCTATCGCTAGCACTTAATGAGCACTTAATTCCTATGTAACATTTATGAGTGTGGAATTCGTCAAAGTACTCAAATCAAGAGGTGCATCTCACTGGTACCGTGAAGTTAGCAGTATACGGTATAAAAGTAAAAAAATGCATATTTTCCTTTTTTTTCGCTGCCTATCGCTAGCACTTAATGAGCACTTAATTTCTATGTAACATTTATGAGTGTGGAATTCGTCAAAGTACTCAAATCAAGAGGAGCATCTCACTGGTGCCGTGAAGCTAGCAGTATACGGTATAAAAAGTAAAAAATGCATATTTTCTTTTTTTTTCGCTGCCTATCGCTAGCACTTAATGAGCACTTAATTCCTATGTAACATTTATGAGTGTGGAATTCGTCAAAGTACTCAAATCAAGAGGAGCATCTCACTGGTACCGTGAAGCTAGCAGTATACGGTATAAAAAGTAAAAAAATGCATATTTTAAATTTTTTTTCACCTTTATCGGTAGCACTTAATGAGCACTTAATTCCTATGTAACATTTATGAGTGTGGAATTCGTCAAAGTACTCAAATCAAGAGGAGCATCTCACTGGTACCGTGAAGCTAGCAGTATACGGTATAAAAAGTAAAAAAATGCATATTTTAAATTTTTTTTCACGTTTATCGGTAGCACTTAATGAGCACTTAATTCCTATGTAACATTTATGAGTGTGGAATTCGTCAAAGTACTCAAATCAAGAGGAGCATCTCACTGGTACCGTGAAGCTAGCAGTATACGGTATAAAAAGTAAAAAAATGCATATTTTAAATTTTTTTTCACGTTTATCGGTAGCACTTAATGAGCACTTATTAGTAAAGTACTTATCAAGGAGCCAGATAATCATTATTACGGTTTTTGGTTTTGTACACTGCTAGCTTCACGTGAAGGTAGCAGTATTCGCATTTATCGCAAATTTTGAAGAGCACTAAATTCGCAATTTGTGCACTGAAAGAGCACTTAATGAGCACTAATTAGCTAAGTATTAATTACGAAGCTATATCATCATTTTAAAGGTTTTTGGTTATGTACACTGCTAGCTTCACGTGAAGCCAGCAGTATTGGCATTTATTCCTTATTTTGAAGAGCACTAAATTCGCGGTTTTTGCACCAAAATAGCACTCAATTAGCACCTAATTAATAACACAATCCCGAGTGATTTTGCTAACTTTGTCATGCTAGCTTCACATACGTCTCGATTTCGTATGCACTCGATTGAATACGAATCTGCGACACACATTCTTATTGTTATGAATCTGGAACGAGAATTTTGGGAGTTCAGATCTTTTCTTTACCTTGCTAACTATAAAGTTGCCAATTTTGCCATTTAAAATTTTTGTTGTGCTATGTGTTTATTGATATCACATCTTTAAAATCAGGAAGAAAATTTAATGCACCTTGTTTTTATTCCATTTACAGACAGTCTATAAAAATATCAAAAAGCAAGGTCTATTAATATATATAAATTGCGTGATAAATGATAAAATTTCCTTTCGTCTTTGTATTCGAGATAATACGACTTCATCAATCATTATTACATCAATGAAGAACAAAATAAATGATAATAAATTATACTTATCATGTCATAATATTATAATTATTATAAAAAACAAAAAAATTTTTTAGATTATATTATCATGTAAACGCTGAAACTATGAAAATTTTTCGATAACATTTTTCACAGATACCTATAACAGTTGTCCACCGAAAAGCCAATAAAACAAGTTAAATAAAAACCTTTGCAGAATATTATATCCGTTATAATATATTATTAAATTGTGCAAGCTTGCTTACAAAGGAAAAATATTTAAAGTATAATTATTTTTAAATCCTTTGTTGACATATTAAACTTATTAGCATTATTATTATGAAAAAAAAATTTAACGTTTTTTTTTTAATAAAACCATTTTGGTACGTAAAAAAAACAGCAAACCTAGGTTTACTTTCTCTAATTATTTACCTTATCTGCATAATATATTATGCAATTGATTGTACTATTGGTTCTTGGTGGAAATTCATTTAAAACACAAGACAACACAATAAGATCCAATTTTCCGAGCACTTTTTCCTCTTTATTACAAAAACACGACCGGTTTCGAAACGATAATTCATCATCAGGTGTTTTTATCTAAAATTTATAAATTTTATGAATATAGTTGAAAAAGTGCATGTAAAATTGTGTTTTATTGTAATTTTATGCATAACTACATAAAACTAAGAGAGATATTAATTATTTCAGATTCGAGATGATAATATTCTAATTATTATCTATTATACCGCAGTTTCCTAAAACTACCTCATCTCAACTCGGTCCAAGTTTCGGGAACTTTCTATTAAATTACTTTAATGTTCAACTGCCAAGAACATAATTCAGTTTATCAATTATTATACCGAACATCCTGGCGGTTTTCGTCTTTTCCAGATAGGGTCCTTGAGGGATAACTCGGGTCATGAAGCTGACGTCAAACGAAAAAAAATGTATTTGTCAAGGGATTCTCTCTATAGGAATTATTTAGAGAGAACAGAGATTGAAATCTTAACAATCTCTATTCTATCTAATTTCTAATTAAGTTATATCTATAGGAAGTATTTAGAGAGATTTGAATCTTTAGAATTGTGATAAGTCATTACTACGCTTAGCTTTCAATAATGCTCTTTGTTAACGCCAGTTCGTAGAACAAAGAGTGTGGACTTTATATAAGCGTATAACGGGTATGAAGTGTAAGCTGTCAGGCTTTTAACAATAGCAGAGGCACTATTATAAAATTTTATTTTTCAGGTAGCAAGTTGAAAATGTGTTAAGATGATTAGTTAAGAATACTGTTGGTTAAATAAACTTTTATAAAAATTGCATCAAAACCGGCTCATCATCATTTAGGGATGCCACGTCAAAATAAATGTAGACCAGCTAGTATGCGATACTCAGCCGCGCATTTTCATCAAAACAGGTCTACATTTTTTAGTCAGTAAAGTCGTTTTATTGAATTTTCAAAATGGCCGCTTAAATCACGCCATAGATCTAGCATTAAGCAACTGTTAGCGGTAGTTAAGCGGCGTTTAAATCATCCGGCGGGTCGTTACGGCGAATCTCCAACTTCAAACGGCCGTACATCAGAATATCACAATACAGTGACCAGACTCGAACCCCGCGCAGTGGCCACGATTTATGGGGTATAAAGACTGTTAGGACTCGGTTACATGATTTATAACGTCTAGAGGTTAAATCACTTCTGTTTAGGGTGTTTCTACACAGCTTTATCTATACTACTAAAAATAATATAGTGATTTGCATTGAATAAGGTTTAAAAATGTAGTGCGTATGTACCGATCTTTTGGATCGATGGATGGCTCTTTTGACGGAATTTGTCACAGTTACAGATATATTTTGATGATCAGAAAAGTTGATTCGGCAGGTTGCAGACCTACGTAATTTGGTCACGTCATGTCAAAAACAAACGGAAAAATACCACGTCCTCACAGAAAACCGGCGTGAAACAGCGCTTACGCTGTGTTTCGCCGAGTGAGTGAGTTTACCGGAGGTCCAATCCCAATTTTTGTGAGGGGTGACCTGACAAGTCAAGAAGACCCTAAAAATTGGATAGTCGGCACTTGTATCTATCAGGCACTTGTAGGAAATTAGTTTTTTAGGTGGTACTATAGAAAAGTTTAGTGTGTAAATTAATGTTTTTTAGGGTTCCGTAGCCAAAATGGCAAAAAAGGAACCCTTATAGATTCGTCATGTCTGTCTGTCTGTCTGTCTGTCTGTCCGTCCGTCCGTATGTCACAGCCACTTTTCTCCGAAACTATTAGAGCTATACTATTGAAACTTGGTAAGCAGATGTAGTCTGTAAACCGCATTAAGATTTTGATGCAAAAATGGAAAAAATATTAAAAATTTTAGGGGTCCCCATAGGTACAACTGAAACAAAAAATTTTTTTTTTCATCTAATCTATGCGTGTGGGGTATCTATGGATAGGTCTCCAAAAATCATATTGAGGTTCCTCATATCATTTTTTTCTAACCTGAATAGTTTGCGAGAGAGACTCTTCCAAAGTGGAAAAATGTGTGTCCCCCCCCCCCCCTCTAATTTCTAAAGTAGAGGCATGATAATTCTAAAAAAAATATATGATGTAGATTACTATAAAAACTACCAACGAAAATTGGTTTGAACGAGATCTAGCCAGTAGTTTTTTTTATACGTCATAAATAGTAAAGTACAACTGAAACAAAAAATTTTTTTTTTCATCTAACCTATGCGTGTGGGGTATCTATGGATAGGTCTCCAAAAATCATATTGAGGTTTCTTATATCATTTTTTTCTAACCTGAATAGTTTGCGAGAGAGACTCTTCCAAAGTGGAAAAATGTGTGTCCCCCCCCCCTCTAATTTCTAAAGTAGAGGCATGATAATTCTAAAAAAAAAATATATGATGTAGATTACTTTAAAAACTACCAACGAAAATTGGTTTGAACGAAATCTAGCCAGTAGTTTTTTTATACGTCATAAATAGTAAACCTTAATCTAAATTTCATTAAATCGACTGAAATATAAAAATAAATCAAAAATATTTTAATTTCATAAAAATAAACCTTATTGCTGCTGCGGAACCCTCCATGGGCGAGTCCAACTCGCACTTGGCCGCTTTTTTCCTCTTGTTGTGATAACCAAGCAAAGTCTAAAAAAATCCGATACTGGAGCAAAAATGTTTTTAATATTAACATTATGTATACTATATAGCTAATCATTAGTAGTAGTAGTAGATATATAGCTTAGGTATAATTATATACTCTACAATATTTAGTATAAACTATAGACATAAGCGTCGTGTATTTGTTTTCGAGTTTTGCTGTAATTAGCAAATACAACTCGGCAAAACAGTTTGCCATAGCAATTTCGCTACGTCACGTGTTGTAGCGAAAATCAGTCAGCAGCAAGTATATACTATAATAATATTATTATGATCTTAACGACAAATTAAAGACAAAGATCACAGATTAAAGGATAGTGAGTTTTTGCTGTGCATGGTGTAACCGTCCCATATTATTATGTGGATTGTGGAACGTTTAGTAGAAACGACAATTGTTTATTAAATATGTATAATATAATTTATTATATAATAGTTTATTAATATTTGTATTTTACGATTATGTAGTTCTTGAAATAAAGTTTACACCTAATTTTTATTGACTTAAATATTAATCAATTTTGTCCAAAATTGAGTTACGATTTTTCGCACCGCTGCCGAAGTATTTCACACATTATGTGCCTATCCTAACAGATACGAAGAGTCGATTTATTCGTACTATCGTATCGCGGCACTAAATCTGGCGTCGACAGCAAAATACTGCCGAACAGAGATTGGAAGGGACCCACTGACATACATAAATATACAGGACGTTCAGACTCACACGAAATGATAAATTAAATAGAAATATTTCGTTAGAAATGTAACAATAAGGCTTCGACTAAACCTACGCGTCTGTAACGCAGAACGCTGTAACGGGAGCGTCTGCAACGCAAAACTGGTGTGCATGACTACGGTGTGAAACCGTAGATTATTCCCGCTCTTCCGACGCTAACGTCTCGCGTTGCAGACGCTCCCGCTTCGCAGTCGCTTTGGTCGCGTAGGTTTGGCCGAAGCTTTATATTTTTATTTTTTTTTAAATACCATAAAAGTGATATTTTTTATTAATTACCTTTGCAATATTATTATTACTATAATCGTTAGAAGTTTTTGTGAAAAACAACAAGTTTATCATTTTATTGCTAAATTTCTGAGAATTTTGGCAACAAGCAAATACAATAGGTACTTTTATGTATTAGATAAACACAATATCTTTTCTCAGTAGCGTTCGCCATTCAAAGGAAGCCACATATAAATTTTCAAAGTCAAAGGGATTACAGACACACGTGCAACACAGCAACAAAGGCCAAAATCTCAAAAGAAATTCAATATTAGAAACATAATCGAGTACAATTCGGCAATTTCCCGAAAAGTCGAACGTTCGCAACCTGATTAGCTTTCTCGTACCTAAGGTATTGCGGGATTGATACCGTACGTTTGTACAACGTGTGCTTCTACTTATTTATATTTCAAAAGGAAATGTATAATATTTTGTCTTGTGAATTAGAAGGTAAAAATAAAACTCTTAGGCGGACTTGCGTAGATTTGGGTTAAAGTTAACTCCGAGTTAAACATCATGTCATCTGTATCACTCTTAGTTAACTTTAACTCAGGTCTGCGCAAGTGGGCCTTATCGTATCATATTTTAAGAGACTTCTTGAATGGTTTGCTAATTGTATAATAATAAAGTATTATAAACAGTCTTTTCAACTGATCTTACATTTTTATCTTTGAATTCGCTACTGGCGTCAAAGCAGATAAAATTTTAGCTCTTCTATTTTATTATAACCGTTTTTTGGTTACCATTAAAAAGAAAAACAAGCCCTTTTGAGAACTTCCTCGATTTTTAGCCATCCTCCCACTGCCAGATAGTGAGAGGCGCAGGACTTTTCATGCTCATACTAGTACGGATTATCTTTGTTCACAATGAATCTGATCAGCGCATACCCTATAAAATTTCGTCTATCATAGCGGAGTTCTAAGCCACAGAGCTGGATTATATTCCTATCCTCGTCTCATTTTAAGCCCGGGAACGGGAAAGCCAATTGAATCCGGTCGAATTGATTGCTGACCGATTTGATCGGCCTTCTCATATCATAATAACTCCCAAACCGGTTGCGGTGACGCTGGCCGGTGTATTGAAAACCAGGCTAGTTACGCCGGAGTAATTTTATAGTGCCCAAGTATGTGTGCAGTACACAAGAGCACTCTCTATTCCTTTACTCTCATAGCCCATTGGAACGGAAGACCGACACGACTGGCGAGAGATCAGGCGCAGGACTGATTTTTACATGCCCATTCGACGCATGGATCATCTTACTTATCAGACAATCAGGCGATCGGCCTGCATTATCCTAACCGAACTTAGAAATAACATGTTTCCAACGCGGGAATCGAACCCACGACCTCTGCCACGCTCTAAACCACTGGACCACGGAGACGTCTTCTTTTCTCATATACGGATTACGGGGGCCTTAAGTCACTAATGTAAATGCTTGCTGCAGCACTTGTATGAATGATGATGACGAAAACTCCTAGAAGAGAGAATGGATAATTTATGATATTTAATATAAGTGCCGCTTGCGGGTGACGGGTTCAGTGCGGGTAATATACAGCGTGAGTCTGCGGTGTCAAACGCATGTGCCGACGAGGTGTTAACTTTTAGCTTCAAAAGACGAAGGAACTTATATTACAATTGGTTTTATAGAAGGTGTAATACTGTCTTGCTTATTAGTGTAGATACTTTGTGCTGAAATTGTTTTAATTATTTTGCACAATGTGCATATTATGATATACCTATTAATGATAAACACACAAAGGTGCACAATATAATATTTATTCTGCAAACAAAAAAGCTAAGCAGCGTACCTAATAAAGTTATAAATATATACATAATATTTTTTAATATCAGTCAAAGAATTAGAGAACTTAGCCACCATAAAATAAAATAAAAAGTACTATAAAACTGATTTGTAGCACTTTACCCTTTTCATTTAACCATTATCAGCTACTATCCTACCTCCTAACCCACATCACGATTATTATCTAACAATCACAGATTGATGCTAATCCAATTAATTTAATCATGTGTTAATCGGCTCTGTGTTACACTAAATGGTGACTAAATACAATATTAGGTGAGAATTAAATTGAGACTATAATTATTGTCTGGCTATACGCGACCTAATTATTTGGGAACTAGCTGTTTCGTAATTATTATGGAAATAACAGGATTTGATCATTTTGTCTAGCGCTATGCAACTTTGAACGTGTGAAACCTAACAGCATGTTATTTTGCGATTATATTAGTCTATTTAATGTTAGGTAGTACATTAAAATCGGTCCAGTAGTTGCTTATTTGATGCAATCAAACGATACAGCCTTTTATTTTGCATAAAATGAGTAATTCACAAAGTATCAAAAAGAACTACACTGTATTACCTGAGTATATTTTAATTATTTCTTCTACTATTCTACTTCGTATGCTTAAAAGTTGCAAATATTTTTATTGTAAGTGTCATATTATTAGTGTCGTTGTAATAACAATATTTATATCTTTTTTATTAAAAATATCTGACCTTCAAAATATAATATATTATTAAAATGTTCTCGTTATAGTCTGGCTTATAACAAAAATATACCAAAAATTTTAGCAACACTCTGAAGTTATTATGAATAATGAAATCCCATCAAAAACATTTCATGTAAAATATTACCTCTTCCATAAAACTTCCATTACCCCCCTACTAAACTTATTTTACGGGGTATTATCAAATTTCGGCGTATTTTAGATATCAATAAAATCTCAAATATTAAACCTATTCAATTGAAACTTTTTGAGTTTAATAAGACGTCTATTATTAACATCATATCTTGAGAATATAAACTATCTGGTACATCGGAAACCAACTCTGTAAGGGTAAACATCCGCCTCCCCTATTTTGGGGCCTGGGGGGTGAACATTTCTAGTTTATGAATTTTTTTGTTGGTTGTATACTAAACTTAGATTACATACCAAATTTCAGCTTTCTAGCACTTCAGGAAGTAGCCAAACATTTTGATGATCATCAGTGTGTCAGTGACGACTGACGAAATCGGCGTATTTTAGATACCTATAAAATCTAAAGTATTAGAGCTGTTCAATTGAGACTTTGTATTCTTAATAAGTCTATAATTGATGATAGCATATTATTCTGAAAATATGAACTATCTGCTACAACGGAAACCAATTCTATGAAGGTTCAAAAAAACGGCGAAACACTTCAAGAAAAGGTAGGTATAGTGCCCTTGCGCTTCGCTTGGCTCGTCTCGGCGGGGACACTACCGTGTCCCCAGATATTTATAAAATTTTCTAAATATTTTTGCTGAAGGTAGCTAAAATATTACGCTGTGCTTGGAGCACGTCATAATCCTTATAAGATAGAAGTGACAGCCTTTAATATTATCCAGGCTTTAGCAAACGTTATTAATCGCTAATTGGGCGCGTCTTATAAAGTTACCAGATGTTGCTCGCAACTTTGTTTGCACAGAGTTATCCCGCAGAAACTGTTTCCTATTATAAAAACTATTCTTTTAGTTATTTAATAATGTTACTTTTTTCGAATTTTAAGACGTCTCCATATCGTATTTTATAAACATTGCAGAAGATAAAGTATAAAAGTGTAAAAGGTAGACAAATTTACTTTTGAAACACTAAATATGACCCATTTTCATTATCAATTTCAATCGAAAGTTTTTGATTTAATTTATTATTATTATTCACTATTTACAAGGCTTGACACTGACTTCAGTTTCTATAGATCTAGACATTAGAGTGTCCAGTCAAGTTCAAGTATATCTGTCGATCGCAGATTCTAAGAATTGCCATTGTATTCTATTATTGTCTCGGTCGCATGCGACCGCTTGGGGCTTGATAGGTTATTATAGGATAATGATCAAGCGAAACGTTCTAAAGAAGTATCAAATAAACGTCAAAACACACTTTTGTTACCACCAGAAGTATCAAACCAGTTCCTGAAGTATGTGAAGTTGAGGGGACCATTAAATTGTTGTAAAAGTTTGTCAAGATTGCAGCGAGCTGACAGAGTGGAATTTAAACCTTTGTCGGAATCGGTCGTCGAAGCGACGAACTTGAGATATGTTCGTCGAAATATTTCAACGGATACAACTACTTAAGCTTTTGTTTGCGAAATATCGTCTATCGTTCTGAATTAACTCGGGCCTCTGTAATCCGGGTTTTGTTGTTCTTTTAGATTGAAATTGTTTTATCCAACGTCTTGCGTATTATATTGTGTGTGGATAAAATGAGCATTTACTCAGGCAGCCTACGTGACTGTCGTGATTGTAAGGGCATTTCAGACGTGGTGCTACGTAAACGCTACGCCGTAGACCTTGTGCTACGAGTACGTTACTTGCTCTACGCATTGTTATATTATGTACAGTATAATATCTTAAATAATTCAAGACGTGAGTGGAAGAATAAGGTAAGTAACATGAAAAAACTTCCCGTTTTTTTGCTTAAATGGAGGCTTTAGGGCCGGACAAATTATTTGAAATAGAAAAACTATGGATTATAAGCTAGGTTATAATGTAGATAAGTTACAAGTTTTATCAAAATAATTAGGGAAAAAATGAGTATTATATGTTACGAAATGTTACTTGTTCGATTCTTCCGCTCACGTCTTCAATTATTTTATGATGCTTAAAATTAATTATATAATATGTGACATGTGCTGCTACCTTCCCTGCACTATCCTTAAATGAGGTCCATAGCGGCCGGATACCGTGAAGCAAAAAGTGAAAGCTAAGAATAGTGATCTGTTATTTTATAGCTTGGACAAATGCGCTTTCGTATTGGTAAAATTTGCCTGAATGTATCTGAATTTGATAAATCTGACGTCGCAACCTGATGCGTTATACAGGGTGTAACAAAACTAAGTGATAATCTTTAGGGTGTGTAAGGGTATCGCTGTGAAAATATTAGCAATGAAAGAGTAACCTTTTTACATAGCCCTAATAGATATCATTAAAAAAAATAGTCTTTCAGCGCTACTACTTTCATAGTTAACCCTATATCACTCAGTTTTATTACACTCTGCAAAATATTATTATGAGTTACGTACAACACACTACTTTTGCTGCTACTCACCTATAACGTCGATGAACCTGGTGGCGATCTGCGTGGCGAAGGAGGGTGAGTCGGCGGTGACCTCACAGCTGAAGTTCCCCGCCAGCCCCAGCTCCAGGCGCCGCAGCAGCACCTGGGTGCCGTTCGATCGGTTCATCTGGAATTACATGGCAACCCTGTTAGATTACATGGCAACCCTGTTAGATATTCCATGGCGACCCCGTTAGGTGCAAGTCGGGCGCTAAAATTCGTTTGTTTCGCGAGAACCAACATTAATTTTTCATAGCATAAATCACAGTCATAAAGCTAGCCTTAATCCTTTTCTGAAAACCAGTATTTATGTTATGTTTACATATTTTGATTTTATGATACTATTTTTATTTTTATTTAATTTAAACTGTATTCGTTCAAAAATCGTATAGTGTGTAGTATGAAGAGTGTGATGATGAGATCAAACGATTCCTAAATAGCCAAGTCCTATGATGTCTTGATTTGAATATTCATTTAAGAAGCCCCGTTTCCAATATATTATTGTCACCATTTAAATAATATGCATACTACTAGATGTCCCGGTGAACTTCGTGTCACTTATAAATCTTCTCAAGACTTCCAACGATCATTTTAAGACTAAAATCAGTCCAATCGGTTCAGCCGTTTTTGAGTTTTAGCGCGACTAACACATTTGAAAATCCATATAGATTTACACGTACTAATTAAAAACTAGCGTAAATGTTCGCAATTAAACTGCCATCAAATCTTTTTTCTACTAATCTCACAAAACAATCTCATCACGTCCACAAATTAAATGTAAACTTTCGAAAAACTTATACAAGGATGGTTGATTTCAATAAACATCGATAGATACTCAATCAGGAACTTGATTGAACTATCACGAGATAAGGTCTTTGAGGTCGTTACCGGGAAAATATTTCCAATGTTATGTACGAGAGTAACACGTAAGTCGTAATATTTTTATTGGCGAAACGAAAATATCGTTAAGGGATTGTGTAGCGGCGAGCTCCAATTTTCGAGTCATTTCCAGTTCTACTGCTTTGTTTTCACCGTATTGTAAGGCAAGTATTAATGAAAATCATACCAGAGATGTTTGATACTCTAAAATTGTTTTCAAAATCTTAAAAACAACCGCTATTGAAAACTGGTGGTTTTCACCAACTTACTTTAACTAGAACAAAATGTCAAATAAACTGTCAAATATCTTGTTAAAGTCAATAATGGACTCCATGTTTGACGATAACCTTAGCCTTAATAAATCCCTCGATCGTTGATTCCTGGTAATCTATTGTTTACGCGATCGAATTCGACCGCTTGGGAGTTGAAGCATTAACTATAACAACGCCTCTGGTGCGACCCATTCTTAGCGAACTACATTATTAACCGCGTATCTAAAAAACATATTTTTATTTGACGCTTGAAGATGGACCAGACAGTCATACTTTCGAATTTATGGCAATAATAAAATATTATAAGTGATTCTACCTACGTTTAAAATGAATCGCTGATATTGATGATGATCTCTCAATTTTTCGCATCGATCACGATTCCGCAAATCACCCCATTACGACAGAAGATAAAACTTCGCCAATAACGGGCTCATTTTTAATTAAATTTCCAAAGTTCGTAATCAGTTCCATGAAAAATGATTCGTTAATCCGATTGTTTGTCAAAAACTACGGCCCGTGCGCATTAAAGCGGCACATTAAAAGTTAACGGTATCTGGACTATCGAGTCACGTTTCATCATTGAAGGCACCGTCATGATAAAAAAGTAAATATTTTTACCTAAATTTAAGTAAGATATTATTAAATTAAATTTAAGTAAAAATTTAAGTAAAGGTCAAAATTTAAGTTCATATCTCTTCCTATTATTTCAATGACAATCCTGAGCAGAATGGAGAGCGTTGTGATCTATCACAGTGCGTCTGTCTCTATCACTTAACAACAGGTAGTCAGCATGGGAAGTTCTATTCAAACTGCCGGGTAAAATTATTGTAAGCAAAACTAAAATAATATCTCAAGCACTAAAACTCACGTCTACATAATAATATTATATCCCAGGCAACCCAAACCCCCTTGTGTCGGGTTCCTCGATGGGCGTGTAGCGGTAGAACTCGTGGTTCCCGCGGTACCACTTGACGGAGTAGAGCGGAGACGGAGTCCTGCAGGTCGCGGGGAGCCCTGCAGGTCGCGGGAACACATCAGAATCATCTGGCTGCTTCATCTCATCATACTCACGTCCACATATATCCCGGGCAGGCCAAACACCCTCGTGTCGGGTTCCTCCATGGGCGTGTAGCGGTAGAACTCGTGGTTCCCGCGGTACCACTTGACGGAGTAGAGTGGCGCGCCCTGCATGTCGCGGGAACAGACCAGTGCCGCTGTACCACCGCGAACCACGGTCGTGGGTTCCACCAGGAGACGGACGTCACGAAGACTCGTTACACCTAGAACAATAAAAGCATGTCACTTGAAAGTAATATCTTGTATACCTAGAAGAAGCTCTTGTCGACCTTTTGCTACCACTCAACGTAGTCAGAGAAATTAAACTTGAAAAAAAAATGCACATTATACCTTGAATTGAACAATCAAACATTATTTTGATTGATTAATTTCTACTATTCGAAATTAATATTGATTATATTATATACTTTTCAAGCGTCTTTTAAAACATACAACCGAGATAAAATTCCTTAGCAAAGTAGTTAATAATAATATAATTATTATCATATCCTGTCTTTGATACTTTTAGATAATAATATGCTAGAATATTCTTTAGTTAAATATACATGACATAGACTTGAGAGTTTACTGCGCATGCTCTCTACAAACACAGAAGTAGGCTAGACCAACTTATTGTTGAAGTTTTCAAGCTGCTCTTTAAAGCTCGAAATAGCTTCACAATATCACAATAACTACTATCTGCAGAAACTGTTGGCATACGGGTGACCATAATGTTGTCTATTAAAATGGTCACTATAATAGTTTCCAAGCCTATTTTAAACCGACCAAAAATATTATAAATAACAATATAACTAACTGACTTTGTTAATATTATTTTACCACTAGTTGACGTTAAGTTGGAAAATACAGTTAATAATATGACGTAAGTCCATTAAAGAAAAAAATTGATACAAAATCTGACCCCCTTCTGGGTCTCCTTAGAGGGGTGGGGGGGAAAGTTTATACACCAGATGTTGAGTTGGAAGAAGGCAAATATATCTGCGAAAACCGTATGCAAATCGGATCAGTAGTTTTCGTGTTAAAGCAAAAGTTTGATACAAAATCTAACCCCCTCTTTCGTCCCCTTAGAGGGGTGGGGGGAAAAATTTTCATTCACCAGATGTTAAGTTGGAAGAAAACAAATATATTTGCGAAAACCGCATTCAAATCGGATCAGTAGTTTTCGTGTGATAGTGGAACAAACATACAGACAGACAGACAAAAAACTAACCACAGTTTTGGCTTCTATAGCGATGAGTAACACCCCCTGCTTATTATTTTTTGAATATCTTTAATGTACAGAATTCACATTTCTACAGTTTTATTATAATATGTATAGATTTATTACGTTCCTTTGGATATAAAACTAGACGTTAGCTAATTCTCAGACCCACAAAATTTAAACACAATCTATCCAGCCGTTTTGGACGAGTTTATTAACAATCACCGCGATAAAAGTGCTTTATATAAATATTATATTTCCAAGTATATAGATATTATAACAAGCGTTACTTAACTAACATTTCGACCAGATACTCGGAGAATAATCGAAGGTCGCTCGGTCACAAGCACTTGAAACTTGAAAGTCTACATCATTAATCAGATGTTGACGAATAAAAATGTTGGCTCAATGTTCCAGCTTTTGAGAGATCGATTATCATGATATATGGTCACTTTATAAACGGCCACGTCCATGCGTTACTGAAAAGTATCAGCGCGATATTATATTTCTTAGAATATACGAAGTGCAATATTTCCATTAAAGTATTTATACTATCATTAGATGATGCCCGAAATTCTGTTGCCCCATAATTAATTAACGGTACATTAATATAGGGTAAAAAGTATCCATTGTCCTTTCCAGAGCCTTAAAGTATCTCTATACCAAAAATCAACAAAATCGGTGTGGCAGTTTCGTGAAAATGTAATAGAGAGGCAGACATAATATAATACACTATCGCATTTATAATATTATTAAGTATAGATTACCTCATTGTAGAACTTTTCTACTACAAGTTATAATCAGGTTATTTGTATTGTCTTGTCCTGACACGAGTTCAACATTTTTACTCTTCCCCATAAAGTTAATATACCTAGCGGAATAGAGCAACAAACTCGAGCTGTCAAACGTAACCAAAATTATTAGTTTTCATTTGTGTGAGAAATATGTGTACGTATACACAAGCATGATTGAACATGGATTCTATGAGATTAAATTGTCAACGGGGCTGATCCGGGCTGATGGACGTCAAAAAAAGAGTGCTGCTGTCTCTTTTTACCACGCAGTGTTACTGATAGTGACATCTCGTTTGCTCAGGCCTTTGTTTCTCTATTCCGCTAGGTATATTAACTTTATGCTCTTCCCAAAAAATGCACAATAGCACTAAAGCTTTTTACTTAAAAATGTTCGCTACTTATACATCCAGTGAACACTGAACAGATTTGGTTTTCCTAATCTAGGTTATAGATTTTCTCAAGCCACACCTCCCTCACACATATGGACAAAGATGTAATGCATATTTCAGAGAATATATTACTCGACTCAGTCAAACCACACTAGAGTAATGACCATTTATCCGAGTTTCTTTTAATAAAAACTATTTTGAAAAATGCTGCTTAGAAACTTAGTAAAAAAGCCAATGATTTCATAGTAGATTTACAATTTAAAAGGTTTCATGTCTCACCGTACATTTTCCAGGTTAAAAAGTATCCTTTGTCCTTTCCCGGGACTCAAAGTATTTTCATACCAAATTTCAGCAAAATCGGTTCAGCGATTTGGGCGTGAGGAGGTAACAGACAGACTGACAGACACACTTTCGCATTTATAATAAATATTAGTATGGATGTAATGCAATACAACACAAAGAACGCAAAACTGACCGAGTGAACGCTTGACCGCGTGACCGCTCTCTGTCTAATAGGTCCCTTAGAGCTATTTAGTTCGTATCTCTAATTTCACGACCTCAATTTTACGAGCGATTATCGCAAGTGGTTAAATAATATGTTCGGTTATGATTTTATATTATCATGATTTATTTGAAACCGAAACTACTTCTGAATAAGGAGGGAAGTAGTAAAATAGAGTTGTCGCAAACCGCTTACAAGTTGTAATGTTAATTTGAACGAACGAACGAACGAACTGTTACCAGCAGTATTTCCGAACCTATACGACCTGCAAACCTTCAAGAAGAGAGCGTATTCCCTCTTAAAAGGGCGGCAACGCACCTGCAGCTCTTCTGATGTTGCGAGTGTCCATGGGTGACGGTAGTTGCTTACCATTAGGTGACCCGTTTGTTCGTTTGCCCCCTTATTTAATAAAAAAAAATTATAGAGTCCTTTTTAATGGGAAAATACTTTTCGCATCCCCATCAGATTTCAGACAGACGGGGTATGTCAGTACGTGGGACTCCCTAGATGAAGGGTCTTTACTATAAAGTTAATATACCTAGCGGAATAGAGCAACAAACTCGAGCTGTCAAACGTAACCGAAATTGGTTTTCATCTGTGTGAAAAATATGTGTACGTATACACTTACACAAGCATGACTGAACATGAATTCTATGAGAATAAATTGTCACCGGGGCTGATCCGGGCTGATGGACGTCAAAAAAGAGTGATGCTGTCATGTATCACACGTCTCTTTTTACCACGCAGTATTACTGATAGTGACATCTCGCTTGCTCAGGCCTTTGTTTCTCTATTCCGCTAGGTATATTAACTTTATGGTCTTTACCCACTCAAACCCCCGTGGAAAAGTTGTTGCGGGAACGATAACACACACAGCAAGTCTGGCAAGTTGTTACAGCCCTACAAGGCTGCGTTTCCACCAGAGCTGAGCTTAGCTGCGTTGCAAGGAATGTGTTTTACAAGAACCAATAGAATCGTTTCGCTGAAGCCGCTGAACGTGGTCAGGCAAATGAATCGTTTCTATTGGTTCTTAAAAACAAATTCCTCGCAACGCAGCTTAACTTAGCTACGGTGGAAACACAGCCTAGGAATACATATTTTTGTGAGTAGCTGAAAATAGGTAACCAAACACAACACCACCATCTTGTGGCTCTAGTGACAACTATTTTGCTACCTCATGACTTGTATGCAGAAAGTAGTTTTTAACACGGAAAACGTATGGCTCCTATTATTATGTATTACTTAGATATATCATTGGATGATTCCGTGGACTTTTTCTACAACTTTATCTCTAACTTACATAGAAAATATGTACCTGCAAAACAAATTAAGCCCAGTGAGTATCCTATTTGGTACAATTATGCTCTTAAACACCTAATAAAAGAAAAACATAAGTATCATAAAAAATTCAAAAAGTATCGTAGAATCAGTGATCAGATTACTTTTAAGCTGTTACGTGATCGCGTAAAAAAGGTGGAGTCAGAGTGTTATTCTCATTATTTATCAGAGACAGAATCATCCATCGCTCAAAATCCAAAGAAGTTTTGGAGTTTTGTTAAACATCGGTCTAAATCAAATCTTCTACCAAGTAACCTTATTTACAATGGTGCCACTATGACGTCTGGGGAATCAATCTGTAATGCTTTTTCTAATTACTTTCATGAGTCTTTCCTATGCCCACTAAGCAGCTTTAACCGTGATAATGTTACTCAACCTCCAGCACCCGCCGTTAATGATAACACATGTGACTCTCTGGCATTCCTAAACTCTATTGAGATTAATTTAGAATCAGTTAAATTTTATCTAAAGACATTAGACCCGAATAAATCAGCTGGACCAGACTATGTACACCCAAAATTTTTAATTGGATGTTATCAAACAATAGCTACTCCGGTTTTCTTGCTTTTTAAAAAGTCACTTGATTCATGTACGGTGCCTAAAGTCTGGAAGTCGGCCTTCATAACACCTATACATAAAAAAGGCGATATTTCACAGGTTACCAACTACAGACCTATCTCTAAGCTTTGTGTTATTGCTAAAATATTTGAACGTCTTGTTTACAATCAAGTGTATAATGCCTTAAAAACTTCTTTCAGCAACTCGCAACAGGGCTTCTTAAAGGGTCGGTCTACACATTCAAACCTCATTCTCCTTAACGAATATCTGACTAATGAAATGGACAGTAACAAAAATCAAACTGACGTTATATACACTGACTATTCCAAATGCTTCGACCGCATAGATCACAGTATACTCAAAAGCAAGCTTTATAACATTGGCATAAGAGGTAATCTTTTCCGTTGGTTCTGCTCATACTTAGAAAATCGGTCTCAAGCAGTTGTCATCAATAATTACATTTCCAGTTGGGTTCCCATCCCTAGTGGCGTTCCTCAGGGATCGCTACTGGGACCCCTCCTGTTCATAATTTTTATTAACGATATTGACTCATGCTTTCACTACTCCCGATATCTATATTTTGCCGATGACATGAAAATTTTTCTGCCAATCTCATCGCTCGCCGATACTGAGAAACTTAAAGCTGATCTAAGACGACTAGATTCCTATTGTGTTTCCAATAATTTAGACTTGAATCCCTCTAAATGTTCCATTACTACATTTTCCAGAAAAAAGAACCCAGTCCTTGCTACATACCTACTAAAAGGTCAGGTAATACCAAGATGTCATGTCGTGCGGGACCTTGGTGTCTATCACGATGAAAAACTGATGTTTGATGAACATATAGATAAAATCATAGCGAAGGCTTCAAAAGCCCTAGGCTTCATCATGAGGGTAAGTACTTCCTTCAAACTAGCAAAAACGTTAAAAATACTTTACTGTACCTTCGTTAGAAGCCATCTAGATTATTGCTCACAAGTGTGGAATCCTTGCTACAATAAGTACATTGATAGAATCGAAAAAATTCAGAAACGATTCTTGCGATTCTTATGTTACCGCCTTAAAATTGTTTACAACTCAGAAAACTACCTTGCCCTTTGCAGACAATTTCACATTTTGCCATTGTCTAAACGAAGACAAATCTCAGACTGCACTTATATACTAAAAATTATTAATAATGAGGTTGACTGTCCAGACCTTCTCCAAAAAATAAATTTTACTGTACCTTCCAGATCAAGAAGATACAATCCTCCACTCACCTGTGAAACCTACAACACTAACTATAGAGGTAACTCATTCCTGGTGCGAGCAAGCAGATCTTTTAATTCCCTTTGCAAAGAACTTAACTTAGATCCCTATACCACCAAAAGTACTAAACTTCGATCGGATTATATTAAGAGATTTTTTAGTGAGTGACTGATAGGATCTATATCAAAAAATTATATTTAATTTTTTTTTTCATGTATTTTTGTATAGACCATAGATAATATTTCGATCAATCAAATAATGAAAATATGTATTATTGTATAATATATTATGTCACCGTAAGATACATATTATACTTATTATATATTTAGAATAAGTATATATATATATAATGTTGTATCAGTAGCTTTAATGTTGTGTGTAGTTACTAGTACTGTGAGGCTGCTATGTCATATTTGTCTATTAGTGAAAACCTGTTATTGGCTTTCTTTTTATATAGTATTGGTTCTATTTAATTACAATCAGCTGTTGGTTTTCCAAAACCAATAAATAAATAAATAAATAAATAAATAAATAACTAACCTGGACTGTAAAGACTACAGGGTGTAACAAAAATAAGCGATAATACTTTAGGTTGTGTACGTGTTCCTTGTAGAGAGTACACTGTGAAAGTAGCAGCGCCGAAAGACGATTTTTTTTTTCACTTTTGCATGGGCAAGGGCCCGAGCGTCACGAGTTTCCCCATACAAAAGTGAAAAAAAAATTTGGTCTTTCAGCGCTGCACTTTCACAGTGAACTCTCTAGAAGGATCACGTACACACCCTAAAGTATTATCACTTATTTTTGTAACATACTGTATAAAACGTTTAGTACGTTTTTTTTTTAAACTGCACAAAATGGAGCGAAATTTTATAAACCCACAGCAAAAAGTGTGATGCGTTGATATCTCCAGAGTGTCAATCCGGGATGAAAAGGGGTTCCTGGGGGACGTCCACAAGTTTATCGGGGATGTCCCGGAAACAATAAATATACAGGACGACATGTGGGCAGTTTCTATTTACTGATACTTCCCAAGTAAAATACTGACGTAAGTTACAACCTACTTATTGGAAAGATTGATGTTGATAGTAAAGTAGGTATGTTGAAAATGAACATTTTTGAAAATCATCACTTTTAATTTCCCTGCAGTCGGGTAAAATCTACAGAAAATAAGTGGTTGTGTAATAAGAAACGACGTCAATAATGTTAGTTTTAGAACTTTGAGTTCCCCGGGTAAGGACAATAAAAAGTGTTTCGTTAACTTAAGAGAACTAGGTAGGTTTAGTATTATTTATGTAAGTATAAATACAAAATTATATTTGACGTCTTACATAAAAGTTACAAAGCTATCATTACAATATGCCATAGAGCACGAAAGATTGGGGAAACATTTTGTCGTTATGAAAATTACTTTACCCAGTCTTACCTTAGATTTCTAAAGACATAAAAAAGTTTTGCCCTGCCTGTTATAACAGCTTACAGCCGCGGGTACACTAAAACCTCTATAAAATGTTCATAGAATTGATTATGAGTTATTATGTTAAAAGGCACCTAAATCTTACTTAAATTAGGAGACTCTTAAATTTGAAAGATCCATGTTGAAGATAGTAACATGAGAGTTTTTGGGTTTGGGTATGTATGTATGTATGTATGTATGTATGTATGTATGTATGTATGTATGTATGTATGTATGTATGTATGTATGTATGTATGTTTTTATGTTTGTGCACGCATATCTCCGGAACTACAAGTCCGATTTAAGTGATTCTTTTTTTATTGTACCAGGTATTGTTCAACTTAGGGAATACTGTAAGTTTCATCAAAATCGGTTTGGTAGTTTTGGAGATAGGGAGTTTTTACTCTCAATTACGTACAATTTTGAAGTTGGTTTTATCTTTTTAAAATACTTACAGTTATTTTCTGTTATTAAAAATAAAGACCACCATCACCAAAAACGGTGTGGGAAGCATAATAATAGTCTCACAGTCAGTCGGACACATAGTATTTCTAGCTACGCGTGGGTAATCCTCTTCAGATCACCCCAATACAATGGAAGGATAATGGAGATTTAGCGAAAATATTAGCTGTTTTGCGAAGTAAAAACGTCATAACACCATTACAGAAGAACTACGAATAATAGAAAAAACGTCTCTTTTACTTATGTAACTGAACTTAGGTAGATACATATACTGCGTGACTGGTGAGACATGTTCAATACTTGAGGACGTGATATTTGGCTATTATATTAGTTGGAAAAAAATAATATAAAAAATAATATCAATTGATCACTGAGTAAATGTAGCTTAAAGTTAAATAATTATTTACCCAACGCATGGACACCGCGAGCGGGAGGGGTAGTTGTGTGGTGTTTCTTTGGTAGCGCACGCCTCTGCACCGGCCGCATAGTATGCCTACTTGCCTAGCCGCGTAATTTACTTAGTATCCATGATTCATAATTTTTTGGGAAATTCGAAAAAAATTAAGAACCTAATTTTATTACATATTTATAATGAGAATCGAGTACTGAATACTCTCCTTAAATATCGGTATTGACTCACCAGTCATGCTGTATTTAATTGGAGGTTAGGTAAGGTTTTAAAGGATGCAATAAAAAAATTAATTAGTTGGTTTTTGGGTTACTGCTGTGGGTTAGTAAAACATACTTTATACCACAGTTATTATAGAAGTCTACACACAGAGTACGTAAAAATCTTAAATTTTCCTTGATGGAAAGATATCTACTCTTCGATGTTATCATCCAACTGACTTCGCAAAAAAACATATTATATAGTATAATCTATAACAAATAATAGATACTAATTGTAAAGAGAAAGAAATTTAGCATAACAATAACCACGGAGAAGGACATAGGGTACCTTTTATCGACCAAAAAATACGATAACCCAGAAATTCCTTAAGCAGACAAAAAAAAACCTGAGAGGTGTCAAGGGACACCCGGATGGAACGAAATTATTTCTTATGTACAAAAAACCTGTAGGTAAACTCAAAAAAAGAGAGAGAGAGAGAGACAGAGAGAAAAATACGCGCTAACGCACGGCTTACAACTACGCGAAGTACATAGACATGCGGTATCTATCTTGATCTGTGGCAAAAAGCGTCGTACCAACTTTTTGATCTTAATTTTTTCTGTCTAGCCCCCTTTCCCAATGCACGATAAGGAACTTTGTTCCAAAAATCTCGAGCATTTATTAGAGTATACAGAAGCCCCATCCGAATCCACACTGAAATCAAATGTAAATGATAGATAGGCGATTACTGGCGATTCTGAAGTTCTGCCGACTCACGACTCACGCCCAACTTCGACGACGTGACTTGCAAATTGACGTTATATTAGTGACGAGGGCCCGAATAATTTATATTAATACAGTTAACACTCCATAATCTAATCGTTAGCATTTGAATTATTTCGTCAAAACAAGTGACATACTTAATTATTATTTAACGGTTTCATTTTTGTGAAATTGAGTTTGGAAATAAGGTAATTACTAATTACGTAATTATTGGCACTTGTAAAATTCATACTACAAAAGCTATTGGCATTCATACTATTTTAAAACAAAACTCTAACTGCCGTACTCAGATATATTTTATTAGATTTTGATTGATTGATTAGAGTTTGATTGATAATTATAATGTATGGGGGATTATATCAAAATCTTAATTTAATCAAAGTTAACCCATATTTTGTGACCACCGTGACAATTTGGGGAAACTTATTTTTTTTTTATTAATATTCGTCTCTGAGTGCGGCAGTAAGGTACCAAAAACAGACCTACGTTATTATTAATTATAATAATATGTCAAGTCAATAGTCGTAGCAGGGCTTGACATGATATTATTATCAGCACCGAATATACCTACACACAGACCTACTGTCCCACATCCACTATCACTTTCTGACATAGGCGATTCACAATTTAAAAAAAAAGAACATTCACTATCAAAATATCAGAGAAATTGTTTTTTTTTTTAAATGCAGATTCTGATAGTACCTTCTCGTATATAAGATGGAACTATTTCAAACAACCAACGTGACAAATTCTTAATCTCCGTGTAGTTGAATTCGAAAACTTCTTATGTGCGAAGTTAAACCATACAATTTCCGTCCCTTCAGCGCGGATACTTCGGCCATAGCGGGGAATCCCCCGGGATCAGAGCGCTAACGTCCAAAATGTCAACAGCCGGAGAGCAATCTAAAGTCATTGAAATAACTTCCTATAATGACTTTCTAAAGACTGCTAAACGATTCTATTAAACTTTAAAGTCCGGGATTTTCTCTAGCCTTCGTTAGTGAAAAAAGATTAATCGGAAATATTTTTTGGTGCTGAAATTAATGTTAATGATTTTTAACATACCTTCAGACGAATTTTAATGAACTTTGATCCTAAATACAGTTAAAATCATTAACTTTATATAATAGTTTAACTTCACTATGTTAAACTATAGTAATGCTAATGACTATTATAATAACATTTTTACCGAAATGAACAGTGAACAAAACAAAGTGATAATACTTTAGGGTGTATATAAGTCCTCTGTATAGTGATTATTATTGTAAAAGTAGCAACACTTGTACTTTGAAAGGGTAACTTATTTTTATTTTTGTTTACTGTAAACTCTATATTTATTATAAAGGACATCCTACACATACCTACCCCAAAGAATTATCACTTTTTTTGTGACTGTATTTTTAATCATTTCCATTCTAAGATAGCACATCGTTTTGTTGGCCACAACTCGTTCCCAGAATATGATAAACGTTCATAACACGTTCATATTTATTAAATTTACATTTTCGGGTCATAAAGACCCGGGTCAAAGCTAGCGTCAGTTATTTAATTACCCGACCGTTTCGCGTTAAATTCCTTTGGTAGCACTTATTGAAACGTCCAAATAAATTGAGTCAAAAGTAATATCCAGTAATGCAAATTGACACACCCCTTTCTCGATAAAACTCGCACGTTTCGGAAGGTGGAAAAACGTCGGGAATATTCTGTTGGCGAAATCAATTTAAAAAAGTGGCGGCAGACAAAGGAGGGGTGGGACTTAATCCTGTGAATGTGTAATCAATTAAAGTTAAAAATGTGGATTCGATGATAGTTGAAGACGGATAGAGAAATTATAGGTCATTGATGTTCTTTTACTTACCCTGGAAAGTAAGTAGGTATATTATAGTAATCGCGTCACGTTAAAAATAATGTACGGGCTTGGTTACACCTACTGGGTAGAGTGGCGAGATAGTGAGCACTCGGTGCTCTCGGCCAATTTGATTGGTCGAGAGCTGCACTGTCTCGCCAGTCGCCACTCTACTACGCATACGCGATCGGAGTGCGATAGATTTTCTCGAGTTGCAGTAGCGGCTGGTCCCAGCATACGCACAAAATACAAATCCATTCAGATATTTAGATAGAAATATAAAACAATAAAACTATATTTCCAAGAACAAAAAGATTTATTGCATGAAGAAAGTAACCAGGATATTATATTTTTTAAATAATAATGTTCATTGAATATTCTGCTGTCCTAATTATTTTTATGTAAAAATTTAGATTTTACGACAGTTATTTTATGTTCTTTATCGGCAAGATCCTAAGAGGGTATATTTTCAATAAAAATTAATAGGCGAATATCGCTGGCTCTACGTAATAACGTATCGGATATGAAAATATTGTATACACAACATAAGATTCAAATTGAATCAGGATTGTCTGAAGGTTCTGAGCGAGTCATTTATACTCTAATACGAAATATGAAGCCACAAGTGGGTTCTTTACTGTCTCATAGGAATATCGCATTAATATTTATATCCCGAGAAAGAAAATAAAAAACCAAAATAAAAATAAATGCACGGAGGTTTGCAGTCCGGTAAAAGTGAAAATTCAAAAGCAGAAGCAGACATGCATTTTTGCCGCGTGGCACAAAGAGAAAATGCTACTTCCGCGCGGTTGGAAGTATAGAATTATTGACTAACACTTAGCGCGCATAATAATTATATTTCGTTGCTTCATTCTCGATATAAAATATAACTAGGTAGTGCTTTTTTCCCACAGGCAACATCGCACGAAAATACTTTTCTTATCTGTAACTTTTGTAGTTTTTCCGGTTCTGTATTGGCCCGTCACTAGTAAGACGAGGCGCCATCATTCTTTTTTCGTGCGCGGCAACAGACGCACACTCCCGGTTAGCAATTAGTGATAATCAAGATTAAAACAGCTATGCCAAAAAGAAAAGGCAAGAAGTCGTCTTGTTTTGCTGAAAATAAGCGGCGCAGAATACGTGTTTTATCGTCAGACTCTTCGGAAGCGGACGAAAATGCAGGTTAGTTTTTCTAAATGTACCCTCGGAAAATAATATTTTTGATTAAACTTTAAAATATTTTCCTGGTGCAGCCGTGTGTTGCTACCAGGGTTTTAATATGGCCGTGTGTCATTTACATTTTACTACGAAATAATTTATAGATTGGCCGTGTGTCATTTCTATAAAATAATACTGGCCGAGTGTCAAAATGTAGTCATTCAATAAAGACTTATCTTTATTGTTGTAGATCCGAAATCTATACCTGGCGATGAACAACAGTTCGAGGATGTACACGACGGCTTACTACCAGCGTCGCCCTCGCCGTGTGCGCCGACGCAAACGCTAATTACGTCGACTTCAGATAAAGCTTCGTATGATGGCCCTCACACACCTGAGTTACCACCGGAAATTTTATCCGCCCTTGGAGATTCGACGGACGACATCCCGGACTTCGGCGAGGATATTCATCCTAATCTAGCCGAAAGGTGGACCCCGATCCTGCGCAAAGGATTAGACGGCGACCTCAAGGCGAAGCTTATGGCGGAGTACAAAATACCCGCCTACTGCACGTTGCTCAAATCGCCCACGATAAATCTCGAAATTTCCGTTGCCATCACGGGAGCGCTGAAAGCGCGGGACAAAAAGCTGGAGACAGCACAACACCAGCTGGGGCTAGGTATCTCAGCCTTAAATAAAGCAATGACTTTGTTGCTTACGAGCGAGGACAAAATACAGGCGATCAGAATCTTGTCGGACTCATGTCGCATATTGTCCGATTTACACCATATTCGGACGGACCACCGGGTTAGTTTACTAACTCCGAGCCTCGATAAATCTTTCCTCGAGATAGTGGAAGGAAGGGAGAGAGATCTTACTCTCTTCGGTAAAGATCTGAGCGATAAAATAAAGACTGCCAAGGCGATCGAGAAACAAGGGCTGCAGATAAAGAAGAGTGTCCTAACGACAGCTTCATCGATGTCTTCGGCATCTACATCTAGAGGACGCGGTCAGGGAAACTGGCCAGCTCCTCCCCACTTCTCTTCGAACAGGAGGGGGGGCCGGGGAGGATACAGAGCGAACCCAACAGCAGCGAACCAGTACCCGCAACGCCGAGCGCCGCCGCCGCCAGTCGCCGCCGCCGCCGCCAGCCGGTACCGCAGAGCTGCGAGCCCCAAGAACAACCAACGTGCTCCTCGGCGTCACTAGTTCAGGTTCATGCTGCTCGATTGCAATATTTTTATAGCTGTTGGCAGACGATTACCAATATTACTACAGTATTAAGCTGGGTACGAGAAGGTGTCACTATTCCTTTAAAAGATAATTTTATTTCACAGAATAGTGCACCTAGTAATATATTATGTAATGCCTCAGATTTGAGGGACATGTCAACAGCTATTTGTAAATTATTACAATTAGACGCCATTTCATTGTGCGAGCCTAAAGCCGACCAATATTTATCGAGAATATTCTTGGTGCCAAAGCCAAACGGGGATAAAATCGATTTATTTTAAATTTAAAAAATTTTAATAAATTTGTTGAAAAAACACATTTTAAAATGGAAGACTATCGAACCGCTTCACGGTTAATTCCTCAAAATGGTTACTTAGCATCGATAGACTTAAAAGAGTCCTATTTACTTGTACCGGTCCATCCTGATTACCGAAAATGTACAAGACACTGTCAAACTTTTAGAATGTTTAGGTTTTGTCATTAATTACAAAAAGAGCTCTTTACAGCCTAAACAAAATAACACATTTCTCGGTTTTGTTTTTGATACGACAAGTATGACAATGTCTTTGACACAAGAAAAACGTTCTAGAATAGCACAGCTAGTGAGCAAATACAAGAAACTGCCTCGTTGTTCGATTAGAGAATTTTCTCAATTTATTGGTACTCTGGTTGCAGCATGTCCGGCTGTCAAATACGGTTGGCTATACACTAAACTTTTTGAAAGAATTAAATATCTAAATTTAAAAAAAGTTTAAGGATTATGAATATAAAATACAATTACCCCAACATATTCTACCAGATTTGTTATGGTGGGAAAATATTATTTTTAAAACATGCACTTCTTTACATGTACCCGATTACAAATTAGAGATTTTTACTGATGCATCTCGGACAGGTTGGGGTGTATATTGCAACGGCCAACGTGCAAATGGTCGTTGGAAGCAAGATGAACTCGAACACCATATAAATTATCTAGAATTGATGGCTATTTTTATGGGCTTAAAATGTTTCGCGAAAGATCTTCGCAACTGTGCTATTCTGCTTAGAGTAGATAATGTAACAGCTATAAGCTATATAAACCGAATGGGCGGCGTCCAGTTTTTACATTTAAATCAATTGGCCAGGGACATTTGGCAGTGGTGCGAAGCTCGTGAACTTTGGTTATTTGCCTCGTACATTAACACCAAAGATAACTTTGAAGCTGATTTCGAATCAAGAAACCCAGATACTGAATTCGAATTAACTCAAACCGCATTTGAGTTTTTATCTAAACATTTAGGCATACCTACAATCGATTTATTTGCTTCTCGTGCCACTGCCAAATGTCCTCGGTACGTGTCGTGGAAGCAGGACCCGGACGCCGTCGCGGTGGACGCTTTTACTATCAATTGGAACTCACATTTCTTTTATGCGTTTCCTCCTTTTCCTTTAATACTTAAGGCACTTCAAAAAGTGATTACAGATCGAGCTACTGGAATATTTGTATTTCCCTACTGGCCGGCCCAGCCATGGTTTCCGCTTATTAAAAAACTTTTAATATCGGAGGTCATAGAACTCAAAGAGCCCCTTTGTCCTGGTTTCAGGGGCCGGGTACCGCCTCCGACTTCCCTGGCTGCCGGGATTGTCTCCGGATAGCCTTCTCTCGCCGGGACGTCCCGGAATCTGCACTAGATTTATTATTATCTTCCCTGTCCAATAATACTTTACGCCAGTATGGCGTAACCTACAAATTATGGTGGGATTATTGTCATAAGAACAACATTGATTTATTTAATTCTTCTATAAAATTAATATTATCGTTTCTCACAGACCGATTCAATAAAAATGAATCATACGGCTCCCTAAACAATCACCGGTCAGCTCTTTCTATTTTATTAGATGTAAATATTGGTCAAAATGATTTAGTGACGAGGTTTTTTAAAGGCGTTTATAAATTACGTCCTAATAATCCTAAGTATTCATATACTTGGGATCCGCAAATCGTTCTTAATACTATCTCACAATGGTATCCAAACTCGGAACTACCCTTGGAAGTTTTGACTAAAAAATTAGTTATGTTACTAGCCTTGTGTACTGCACATAGGGTGCAAACACTGTCCCTTATAAAGCTTTCGAATATAAAAATTTATCATAACGAAATCAGAATAAATATCACTGACATAATCAAAACTTCAAAAGCTGGTTCCGAGCAACCCATATTACGTCTCCCATACTTCAAAGAAAATCCTAAAATTTGTCCTGCAAAAACTTTAGAGGATTACATGTCTGTCACTAGAAGTATTCGACCTATGAATGTCGATTCGCTCCTAGTGACTTACAAACGTCCTCACAAAGCTCCCACTGCGCAGTCGATCAGTCGCTGGCTGAAGAACGTCCTCCGCGAGAGCGGCGTGGACGTGTCGGTGTTCAGCGCGCATAGCACGCGCCACGCCGCTACGTCCGCGGCGCGCGCCCACGGGGCCAGCCTCGACCTCATCAGGCGGGCTGCCGGGTGGACGTCTCGATCGCAGACTTTCGCTAAATTTTATAATCGCCCTCTCGCTGACGGTGGAAGCTTTGCAGAGGCGGTTCTACTTTCGTAATCGTTTTATCTATAGTTGATTTATTGATTTTATAAATGATAAATAATTGTGATTTATTTACAATGTTAATTTATTTCACATAATATATTTTAATATTATAATCCTCTTGGATTTCATTTACCCCATATTTTAAATCTCTAAACATCTACCTAGTTATATTTTATATCGAGAATGAAGCAACGAAATATAATTGATGATCAAACGAACTTCTTGAAGTGAAGTTCGATCGATATTATATGAGTTGCTTCATTCGAAGATATAAAAACCCGTCCCTCCCTTAAATTTAGAAAATAAATTAATAAGTAGCTAATTGTCTCTAAAATAATGATGGCGCCTCGTCTTACTAGTGACGGGCCAATACAGAACCGGAAAAACTACAAAAGTTACAGATAAGAAAAGTATTTTCGTGCGATGTTGCCTGTGGGAAAAAAGCACTACCTAGTTATATTTTATATCTTCGAATGAAGCAACTCATATAATATCGATCGAACTTCACTTCAAGAAGTTCGTTTGATCATCAATAATATGACATAATATTATCATGCTATCATTACAAAAAAATATATATATTTTGTATAAAGTACTTGTGATATAATTTTGCTAATCGTTAGTCATTGCTAAGCGTAAATAGTATAATATTCGGTCAACTGTTCACAACGCGAAATATAATATTAGATAGCCAATTCCATAATTATTGTAGTGTTATGTTCGATACACATGCAATAGTATGGGACTATAACTTGAGATGTATACAATTCTCTTCTTTGTTAAAGACGCATATTATTACAATTATTTTTCAAGGACATTGTTTTTTCCCATCCTAAAGACCCAACCCAAGAAATATTACTCGTGCGTAATGTCCACGCGCGAGTAATTGTGATAACAATGTTAAAGTGCCAAAAGATCCTTGGAGGTGTGTGAGCGTTGATCTTTAAGAGCATTACTTTTATTTAAGAGCCTATGCTGTCCCACTGCTGAGCAATAGGAGTGGGAAACCATGAGAGAGGCTAAGGCGTAGCTCAGCAGCGCATTAATTAGTTTAAAAATATAAAATTCACTCAGAGGGCGTCCATAGATTGCCTGAGGAATATATTTTTCCAATTTTTTCAGATTAGTCTGAGGAATTTATTTGAGGAATATATTTGCCAATTTATCAGTGAGATTCGTCTTCCTTAATACTTCGTATGATTTCTGGACATCCATCAGTGGCTATGTGCAAATAATAATTATGAACCGAGTATAATGATAACTAGCTATTTGACCGAGCTTTGTTCGATATTTGATAAAACATGAATAAAATGATATTTTCTAAAAATGATTCCTAGCTAGATCGATTTATTGCCTCCGAAATCCCCTATAAGTATACTAAATTTCATGAAAATCGTTGAAGCCGATTCCGAGATTCTTTAAGTTGATTATCGATAAAACACGAATAAAATGACATTTTCTAAAAATGATTTCTAGCTAGATCGATTTATCGCCCCCGAAACCCCCTATAATATACTAAATTTTATGAAAATCGTTGCAGCCGATTCCGAGATTCCAATTATATATTTATATATTATACAGCATGACTGGTGAGTCAATACCGATATTTAAGGAGAGTATTCAGTACTCGATTCTCATTATAAATATGTAATAAAATTAGGTCCTTAATTTTTTTTTTTGAATTTCCCAAAAATTAATGAATCATGGATACTAAGTAAATTACGCGGCTAGGCAAGTAGGCATACTATGCGGCCGGTGCAGAGGTGTGCGCTACCAAAGAAACACCACACAACTACCCCTCCCGCTCGCGGTGTCCATGCGTTGGGTAAATAATTATTTAACTTTAAGCTACATTTACTCAGTGATCAATTGATATTATTTTTTTATATTATTTTTTTCCAACTAATATAATAGCCAAATATCACGTCCTCAAGTATTGAACATGTCTCACCAGTCACGCAGTATACAAGAATTGCTCGTTTAAAGATATAAGATTGATTAGTGTCGAGTAGAATGACCGAGTAGAATGGTGAGACAGTGCCCTCGGCCGATTGGGTCCAATCTACTCGGTAGGTGTAATCAAGCCCATAGAATCATATCCAATCCTTTTACGTATGTGTTGCACTACGCGATATATTAAGGCGATGTTCACTCATCGGTGTATAATAATAATAAACAATTTACAGCAAGCAGCTGTTCTTAGCTAATGTAGCAGAAAATGGAATTCTCATGCCGCGACACAATCGGTTCGCCGTGGAATACAATTAGTCTCGTATCAGTAGCTAATGCTAATGCTAGGAATATACATCTAATTTTAAATTGAAACAAACGGGGCGCTAAAACATAATTTGTTCTCAAAGTGGGCAGTAGACATAATAAGTTTGGGAACCCCTGCTCTACACCAAGTCAAAAAATAATATTAAAGCGCCCATAATAATGAATGTAGAACATACAGGGTTCGTAACACTAAAAGTGCAGTTTGCAAACTCTTTGACCACGACCAAAGAACCGAGGCATTAACTGAAGTTAAAAATACCTAACCATACGCCGTCGCTACGTAACTTAGCAATTTAAGTTTCGAAAACTGAGTACAAGTCGACGGCAGCTAAAGGTTAGTTAAACGCCAGACGCGAGAGGTTACTATTATAGTTGACAGCTCGCAAGTGAAAAGATGTAGCGATTTATGAAATGAATGCAATGAAAAAGTCAGATTAAATAATTTAAGTAGCATTGCATTATCAACGTGTAAATTATTCTGTTTGAAAATCATATATTTGGGTTCTTAAATACTGCGATATAAATAACATTTTTCTATTATCGCTAAACAGACAAAGGTGAAATTTTATAAATTTCAGGCAAAAAATGCATGGAAAATTTGTATGAAAACATATTATTGTACTGAGTAAACAACCATAAAAACTATATATTTAATATTTTTTTACTCTTTATTTTTCGAGAAACGCTTGCCACTATAATTTAATCTAGCAGTGACTTACAAAATATAAATACGCCCCTAAAGCATGACAACGTTGTAATTTTTCAGGGACATTAGCAAAAAAAAAAAGTAATTAATTGCTTTTACGACCGCCAACCTTACTGAAAGAACAAGGAAAAACAAAGGTTTTATTATTCATATTTTATTGCCAAAGCTGATTCAGTAAAAGCAATTAATATTGTCAAGTTATAACCAAAGATTTGTAATTGAATCCGGGTGTAACTAGTAAAATTTTTAAATCATATTGTCATTGTTTTCTGCAGATACGTTATTAAAATAAAATAAATAAAATCTCATTACATTATATTTTACAACCTCTCACAAGAATACCATAAATCACAGAAACCATTATGCGATTTATTACAATACATTGTGCGATTTATTTTTTATAATAATAATATCATAATATTATGTATGATAAAATTTAAATCGCTTCAGCGCATGACTCACACGAGCAAGAAAGCTCACGAACGCTTTTAACACTAATTTTAGTAATTTCGGTCGGTTTAAGTCGATTGCGCCGCGACGCGTGCATGTGATGCAACTAAGATCATTACTGTTAATGGCACGGTTCTTGCCAAGTGTTGTGAAGTCGGGTGTAGTCGGGTAGGGGGAGGAAAAACGTTATCAATCTTACGTGGGATGAGCGCTGTGTTCATCATCATTACGCGAAATTGCAGCATATTTCCGCAGTTTTTATTGCACGCAAATAGTTGTAGTTACTAAGCGTCTTTTATGTAGCTCTACAGTTACTGTATCTACCGTAGGTACCTGGATACCTATCCATACTTATACAATGTTTACATACAAATAAAATCTAATAGAGTGGAGACCACGATTAGACACACGTGTATCGTAGGACGCGGACGTCCTTTAGTTCGATGGACCAACGATTAGAAGCTGGTGGTGATGATGCGAGACCCATACTCAGCACTGGAAGGCAATAGACTGATGATTTTTTTCCTCCAAAGGCAGGTCATTGTAGCCCTAAAGTCACGGCGACCTTTGAGGATCCATTGAGGCTCCTTCGCATTAGAGTACTGCAGTCCCCAACCCAGTGTTGCTCTCAAATTGAACAATGTGGCTGAGGTTGGTGTCACAAATTTCCTCTGTAGACGAGTATTCGTAGCGACCAAGGTACAGCAGCTGTTTCTTCTCTGGCTGATGATGATGACAAAGATAAAACTTTTAATGAATCCTCGATATATCGAGAAGTAATCAGATTCACACGTGATCAGATATTATATAATATAAAAATAATATCAAAGTTTTGCGGCTTCGTATTTTTCGATAAAATATTATTTATTGCAAAAGCCATTTCATAAAGTTTGATGTATCTTCATAAAGTTTGTCAATAAATTCATTTTATCGAAGGACCATATTCGTTTCGTTTCTGAAACCAATATGGTCTTCACGAAATTAATTATTTTTTGTAATAAAATGGAAATACATTAAAGTTTTATTAATTTTACTTTAAGTACAGCTGACGTATTACCTTAAAATTCTCTTTGCAAGATGTAATTAAAATTGTAATTACCAATGTACCTTATAATTATTATACTAGTTATTAATAAATAATAACAATATAGTTGGCGAGTTGTAATAATATTAATTTAAAGTGAAGAAATTAAAAATGTTTGATTCTTTTTAATCATATAGACTTGTTAAACATAATAGAATTATTAGTAATTTGTACTAAAAATTAGGTATGTTCTTACATTGTCATTAGTCATTACTCATTACCAATAGCATCGTAAAGATTTCAAGTCATCGACTTTGTACTTCTAATGCTTCAACCGCTTATACTGCGTGACTGGTGAGACATGTTCAATACTTGAGGACGTGATATTTGGCTATTATATTAGTTGGAAAAAAAATAATATAAAAAAATAATATCAATTAATCACTGAGTAAATGTAGCTTAAAGTTAAATAATTATTTACCCAACGCATGGACACCGCGAGCGGGAGGGGTAGTTGTGTGGTGTTTCTTTGGTAGCGCACGCCTCTGCACCGGCCGCATAGTATGCAGGTACTTGCCTAGCCGCGTAATTTACTCAGTATCCATGATTCATAAATTTTTGGGAAATTCAAAAAAAATTAAGAACCTAATTTTATTACATATTTATAATGAGAATCGAGTACTGAATACTCTCCTTAAATATCGGTATTGACTCACCAGTCATGCTGTATATAATATGCGGTAAGAAGGCAGTGAATAATGCGTACTTAGTACCTACAATATTACTTTGATGTTGGAACATTTTATACCGCACTTGGACACAATATATTATTACAATACTAATTACTACCTTCGAAATGCCAATATACTGTAAGTACCCCAAACATACAGCCTGAAAGCTTCCACTAATATTGTTCTTACACGTTAGCGCACCCGGCACAACATATAAACCGACCGCCAACGGCAGCTCAACGAATCGCTCCTGACAACTTCACGTACAGCCAAATTTTAATAAAATCCACACGAATAACATAGCAGCCTTTTATTAGATTTGAAGTGCTTTTAAAGTTCGTCTAACGTTGCACCCATCGTGAGAGAACTACATTAGGCATTTGATTTTTTAGGGTTCCGTACCCAAAGGGTAAAAACAGAACCCTATTACTAAGACTTCGATGTCTGTCCGTCTGTCCGTCTCCAGGATCCAACAAACGTGATTATTTTAGCCTTTTTTGCTCTATATCAATAATGTCAACAGGTAAGTACTTGAATTTTCCACAAAATCCTTAGTTATACTTGTACTTTAATATTTAATAATAATATTAAAATAAAAAAAGTTATGGGGGGCTCCCATTCAAAAAACATAATTTTGGTCTAATTTTTCTCTATAATGGTACGGAACCCTTCGTGCGCGAGTCCAACTCGCACTTGGCCGATTTTTACCTGTGATAAATTTATAAATAACAAAATATAACGCTATTGCTATAGGATAAAACTATATTTTACCAGCAAATTATATGGCGCAACCAGTCGCATGTACCTCTTTACATTTCATTGCTTGCGGTAGTAAAATGTAATGATAGAGGCGAATGGTTGCGCCCGAGCCTTCGTGGTGTTAAGGTGAATTAATATAGCTCTTAAGGGTTGATTCAGACCGCAACGCGACTCGTAGATGCATTTCTAAATTTGACAAAAGGGGGGTAAGATTTTGTATCAATTACTGATGAAGTAGAAATACTTTAAATGGCAAAACAACATTTGCCGGGTCAACTAGTACCAAATAAAAATCTCTCTTTTTCTAGCTGAAAGCAGAAAAAATTGCAAATGCTAAATACAACAAAATAAACATTAACGTATACACTTATACAGTGAAAGTAAATCGACAACCCTTAAGTTTCCAGCTGTACAAACCGCAGTCCGATTTTAATTTATTTTGCTCTATAAAATATATTTTGAAAGTTTCAAAGTTTTACGCAAATATTGTCAAAGTCCTCATATTTCCAATGCAGTGGAAAATTTATGTACCCCATTTTATTTACAGTTCACTCGAACGAGATTGCCGGGAATAAACTCCTAGTCATAATTAAAAAGTGAATTTTAGCGTTAAACACACTTGACACCGAATTCTGGACCGGCAGCCAGCAATTTGCTTACATCAATGACGTGTTCGCTTTGAGATTCAATGAATGGAGCCTAATTTTGGCGTTTATTTAGAACTAGAGCGTTACGCCAAAATTAGTTTATTGCACGAGAACCGTCCATGTTTTCTGGGTAAAAAATATCCGGATAAAAAGTCATATGTCCTTTCCTGAGACTCAAAGTATATCCATACCAAATTTCAACTAAATCGGTGCAGTGATTTAGGCATAAAGAGGTAATAGGCAGACACGTCATTTTCGCAATTAGTATGGACGTATGGATATGCATAATAGTTGACGTCTTTGGTTGACGTATTAAAGGATAAAAAAAAGACTGTCAACTTTCGGATGTCACCGATAGGCACAGGGAATTTCAACAAAATTGGTCCAGCCATTTCGGAAGAATTTGGCAGCAAATAGGATTTAGTCATAATAGATCTATTCGCAGTGACGTCAGAGCTCCATATACCTGCATTGTGACATCGATGTAAATAGTCACACAAACAGGCACCTCTACACGTTGAGCCACGATGAATAACCGTAATACCGTCAAGATTGGGAAATTCTCTTCTGTATGCACAATCGACGTTGATCAGCCCTAGTAGACAAATGGCAAGCGATTATCGTAAACGCTAACGCTACAAAATGTATGCGATTTGACATAAGTATCGCTTCGCTAGCGAATACTAATATCAAATCCCTAGGCTAGGCCCCTCAACACGGCCCAGCATACCCTTGAGGTGTGCGATCGTTGGGCCGTGCAGCGCCACGATCTCGTGGCAGTACTAGGCGGGGACCTCTCACTCCCGAGCATGGTGCGCTGCATGCTCGAAAGCGATGAGGCCTGGCAGGCGGCGGTCTACTTTGGTGGAAGTCCGGTCCCTTTTGAGGTAGACCGGCCAGTCGTGGAGGGAGTCCCGTGTTTGTTAGATCCGGGATATCACTCCTTTATACGGCTGAAGGCGAACCGCAGGTGGTTTTAGTGAGTAGGAGTCTCACATACCCCCGGGGTGCTGAGCACATACCCGACCCGGGGGACCCATGATGGGTTTCCCCTGCGCATCAAAAAAAAAAAAAAGGCTAGGCCCCTCAGCTAGGCCCTCAGGGGCAATCATAGACGAGAAGACTATGCCACTCTACACGTTCATAATCCCTCGTATTGGTCCATCAATTGCCGTAATATTATTATGGCGCAATAACTTAGATGCAATAAATAACCGAAGATCCCGTAATTCCGATAAGTATCCATCAGACTGATTAAAATTATATTCCCGACATTTCATTCGCGCAATATTAAAATTCCAAAGATATATCTCAACAAACACGTAAAATATTTGAGAATCTTCACTGTGTACTAGGAACGGGGATTCTTGAGATTTCGTATTACAAAAATTCACATTCATAAATTTTTATCTCGTGGAATATACAAAAGTTCACAGTCCTTGTTGAAAATGCTTCAAGTTGAAAAAGTACCCTCATGGTTAAGAGCGCGAACACAATCAAGCGAAGACAGATGTACTTTATAAATTCAATTCCTCATCACATCAACTCATCCACTTCGGAGATGTGACTTCATAATTGAAGTAAAACTTCTTTGGCGAAGTTGTATACTTTTTGCGATGGGAATGTTAAACTCGAGCAAGGATATATAATCGAATATCCGTATATCCGTGATACGGTTGATCAGTAAACCGATACGTTTTATTTCCTCTTCTACGTCGCTTCGTTCTTCTTTTTAAAGCGCGGCGAAAATTAAGATATTACAAACTCTGCTGTTATTTTTTGACCTACATTAGTGAAAATTGATTTTTAGGGTTCCGTAGCCAAAATGGCAAAAAAGGAACCCTTATAGATTCGTCATGTCTGTCTGTCTGTCCGTCTGTCTGTCCGTCCGTCCGTATGTCACAGCCACTTTTCTCCGAAACTATTAGAGCTATACTATTGAAACTTGGTAAGTAGATGTAGTCTGTGAACCGCATTAAGATTTTGATGCAAAAATGGAAAAAATATTAAAAATTTTAGGGGTCCCCATAGGTACAACTGAAACAAAAAAATTTTTTTTCATCTAACCTATGCGTGTGGGGTATCTATGGATAGGTCTCCAAAAATCATATTGAAGTTTCTCATGTCATTTTTTTCTAACCTGAATAGTTTGCGAGAGAGACTCTTCCAAAGTGGAAAAATGTGTGTCCCCCCCTCTAATTTCTAAAGTAGAGGCATGATAATTCTAAAAAAAAATATATGATGTAGTTTACTATAAAAACTACCAAAGAAAATTGGTTTGAACGAGATCTAGCCAGTAGTTTTTTTTGTATACGTCATAAATAGTAAACCTTAATCTAAATTTCATTAAATCTACTGAAATATAAAAATAAATCAAAAATATTTTAATTTCATAAAAATAAACCTTATTGCTGCTGCGGAACCCTCCATGGGCGAGTCCAACTCGCACTTGGCCGCTTTTTTTTTAATTTAAACTAAGACTTTACCTTAACTTTCAGGCTAATATAAAATAGGTATAAACCTGTATTATACACATAGAATACAATTGTCCAAAGTTTCTTGAACAAAACAAAATAACATACCAACTAGACACATAAATTAATCGAGTAATAAGAAAAGAATGAAATTTTCAACAAACACAGCAGTTTCAAAGGAACGGAATGTAATAATAAGAAAATCTGTAAAGTTGAGAGTTAAACAAGTCGACGAAACGCTCCAAGTACTGAGCAAGCGTTATGAGGTTGTCAGAGCTCGTTCATTAGAACTTTATTGCTTCATATTGCTAGCAAAAATTCTGATGCAATTAGGAATTTTTTGCTAAAAACTTACTGCACAAAACACTAGAAGAAGAATTCGTGCGCGTACTATTATTCTTTGCGAACTGTATATTTTTGCAGCGTAAATTAGCCTAATAATATATTATTATGTTGCCGTAGTTTGCTCTATGACTGTGCCTGATTTAATGAAAATAAAAAAAAAATGATAATCAAAAAATAAAAGTTCAAAGCTGATAAAAAACAAAAGAAAACCTTTTACCTTATTGTGATGATATAGAAGTGTGATATTTCTGTGCTAAATAAAAATAGGAGTTGCTCTCTGGGCTTAGCCAGTAACTTTTTATCTCCTAAGGCCCGCTTGCACAGATCTGGGTTAAAGTTAACTCTGAGTTAAACATCATGTACGTGTAATGACATGATGTTTAACTCAGAATTAACGTTAACCCAGATCTACGCAAGTCCGCCTAAAATATTCATAAAGGTAGATAATAACTAAATACTAATGTGCCATACCTACCTCATGATTTTTATTGATACCGAGAAAAGTAAACCGAATTCGATCACACGGGGACTATAATACATTAAGGTCTCCATCCAAACTAGATTTTTCGCTATAAAATAGAGCTGTGTCCTCAAATATAGCATTTTTCAGCGCGCAGTGTAACGTATAATGTGGGATCCATTAACATATCAAAGGCCACATTCGCTTAAAAAACATGAACGAATGTTTTATGAATTCGCTCTTTCTCTTTTAACTATCCATTATTAGATATTTGTTCTACTTATATCACTGTGCTTTGTGTGGTGTATCAGTTTTATAATGATGTTGTGAGTTGTCACATAAAATATTTACTAAAAACAAAGTTGTTCTAAAATTTACGCTGAAAATATATTTTGGAAAATATTACTATTTTAGGCTTATTAATAAACATTAAACCCATTAATACAAGTCTATGGATAAAGTTTTTAGGTAGAGAGCTTGGTAAATAGCCTATCCACATGGTTCAATAGCTATGTCCACATTGTGCCCTTTCATCTTCAATTTTCATAATCTTTTGACATTCGAAATGTCAAAAGATTATGAAAATTGAAGATGAAAGGGCACAATGTGGACATAGCTAATAACCACTCTTGCCTTTAGATCTGTTGTAGTATGAAATAATTAAATTTTGACAACAAGACAGACGTACCAATATTATGTCGAAAATTATTTATGTATTAGTAAATGCTTTGTGCGATGTTATTGAAATTTTGTCCTAGCGACTACTGAAACTATTTATCAAGGCACTTCAGAGGGATTTAAAATATTTTACATCGAAATTAAATGAAATAATTTACATCAAAAACATTCGTTTTATAACGAAAACTTTTATTTTTTCTGTAGCTCGATGAGAGATCTTAATTAAGGCGAACAAAGGGTTGAACAGTGGATGCATTACAATACTCCCTGAAAGGGATGCATTTTATTCTGCGTTTCCCGGGCTAATTAACGCAAACCTGTGTTTGACGTTAATAATTGCTTTAAATATTAATTGTCAAAAGCATTCTTTCTTGTTTTCGCTAATGGATGATTTATATTGAGGTTTGAAATTTTAATTGAAACGGTACCGCAGTTAGGGACTGACCGCTAAGAGTGGATTTGGCAGATAAAGTTTTACCATCACTGAAATTCAAAGTAAAAGCGAAGCGATTACGCTTTGGGTTTTAGTACACGGTAACGCATTTTATTTTAAATCGAAGCTTTTTATTTAATAACAATTGCAATATAATTAACAAAACGTGTAATTAACAAAACCTACGCTTAACTTTATGAAGTTGCTCGTAAGTGGAAAAATCACGTAGTTTTTTTTAATTCGCTGTTCCTGTCTTATAGACACGAGACAAAATTCATACAACTTACAGGATAAAACTTTAGGTGAACGAATCATAATAAATATTATCTGTCTTCTTATATATAAAAATGGATTTTCAAATGTGTTAGTCGCGCTAAGACTCGAAAACGGCTGAACGGATTGGGCTGAATTTAGTCTTAAAATATTTGTAGAAGTCCAGGGAAGCTTTTAAAGGGACACGAAGTTCACCGGTACAGCTAGTCATTTATAAATGGAAGACCTGTAGTTACAATAGTTAATACCAGAACCATTCGTATTGTCTCTTCACAAGGTGGGCTGGTTTACCGTCAGAAGCATATTATGTATAAGAATAATAATTTAAGCGCGTAAAACCATACAATTGAGATCAAAATCACGGCGTGAGTTCCACCAAACAGCAATCCCCTGCAGTAATCTCGGCCGACAAATGGTTTCGGCCGACGAATATTAGCCGGCCGTTATTTATCGTCTGCCATATCCAAGATCTTATTATACAACAATATACACCGTATACACAGATCTTATTATACGCTCCGTAATATACACCGATCTTATTTTCTACAAGATTAGTCACTAACGTAGGTACTTAGGCCGGTATAATAGTACTCAAGATGCATCTCGGTCTCAAGACACGGTTCAGGCTCTGTGATTGGTTGGCTGTCAAAATTTGGACCAATCGCAGAGCCGAACCGCGTCTTGAGACCGGGTCGCATCTTAAGTACTGACTATTTATACCGGCCTTAATGTTTGCCCTTCTAAATCCATACATACGTAGGTCACTAGCCCTAGCATACGGAGACTTTTTTTAGCGATGCAACCGTTTGCAAAACGCTCGATAGCATGTGTGTGTGCTAGGGCCCTTAATCATACTAATGTTATGAATTTGAAAGTGTCTATTATATAATATTATAATATTATACCACTTAAGACTTGCGCCGCAGAAGGCAGAACCGATTTTCATGAAATTCAGGATACCTTAAGCCCCGGGAATGGATATTGGATAACGAGATTTGCACTGAGTAATTAATCCAATAACTATGTCAAAATAGAAGACTCAATTTACAATTACTCAGATTTTGGGAGGGCTGTCCACTAGCCCCCTAGGACCATATAATATTATGACAATATAGCAAAACTTTAATACATTAGGACTATTCTCTTCTTAGTATATTACTTCTAATTCTGGATATGATCTTATGTTTAAGGTCACATCTATTTTTGGTTGAAACCACTTTAATATCCGCCCACGCGATATTTACTCTGACTTAGGTTCCGATCTCACCGTCTAAAAAGTAAGTAACTTTTATTATAGTGCGACCAGTTTAAGCGCGACCTTCGTAGCATACTATATATAATTATGCTACGAGTATGCTACGGGAGTCACGCTTTAAGTGATCAGAGTAAGGCAATTTTGAGTAGATTTTAATCAACTTTGAAAATAAGAGGTTCTGTGATTAGACGTATTTGTCTTTTATTTAGTGACCTAAAGATGTTTACTTTTTAAATTAAAATTTTTCACTATACTCAAAGTCTCGGTAAACATTTTTTCTTCAAAAATGTGTTTTAATAAACTGCTTAAAAACGGTATGCGTAAAGTTATTCCAGAGCTAGTCGGGTAGGAATAACCTGCGTAAGAAAACCCTAAGGCTGCCTTCAGCCTAAGACCTAAAAGTTTAATAATAACAATTTCAGTGATTTTAATATTGCAGCGTTCTCTGTAATTAAATAGTTCTCATTACACTTGGACGTATAAACCCAATCCATTTGTATAATTTAAAACAATCAGCATTTATTTTTGTTCCGACGTAAGCTCTCGCCTTGGAAACGTTCAATTTATTTTATTACATCTGGTGAAATGTAAATAAATAAACACAATTGAGCAAACATTTTTACATTTGCGCGGAGGAATTGTCAACTTTTTTTTTTCACTTACACGTGCAGAAAGTTATTGAAGCTTTATTTACCTAGCGAAATAATTGTAAACTAACTTTTCTTGTTTCATGAACTTTCGATATCAACAAATTCGTTGTTATTTTTGTTCTACTAGCTAGGCTAGATAGATAAAAGATTGATTTCTTATTGGTATAAGCTTAAAACTAAAACTCACGCGTTATAATGAACATAATACAAGGAACAGCTGTACAAATAGGTTTTGCATACAACTTCCAGGCTACCTTTTTACCATACAGGAATTATACATTCACCTAGACTCTACGCATGTAGCACAATTTTGTAGATGTGAATGTAATAAGATTGTTCAAGTATGACATTGCTATATTTTTAACCAATTATAAATTAAGTAAGCATAGAACCTCCTTTTTTAAAGTCAAAAAAATAAATTATCATTTAATTTTTTTTTTATTAAATAAGGGGGCAAACGAGCAAACGGGTCGGCTGATGGTAAGCAACTACCGTCGCCCATGAACACTTGCAACATCAGAAGAGCTGCAGGTGCGTTGCCGACCATTTTGTAAACAAGTCGTCCGTTTTCACGTACAGAAACACAAAATATCCTTTAAATTGTAGTAAGTTAGTGCCCACATTTTATTAAAAATCCCCTACAGTCAGAATTCTTTATTCGTTTTGAAAGGATGCTAGGATGAAGCTTGTTTTGAAAGTATCTTTTGAAATATATTTTTATTACACTAAGTGGCTTGACGGAGCTGCTATTTAGTAAATGTGTATTGTCGGTTAAGTATAGTTTATTTTTGTGTTCTTTGAGAATAATATTTTGTAACTACAAATATTATTATAGCATTTTTGTGCTACTTTTTGTAGCCTCAATTTCATAAGTTGTAGTAAGCAATAACTTTTGGCTATTTCGACATAAAATTCTGATATACTTAATATCATCGAAATCATAAATTAAGTACAAACTATACTTACTAAAATATACGGTTCACCCTGTTCCATAATATATCGAAGATTACGAAAATAAATAGGTTACCTGTGACGTAAGCCCACCGATATTATCAATCTAAACCTTTACCAATAAAGTCATTTTATTACCAACATAAAAAATATTATTACGTATTTTGATCGTCATCAAAAATTTTCCATTCTATATTCTAGTGTAAGACGGGACTTACTTAATAGGGGATCGTGTGCGGGTTCCACTGATTTATGTTGACAGAAATTATTTATGCTCTGCCCTCTTGTTAGTATCGGGTTGACGGAGAACAGGGTTTTTTCTATAAAATATTATGAAACCCGGGCAAATAACTGTTAATTTCCTTGAATTGTTAAGCTATTGTATGGCTTTTATCGCGGGCTTTGAGCGCGGCGACCGAATCAAGAAATTCCGTAACGAAAATAAACCTAACACCCCCACTCCGACAGGTGAGGCGTTGCCAAGCATCGTCTAACATCATTTCAGTGCCACCACAAACACCTTGCCGAAGTCTGCCGCTTCGGCACGGTGTTTGTGTGCGTGCAACTAGGCGTATGCGAATTATAATTGCATATCTTGTAATCTTTATAACCAGTTGTCGCTCTTTGACCCGTCGAGCGCTCAGCCCAGCGAACTGCGCTAGGCTGAAAAACAGACTGTTATTATACTTAATATTATAATAATTGAATATAGTGCAGCCTATCAACGATGGCCCTGTTCCAATTCACGTGTAGAGGGGCACGTAAGACCGACGTTGATTGCATGTTTGAAAGAAAGATTGTGCTTGCTAGAAATCATAGCCTAGCCAGAAAAAGGTCTTCAAAATTCTGCTGATCTTGATTTTGATCTGTAAAGCTCTATAGTTTTGATTCAGTCTGAGGACCGTATTCGCTCGAAATCTCACTTAAACAGTGTATGAACTCTATATGGACCGTTCACATACCACAAATTAAAACGTTCAGCTCTGCGGCGGTGCAACGATAGCAAGCGCGATTGCAGCAAATCCGGGCTTTAGGATATTGTGAATTGCCACCGTTGGCTTTGTGATTTTAAAGCTCGAGAAACATTGGTCCTAACTCAAAAACAATTGGACGTCTGAACGTGTTATTATAACGTAATGTTGCTGGAACTTATATTTTCGTGGTGTTTCAAAATTTTCGCAGATTGCATTTTTGTAAAAGACTATAATTTGTTTTTAAATAATTGCTTAGGTTATCTAGAAGAAATTGTGCGAGCAAGAACGTTTTTTGTATAATAAAAAAATAAAATAAAATAAAATAAAATAAAATATGTTTAATTCAGATGACCAAGATCCATAAAATTGTTAGTAAAAAGTTAATAATTATAAATAAATAAACGTTTTCAAAAAAATAATCTATCAGTCTTACTGCGTATGTCTGAAGAAAAACTAAAAATGTACCAAAATGTCCTTATACAAAAGAAAATATTACGCGTTGTCAGTACGCTCGACGCCTTATTGAATCATGACATTTCAGTAGGTACTCGTACCAAATATAGTTTTTACCGCACAATAATATGTAAATGAGAATAACACAAATTGATAATAGGTACATATAATTTCAAAATAGAAATAAAAATTACATTATCAAATAAAACAATTAAAATCACTCACCTGTAAAACAAAATGATATCTAGCAAAGTTTCTTCGACTAGAAGCTTAATAATTGTTAAGCGCAGGAAAAAACTTCAACAAGCATAAGAAACTTGTAATTGTATAATATTTATTATAAAATGAACAGTTCGTAATTGAAGATTACCACCTAAGTAAACTCCGTTATTCATTAAAGTTTGTAAATTAGATTTATATAAAAGTGAATGCTTTTACGTTCTAGAGAATATTTTGTAGATTCTTAATTTGGTTACAAGCGCTTTAGAAGCAGACAAATAATATGATTGAATTTATTAGTTTCTATTTAATGTCTAGTGAAATTACCCGCAGCTTTGTTCACCCATTTTCCTAATGGCACTGGTACCGTATTGTGTGCACCAATAAAAATATCCTATGACCTTCCCTTAAATTCATAACTTAATCACAATCTTTATTTACCAAAATATGATGATGATGATATCGAATCAAATTAATAAAAGAAAGGAAACATAAAAGGAATTAAAATTATGGCAACATGCCATAACATTGTTTTATTCAATTTATTGAATAAATTCATTGTCTATGGTAAGGTACTATTTTGAAGGAAAATCATTTTTCTCGTCGGCCGTTCACGTGAATCACATTTTATGTCGAAGTCGCGCGTCGAGACAACCCCTGATTTTTATGCCTTAAGTTTTTTATATCACACTATTTGTTTTATTTATATACTGTCATAAAAATAAGTAACATAAAAATAGCCTTGATTTATGATACTTACCTATTATTTTTAAAACACCAAACAAGATTAAATCGGCTTCGTTCCTTGTTTGATTTAGTCTGTAAAGGCCGTCACAGACTTAGCTATAATATATATTAATATACCGTACTAAACACACTGAGACCAGAAATATATATTATAGCTGAGTGTGTGGTCACGCGAAAATTGTATAGAAAATATATAGTAATATGCCTTGCTATAAACATATTAATATATATTATAGCTAAGTCTGTCACGGCCTTAAGTGTCTAAACACACTAGGCCGAAGTTACGCGGCGTAAATTCCGCATGATTCCGCCTGCAATGTATTTTAAATTACCGATGATACACTATTCCGTCGCGTTCCGTCCGTATTTTGTATGCGTTTGACATTGCTGACGTAATCATGCGGAATTCACGCCGCGTAACTTCGGCCTAGTGTGTTTAGACACTTACCTTTCAAATTACGGAATGGTATTCATCGCTTGCAATATTAGAATCAAAGCAAAAGCAGAATTGGCAAAAGCTTCATAGAGAGAAACATTTTCTATTAAATAACAAGGTGACCCTGTGAACTTCATTTCACTTCCATAATATTATTTTCACCGTAGAAACCTTTCCTGGACTTCCAAGATTATTTTAAGACTTAAAGACGTAGACAAAATACGTTTCAGTCGTTATCGCGTTTTAGCGAGACTAACTAAATTGAAAGTTAATTTTTAACCAACTTCCGAAAAGGAAGAGGCTGTAACATGTTCGGCTCTTGATACATAATGAACTCTCTCTCTCTAAAATGAACTCTCGATACCAATTACCAACGAAATTTTACATGAGAATGAAATAAATTCCTTTAGTTATCCACGACCTAAGCTCTAGGTATTGTAGATAAAGTCCTAATGAAAGCCTCGTTACGGCCTGTGGATTTAGAGGGTCTCGCCCGCATCCAAGATATTAAACCTTATACAGATCTGACAGCTGTGTGCTGCTCGGCGGAGCGAAAACGCGTCGTATGAGAGCTTATGAAGTGTTTCTTAAAAGTTTTAATACTTTCTTGGCAGTACCTGCATCGCGCTATCGAAGTTTTCAGTGCGTCGGTATATAAATATATACCTCAGCTGATACCACGTGATACATCACGTGGGTTTCGGCCTGATCGAGCAATGAGCATGCTATCTCGTTCGATCAAAAGATCTTCCTTTGCGGCCACCACGCCTATTCCCACACTTTAGTTAATGACACAATCATACAATATTATGATCACGTCTTTTTCGAGGAATTTGTCTTTACCCACGCTTAATGAAGGTATGCAGTTTTTCAAACCCACAGAATAGAGTAATAGCATAGAGAATAGATGACTTTCAAGGACCTACTTACGAGGGGAAACCCGCACCTAATCTCATAATGTTATTGTTCAAATTCAAATTCAAATCGTTTATTTCAAACATAGTACTATAGTCAATGATTACAACTTGTGTGAAATTTAGTGCTCAAAAATGTAATATTGTTATTACAATTATTGACAATGATTGAGAAAGTAAAATAAACTTATCCAATTACGCAAATAGGTAAGCCCTTAATAGAAAATATTATTCTATTAAGGGCTTATGTATATGCAGCGTTACTTGTGGACCTAACGTCTGTAAAATATAAAGTGTAAATTTTTGTGTCAGTTGAGATAAAATTGAATCAGAATGGTAAATAATAAAGTAGATTATTCTTAGTACTCGTTACGACAGTTACCAAGGAGACTTTTAATAATTCAAGGTGATTTCTAGCCGTTGAAGTCTTTTTACTCGTCCCCTGAGAGAGAGACTCAACTCAGTCCGCGTTCACTTATAAAATGTCGTTTTACGACTCACATTAAAATAACTATGCAGTGAGTTTGTAATTTTAGTTCAAATAAGAATAATGTGACATGATTTTTTCTATATACACATACTATTCTGTCTCATCGATATCACGGAAGAACTTTTAGATAAACTCGAGAGACTGCAGAATGTTTGCATCAGATTTGTCTATGGCCTACGGAAATATGATCATGTCACAGAATTTCGGAGGAATCTTCGCTGGCTTCCTATCCGCTTGCGTCGAGATTGTCACGTCCTTTCCCTTTTGTACAACATCCTGTTTAGCCCATCCTCTCCTTCTTACCTTAAAAACCGCTTTAAATTTTTGCATGACACACACCAACTAACATTACGATCTCACTCTCGAGATCCCTCTGCACTCTACTTCCTTATATTCCAAATCTTTTGCTGTTTACGCTGCTACTCTCTGGAACTCTTTGCCTTTAGATATTCGACGAGCCGGTTCAATAAATATTTTTAAACGTAAACTAAAATTTTATTTCCTTAATATGCCCTAGTTCACTACTTTTATATCGTTGCTTTATGACCATCAACATAGTTAACTGCCGATTATTATTACTATTGTATATACATATTATTATTATAATATTGTCCTAGTTCTAGTTAAGTATAGTCAAGTCTAGTTATAGTATAAACACTTAGATTGGTTTAGTTTGTGCACCTACACACGATTTTCTTTTATCCCTATTTTAAATCTTGTCTACAAAAGGTTGACTGGTAGAGATTGCTTAGTAGCAATAATTTCGCCTTTTGTGCATCAATAAGTATAGTATAATAATATTTAGTAATGTATCATTCATATTGTTTATGTATTTTGGTGTACAATAAAGAGTTTTATTATTATTATTATTATTTATTATGATTTACTAGCGACCCGCCCCGGCGTCGCACGGGTATAAAATATATAGCCACTGAAAAAATCATCATCAATCCTCAAAATCCGTTGCGTAGTTTTAAATATTAAAGGGAACAAAGGGACATGAGGGAAAAAAGCGACTTTATTTTATAATATTATGTATATTGTATAGATGACGATGAAACTTCTTGACAAAAAAACCAAAAAAATATTTTTGTACGTCAGCAAAATACTATTTCTCGTGTTTTACTGCAGTCACTGATGTGGGTTTGACTTTATTTTCTTTATCTCTAGCCCTGTAATGAGATTAAAAGTAGCAAAACGAATTTTTGGCGACAGTAGGAATAAATCTTTATTCCCCATGATAATATTTAAAAACGTCCGTTCAGAACTGACCCGTTGGTAAGGACGAAGGGTCTCATGATAACAAAATTTTCCTACCTTTTCTTAATTTTTTTATGTCAGCATCTCAAACATTTTCACAGGAGACGATAATAATTCTTACCTGCAACAAAAACTGTTTTAACGTAGGCTTTAACATTTTGTATGAATCCACGACTATTGTTTATCTTAAATAGAATCCTGTTTTGTAAACTTTTTAGGTTAATTGATGTATACATAATATTTTATTTTCATTCCAAATAAACAAAAACTTATAACACAAATAAAACTAACTAAAAATAGAAAAATATGCTGAAATCCCACGCCAGGATACTGAATAGAATAAATTAGTTGCTAGTTAATTTCCCATTCATTAGCTACTAACACAATCAGTGACAAACCTACGACTAAACCTAATTAGCAAGCTTACTAATAACGCTTTGTTGTGTAATAAAATACGCAATTATTCGTTACTCATACAATTTAATATAGGCAGAGAGCCCTCGACTGCTTTGAGGGAAAAAACGTTATTACATATGGAGGCGGCATCAAAGGCGGCTCAGGGCTTAATTATTATGATAAAGGAAATATTTGTGAAAATGGTGGGCATTATTAGGGGAAGTGCTACATACAAGAATAATGCATAAGCGACATGATCCAGACGTATTCTTGACCTGTTTTCGACCTGTTTTCGACCTAGCAGGACACTTGCAAACTCACACAATAGGTACTTACTCGACTGCGTTAGAGTTTAAAAGTTTTTTTAGTTTGTTTAGAGATGTATGAATGTAACCATCAGATATTGTGACTCTGGGTATATTAAATCAGTCGGGCTTTTTTTTTCTGGCTCATATTATGGACAACATGTAAATTTGCATAAAAATTTAAAATAATATCTGAAAAGTCTGCAACTAAAGAATTTGAAAATGTAAACTGTAAAGTTCTTGATTATTCTGTTTTCGATATCATATAATTATAGGCTGATGAAATAGGTAGATTGAAATCGCTAGGTATACGGTTTCCCTCGAACTTCTTATTTCATAATATTATATCGATATAAGAAACCACTAATATGATCTCAGTAAAGTACAAATCAGATTATTGTTAGTAATAAAATCTTCACGACAATTCATCCAAAAGAAAGAAACCAAATCAATTTCTATCTTTCGTATACAGAGATAGATAGCATCTCAGTTTATCAAAGACAATAAATTGCGTCTATACTGCACGGCGTGAAAATATCTCACATGGAAATATAAGACAAGCATACAGGATAAATTTTCTCCAATTCCATAATATATTATATCTATCGATTTTGCGGATGATACTGGCAAACAAACACTTAATATGAGTGAAAAGTAATAATAAATAATAATGCCTCTCACACTGGTATCACGTGTCAACTAAAACCCGGCTAGTCTGTTTTGAGCCAAGAGTGTGCGCAATACACCAGAGTTCTCTCTCTTCCTTACACACTCGTGATGGATGACCGACATGACTTGCGAGAGATTAAACGTAAGACCAACCGACAGGACGAACCCAGCAGTCAAGTCAAGTCGATCTACGCTCTAAGCCACTGGGGACGGAGCAAAAGTGTGTTGCTTTGTTTGTGTCACCTTGGGTGACAGTGAGTAACTATTGCAATAGTCAGGTATTTTGTTGTCTGACCGTTGGGTTAGGTTACCTATCACTTGGAGAGCCGTATCACCGAAGGCATTACTCTAGAATCTAGATTGCTGCACTTAAGTGCTTAAATTCTGTTTATTAAGCAGTTACACACTTATTATGCCCGCAACTCCGTTGTGCCAAAATTAGTTTATCATGCGGAAACAGTATATTTTTCCAGGGTAAAAGTATACTATGTCCTTTCCCGGGACTCAAATTGTTTCCATATCAAATTTTAGCATAATCGGATCAGCGGTTTGGGCCTAAGGAGTAACAGACAGATACACTTTCGCATTTATAAATATTAGTATGGATTGTCAATCAAACGTAACTTTAATCCAGTTCTTTTAGGATGTGGACATACGTAGGTACATAGCTCACTTCGTTCCAAAGCTTTAGAACACGCTAGAACACGGAAATTCCCTCCAACAAAAATCCATCGAAATTCGCTGATTTACAAAAAATTCGACCTTAATTGAAAAACCCATCCCGTTTATCCATACGCTTACCTTCCATCCTTAAAACGCCAAATTGATGGATCTGAAATTCGGCTACATTTGCAAGGATACGGGCGCCAATAACGACGCCATCAATTCTCGCTGAATATTACGTGATAAACTTAATAACTGTTTTTCAATTAAATTTCGAACTCTGCTTTTTTTAAGAGCGCAAATGAGTCGCGATGAGATTTCGAAATATATAGAGTATTTTTTTATATTACTAATTAAACTCTTTCGGTCTTATCACAAAAGATTTAAACACTGTTGAACAGTTGTTTTGAGATCATTTCGTATTGAATTTTTTTCTTTTGTGGTAAGACCGCTAATTTTTAACGATTAAAAATCAGGAGTAGGTCGAACGGGGCTGAACATTGAAAATTGTATGTGCTGTCAAGAAATTGATTCATAGGCAGACTGCATACCTACTTAATTTGGTCGCGTAATGTCAAACTCAGCCGACAGCTGATCGCGATTCACGACTAATATTAAATTGATATAATTTGTCAATTAAAGTGGGTTCGCAATCTACCTATGAATCAATTACTTCGATGGTACATTTATGTATTGTCATGAAAATCATATTCATGAAAGAAAACAAAATTTCCAACATTTTCCCAACTAACGACCAGACATTTAACTCAGGAGTTTGGCAACAAACAACGCGACATCAAAAATTTTATTTATGGAAACTGAACCCAAAGCCAAAGCTGTAAAGAATGAAATGTCTCACAATACTAACCAAACACACAAAATATAAACTTAAACTATAATATTATAAAAGAAAATACATTTTATGTTATGTTAGCCTCTTCCAGCTCAAATAACGCTACTTTCCATCCAATCCGATTTTAAATCAAAAAGCTATACAGTGCAGTGTTGGTTCAAAAGGCGTCTTATCGTAAGACGATCTTACTCAAACGGCCTTTCTTCATGGAGTGGTGTAAACTGCATAAAAGGGTAGAGAGGGTACAATTGGGTAAATTCAAGCGCAGTTCGGAGTGAATTCATCGATCTATTTCACTATATATAATTCTACGCTCATACGCTGACATTAGATGCAGTGAGGTCACAAAATCGCAGCGCTAGGTATTACGGCGCTTGCGACATCTAAAGGTGCTCCCTCACCGGGAGCATTCACTTGTAATGTAACGTTACAGTCGTTAGAGTCGAGCATTACATCAGTAAGAGCGGAGAACCAAGCATTACAATGCGCACCTTGTAATGATACAGTACGTAATATCTTGATACAAATTGTAAAATCAACTTGACAGTATGGAATCAACTAGCTATGGAATGCTCAATGTCGAATGTAACACGCGAATGCTCGTCAGCCAGGGAGATAAGATTTTAATTTAATGCTCAAAGTGTGCTCAAAGTTGAATCTTTAATGTTACACAAGCTGTCCTGGTGAACTTCGTGTCATTTTAAAACGTTCCCTGGACTTCTACGAATATTTTAAGAATAAAATCAGCCCAATCCGTTCAGCGGTTTTCGAGTTTTAGCGCAACTAACACATTTGAAAATCCATTTTTTTATACATTACACGTGGATGCTCGTCGGTCCTGAGGCATGTATTTTTGTAATGTAAGGCTCAAAAATTAATAACATTCAATGTTACATTACATGTGAATGCTCCCGGTGAGGGAGCACCTTTATATCAAACCTCATACTGATTATTACAATATTAATTGAATCTTATAACTCTGCTGTTGGACTATCATTATGCTTTTAACTTAAATTTAAATTATATTACATTTTAATGTTTGATTTAGAGTACGAGGATAATACTTTGTTTTGCGATTAATTTATGGTATTGTCATGAGAGATCCTCCAAACCACGGTCTCGTCATAAGAAATCTTAAAAATTTTGACATTTCTTTATGATTATATTTTACTTACCTTGTAAATTCGACCATGTATGGTCGGTGGAGGTAACTAATAACTATAGTACCTCCACAATTTACAAATAGAGCGTAATAAAATGAAACTGTCCGTCATATTTTGTCTTGCGGAAATCCCTTTCCATATCTTTATAATATTTCCCGTATAAAGATAAATAAATCAAACACATAGTAACAGCATAATACAGCATAAAAACAATCAGAATTTAGATGTTTTATCAAAAACTCGAATGGGTCATTCCTTCTTATATTATAAATGTGTAAGAGTGTCTTTTACCTCTTCTCGCTTAAACGGCTGAGCCGATTAATATTAAATTTGGTGTGGAGATACTTTGAGATACGAAAAACGTACGGTCCCCGCGCGATACAAATTTTGGCGAAGTTGCGCCAAAATTTACTTTATTTTCGTTTAATTCATCAATACAAGCCCCAAGCGGTCGCATGCGACCGCGATAACAATAGATAAGTTGTTTTTCTCACGATCGACGGGATTAAAACGGAGGACTTCACCCTGGACATAATACGATAGTAGTAGATGACACCCGCAAATCCATTGCGCCAAGATTACTTTATCGCGCGGAAACCGTACATTTTCCGGGATAAAAAATGTCCTATGTCCTTTCCTGGGACGCAAAGTATCTCCCTATCAAAGTCGGTTCAGCAAAATCGGGTCAGCGGTTTGACCATGACCAACTTTTCCATTTATAATATTTATAAACCTCACCAAATATAAAAATAATCGGTTGGAAAAAAGTATTTCAAATAATATAATACTTGACGAGAAACTATCGTATAATACGATATACGTGTTGCTTACTCGTAATATTACTCGTTGCGGTTTCTAGTTACCGAGCAACTTTGCATTTATTTGCACAAAAGTGCTTGTTCCGTGCGATAGAGCACGCCGGGGAAAAAAGTATAGACTGTTATGGCCGGTTCACATTATTCCAATCCAGTAACCCAGCGCTGGAATTGCTAAGTCTGGAATAATGTAAACAGTCACTGGAATAAATTCGTGGAATGCGATTAGTGAATTCCAGAGCATTTCAGTATCCGTTTACATTATTCCAGTAGCAATTCAGCGCTAGATTGGATCACTGGATTGGAAAAATGTAAACCAGCCATAATGAGTTCCGGAAATTTTATATATTATTTTTGAAGGAAATTAAAACGATGTGTAGAGGAAAAGTAATTAGGTTTGCTTACTCCTTACATTGTTTACAGTTTGCAACCAACCTTTATATTATAAGAGAATAATAATACTGAATATAAATTTTAATAACATTTAATTTTTAAATATTTATAATAATAATAATAATAATAATAGCTCCCACACCGGTTTCGGTGACGGTGGCCGGTTTCATTGAAACCAGGCCAGCTACGCAGGAGTATTTTTATAGTGCCCAAGTGTGTGCGCAGTACACAAGAGCACTCTCTATTCCTTTACTCTCATAACCCAGTGGGACGGCAGACCGACACGACCGGCGAGAGATCAGGCGCAGGACCGACTTTTTACATGCCCATCCGACGCATGGATCATCTTACTTGTCAGACAATCAGGTGATCAGCCTGCATTGTCCTAACCAAACTTGGAAATAACATGTTTCCAACGCGGGAATCGAACCCACGACCTCCGAGTCAAGAGCCGCGCTCTGTACCACTAGACCACGGAGGCGTTAAATATTTATATGTAATATACAACAGAACAGAAGATAAGTGTGTAGAGTTGTAGACATAGGACAGACAAAAATCCCTCGAATAAAAATCAGGGACATGAGCATTATTCAATAAAAAAAATATATATATTTATATTATGTATAAAACCAGCAGTATTTCCGGACCTATACAACCTGCAAACCTCCAAGAAGAGAGCGTCTTAAAAGGCCGGCAACGCACCTGCAGCTCTTTTGATGTTGCGAGTGTCCATGGGCGACGGTAGTTGCTTACCATCAGGTGACCCGTTTGCTCGTTTGCCCCCCTTATTTAATAGAAAAAAATATGGATTTAAAAACCTTTTGTTAGATAATAAGCATGTTATATTATGCTTGCATAATATTAGACATGATATTATTTTCAATTTTGTTCATTGCCATATTGTACCATATTTCGTTTCGTTTCCGTTTCAGTGTGATCTGACCTTGATGCTACGTATATACAGAGTGTAACATAACTAAGTGATAATACTTTAGGGTGTGTATGTGTTCCTCGTAGAGACTCTGTAAAAGAAGTAGCGCTGAAAAACCAAATTTCTTTTCACTTTTGTAACGGCAAGAGCCCCAGCGTCAAGAGTTTCCCCATACAAAAGTGAAAAAAATTGGTCTTTCAGCACTGCTATTTTCACAGTGAACTCTACGAGGAACACGTACACACCCTAAAGTATTACCACATAGTTTTGTTACACCCTGTAAAATATATAAGGTGTAACAATAATTATTAAAATTTATTATAGAGTTCACTGTGAAAGTAGCAAAGCTGCAGCGCTGAAAAAGTAAGTTTTTTAAATATTTATATGGGAAAACTCATGACGCTGGGACGCTTGTCCAAATGAATCACAAGTAACCTCCTTATTTTGAAGTCGATTAAAAATTTGATCTTTTATAGCTGCTACTGTCACAGTGAACTCTATACAGGGGACTGATACACAGTACACACCCTAAAGCAGGGGTCACCAATTAGTTTCGCTCGGGGTCCGTTTTAAGAAATAATAGGACCTTCGCGGTCCGCACATTAAAAAAAAATAAACAAAATATGTAATTCAGGAAATTACAAATTTATTTGTATCAATGAGAAAAGTGACAATTTTTGTTGGTAATGTTCATCAGTATGTCGAGACCGAAATTGATTTTTAACAAAGTTCATCTCCGAACAATATGCTTGGTCCGCACACAATGGGTCGGCGGTCCGGATGCGGACCGCGGTCCGCCATTTGGTGACCCCTGCCCTAAAGTATTGTTGTTTTGTTACAACCTGTATAACAAGAGAAACTTGTATTTTAATACCTTACATCTATACAAAACGGGTCTATACAGTAGCATATTAAATTTCAGCACCGTTTCTTTGTTCGCAAGTGTAGTATTTGTCCGTGCAGTATTGTCCTTACGCATTATACGTAGCGAGCTCAACTGCTTTTTACAATATAATATTATAATATAGAACAAATAAAAGGTACTATGTGATAGCACAGGTGGAGCTGTATCCACCTGATTTTGGTGATGCCAGTTCTATTCGACGAAATGAAATAAGTTTTTGTTTACGAATCACGCAATAAATGAATATTTATTAATTTACCTAACTTTTTTTGCGAATAACTCATTTTTTTTAATTATGTGACTTTGTCAACATTGCGATCGTGGCCGGTCGTTGAAGGTCTGATGTCTTTAGCTATGTCCACATTGTGCCTTTTTTTGTTCATTAAGGGCATGCATCATAGCGCAGTCAACAGAGCACGTGAGTCATGATGAAAGTGCATAGTGCGGACATAGCTTCGTGTGATTTGATCAATATTATGTCAAACAAATAAAGCAGAACTCCTAAACTTTTGAAATACTAATATTATAAGGGACCTAGAACTTGAAAAAACACTACAAAACACTAATTGGTACTCTTTTTAACTAATCTTGTAACAAAAACCAACGTTTGTAAAGCCGTGTTTACAATGGCTCGGTGCTTAGCGAGGAGTTAGCACTAATCTAATTGGTCAGTAGCGAGTCAGGATTCAATGTAATTTGCCTTTTATTTGAATACTTAACTATGTAAATAGTCCAAGTTATTCATTTAATTGATAAATATTGTTTCTGATAATTGAAATAGAAAGTGTTAATTAATATCGTTACTAAGCTAATTCAAAGTAAGATACTGATTAATGAGTATCTTGAATAAGTAGCGAATGAGTCTAAATTTTGTATCAATCTTATACTTAGGTTAAATGATTTAATGCGTGATTAAAACAAGTGCTTGTACGTAGCGTACTTTAGAACAATGTCTATAGAACATTGTCCTAATTGAACATATAAATATTTAACATGGACAAACAAACAGCGTTTAAACGTATGCGTGAGCGCTGGGCGCCTATCAGCACATGGGCACACACCTCAGTCAATTTTGTATGAAGATGTTCCACTGGAGCAGAACAGTGGAACGTCTTCATACAAAATTGGCTGAAGTGTGTGCCTGCGCGCCTTCATACAAACTAATCTCATTGCTGCTTTGAAAAACGTAAATTACGCTTTTACAGTATTACAAACCAACACTTTAATGGCGAATAAACATTCATCACGAATAGAAACCGCCTCCGCGATATTAAATTGAAACGAAGACAACTATTACTCAACAGCAGCTCCGTCTGAATAAATGATATAAAACATCTCAACTACTCCAACTCTTTGTATTTATAAGCTAAAGTTGGAGCAAAGTAAATTCCTGATCCCGCGAAGTGAACGGGGAATCTGCGGTTGTACTCCGCAGTTAAATTGTTCATGTTTTCTTTATTCATTACTTCTATTGCTTTAGTCAAATTTTAAACGGAAAGAAGTGGATGAAGATGCAGTGAAGGAGATTTCGTCACGTTCTTTTATCTTTTTTTACTAGCTCACCTAAAAAAATATTTACGCCGTAGGCCATACTGCTTTTTTTTGGTTCTTAAGAAACGTAACACGGCAGGCAAATACAAGGTACCTTCATTAACTTATTACAACTTGAAACTCCAGAAAGTTTATTATATTATCCTACAATAGACAGTGTAATTTAGGCCAAACATTTTTGTTCCAAAAAACATAATCCAATAAGGGTTGTTACAATGCGCGTAATAACGGAATAGTAACACGTCCTTTACAAATAGGCGTGGCGTGAGTTGCCTCCCGATCGCATATTATCAGAATAATTTGACAACAAGAAAGGCTGGCTCGTTAGATTTTCAATATTTTCCTTTAAGCCCCCACATCGAACAGATAGCCCAGTGACCCAGATATTTGGGGTAATGACATAATGTACGAATGCCGTAGTTCCCCGGGCTCGTAAAAAAAGTTACGTGATTTCATTGTATGAATGCAGGCATCAACAGCAATATTGTACCCATCAGGCTATATCACAACTTGAGTAGTAAACAAAGTAAGTGGTGTTTTGTCTTCGTTATAGGCGATATACAGGAAGGGCGATTGATCCAGCGGACTGATCCCAAGCAGTTCTCATCGGACTTGATTTCTATATTCTTGAGCCTGTGTGAGAGACCAATCAGGTTGGTCGTTGATCTGTCAAACCGGAACCGTAAAATCCAGCCTTATAATAATAGCGGATTTCTCCATGAGTCAGAGGTGAGTTTATACGAAAAAAAGAGAAAGACGTAATAATACTTTAACTTAAAGTATTAACAAATAAATTAAGAGTAGTAAATAAAAGATGGAAAAGGTCCAGACGGATTGCTGAAATATTATGTTAGCAACAACCGCCGCTCATGGACGTCCGCAAATCCAGTGTTTATTGCGAAGTTGGTCTTATCATTACTGTTTAAATTTTACGTCTGTTCTATGCTGTAAAATTATTATCCTACCTAATAACATAATAATAGCGGATTTATGCGCCTTCGGCCTTACCCCAAGCTCCAAAATCTTCGAGAACTCCGTATAAAATCATGCGTGTGTTCGATTTTCGCGGACAAGTAATCACCCGATTGTCTGACAAGTAAGAATATTCATACGTCAGATTATGGCATATGAACAAAACCAGTCCTGTGCTGATTTGGTTTCTTTTATGTTGTATACTTTGTCCTTTCCCGTCTCTAATAGCATCTCTACCAAATTTTATCTACATCAGTTCAGCTGCTAAATCCAGAAGCAGGGAGACAAACAGACTTTCGCATATTTATAATATTAATTAGGACAAGTAACTAGAGTCACTCCATATATTCTATTACCATATTATGGATCTGGTAATATAAACCTCAGTCGGTCACCCACCCTATCTCCTTTAATTAGCTCGTTATTGTCGCTGAAGAATCCTCGCAGGTGGCCGATATCGGGTAACCAAACCCGAGATGTCCCCCGATATTACCTTTGTGAGGATATTATGTCTAGTAAGTAGCAAGTCGATAATATCCATGTTAGGGCCTGCACGCACTGCGAATTATTATAACCGTGCTTTTTTCACATTTCTGTAACACATTGAGGGACCTATCAGACAGAGAGCGGTCACGCGGTCAAGCGTGCAAGCGGACAGTTTTGCGTTCTTTGTGTTGTACTACGTTATATTATAGAGATACTCACATAGGGGGCGTTCTGATCGCGTCAAAATTACTCCTGTGTGAATGACCGCTTGAACGCAAATGCGAACGCAGAACGCTTGAACGCGTGACCGCTCTCTGTCTGATAGGTCCCTTAATCTTATAAGAGTATCCGCACTGGGGATGAAAAAATATATTATGGATAAATTCGCGCGAATAAAATTCGCAGTGCAGACAGTCCCTTAGGTTTCTGTAAATCTAAGGTGTGGTGAAAACGATAAATGATTTTTGGGTATATTGCGATCTACCGCTTATGTATCTAGACGGTTATACAAGAAAAACAGCGAGATTTTTTTATAGGAGTGCCAGAATAAGTGAGTATACCATAGTGTGTAGTTCTGAATTTTCGATCAAGTCTTGCGGCCTGACGCTAGCCTAACATTTTGAACCTATCTTAAAAATTGCACAATGCTACTAAAGAACTTTTCAATTCGATGGTAATAATTATCATCACTTTAAAAAAAACTCAGGTGCATGTGTATTTGTTACATGATAAAATAATTTTTTTTATTAAATAAGGGGGTAAACGAGCAAACGGGTCACCTGATGGTAAGCAACTACCGTCGCCCATGGACACTTGCAACATCAGAAGAGCTGCAGATGCGTTGCCGGCCTTTTAAGAGGGAATACGCTCTTTTCTTGAAGGTTTGCAGGTCGTATAGGTCCGGAAATACTGCTGGTGACAGTTTGTTCCAGAGTTATACAGTGCGCGGCAGAAAGTTACGCGAGAAACGCACTGTGGAAGACTGCCACTCATCAAGGTGATGAGGATGGGCTATGTTTTTCGCGTGGGACAATGGCGAAAAGTTGCAGGTGGTATGATTCCAAACAATTCCTCAGAGCACTCCCTGTGATACAACCGATAGAGGATGCAGAGTGAAGCTACATCTCGGCGTATTCTAAGTTCTGTTATATAATATCTTTGTGATGTGCCCTAGATGTACCCTATCTTGTACTTTGACATTGCATTTACAGGGATGTCAAATGCTAAGACATTTCCTGGAACGAAGTAGATTGCTACGAAATTGCTTACGGCACGCATCCACGGGGTTCCGAGAATCTGAAGTTAGACTGAAACACGTTTGCATTGAATAACTGAAGACGTGAGTGGATAAACTGGATAACTAATATTTTACAACATTAGAGCGCTTAGAGCCGAACGGAAAATCCAGCGACTGCCGTCGACGCGTGCCGCCGACTGCCGTCGATAATGGCGCATTTTCATTGATCGTTAACTCATTCGATTTTACAACATTAGAGCGCTTACAGACGAATGGAAAACCCAGCGAATGCCGTCGACGCGTGCCGCTGACTGTCGTCGATAATGGCGCATTTTCATTGACCGTTAACTCATTCGATATATACAGCATACGGGGAGACCCCGCAGCCGAGATAACAACTAATGGAGCATTTTATTGGTCGTGACACGTGTTTCAGAAATCTCCCGCACCCCGCATGCGTGATGCGAACCCTATCGACCAGTGAAATTGCGCCATAAGTGCTGTTCGTCTGTAAGAAGACCCTTACAAAGCCTTGTAAATTACCTACTTCTTCTTCTAGATTCTAGCTTATTTTGGCTATAAATAAAATCCACACTATTTTATTTCAAATTATTTTTCCGGCCCTGAAAAAACTAAAATTTTCAAATTGTTAGTTACCCGCTTGATCCACCCGTCTTCAACTATAGTATACAACTATATTATACAAACACCCCGACTCCTCACGTCTATGCTAACGAACGCTACGTGCGTCGAATTACCACAGCCAACTGTCAACTCGGTCTTTGTCTTTATTTCCATCAAATGAAATGTATGGAGGTGTTCGAGAGAATTATTTTTTGCAGGAAAATATTGAGATGTTACCCGCAACGTTTTTGCTCCAAAATCTAACAGGTCCTAAAGCGATATATACACTGAGCCCGCCGGGCCGCCGACAAAGCCCGGCGACACAAACCGGCGGGCGGCGGCCAGTTTGAAATGATCATCTTTGCTGCCCGCTGGGCTGTGTCGCCGGGCTTTGTCGGCGGCCCGGCGGGCTCAGTGTGTATTGCGCTTATTATAAATCTATTTTGATGTACTATCTGATTCCTAGGGAGATGGCGGGCCTAAGTAATTTGGTCGCGTAAAGTCAAACCCATCAGCGATCACAGCATTCACCAGCTGAGTTGACATAAGCCGATCAAATGACGTAAGTCCGTCAACTGCCTAGGAATCAATTTCCTTGATGGTACATAAAGACTTAAACATGGAGAAGACCATTTTTAATTACAGGAAAGGACTCTGTTCACTCCCGCGTAAACAAAGTCCTTTCCCGGAGGGTATTCTCGAATTTCTGGGCACTATCCGAAGGCTCTATTCTCACGCCTTATGGGCCTGTTTCACCACTTCCTGATAAGTGCCGAATAGGCTATCCACAACTTAACTTGACACATGAAGTATGGAGAATCTGTCAAAAAAGTTGGAAATAAGAAAAGAAAGTGATGAAACAGGTCTTAAATGTTGCTTTAAGGAATGAGAATAGGGTCATAAAAATCACTTATTAATTTGTTGAAAGCCGTTAATAAATTCACATTTAATGTAGTGTAAAAATAAATTTAAAGTTGAAGATTAATGGTGGAGCTGAGAGCCGTCAGCGGCAATACGAACTCCTAATGGATTACTTCTGAGTGATTGGGACACAAGTATTTGGTAAACAAAATATTCTGTTAACCATTATTAAACCCAAATCTTTCTTAACTCTTTGTTTGAGGGTCAAAGTGTAATTCTATTTTAACTATTTATTTTTTAACTAAGTAAATAGAAAGAATCATGGCCAAATTTGTATAGGAGCTGGACTCGACTTTTATTTTTGATGTCCCAAAATAAACTATAGTTAGATTTGGTTGTTCTTATGCTCTAAACATAATTCCGTTTGAGAATTATGTCTAAATAGCCACGATTTTTTATAATAATTATTAACGTTTACAATTATTTTGATGTTAGACTTAAGAACTGCCTTTTTTCGACGGTGTAGCCTACAAGTGTATATTCGGCGATCTCGTTTCTAATTATTTCAATTTTTCCTAGAGTTATTACCCAAAAAATAGAACGAATGCGAATGATCGCCGGCTGTCAGAACATATGAAAGACAACAACGAAACTAATCTTTTTTTGTGGCTATTTATTAGACACATTTCTAATGTTTTTCGATGCCTTAAAATATTAGAGAATTTTTGCTACCAATAGCATATCGGGACGCCACCGCCCACCTGGTACGATTTGGCCATTGTTCTTTATAAATATAATATTATAAGAAATAAGAATATTTCAAATCTTTTAATTTACCATAAAAAGTAATACTGATACAGCACACGTCACCTTTAAGTCAAAGAGTGGAAATGTGGTGGAAATACTTTAGATGTAGGAAGCTACATCAAAGTATCTCCATACCAAGTTTCATCTTAATCGGTTCCGCCGTTTAATCGTGAAGAGGTACTAGGAATCATTTTTTAAAAATGTCATTTTATTCGTGTTTTATCGAATACCGAGCAAAGCTCGGTCAAATAGCTACATTATAATATTATTATGATATATGATCATTTGAAACAATGGAAAGGGACAATGGCGATTATAATACAACCTGATTGAAGGCACCGGAAATAGTTGTCCTTCCGGTCTTACATCTCAAAGGGACGGGTAATGGGCTACATCAATACTACAAGGTTAATGTAAAGCAAACATTCTACAATAATAATGGCTATACCGGTTTCGGTGATGATGCCCGGTTTCATTGAAATCGTCGGCTACGCAGGAGTGGTTTTATGGTGTGCGTAGTATCTGTGTTAGTCTGTATAGTACTCATCCATATGCTGAAGAGTGCTACCATGTAGCACTCTTCAACATATTATGTTCTTCTGCTTCCTTTCTTCCTGTACTTCCTCTGCTTTAGCGTCTAATAAAAGTAATAATATTATAATTTATTATACATACGTCGTTTTTGTGTCATGAATATTATCTTTCTTATCAGTCAATTATTAGTAGTAGTATAAAAACAATGTCATTCAAATAATGGCTGTTGCTTGAGAAAGCTCAAAATAGAATAAGATATTTTTGGCAGCCCTAGTGGTCACGTAATGTCGAGTAACTACTTACCTAAAAGCCTCGTACTTTAAATAATTAATTTAATCTAACAATTAAGGTTAAGCCCAAATTGAGGTCACAATATTCGACCCTGGCCTCGTACTCAACAAAAATTGCGATTGTCTTAATTATACTATCAAAACCCATTCACAAAATGTTATGTGTAACATGAGTGTTTAGAAGTTGTTATATTGGGCCATGGTAGATAACCATGAACATGATTGTGAAAATGTGCGCACAATACATACTAATATAAATGCGAAAGTGTGGCTGTCTGTCTGTTACCTCTTAACGCCCAAACAGCTAAACCGATTTTTTACTTTTTACTCTGAACACGTTTGTGGTATAATACGCTTAAAAATTGACGTTAAGTTTATTCAAACGACTGTACAGTAACAACGCAACAAAATACAAAGTAGAGAAGTGACAGATATTGTATGGCGCGTCAGAAGTTGGCAGTCTTGTTACAGTTTGTTGTGACAGTGGGACTGCTCCAATAATTTGTTGCTTGAAACTTATTCAACAACAACTTTTTTTTTTTTTGAAAAAGCCAAAGGGTTGAGTCTATATTTTATGGAATCACAGAAAATAGTTTTGGCCGCACAGCATCAAGACCGGGCAAAACTGGAGTGGGCTGTCAGCGCATTCATAATATTAAATATTTATATAAATATTTATAATAATATTATTTATACAAAGTAATTAAATAAAAATCAATTTTAAATGTTTAGAACATTCTTAAAAAACTTGAGAACGGCTGAACCAATTTGGTTAAATTTAGTGTTTAAATATTCATGGAAGTCCAGGGAAACCACATTAGAAGGGAAGTGAGGAAGTTCATCGGGTCATCTAGTTTTCAATAAATTTCTCTGTGCGTCATCGGGCTAAGGAAAGTATAAGCCATCAGGCGATCAGTGAACTCGCTTGGACAAATAAAACGAAGTTAATTTGCGTCTCATTGTTGACATTCCGATGTAACCCTCACCACAGAGGGGTTAGTGCGAGTTTTATTCGATCATACGCATCGAGCACGTTAACGTGAATTTGTATGGGATCAAAGCGGTATCCACGTTAGCCAGTAGATGGCGCTGCTTTGATCCCATACAAATTCGCGTTAACGTGCTCGATGCGTATGATCGAATAAAGCTCTCACTACACCCCCAGTTCACACACATTGTGTTTGGCGCAGCGGACTGCATTTTTCATACCGTTTTTAACCGAGTGCGCGATGGGTCATAAAAGTGTAAAAATGCGGCCCACTCCGCTGCAACCAACACTATGTGCGCGAAGCTTTAGTGTATAATATATGCAACAAAAGCTAGGCCTCCGTAGTCCGTAGTTTATGATTAGGAAGGAGCACGTACATCATGTCTGCTTACAAATTATGGATGAGAAGCGCACCCGTGCTTAGTTATGATACTTGTAACTTACTAGTGAAATATCGCTTGTGACTTATAGAGGCTGCTTTCTGTGAAATATCTCACTGCCAACGCGATAGTCACGGACCGGAGTAAGCTCATACAAATGCATTACTTCATTTGTATGAAATTTGTGTGCACTGGCTTAGTGTCCGGCGCGCAACGTATCACAATATGTTTCAATAAAGTGCCTCGTAAAAGTGTCGTCAGCTTTCCAATTAATAATCTTGTCAACCCTTATTATAATCCCATTTCTAGCAAGTTTATTGAAAATGTTTTAGGCACTTAGAATTCGGCAAGGCTAATATAAAGTTTCAACGGAGACGGGAGAACAACTAGCAAGGTTGATACCATAATATGTTTTACAGCAAATAGCTGTATTTATTACTTTCCCGTCGATCGTGGAAAAACGAGACACAATAGCTTATCTATTGTTGTCGCGGCCGGATGTGGCCGCTTGGGGCTTGTTGAATTAATGTTTTATCTAAACGTCTATCAATGTGCTTAAAACTAATGTTAGGTGTAGTTTGTGTAACTATCCCAGTTCGCCCAAGATTTTAAAGTCAAAAGCATACCAAAAAGGTAAAGCATAATATCGACATTCAATATCACAAAACATACAAACTCTCAATTCCTTTCATTGTAAGAATTAAAAGTTGCTTCTGAAATTGTTAGATACAAAGTTTACGAGGTTACTTTTACACACAATATAAGGTTTTCCTTACATTTTCCTCTCTAAAATAACAGGTGTATCACTACAACAGTATAAGCGCGGTATAAGCACGTTATTATGTTTCAGAGCAACAGAATCAAAGACGAAACTTGACCTGTTTTGTATGGAGGCTTTTCAAATTATTTCTTGATGACATTTGCCTTCATTATGATTCCGTACAAGTTTCATTTATCGCAGACTTTTTCAGAGTAATATTGTAAAAATACGACACCTAATTAGTATGTTTTCTAGGGTTTTATTTGAAGTGAATTACAATTATTTTGTGTGACAAAAAATTGCATGAGTACCTCTGCATGAGTGTCCCTTGTCATTTTAAAATATTAAAGTCGTTTAGAAACTAGGTCTAGAAATATTTATAGTCTCGAAACTCTAATTAGATATTTCTAGACCGAATTTTATCAAAATCAGTTACGTACCTTAAGCGTTAATTAAGAGGTAACATACAGACAGACATAATATTTTCGCGTATATAAGCTTCTGATTTTTTAATATTTAAGGGCCGAAAAACTTTAACACGCTACTTGTTGAAGTGTACTCGTCTATTCAAAAGCCCTTAGGCCAAAAATCTTAGAATTATTTTAATAAATTTCCATATTCTTTTGAACAGGCTCGTCCGAACTTTATTCATCTCCAATATTATAAAAGTTTATTGAAAAGGAAAATAGGTTTCGCATCCAGTGGCTTCTAAAGTGAAAACTTCATTGGCGAATCTCCCGTTTTTACTTTCGACTAATGATGCATCAGATTCATATAACTCCATCTGCGGTTGAAAGAAGCTTTAAAAATAATAATATATTGTTAATAATATAATTTATATTAAGCTAGATGTGCTGAGCACATACCCAACCCGGGGGACCCATGATGGGTTTCTCCTGCGCATCAAAAAAAAAAAAGATGACGCCCGCAACTCCGTTGCGCCAAAATTCGTTTATCGCGGTGGAACTTAAAATTAATCGATAAAATATCGATTGTTGAAACGAAATTGAAAAAAAAACTGTCACCTAATTAACACACATTGCCGCTGCACGTGACCATGGCGCTCGTGGCCAACGAGTTGCTGGCGTTTATCCAGCACGCCATCGACACCATGGACGAGGTCAGCATCATGCAGATCTGCAAGTCCTCGTTCTCCAGCGAGGAGATTTGCAAGGGCAAGCAGCAAGAGGTCGAGGACGTCGTGGACTACATCCAGAAGAAGACGACACTGCGCCTGAGGGCCGAACGTCTGCAGTCTCGCCACAAGGTTAACTTTAGCTCCTTTGTGGTGAGAGTGCCGACGAATCTTCTGTCGACTTTCGAGGCGCCGGAGTTCTGGCCGATGGATGTAGTCTATCGGAGGTTCCGGGGGAGACTCTGGAACGAAGCGAGTCACGTCGCCGGCAAAACGTGAAAGTGTTAGTTTTTAAGTATAATATTTGTATGTTAGTTTTAAGGTATTTATTATAAAATTATATTAGGTATGTTAGGTTTAAGGTATTTGTTATATGGGTCTCTGATGCCCGAAATAAATGTTTTGATTTGATTTTGATTTTGATGATTAAGAGTTTCCTAGTTAAGTGTTACCTAGCTTGGTGAAAATGAAATTAGGTAGGTGCTGATTTAAGAGGCCACCTAACTAAAGAGTCACTTACTTAGAAGTCTTTTAGAAGTCGTTTGGTGAAAACGGGCATTAATCCCTTTATACCGTCGGAAATTATATGGAAGGCACGCATGGTGCTATTACTTGACGTAGGATGATATTTTTGGGCAGACTCTTCGTGGCAGAAGGCGTGGAAAACCCCATAGCAGGAACCTAGGAAGATCGTCAAAGGCTGTAGTTTTTAGCAGCGGTATATAATGTATAGCCACGAATTCAAAACTTCAATAGCGCGATCCAGAACCTCTAATTGGTCTGCCACATCCCATTGTTTAAAGTTCTGCGCTGCACGTGACGTGATATTAGTTTATCACAGACTAGGTATTCCAGGTAATAAGCTAAATAACTAGGTTATATCATAGGGCCAGCACCTATTGTCTAACAGCTAGCCGTAACTCATGCAATAACGTGAACCGCTGTCAAACAAAATATGGATAACACAATGCCTCAGAGTATACTATAAAGTTAATATACCTAGCGGAATAGAGAAACAAGGGCCAGGAGCAAGCGAGATGTCACTATCAGTAACACTGCGTGGTAAAAAGAGACGTGTGATAAATGACAGCAGAACTCTTTTTTGACGTCCAGTCGGCACGTATTGGCACATTGACATAATCTCATAGAAAGATGCTTGTGTAAGTGTACACATAATATTTTACACACAGATGTAAATCAATTTCGGTTTTGTTTGACAGCTCGAGATCGTAGCTCTATTCCGCTAGGTATATTAACTTTATGGCGTATACTGAAGTAGTTACAATCAAGCTGTCACAAAACTAAATGATACTTTAGGGCGCGTGTGTCCCTTATAATATAGAGTTCACTGTAAAAGTGCAGCGCTGAAAGAGCAAATTTTTTTCGTGATTTGTGTGGGAAAGCGCCCGCGCGTCATGAATTTTTCCAAACAAAGGTGAAAAAAAGGTTACTCTTTCAGCGCTGCTACTTTTACTGTGAACTCTATATGGGGGACCTACACACATCCTAAAGTATTATCCCTTAGTTTTGTTACACCCTGTATAGGGCGATAATAAATGAACTTTACATGAGCTCTGGGAGCAATACTAGGCGTTCCTCGTGGCTCCGCCCAGGCGATCCGCCCGCGCAATTGATTTTTTTGATTTCAATGAATTTACTCGGTCTCCATAAATTATGCAAAAATCGTAAATTTTTTTTGTTACTTTATATGAGTGGATAAAGTAACAAAAAAAATAATTTCTGCAAAAAGTAGTCTATGTCCTTCCTCGTGGACATCTGTGCGAAATTACTTATAGGCCCAGAAGAAGAAGAAGTCAAGTAGATCTTGAGATTACCGCGTTCAAACAAACAAAACTCTTTAGCTTTATAATATTAAATTGTTAAAGTTATTATTAATTAATTTATAATTTCGTGTAAGCAAAAATGATATTTATTTATTTATTTACATTTTATTAATGGTTGAAAAGAATGGCTAATTTTGTAATTTTTAATGCTAATTTCATTATTCATCTATGGACTTAATGCACAATTTATTTTTTGTCTGTTTACAACATACAACATAACAGTAGTTGTACAAAGCAAAATAATTTCACAAACTCATCTTAAGGTGACGCCGCGTTAAAGTATAAAACCGTGTTGGATATTGTTTTATTTGTCCGTGTTGGATTCGTTTTAGATAGCTTGTTTTCTATGAGAGGCCGGCCCGGCTTCTCATAGAAAACAAAATGGTTTTGTCGCGTAATTTAAAAACCATAAATTATATTTTAAATATGCTATGTCCAAATTAAAGTGTATGCTTGAACCAATCTATGTACAAATTTTGGAAACTTAAATCACTCTCCTCTGTTGGCAAAATTAGAATCCCTTTTTTACACAGGTCTTTTTGATTGATTATTCTGTTTTATAAAAGTTAACCAATCGTGTTATGCTATGGGTAATTAAAAGACAAAGACATGATGAATACTGACAATGAACTTTAATTACTTAGCTTTGTAGTCATTGCCGAGAAAAACGATATCGCTACAGCCAAATTATCAAGGCGTCGTCTTAAGAGGGATCCACACCACCGTTTTTCCATACAAATGTTGTCCGCTGTTTCCACCCTGGATAATACTGGTAGAGTTATAATTTTTTTCCTGAATATCTATGGCCATTAATACAATGTCCCTATGTTCTTTTTTCATAATTTAATTTTGAAAAAGATATGAACGTTCAAAAATCCAAAAAAAATGGTCAGATTTTTCTCTGTGTTCAAACACCCAGAAAACAAAACTGGTTAGAATAATATATCAAAAAAGTAAAACATAGGAACACAGCTCAAGCCATGCTTTAATTCTTAATGAAAAAAGTACTTAATTCGGTTAAGTTTCGGAGAAGGAATCAGAGAACAACGAATCGATGATTTTCTGTTCTTTTATTAGAACTTTTGTCGTATTGTCTCTATCGCGCTCTGCGGTGGGAGACTTGAGATTGGTGAGACAGCAATACATTTTCAAAATACCTATTTTGAATTTCTCTCGCACTTGGTGTATCCTCTTAATCCAGTTTTAGCTTAATCTAGTTTAAATCCATCAAACTGTATAGTTTGTACCGTCATTAAGCAATCTGGAATTTCCCCAGAGATTAAGATTTTCAATTTTGCGTTATTAAATATTAACACTGAAATCGTCTTAACCTTAAAATTAATTATTCGTTTGATTTAAACTGAATTCTAAAATAATATTCAGTGCGAAGGCTCTATTGACAGAGTGTTGTTGACTTTATGATAGCATAATTATATTTTTACAATATTCTGTCTATCTAGAATTTAATTAAAATGTTTTAGTTTTATTTAATGTTTTAGAAAAGTGTTTTATTGTTTAATATGAAGGTGAACATCAACAGCATTAGTGCATTTCTCATATTAAAGTATTATACTTACTTCACTCTGCCCTTCTAAGTCTAACACAAAAATTTACAATATTATGTAATAATGAGAACCATGAAAATAAATAGATGATAAAACAATTAAATAAAATAGAATATAACTAGTTTTCTGAAAACTTTACTTTCTGAAAACATTACTTTTCTGAAAACTGGCCTCGTTAAATTTTAAATATCTCATTCTATGTAGACTTTTTAGATATGCTAGATACTTATTTTATGAAAAATCACCGAGCTCTCAAACATCCAGCATGGAATTCACTGGAAAAAAGTTACTGTGACCAACTCAATATGACAAGGATTTATTAGCTACTTAATATAAACAACGCGACGCACAAACAAACAAGATTTAATATTATATTGTTAGATTTATGTTTAATAAACCTGTGGCGGTACCCACATTCGCCTAACATTCCTGCATCGAGTGCATCACGTGGGCTCCGGCCTGACCGGGCATAACACCTCGCCCGGTCGGAAGATCTTCCTTTGGGCCTCCACGCATCATGTCCCACAAACCTTTGCCTATTTTTGACGTTACCTGTCAAATACGTCAACCAAGTGACAGTCGACGGTATAAAAACCGTACCCTGGCGATGCTCGCTCTCTGGTTGGCTGGCAGCGCTCGGTACGGTTACTCGACGTCACTCGGTATACGTGAGCCTTTTTGTTTTTTCCATTTAGTCTTTCTATTTTCTAGAAACTGTGACCTAATTTAAGTTGTTTGAGAATTTACTTGCCCTTAATTGTAAGATTTAACGTTAAGATGTTTTTGTTCTAACTGAATTTGATAATTGTGTGAATAAAGATTAGTTTTTGTATTTTTGGTATATTGGTCTCATTTATTTCCGCTTTGAATCGCTAAAAATATTTTATTTATAGAGCAGGGTTATTTATAGAAGAAATGTGAATGTTTGATGGAGGGATCTTAATTGGTGATTCATCTTCATGTCAATTATTGTAATATAATATTAATGACTCCATTAAATTATATTGGAGAATGTGCCCCAAATCTAAAATAATACAAATCTGAAATCTTCGATGTAATTAGCAGTAAAACTTGTTTATTTTCGTAGCGCTTCACTTTTATACAAAAAATTTAAAATATTGGTGAAGGTACAACTACTTTGACACGAGACCAAACGGAAGTGGCGCAATCCGCGTGCTAATATTATAAATGCGTGTGTCTGTCTGTCTGTTACCTCTTCATACTCAAACCACTGAAAAGGACATAGGATACTTTTTATCTTGGAGGTAATGTATCTAGCTTCAGAATTATAACATTAGATCCAATGATCACTGTTCATTCAACCAAATGACCGGTCAATACGCCTAATGCGTAATTTAGCTTCCGTCAATGCACATTGCACATCTCTATGGTTGTCCCTCATCATCAGTACTGATTTATCCGATAAAATAACAACAGCGACGTCAGGTTCTAGTTAATTTACCTCTAACAGAACCTTAACTCTTCCACATAAGGATTACTTTCAATTAGATAAAACTGAACGGACTGCGGGATT